>JAHLJT010009419.1:169188139-169931638 GCA_031308135.1 Acheta domesticus
ATAACGCTTGCTTTGGCCTCGGACTCTTCTAGACGGGCGGTCGTGAGCTAACCCACTCCCGATAATCGGCTTGGACTAGGTCTTGTACTGAACTCCAGGGTGAGCGGGGGGATACACGGTGGTGCAGCGCTGTGTTATTCCCCCACTATATCCTCGTGGCAACCCTGGCACTCCGATGGAGTGTCCCCTTGTTGGGCTCCGTGGGTGGGTGGGGACCGCGAGGA
The DNA here is from genome assembly GCA_031308135.1 of Acheta domesticus. NCBI lineage: Eukaryota > Metazoa > Arthropoda > Insecta > Orthoptera > Gryllidae > Acheta > Acheta domesticus. The sequence goes on from JAHLJT010009419.1 coordinate 169,188,364, forward strand.
TGAACCTGATCCATCTTTATGGAAACTAAACCTTCTCCCCCGCCCTCTTCCGCAAGGAAGAGGAGATGTCCGGAAAGAAACCTTGATTTGAATAGTTTCTTTTTCAATGATGAAGATAGACCAAAGAAACCTAGATTCCTCCTCACGGCATGCGCTGAGGAAGGTAAATCATTTAAAATGGTTAGTGCTGTGCGTTTGGCGCGAGCAATAGAGGAAAAATATGGAAAATTGCAAGCCGTAGTGCGTCAAAGGAATGGCACTATTCTTTTTGAGCGCTAACGGATGAACAGATCGATAGAATTATAAAGACGAAGCAGATTGCCGGCCTCCAGGTAGAGGTGACCACTCACCCAACACTCAATCTTTGTAAGGGAGTGGTCAGTCATGTCGACTTCTCAACAGAGAGCGAGGAAGATCTGGTTGCCTTCTTCAAGAGTCAGGGTGTGACAGATGTTTATAGAATTAAGAGGAGGGTGCATGGGCGAGAAATCCCCACTTCCACTCTTATCCTAACATTCAACCTCCCTACTTTGCCCCGGAATATCTCGTGCGGTTTTTATAACCTCCGCGTGCGATAAGTATGTGCCCAATCCTTTGCGGTGCTTCAAGTGCCAACGATTCGGCCATACACAACAGCGGTGCATGGCAGATACCCCAGTGTGCGGTAAGTGTGGTAAACCATCTCACGAACCTGGACCTTGCACCACTACACCGCATTGCGTAAGAGTCGTGGAAAATGTGTCTTTCCCTGAAGCGAAACATCGGTTCCATGCGAGGAACCCAGTTGACCTCTCGCGCTCGTTTTCTGCCACTGTGAAAGCGAAATCTCCGAGGGTAGCAGCGGGCTGCAAAACAGAACGCGCTGCCCCGCAAGTAGTGAGTTTTGGTTGCCAAGTGTCACCAGTAGACCTCCCTGGGGATACATCTCCCCTTGAGGGTGGAAGAATAAAAACCCCCCAAAATATAAGGTTCACAAAAAAGTCCAACCAGCACAGTCCACGAAATCGACAACAAAAACTGTATCGACGGAAGTTGACGTCAGACGGACACCAAACCCCAACATAAAAGGACCTTCGAAGTCGCGACCGACTACAACTTCTGAAACTAGCTCTGAGCGAGCATCCAGCCCCCCTGCCAACGCCCATGAGGTTTCTGTCTTGGGGGAGGCTCCCGTTGGGGAGGAGTCTCGTGCATCCGGCTCCCAACGTCGGAAGAAAAAAGGAAGCTAATTCTACCATGGCTCAAATGTCATGGAACGCAAATGGTTTCTCCTCGCGACGGGACGACCTTAAACTGTTGTTGTCCCGTCACAATCTATGGTGATTTGTCTTCAAGAGACACACCTTACCCCACTTCGTCCTCTATCTTTTCGCGGATTTTCTTCGTACAGGTTCGATGTGGATGATGGTCTCCGCGCTCATCGCGGAGTTGCTTCACTGGTGCATGATTCGCTGCTATCTACAGAGGTACCTCTTCAGACTGACTTTCAAACAGTATGTGTGCAGGTGCTGCTATCTACAGAGGTACCTCTTCAGACTGACTTTCAAACAGTATGTGTGCAGGTGCTGCTATCTACAGAGGTACCTCTTCAGACTGACTTTCAAACAGTATGTGTGCAGGTGCACCTCCCATCCCTCACACTTACTGTGTGCAACATCTATATCCCTCCAGGTCTGACTATATCAGCAGACGAACTCTTAGGGTTGATAAATCAACTGCCTTCTCCATTTATGATAGTCGGCGATGTGAATGCCCACAGTCCTCTCTGGGGCTCTTCCCGCACGTGTCCGAGAGGCAGTATCTTTGAATCAGTAATAGACACAGCGGATTTGGTTATTCTGAACTCTGGTGAAGCAACTCATTTTGCCGTCGCCACAAGCTTGAGCACGTGTATTGATTTAGTTCTTTGCAGCCCTTCTCTTTCAACCGACCTGCAATGGTCCATCCTAGACGACCTATACGGTAGCGACCACTATCCCATTATCGTCCACATTGATAGACTTGCGCGTGGTTTAGCGCGCCCCCCTCAATGGTGCGTCCTTCGTGCTTACTGGCCGACATTCCAAGCGAATGTGAATCTATCAGAGGGTGAATTTGTTAGTGTGGAGGATATGGCAGCTCATTTTAACACTGCTATATTGCAAGCTGCGGGCACTGCAATCCCCAAGTGGACCGGTAATTCGCGACACCCTTGCGTCCCATGGTGGAACTTTGATTGCTTAAGGGCTGTCGGTGCTCGGAAGAAAGCGTTGACTCGACTTAAACATTATCCAACCGCGGATAACCTTATTGATTACAAGAGGTGCAGAGCTAAGGCGAGGAGAACCATATTAGAAAGCAAGAATGCATCATGGAAGGCATACGTGTCCCTTGAATTGCCACACGCCACCACGTCTAGTATGGAGGAAGGTGCGTCTAATTAAAGGGTACCCTTCCTCATACTCAGTGCCAGGTCTTAGAAAAAATGTTCAGATAATCACAGATCGAGACGCCGTTGTAGAGGAACTTGCCACTCACTATGAGATGTCGAGTTCGGCAAACTCCTCTCCAAACTTTCTTTCGTTTAAAGAAAGAGTGGAAAATCGCGCTTTGGATTTTTCGAGCAGAGCACATGAGGATTATAATACCCCTTTCTCTATGTATGAAATGGGTTCTGTTCTGAAGCTTGCCAAAAGAACCACTCCAGGTCCAGACGAAATCCACAACTTAATGTTGCAACATCTTCCCGAAACTGCCATGGAATTTCTTCTCCGGCTCTATAACCGTATCTGGGAAGAGCATAGTATTCCTACCATGTGGCGAGAAGCTATCATCGTCCCAGTTCCCAAAGTGGGGAAAGGTCGATCACTGCCATCAAGTTATCGACCTATCTCCCTCAAAAGCTGTGTATGCAAAGTGCTGGAACGCATGGTGAATCTGCGTCTAGCCTGGACCTTGGAGCATAAAAATCTGTTGACGCCAATCCAAAGCGGGTTTAGACGAAACCGTTCTACCTTGGACCACCTCGTTTCGCTGGCAACAGCTATCTCTACATCGTCTTGAAACAACATCTAGTGGCTATATTATTTGATATAGAAAAGGCCTACGACACCACCTGGAGGTACGGCATTCTGCAAACCCTGCGCTCTTGGGGATTTAAGGGGAAGCTTCCGCTATTCCTCCAAAACTTCCTTTTGAATAGATCCTTCCGTGTTCGTGTGGGTGATAGACTTTCTCGTAGTCACCCCCTTGAAAATGGTATCCCCCAAGGATCAGTTCTGAGTGACACTCTGTTTGCCATCGCCATCAATGGTATAGCGTCGACTGTACGAGAACCTGTTAAGGCATCGTTATTTGTGGATGACGTTGCCATCTTCTGTTCCTCCAGCAGCATCAGCGTGATCCAGAGGCAACTCCAAATGGTGCTCAACAAGCTCCACGAATGGAGTACGTCAACAGGCTTTAAATTCTCTTCTACTAAATGTATCGGTTTGCATTTCTGTAGGATATACCATTTGCATAGTAATCCAGTCCTTCACTTGGGAGGAAACCCGCTTCCATTTGCAGAATCTGCCAGGTTCCTGGGGCTTACATTTGACAAGTCTCTCACCTGTCGCGCTCACATCCGTGAACTACAAACCAGATGTGTCTCTCCTCTTAACCTTCTCCGAATGCTGAATGGTACATCATGGGGTGCCGACCGCACTACCCTATTACGGCTGTGTAGATCACTCATCCGCTCAGTTTTGGACTACGGTAGTGAAGTGTATGGCTCAGCAGCTCCCTCCATTCTGCGACCCATACACCACGCGGGTATCCGTCTAGCAACAGGCGCATACCGCGGCCGAATTGAGTACCTTCCATCCGAGGCTGGCGAGCCTTCCTTAAAACGAAGGCGGGATATTTTATTAGCATCTTACGGAGCTAAAGTATCAGGACTCCCTAATCATCCTTGCCGCCAAATAATTATCCATCCTCAATATGAAACATCATATATTCTTCGAACATCGCTGCCTCAGCCTCCAGGTATTCGATTGCAAAATCTTCTGCGGGACCTTAATGTTGATCTTCCGACACCCGTGAAACCCCCAAGTCACTCCATTCCTCCACGGAAACTACTCCGCCCGAATATTGATTTCAGACTATCCAACCTGCCTAAACAAACGACTAGTCATCTTGCTTACCAGAAACATTTTCAGGAAATGAGGGGAGCCTACCCAGATCATGTATTCTTATATACAGACGGCTCATCGTGCAATGATGCGGTGGCTTGCAGTTTTTATTATATCAGGGTCACAAAATCATATCGGCTACATTCTCAGTGCAGTACCTTCACTGCTGAAATGTATGCAATTCTTGAAGCCCTAAAATACATCGAGTCAACGACCTTACGCCAAGTAGTTCTTTGTTCTCTTAGCTCGTTACAAGCTGTCTCCCGTTCTTCCTCAGACTACCTGACGGAATCTATTCAAAACATCATTCATCGCCTTCTGTCTCGCCATTACGATCTACTACTGAGTTGGGTCCCAGGCCATGTGGGAATCATAGGGAACGAGTTGGCTGACCAGGCGGCAAAATCGGCAACGGAGAATACTCATGTTGACATTCCTTTCGTACCATCGTCCGATGTTAAAGCTTCTTTAAAACGACTGATCTTTAGAGCGTGGCAAACAGAGTGGCACAATACCACCTTTAAACTAAGCGTAATAAAGGATACTGTTAATCCCTGGCGGCGCTCCTCATCCCGACCTTCTAGGCGCGAGGAAGTTATTTTAACCCGTCTGCGTATCGGACACTGTCACTTCTCCCACAGTTACCTCATTCGAGGAGAATCTCCTCCTACCTGTGACTCGTGCAGGGCGGCTCTCTCTGTGGAACACGTCCTCCTACATTGTTTGAGATTTGATGGCAGCCGACGTAGACATGCTCTGGGCAAATCTCTACGAGAGGTGCTCGGAGATGACGATTCCGCGCACTCAAAGCTTTTTTGTTTTTGAGAGAAAGCGTAATATACAATTTTATATGACATAGGGACATGTTTTACAGGCCCCAAATTCTGTTATATTTGTTTTGTCTGCTTAAATATTTTATGTATAATTGAAGTGTTCTAGTTTAGGGTATACATGTTCTTTTAAATTAGTAGGCAAGTGCACCAATTACACTTTTATTAGAACTTTCATATATTTGTTTTTAGAAAACTTAGCACATGGGCGCCAATGACCTTAGCAGTTGAAGCGCCCTTTAAACCTAATCAATCAATCAATCGAGAAACTTTACTTGATATTTTTTAAAGCACATGTACTCGTAAATATAATAATGTGAACAAATCGCTGCTAGTGTAAATATTATCGACGTGAAAAACGTGAAAAATTTACATTTTGTAATTTTTGAAAAACCCAACCTATAGAGCAATATGGCTTTTGTGTCATCTGATAGAGTACATTTACTACTATTCCCTATCCAAAAGTTTAAAGAAAAAATTTGGAGCGGATTTTGAGAAAATTCTTGTTTTTGTAATTTTTTAAAATTGCACATATTGCACGCAATAATTGCACGAAAACTACTAAAATTTTGAGAAACATTTACATGACCTTTATGAAAGAACTCAATATGTAGAACAAATTTTATTTGAAGAAAAAATCTCTAGTCTTCAATTTTGTAGTTGGAGAAAGACGCCGAAAAAATTCAAACTTTCAACCACTTGTTAGGGGATTTTTTTTTCTTAATTTAGCAACTGGTTTTATCCACTTATTCGTTTTCACGGCCCGGCAATTAATTTTTTTCCGCCGAAAATTGTCCATTTTTTCGCGCAGCATTACATAACTTTCTTTATACTATACGGCAAAGTAAAAATGCTTTAAATAAACAGAAACATTGTAGGCGTTAATATGTTTTTATCATAATACCTCAAAAAAGAGTATATTTCTAAATTTCTAATAAACATTTATTTATTTATTATTACAGGTTGTAACAAAGTACAAATAATGTTGACATTATTTCGCAGAAGACATAGTCTTGTGCGCGAACCTGCAATGACTAATCATGTATCATATATGTACCTCTTTCATTTATCAATTTTTGTAGAAAAAACAAAATTAAAGAAAATGAAATATAAATGAAAAATAATATAAAATATAATATAATTTGAGACATATTCAGACATTATTTCTTAGTCACTGCATGGGTTGATAGAATGATGCAATTACTGAATCATTCAAATCAATAATCCAGGATCTGATACGCTTTCGTTGTCCTTGTGTATTAACATCACAATTTTTGAGTTCTGTACTCAACGCGTTGAATATTTTGTAACAAATATAATAATGCCGACGTCTACTAATTTCTTTATGAATTTTTTTCTGAATGATATCTGTGTTCCTCTTTGTCGCTGAAATAGTTTTACAATCATTATACATAGACTCAAAGTTTGTTAATAACGCTTTTTATGTATAAAATTTCTTCACGCTGATTATTTTATTTTCTCTAAATATTATTTCCGATGAGAATAGTTTGCTTTTATTATAAATGATCTTTATAATTCGTTTCTGTATGTCAATTAACGCTTTCATATTATTATCGTAAGCTCCACCCCATGCTACAATACCATACCATTTCAAAACTGTTTTTCAAGCCACAAGGTTTTCAAAACAAACTAAATAACTTGTTACTACAATAACACTTGTCACTACAAAAACAACAAATTTCTAAAATGAACGAACAAACGTTCTTCACAATCATTCACTGAATGTAAATAAGATTTCTCTCAAACTTCTTTGGAATGATCTGATCTTTTTTCGTAATGTTTCTGTCATTTAAAGAGCAACCTGCAAAACACTTCTATTTAACTAGAATCTTGCTAACTACCTCTAAGGATCATAAATAAATGTGCCACAGAGATGATATTGTTGGTTTTGTACGACTCTCAATACTATGAGAAAGAAAAGTCAACTTATGTTTCAATCTGTCAAATGTGTGAGGCTGATTTATTAAGATCTTCTTTTGCTTTTTCTGCAAAACATGGTTTATTTCCAGTTGCAAAAGGCATTGGCTTGCAGTAACTTGGCACATGTTATTTCAAGAAAACTTCAAATTGCTTTTCATAGGTTATGTTAAGTAAGGCATGCACTCTTTAAGTTACAAAGCAACGCATACGTTACTCTGAAGTTACAAAATCGAATAACTGCAGCTGCAATGCATAATACAATAAAATAAGAAATATGTGCAATGCATAATACAATAAAAAGACTCAACGCACTAAAAGTAATAGTGATGTATTATCTTATAATAGTGAAAACGTAATGAAACACTCGGCAGTTCGTCATAATTTTGTTCTAGTTACACCAAAATAAACTGAACACTCTTTCCTTTAGCTACTGCATTTAAAACAAACACTGAAACGAATTATTTTTCATGAAAAGCGTAAGTCACAAGCATTATGCACAAAATTAGTAGCATGTATGACAGTCATACACTAAAAGGCAATTTGAGGCAGAGCGAAGTAAAGGTATTTAAATCTTGTTACCAAATGTAGCGAAGAAATAAATAAAATGTTGACGATATTACAACAAATATCTGCATATTTTTTCACGCTTTCTACGTTCATGGAGAGTGTCAAGAAATAAATCAATTTTGGAAGGGACCTAGCTCTTATTGCGTACGACACCGGGAAGGGTAGTGTGGTGTCCGTCAGCCAATGAGAACAAGCGACGACCACGTGCAGTTTGTTTACATGCGGAGTGAAGTTACAGCGAACGGACCTTAGCCATGCACGCCTGTACATGTGTGTATGTAGTGACCGAAGCAGAATGGACACCGGCATATTATAAGGCAGGGGTGTGCAACTTGCAAGATCTCAAGGGTCACAACTAATACCTTTATTACGGTTGCCGGCAGTATTTTCATTACTCAAGCGATCCACACGTGACTTCCCCGTTGGGTTGATCTCGGCAGTTTGCTCGGCTGCTCCGAAACGGGGGGGGGAGGTAGGATCAATGCGTGATATCAAGCCGTACCATGCATAACGCAGCGAAACACATTGAGATGATTTTGAATTTCTGAATTTACTAGAAAAAAATTAAATTTAAGCATTCTACTATTTATACACGAAGGGAGTTGTTGTATATCAACCCTAAAATTACCCGCATTGATTTGTTGGTGATTTGGCGCTGGACGGTTGGTAACACGCAGCGCACTGGACTCAGCCTGGCATCCCCCCTCCACTATGAAGAACACTGGCTATTCAGTTGTCTATTCTCGGGGCGTACGGATGTGCGCTCCCTCGCGTTCCCGGTTTTTCTATTGAGTTGTTCTAACACACCATGTATTACGTATGTATCACGAATACAATAAACCTTTTAGCATTCAGTTTCCCGGAATAACTTATTTGTGACCCTTAAGAACACAAAAGGAGTGTTGACCCTGGCAGAGCGGGTGCGTTTGGCGCCCAATATGAATGCAAGGGTAAATTCACAAAAATCATTGCCAACGCTTACCGTTCGTTTTTTTACATCACCACTTCTCCACTTAATTTTACATTATTCACAGTTTGCTAACACGTCGCACTTTTGAATTTCCAGTCTCCATGTCCGAAGATCTTGGGTCCTACCAAAACCCCCAGTGTATGAGAATATCGACTGTGTTAGGACTAGTGCATTCAAGCCAATTGCAGTCTCTTGGCGTCCCCAAACGTACAATTATCAAGTAACGCTTACGTTATATGAGTATAAAAATAAGCATGGGAAAGATACTTGAGATTCTAAGTCGTCATTAAGTGCAAAAGCAGTGTTGATATAAATTTTATCTGTTTTAGCATCACACCATTGTGATGCATTGTAAGAATACATGCAGTACGTAATAATATAGAACAACAGGACAAAAGGGATTTATTAAAAATCCATTAAATGTGTATGAATGATTTTCGTCTTTGTTTCAGTTCCTTTGGGTGAAAAAAATATCCCGCACTTTGTTTGGGCCCCTCTGAATGTAATTTGAGGAGTGTTTGGAGGTAGTCATTCGCATCTTGAAAAGAAAGATAACGTTTACTTGTATTTGAGCATTAAATATATTTTAAATTGCGTCGACTTCATTGACGTCATGGATATTTCGATTTGAATGCTAAGGTGCGGGAATGACGAGTAATTCTTGTCAAAGTAGATAGTTTTGATGAATATAATATTTTATTATTATATCTTTCTATCCATTTGCATTTCGAGGAACAAAAACGTCATTCAAATTACAATTAATAAGCAAATTAGTAGAAGAAGTTATTACTACATAAGTCATAAAGTATTCAATTCATTGAATGCTGTACCGAAGAGTTGTGATATGACCAAACCAAAGTATAGTAGGGTTTCAGAAGTTGCCTTATCCAACTAGCTGAAGTTGTTGGAAGGTCATATTATCAACCTATACAGTGACAAAGCGTGGAGTTAGTTAATGGTAATTTTAAAAAATGGCTCCATTGATTTTGATTAAATTTTGTTGTTGGATGGTGTGAAGGACATTTAATTGCAAACGTTCTGCACTTTTTTGAGTCTTCCAACATCTAATAGTTATTTATGTATCAAGGGGGTTAAGTAGATGTTTTTGCCCCGAGGGCGACTTCCAAACCCGAGGGCCTCTGGCCCGAGGGATTGGAAGTCGCCTGAGGGGCAAAAACATCTAGTAACGCCCGTGGTGCATACAAAACTTTATGGTTTACTAGTTCGTTGCTGAATAAAACGAGAATTCGAAACATTTTGTATTATTTCTTGCGTCTAAAGTGAAAAGACGCATTGTGATGGTCATTTGTCAATATGACGTCAGATAAACAAAACAGAGTGTATATCTAATTTCTATTGCATAATCGTTATTGGACTGATTTGTTCGTGCAAAATGATAGAATATTGTGAAGTTCCTGCGGAAATTTTCGCAAAAGCTATCAATATTACGGACAATGATTCCCATTAAAATCTTGAGAAATATATGAAACTGTTTACTGTGTATTTGATATTTACGAGTGTGACTAAAAGTGTAAATTGCGCTGATGAAACTGTACTTTTAGGTTATTAGCGTCTATTGTCAAACGTTATTTACAATGTGTCATAATGCCAAAAAATAACATTTCGAGGATGTTAGCCGATATGCCTTGTATATCTTTTTACTACTACTACTACTACTAGTACTGCTACTGAAGAAGAATTTACTAATTAATCTCTAAGAAAAGTGATACGTAACAGTGAAATGGGAGTGATTGATGGCAATTATAAATTCACGGAAACATTCCAAAATTGCAATTTTTATTTAAATTAAGCAAAATAAGATTTATAACGAATTATTTTATTCATTTGAGCATTATGCCATTTATTTATTGTATTTTCTTGCATCTTAACTTTAAAACGTCGAATTCATAAGTATGTTCTATGTGTTGTGTTGGTACTAGAGCGGGCCGTAAAGTATTCAAAAGGCCCTAGGGCATAAACAATCAGAAAGGCCCGCAAGGGCCTTAAGTATACCATTATTAAGTATACCATTACGTGTTTTGTTTCAGGTCTGTAAACACACAGCAATGAACTAGTAAACCATAAAATATTAAATATAGAGTTTTTTTCTTAATTACATCTGATCTTTAAAGATAGATTTTGAAGTAAGGTCATGTACAATTTTTCAAAAAAATTGATTACTTTTTGCGTAATTTTTCATGAAAATACGACGGAGAGTGTACGTGAGGTTTTATCACCATTAGTTTCTACTCCCATTCATAGGACCTGGTATTGAGCTAATCGTTCTTAGCCCGTTTCTCACGATCTCTAATGATCTCTTCCGGCACTGGTAGTACCCAAGTGAAATTGTTGTGTAAATGTTAGCAAATTGTAAGAGTCTAACAGCATTTTTCCACTTCTAATCCGTTTTACGTTACCCGAAAACCGTAAATTCCAAAGTTTGAAGCAATCGTTTTTAGAAGTAAAAACAGTGTGCTTTAAAGAAATATATTTCAAGTTCCATTAGCAAAACAAAAATATTTGGGGTACAACACTGCAATATCAACCGAATAGTCTGAAACTTTGAAGCAGCTCAATTATATTTGAAACCCATAGATGCCAGTGGCGTATACTGTGGGCTACCAGCATAGCGCGAGAAAATTACGAGAACAAAAATCTCATCAAGACATATTCAATTATAAAGACATTGTAGGCCACATTCTTTTCATTGACATACAGTTTTCAAGATTGTGTATAATCTGTTTTGTTGAGATCTGTATTGAATCGCTCGGTCGTCGGCGCATCAGTCTTCTTAAGAGGCGGCGACCTCGAAGAAACCTCTGCCACCCAGCGGCATCCACACAGCAGATTAGGGATGATAGTTAAACATAATTTTGGGTTGCATTCAAAAGGTATTGATTAATTTAATTAATTATTAACAATAATATACCTCTTCTTTGGTTTCAATTAACTACCTAAAGATATAATATTTCCCTAACATCTTCAATGTTATACTCTTCATGTTTTGAATTTTTTTGGTGGTGATTTATTTTCTTTGTTATTTTATTTGTGTGCTCGTTGCATGATTCACTCCCCTCCCCTTCTAGTAAGATACGGGCCAGGCACGGGCTGAGGATGCCGATTTCCCGAGCGGTTTCTTGACACGTTCGGAGCCGTTCAGAGGCAGTAAACGGACGGAGTAAATTAGATGTGCGCTTTTGTGCAAGGCGTACGTTTGTTAGTACATATACATAATACACATTAAGCGTGTTTTAGATGTTAAAATTGCAATATTTTTTTTATTTATTTAATAGGTAACACATTGATACAAATTTCAATACTTTTAACTTTGTGGCTAGGCTGAAGGCCTTTATGCCATTACAATACCTACATCCTACCGCATTCTCTAACCTTTCGAATTCTTGCATTCACCCCTAATGGTCTCTTCGTCGCATCAAAGCCGCGGAAAGGAGACCTTAAGGTACGGCTGAGGAAAAAACCCCTGAAGGGGGAAAACCTGCCGTCAGAAGACGAGTACATGCTAAACTACTTGTTTTTTTTCTAAATTATTTATTTCCTGGCGTGGGCATCTTCTCCATCCAATCTTCGGCCTCCTCAGCCCCTGAAATCAAACACCGCCACAGAAGATCGCCCGCACCACCGCCTGTTCGAACAATTTACTACTAATTAATTTAATTATCGCTTACTGACTAATTTAATTATTACTAACTTACTACTTAATATTAATGATTAGCATTACTGATTGCCTTTCTAGTTAACTTAATGATCTCTTGCTTATTGAATTATTTCATCTCCAGTCTAGGCTCCGCTCGTACTACTAACCAGTCCTGTTTTCCCATTCCCTGTTTACCGTTTCCCTGACAGTTCGAACCTTATGTTCCTAATTCTTTCATGAAGTGAGATCTATTATCAGCTAGTATGTTTTGAGCGAGCGTTATGTTTCTGAATTGGAAGCAATAGTTCCCCAATTGCAACATATTAAGTGTGTGATAGTGTCAAAGAAAATGTCACACCAAACACACACACACACACACACACACACACACATATATATATATATATATATATATATATATATATATATATAGAGTTTGTACTATTTTTATTATAAAATATTATTTATGTGTATATATACATAAATAATATTCTATAATAAAAATAATACAAACTAGAAAAACTACATAATCGAAGATTATATATAGTTATATAGTCAAAGATTATTTCTCAAGTCAGCGGTAGTCCAGGGCCTGATAGCAGTGTACGCCACTGATAGGTGAGCGCACATATTAAAATGGAAATATCTTCAAAATAAGGTTCACCCTTGAAAAGAGGAAGAGTAGAGGAAGTGCGAAGAAGTTCCGAAAATAAGGTTCACCCTTAAAGGAGGAGAGACAGAGAACGAGCGCATGTCCTTGCTTTTTTGTAGACGATATATGCCCTTCCATAAAGACTAAATCATAGGTTCTTCGCACCTGCTCTATTTTACAATTTTGCTTATTAACACTTTAAAGACGACAATAGTTTTGGACTGAGAGGTGTGACTTACCATTAACTATTGCAGAAAGATTTGAAGTGGCTAAATGGAAGATGCTTTTGCCAGAGGCGTATCTAGGTATTCAGGCGCCCATGGCAAGCATAGAATTTGCGCCCCTTCGGGGATGCTTGAAATTAAGGTTGATGTTATTTGTTTTAACGGGTATGCTGTAAATAGCGCCCCTCGTGAGTGGCGCCCATGGCACGTGCCATGCCTGCCATACCGTAGATACGCCACTGGCTATTGCAGAAAAAGTTATGGGATGCGATATGTTACACATAACATCAAACGTATCAAATAAAACTACTTTATTATAACAAATATGTACATATTAGTTTTTTTAAATAGTTATGACATTTAAAAATATCCCTTCGAAATAATTTTTAAGAATTAGTGAAGGGAAACATTTTTAATTAGGTTCACAAATTCTTTCTGAAGGTTGGTAGGGAAAAAATAGTTTTACAGTCTCTTGTGATACATTTTTCTCTAGCAGTTAACATTTTTGCACATTTTAATTAACGGAATTTTGTCAAGATTTTATTTGATCAGTAACGACGATACAATAGAAGTACGTCATGTTTAGTGTATGCAATATGATGCGTATTCTGTTCTAGTTCATGGTTTTCCCATTTCAAGCTCTGAAATTGTGATTCACGTTCTTTTGAGACTAAATGTAAATATAAAAAGATTTTGAATTTAAGGAAAGTAAAATGGTTATAACGTTTTGTCAATAAATGAGAAGGCGCATTGTAGATTAATTTATTTCCTATTTCTCCTGTGTGCGTCAAAGCACAAGCGGTCGGTACAGCATTTGATTTGTTTGGAAGATGAGCTGAAGTCACTATTTGTCCATTCTTGTATTAAGAATGTAAAATTTGGTCGTGAATGCAACGTTCGGTCGTTCGGCAACGTGTTTCGGTGACGTTTTAACTGTATCCAGCCCCAAAATATGGGAACAGTTGAACAATATTCTATTTAAGAGGGCCAGTATTTCAGTGTACAATAGTCATTCCATACACTCTTTGTAGTTCTTGTTAATTCGAGACATTCCGTGAAGTATGTGGCCTCGTTCCTATTAATCTGAGAAGACCAATTTTAAGGACTTCAGCTGGAAATAGTACGGCCAAATTGTGTAGTGACATTTCATTTTTGAATAGTGGAGTATAAATTTCATTGCCTTCCCCTTCCCGAGAGGTTTCAAGGAACTTTAGTAACTTTTTGCTCGTTAGGGTATCGTATCGACAACCTGTATTGATAGTGCACATTTTGGCTTTTGGATTTAATGTCGCATATTGCAAATATTATCTCAGAACTTGTCAAAACGACTACGATGAACAGTAACAAGTAAACTGAGGTACAATGTCTTTAGTGGTTATAAAGTGTAAACTATATACAATGCCATGAGCATTTTCTTAACTTTGTTGTGTAATATCCATGGAAAATGTAATGAGATAAGCAATTGCAAAATAGGCGTGAACGTTGTGGGCGATTTGAAGACTGGTTCTGTCACCAGCGCACTCTTATGGCCACTGTCTTGTTCTTTACTTCGTAACTTCGCTATGTAGGTCGACGTCAGTGTGTCATGACTAGACCAGACTTTTCGGCCAATGCCTATTCCACTCTTCTGTCAGGGATATTTGAAAGTAATTATAACCACATTTCATGACGACACGGAGGAACAACATATATAGAGCCTAAAATACTTATTCTTCTTATAAGTCCTAAAACATATTGGGCCAGTATAATTTTTAAAAACACGAACTAAAACTCGAAATCATTCCTGGACACAAATCCACACTGAGAGCTGAATCTACCTTTTAAAAAACTCCCGGATTGCCCTGGCTACGGTATGCATAAGAAGGAAGTAATGCACTTGTATTCCAACTTTAAAATATGTATAATCTGCGTATAAAATATTGTGATTCATGTTCTAGAATTTACATTTCAATCTGTGGTTTTCTTAACACATCACACTCGTGTATTAAAAAAGTTGCAAATTAAATAAAAATGTGTAAAAACGTTACCGTCCGTGACAATGTTTGCTACCTATTTAAGAGTTTGTAGCCTTTAAAGAGACTTATTTAGGCCTTTAAAGAGACTTTTTACGTTATGAGTCTAAAATTCGTGGCCTAGTCATGACGTGAGTCTGAGAGAATGTTGACTTGGTTCAAATACAAGTAGTTCTCTCGCGTTCAGTTAATTATCTATTAATGAGCATTTTATGGGCAGATATATTAGCTCACATCAGAAAGGAAACATCTTGGCTAAGTTCTTCGTATTCTTATATACAAATATCAATTCAGTGCTACTATTCTTAAAGGGGATCCCTTCCCTTTACTTAGTCTTTGAGACTCGACCATAAGACGTGTGTGCTTTTTACATTTTACACTAATGACCAGACGACACGTTTCTCCGAAGGGAGTTCAGATAGAAATCTATTACTTAAACTTTTCAACATTACTCTTATGAATGTCTTTTTGCTTATCGAGTATCGTTCTTCATCTATCTATACACTACCGATGCTATCACGAGTCCAATCATTGATTTTCGTATTATGAAGTCTCTGTGAGGTTTGTAGACACATGAGCAAGACATCTTTTAACTTCAAGTGAACAATGTAAAAAAATCAACTTCATCAAAACAATGGTCACCCTAATAAACATACAAGTTCGCAGTATCAGGTCTGAGTTACGCGCGGGGTTGCTCCTGGAGACCTCTGACTGCAAGATGCACCATGCCGTTGTTATTTATAATGATCGTCAGACCCTAGCCTTTTCGGCCGTTGCTGAGTCGAATAGTTTGATGGGTGGATGATGAGTGATAATGATATGAGTGATGTTGGAGCAATGGTGGAACGAGAGGCCGGGGAGACGGGAGGGCCCTGAGAAAACGCTCTCCGAACCCGTTTTGTTCATCACACATTTCACGCGGATCGCCTGGAATTTGAAACCCCGGACCCAGCGGTGGAAGGCGAGCGATCTGACCGCTACCCTGCCGTAGCTACATGGCTATCCGGGAGACGCCGCGCCCTACCCACAGGTGCCCACGTTTCGGCCGCCATTCTGCGACCTTCCTCAGGGCGAAATCCTGGCTGCCGAAACGTTGGCACCTATGTCTAGGACGCGGCGTCTCCCGGACAGTCAAGTATACTGCGATTTTCCTCATTTTACCCCTGACAGGAATCAGCTGTTGACGGTTTCATCCAATCGGGAGCTTCAACGTCACCATAGTGACGTCACTGTCGCGAAATATAAGCTCCCGATTGGATGGCAGCGAAACAGCTGATTTCTGTCAGGGGCAAAGTTAGGAAAATCGCAGTATACTTGACCGTCCGGGAGTCGCCGCATCCTACGCACAGACGCCCACGTTTCGGCCGCCATTCTGCGTCCTTCCTCAGGGCGAAATCCTGACGGCCGGAACGTTGGCACCTGTGTCTAGGACGCGGCGTCTCCCGGACAATCAAGTAGCTACCGACTCCGGCCGCGGAAGCTTACGCTCTCACTACCCTGCGGGTCGGCTGGCACCGCGGTGGCGTTAGTAGTTGGCGTCGCAGTCCGCACTGGCAAAGTTGGTCCTGGCGGGGGCGTATACGTAGTCGGGGTCGCACACCGTGCCTCGCACCGCTGCGTCCACCGGCGCCGTCAGGATGCGGAAGTTGACTTCCCGCGGGTCCAGCTTCCGGTAGAGGTACTCGTGCAGGCGGTTGCTCAGCACCCACACGCTCTGGCGCCGCTCCTGGTCCACCTTCAAGTCGTTGGGGAATTGCAGCGTCACGTTGTCTTGCGCCACGATGCCCTGAGGAAGACACAACGCGTCAATGTGGTGTGCTGGCCTTCATGAAAAGAAATAAATGGCTCGGAAAAAACTGTTCGTGTATGAGGCCAACACAGAATATCTTAGTAATCAGAATTATTTATTTAATTTTATTTTTTAAACGTCAAAAACATTTTAAAACCGTGTGTGACGTACTATGGAAAAAAAATGTAGTGTTCTGTGCACGTTTTCATAAATTTTGGGATCTCCACCCTATACCAAAAACAAGCTGAGTTATGAATACAGGTGAAAATGAGCTTTTTTGGCAAAAACTGATCAGAAAATATTACCTCCCGTGTAATAAAAACTATTTCTACATTTAGAGCATTTCCTTTTTGATGCTCGGTATAGTCTCTAATTGTACCAAAACGTTTATGCTGCAAAAAAGATTTAACTTGGCATATAAACTTCTGTATCGATTTTCATCGTTTAATGACATCTGGCTAAGAGTTGTAAAATAATGTAAATGTATTTGTAGTAAGCTTTTGACATTGACACCTGATGAATATGAACAGTACGTCGAGTGCTATAGTTCTAGACATTTCTATTTGGAAGTATATCCCCGCCCTTGAGTAATTCATTTTTGACAAAAAACTGATTCGTAAATCAAGACATAAGGCAAAGACAAAATTCCCAACTTAATAAAAAGAGGCTTACAGGAATCAGGTGAGTCGAATTTGCTTATTATTTCTACAATTATTTCCTGCAATGTAAACGTAGGGGAAAGGATGTGTTTCCCCAGAATATTTTCCCCATATCTCAGGCGGGAATGAACATTCTCCAAAACCGTAACAGGTAAGAACAGTTAAATAATTCTATCACAACTGTTCAGTTGTTCTTCATTTAATACAGTGCTGAAGTAGTTACGGATTTTCGTTTCTTTAAAATTCATTATTTCGTACGTGTTTCGCTAGGTTCAAGTTTCCGAAAGAGACTTAATGCGTTCATTTCATTTACTCTGGGATCCCTTCCCATAATGAAAATTATCTGCTTTGAATTGTTTAATTATGGCGGTCGTGTCTCACATAAACCAAGTACCAAACATTTGTTCTAAAATCCGATTTATATGCTGCGCGCGCCGTGTTGTTAGGTCAGTAAAACACGGATCAGGTCGTTGGATAACGTTTGAGCATTTTAATTAAATAGCGTTTAAAATAAAAAGATATTGTTTAGAACCGTTTTAGTACTTGAACAGAATCATTTTGTTTTCAGAAACCGAACTATCATTGTTTTTCTGGGCCGCAGCCGGGACGTTTGTTTTAAACAGTTTGATGCCTTGTTAGTAATACATTGTTACGGGTTGCATTGTCTATCAGCGAAGTGATCACCACCCTCATAATAAAGCCTTACATTCTACAATACTCTGCGCTCTATCACAGGGTTTATTTCCGCAGTGTTAATTCCTTGTGTTACTCAGGGTGTAACCCAACGGCGGTCCCTACTGAAGCAACAATTCTGAGACAATCAGGAGAAAATTTATCCACTTATTAGAGGACCCCGATGATTTTTTAAACAAAATTTTGTATTTTCTCACATCTGTACAAATAATGTCAACTATTTTATTAACGATATAAAATGGAATAAATTTGAAAACATGTTATGAAATTTTAAAAGCCTTGCAAAAAATGTAAATGCAAATTATTGTTCAGCATTCATGCATAGAAAATACTATTTACCTTAACTGTTTATTGTTTGGAAAGAGTTACAGTGAGTACGCCTACAGTAAAGACGTCGTTGTCCACGTACCGCAAAGAAATCAGGGCTGGATAAAGTTTGAGCATTTTAATTAAATTGCGTTTAAAATAAAAAGGTACCGTTTGGAATCGTTTTAGTACCCGAACCGAATGATTTTTTTTTTCAGAAACCAAATTATCAATATTATTTGGATCGCAACCGGAACGTTTGTTTTAAGATATTTCTTTGCGTCGTGTAACAACTGAATGCTTTGAAGTTAACAAAATACTGGACTGACATGAGTCAACACAATCGCCACCTCACGTATTGAGAATGGTCCCAAGAATTTATACTTGTAAGTTTCTATGAATTCGTACTAAAAAGAAAGTAATGTACTGAACTCCTACCAAAGTGTCTTTGGCATACTCCTTTCAAAATGCCGGACTTGTCTCCTACCGTCGTCACGCTACCAACATTTCATTCATATGTCAAAGACTTACTTTCTGTAGTAATCACCTAAATATTTATTTAATTACAAGCGAGTATTGCTTTTATTATTTTAATATTAAATATTTAAACCAGAGTTGTGTCATAGATTATAATTTTACGTTTACGCGTGTTTTCTACACGTAATCTACATGTAGTCTAAGTGACTCATTTTACATGTAGACTATGTAGACAACATAATCTGTGTAGACTATTTATTTTTCACATAAAATAACCCAAAAAAATTTACAATAAGTCGTAATAGTAGAACCATGTTTTAATGTAATATTAAAAAATTATTTTCGATTCAGTAAGTCAAAATATAGTATTCCTGGTGAAGAAATTACCACCTCCGTATCCATCCCAATAAACCAGCAGGGACTTGTTCCAAATTGCATTCCTTTAGTACTTCTTTAGATGTGATCCAATCAATTAGTAATATTGCTTTGGATATATTGACTATAATTATAAATAAATTTTGGATTTGGTGCGGTGGAACATGGCCCTCGTAGATACGCCCCTGACCCAGAAAAAAAGATAGATTACCTTTGTCTACGTAGAATACGATGCCTACGTGTTGTTTACGTGTAGACGTAAACTGTAGTTCTTTGCGTAGAAGCACATCACTGATTTAAAGTGCGAATGTTTTAATTTTCCTGTCCATTTTGATTGATTCGTGTTTCCGGGCGCGTCAATGACTTAGGTCAGTAGTCCCGTAAGTGCAGTCCTTGTTTTTTTTGGGAGATTGCGATGATCTTTTCCCCGCTGGATGGCGAGATCTGGCTACCGTCGACTAGCGGGTTTTTCCCCTTAACCAAGTATCTCTCACCAGCGGGGCACCGCCCCAGCCGGGACAAGCTGTAAGCTCCCGACCGGTCTCCCGGCATGTTAGTGTAAGTGTGTGTGTGTGTAAAGAGTAGGATAGAACAAGGAAGAGGAAGTAATGATAGAGCGCCATCCGTTTGTTAGAGTACTGCTCCGGCATTCGCCTGGTGCTGATCGGAGAAACCACGGAAAAATACCGATCAGAGCAGCCGGCCGCTAGAATTCTCCTTCAAACAGCGACTCAATTCGACCTGTTCATTTTCATTTCTTTTTGTTAAACATTTCAATATTACGAGGCCCGTGGCCCACCTGGAGGTCCATGCGGTGTCCGGCGGGCTGTCGCGAGTTCCAGCAGCCGACGGCGTCGCGCGAGATGAGGTTGTAGAAGAGCACGCCGCGGCGGTCGACGGCGGCGCCCGACGCGTGGCCGCGCTCCGCGGCGCGCGGCTCGCCCAGCGGCGCGAACGCCTCCGCCTGCTCCCCCGCCAGGCTCTCGTTGCGCAGCACCTGCACACAACAGCAACATTATTATTTTCTTTTTTTGTTATTTAAGGTCGCGTCGACTACTAGGTCATTAGTGACCACTAATGGATTTAACGTTACGGTATGAGGATGAAACGATGTGATGATAGGGGGTGAAACGACGAACACATACAACCATGCCCGAGGCGGGACTCGAACCCACCACCCCACGGTCCAAGATCACTACGGCATGACTCCCTTAGCGACCTCGGCCACGGGGCCGACCCTTTATTCAGTGTTCCATCATCAGATCCCTCCTCCTGTACGCCTGCCCAATATGGACAAATGCTGCGAAATACAATATACAAAAATTGCAATTCATCCAAAACAAACTCTTAAGATCCATCACCCAAGCCCCCTGGTTCATCTCCAACAAGCAACTATACACTGAATTAGACATCAAACCTATCACTCGTCATATTGCCTATCTCGCCAGTAACTTCTATTCCAATAGTCCAATAATTCCAAAAAAGGTATTTGTGCTAAAAAACCAACAAAAATATGCATTATAAAACCTTGTCATATGTCGTCATTTATCGTGATTCGTGCACATATATTATCAGCCTTTAAATAAGTTCCCGAGAATAAAATAGGCATTTCCCTAAACATCCCATGTCTATTGATGATAATGTAAACGAATTTTTTAATGAAACAAAAATTAATATTACCTTTGGTTGGTGAAACAAAAATAAAATTAATATTATATTAATTATATTAAAATAAAATTAATCGACATCTTTTCATGTGACCAAGACCGAAAATGGACGACTCGGGCAAGTTTAATATATTTAAAATATATTTTTATTGTGGACATAAAAAACATCAATTCGGCTAGGCACTATAATTGCTCCACACACATCTCCCCGAGAAATATCTTTGATGTTCCTATATATTACATTAATAGGAAATAAAATAAATATATACTTGTTATATTTAATATAATAAATATAATAATTATAATACATAATTGTATAATTATATTTATATAATATCTATATATTATATTTATATTATATACAGGATGTCCGGGGAGGAAACGTCAAAACTTCGAAAATACGTTTTTAAGACAACTCTAAGCATATTTTGTCTAATAAACTACGTGGATATTCGGAATGGTTGAGCCGCAATGAGCACTCAAAAGTTGGTTTGAAAAATTGATTTCTAGGCAAAAGTTTGTTTTATAGAAGCATAGAAACACATAAATTGTTTATTATTTACAAAAGAAATGAATATATTTGTTTAGAAAGAAAAATTAAGCGAGAAATAAAAAAGGAGTCGAATTGTGTAAATTGGGTGCTTTTTAATTTCTCGCTTAATTTTCCTTTCTGAACAAATATATTGATTTCTTTTGTAAATAATAAACAATTTACATGCTTCTGGAGTGTTTCTATAATGCAAATTTTGGCCTAGAAATCAATTATTCAAACCAACTTTTGAGTGCTTATAGCGGCTCAACCATTCGGAATATCCACGTAGTTTGTTAGACAAAATATGCTTAGAATTATCTTAGGAGCTTATTTTCTATGTTTCCTCCCCGGACATCCTGTATAATTATATTATTATTTTAAATATAATTAATATATGAAATATAAAGTTGTCGTTTGTAAAGAAGCGTACTGACCGAGGTGCGCACGGCGAACTCCCGGAAGGAGGAGAGCGGGTGGAAGAAGAGCAGGCGGTCGCCGAGGGCGTCCTCGGGGCCCAGCGCCAGCCCGAACACGCCGTCCGTCCAGCGGAAGCGCACGCCGTGCACGTCGTACTTGCTGGCCAGCGGGTCCGGGAAGAAGAGCGGGCTCTCCACGCGCCACGACCGGTCCTCGCGCCAGCTGCAACGCGCAACACAATTCCTTTCTAACAGGCTTTTGGAAATTGGGGAATAATTCACTTCAACACGTATTCATTTAACTAGCAACAGTTTCAAGGATTATTTGCCTAATCTTTTCAAATGAATTAAATTGATTTGCCTTATTTTACGTGGCGAGACTCAGGCCATGAAGCCTGCTCTTCCGTCTGACCACGCAAATTTCACTACGCTCCTTTTACCATCTAGCGGAGAAAGAAGGTATTATCTCGGGCGACGAAACAGGTGATTCGAATTTAGCTCAGAGGCTTCATTTAGGCTTGACGATCTTTTACATGCAGTAAATCTACTAACAAGGGACAGCCGGCTTTACGTCCCCTCCGAAGGAAGGCGTACGAGGAATTTTTTTCGCCCTTAAAAAATCCACAGTTTTGATTCGGTTTGAACCTGCAATCTTGGGTACAACAATCCGATACACTGACCGTTATACCATCGAATCCTCAAATACATTAATTTAACTAGCAACAGGTTTTTTTTTACCCTTTTACCAGGACTACTGCAGGTTAACCTGCTTAAGGTTGATAGGATGTTAGGAATCCTTTTCCATTTAACCTTCGCCGGTTACCACCCACTTCTGTGGCTCTCTGAACAGCAATGTATCGGGTATTTCTAGTAGGTCTTATTATGACATGAAGTGGGGTGAACATGGCGCGGCAAGCGTCATGCTTCAGTCGGATACTTTTTACCTAATATTTACTGTTAACGAAGCTAGTAAATAATAATTGGAGACGAGGCTAAGTGAACCTTAGGATCGCCCTGAATAGGCCATGTCCGGATAGAAAATCCGCAGCTATGCTGGGATTTGAACCCGGACCTCTCAGGTTAGCATAAGTGTGCTCTAACCTCTGCACTGCCGCGACCTACTAGCAACAGTTTCAAGGATTATTTTCCTCATCTTCAGGCTAGAATACAAAAATTATTGAATAACTCATTTAAAGAAAAAGAATTCGAAACAATTTTGATGTTTTCTTCAAAATAATGATTACTCAGTATAATCATATGGAGCTTACCTTATATTGTTTAAAAGTGTTTGAAATCATTTTTTTAAAATGAATTATTCAATAATTTTGTATTCTAGGCTGAAGATGAAAATAATCCTTGAAACTGTTGCTCGTTAAATGAATACATAATAAAGTGAATTATTTTACAATTTACAAAAGTCTGTGTGTCAAATGGAATATAATTAAATGTATATAAAATATGAACATATACATGATAAACAATTCATTTCTCTTTGCAACAGAACAACTTATAACGGTGATTTGAATAAGAAGTAAACACATTTTTATATGTTTTGAATTTAAAAAAATGCTGCACCATTTAAATTAGATTAGGACGCAAGTTTCCCAAGCGTCCCCTTCCGGATTAGTCGACGAGAAAGTAAAAATTAAACAACAAGGAATTTATGCTCGTAAGTAGTGTAGATAAAATGACGTGCTGCAATAGTTCGGTGTAGAGTTTTTAACGGCAGGTTTTGTATTATTTTTCAAAACGTCGAAATTTTTTCTTTATTTTTCTCTAATAGAGCAACAGTGCTTGTGTAGTAGATCCGAATTGCATGAAAACATCTGAAATTTCAAAAATTGCAAAAATACAACTTTTTCTTTTACTCTCTTGTCTTTCGAAATTCTTGTACAACGTGAATAATCATTTATGAAAGGATGATATTGTAAAAAAACTGACATTTCTTTAATGCAACTTATTTATTAATTTTGGTTCTTTAAACCATTTCATGATCACTTTTTTGAAATATTTATAGTGTTCCTTTAACTTCAAGTTAAATTTCAAGAATTTGAATTGTCATTAAAACTGTTGAATTTTCAACATTAAAGAGTGTTAAATGTATATTCTTTCGTTCTTCTCGCGCTTTGTTGGACGTTCTTTCAATGAACAAATATTGAGTGGCCATGTCTACAAAATAAGTTTGTGCAACCAGGTTTCCGATCATTTAAGGAAGCAGCCTTTACGCGTAAAAAAAAAACTGTGGTAGTCACGTTTTCCGCATGAGTCGCTCGGAGCGATTTGCCGAATGTGTAACGATGAAACTATCCACGCCTTAAACGGCTAATACATCGCAATCCATGCCACAAAATGCCACTTTACGAACGATTTCTTGCAACGAAAAAGAGTGTTTATAACGCCGGTGTACAAAAGACCACCAAAAACATGAATCTCTGTATGCGTGGGGGGGGGGGGTGAGGGGAGACCTGTAGACGACGAGGCCGTAGCGGAAGACGTCGGAGGCGTAGGCGTAGGCGTCGTCGCAGCGGCCCGCGCGCACGTCAACGGCGATGTTGGTGAAGAGGCCGCCGGGCTTCGTCTGCGCCTCCGGGATCACGTAGCGCCACAGCAGCGCGTCCGTGCGCAGGTCGAACACCAGGATCTGCACATGTTAACCACGTTAATACTAAAAATTAAAACTAAATCATTTGTTTATAATTACAATTAAGTAATACGTAATATATTCTTCAGAAATAGTAATAATAATCTTGAAATTGTCGGCCCCGTGGCCGAGATCGCTAAGTCAGTAGTGCTTTAGTGATTTCGGGCCATGGGGTCGCGGTTTCGAGTTCCGCCTCGGGCATGGTTGTATGTGTTCGTCCTTTCACCCCCTTTATCACCATATCGTTTCACCCTCATACCATAACGTTAAATCCAATAGTGGTCGCTAATGACCTAGTAGTTGATGCGGCCTTGAATAAAAAAAAATCTAATTGTTTGCAAATAGTAGAAATATGACATCTACGTTAAAATATTAATTAAATTATGTTACTTGCGTAAATCTGAAAAATAGTGTTGCCTATACCAAAATAAAAAATCAGAAAATAATAATAGCAATGATAATAATAATGACAATGATAATGAAGATCATAATAATAATAATAAAGCTCTGGGATTTGTTACGCAAAATTTGTATAAGACTTGGCTAAACTCCCAGGTAATTCAAAAGACTGGGAAGTGCGAGAAATTGCTTTATTTGTTTTGCATTAACTACACAGACACACACAAAAAAAAAGACCCAAAGACTTGACACTTGTTTCTCTACGTATTTCGACGCGCTGAATCCGAATCTAAGCCAGAATTGCGCCTCCAGTGTCTATTTTTTAATCGCAAAAAAATGTGAAATAGTAATTTTTTTTGTTTTCGGGATGTTGTCAGACCCAAGACTTGACACATGTTTGTCTATTTATGTCGTTACGCTCTATCCGAATATCCGAATCCGCTCTATCCGAATACGCTCTATCCGAAGCCAGAATTCCGCCCCCACCCTCAGTTCTTCTTAAATCGCAAAAGACCACATGAAATTGTATATTTGTTTTCGGGGATTGTTTTCCGACCCAAGACTTGACACATGTTTCTCTAAGTATTACGACGCACTGAATCCGAATCTGAAGCCAGAATTATGCCACTAGCTTCTATTTTTTTAAATCGACAAAAAACACTGTGAAATTGTAAGTTGTACATTTGAGGGCGTTCTTTTTGCGAATAAAAAAATGGAGGATGGTGGCCCAATCCTGGCTTGAGTTTCGGATTCAGCTCGTCGATATGCATAGAGAAAGATGTGTCAAGTCTTTGGGTCTGACAACTTTTATTTTTTGTTTTATTTAATATTTAAAATCTGGATTTATATAAAATTTTACCTTTCGTTGAGTTTAGCTGTGAGGATAAATATAACTTGACAAATATATTATCGGTAATATGCGTAGAGAACCTGAATAAATCTTTACTGATTTTTATAATAATTAAATTGAAAATGTAGTTTTTTCAAGAACTGAAATGGATAGATTCTTAATTTCAAACGTTGCGGAAGAAGATACGATGTAGGACGCTCCAGAAATTATAATGTGATAAATTTAAATTCCAATGTGAAACATACCCAAGGCCGAAACAGACCGTTTAATTAATATTATTGAAGAAGCGGATGAATATTAATGGATGTATCAAACATGAGTTGATTGCATTTTTGATTGTTTTTAAAAGAGCTGATGGATATCAATCAACTTAATGTATTTTAAAAATGTTTATTACAAATAAATTCAATTCTATGCAATTCTTAGTTTGACGCATTACGCGTGACTAACCTGTGGCGGGCACTTTTGCTTGAAGCTCTGTGTGATGTCTTCGACGCCAGAGTCCATGACCCAGAGGCGACCGCACGGGTCGGCTGCCATGCGGAACACGGACGTGAGGCCGTCACAGCCAGACTGTAGGTGCCACGCCCACCCAGGGTACGGCCTGCAAACAGAGCGCCGATGCCACGCTACAGATGCAGTCAAGAGTCAATCTAATGCACTTCCAGGTATTTAAAGCAGTGACCGGGAGACCTTGTGCCGCTCAATCACGCTGTTGGAGTGTATCATATTGAGTGCCATCCAAACGAAGCGAATTGGTGGACCAAACTTTGATTAGGTATTCCTTGAACACTGTACGAGGTATTCAATATCCACTAGTGACATTCCCGGAAATATGTGCTGCAATCTGTTGGTCAGGCTGCAGATATGTCTTATGTCTCACCCGGAGGGTTTCACATAAGGAGGTTTCGGTTTCACATACACACGGTGTCACGAAGACTGCCGCGAGAATTTCTACGGTCGCTGAATCCGCCACTGGCCTCAAAATCTCCAAGGAGATCTCAGCTGATGACACAGACACCATGATGGAACTTAATGTGACAGGTGTCAAGTGGTTTTGAAAGTGAGATGGATGGCGTGTGTGTGTGTATATAATATATATGTGTGTGTGTTTTATTTATTTATTTACGTCAAAAACAGGTTAAAAACTGCGTATGACGAGCTATGGGGAGAAGTGAATTTTGTGCACGTTTTCATAATTCTGTGGTCTCTATCCTAAACCATATTCTAGTCGAATTTTGAATACAGAAAAGAGAGTTTTTTTTCGAGTTTTGTTGACAAAATATTCGCTCCTATATAATAAAATATATTTTCAAAGGTAAATTAGCTATAAATTTCTGCCCTGAAACCCTCATGTTCTTCATGAAAGAATAATACTTTTTGCCGCGATTAATATGAAAAACGATAATTTGAATAACTATATTTCCCACTGAAATTCAGAAGACGTGCACAAATAATGAAGTTACATTTATGTCCAGAAGCAAAACAAGGGACCATCTCAGCATTTGCTCAAGGATCAGGGAAACTGGACGAAAAACCTGATCGAGATGGGGGCCATCAACCCAGAAACTGTGGTACAATACTTGTTACAGGTTCTTTAGAATTATACAGTCCAAATGATAAATAATTACATTAACTATCATTGTTAAAATTAATTCTACTTTCCTTTTTGATGCTCGGTATAGTCTCGAATTGTATAGAAACAGTTATGCAGCAGAAAAGATTTTACTTAGGACTTAAACTTTTCTATTGAATTTAATCGTTTAATGTCTTCTGGCAAAGTGTTGTAGAGTAATGTACATGAATTGTATGTGAATTTTTGTAGTGAGCTGTTGATACTGCCACCTGGTGAATATGATTACTACGTCGTGTGTTATACTTATAGACATCGGCGTTTGCTGAAAATATATTCCCGTCCTTAAGTAAGTCATTTTTGACAAAAACTACTGATTCGTAAATCAGGAGACAAGGTAATGGTAAAATTCCTAGATTAATAAAGAGTGACTTACAAGAATCACGTGGGTTGGATTTGCTTATTATTCGTACAATTCTTTTTTGTAATCTGAAAGTCTGTGAACTATAAGATGTGTTTCCCCAAAATATTATGCCATATCTCAGGCGGGAGTGAACATTGGCAAAATATACACAACGAGCTGTATGAAGGCTGACGGAATTTGAAAGAATTCTGAACGCGTAGCATAATGAGCTTAATTTTGTGTTCAATTCATTTAAGTGGGCATTCCATTTGAGGTTTGACTGAATTGATAGACCTAAAAATTTTGTTACATTAACATCAGTCAATGGCACACCGTTCATTTTCAATGGAGTACAGAATTTTTTATTTGATATGGAAAACTGCATTGAAACAGTTTTATTTTCATTTACTTTTAATTTGTTATTACGGAACCAATTTGAAACGTCTGATATTGTACTATTTACGGTTTCTTTGTTGCAAAGAATATTTGTATCATCCGCAAAGAGAACTGTTCTTCCGTTTCGAATCGCTAAGGGCATGTCATTTACGTATAATAGGAAGAGAATAGGGCCTAAAATCGATCCTTGCGGGACTCCACGTACAATTGGCAAAGAACCGGAAAGGTGTGTACATAAAGTTCCATCATTCCAGTAAGGTATTTCTACTCTCTGAGATCGTTGTTTAAGGTACGAACATAGCCAATCTAGAGCAATACCACGGATTCCATACGAAGGTAATTTTGAAAGTAAAATGTTATGATCAATGACGTCAAAAGCTTTTGAAAGATCTAAAAATATTCCAATAGTTGCTTCGTTTTGATCCAATGATGAGGCAACATCCTTAAGAAAAGAAAAAATGGCTGTTTCCGTAGATTTTGATTTCCGGAATCCATGTTGGCAATTTGAAAACGCGTCGTGTTTATTGAGAAAGGTTTCCATTCGCACATAAAAAAGTCTCTCTAATATTTTTGAAAAAACTGACAAAAGAGAAATTGGCCGATAATTTTGAACTTCATTTTTGTTGCCTTTTTTTGAAGAGCGGCTTAATCTTAGCTGTTTTAAAAATATCTGGAAAAATTCCGGTGCATAAGGATGCATTAAATATGTGAGTTAACGGGTGTATAATGGCTGGCGCGCACGTCTTTAACAAACAATCCGGAAATTCATCTAAACCGGCCGAATATTTATTTTTTAATTTACCGATTATTTTGAGAATTTCATAGGAAGAGGTTTCGGAAACGAACATAGTGTCTAAGACTTTTAGGGAAACGTCAGATGTTGAATTTTGTGGCTGAAAACCCTTAGTGAGATCGACAGCAATTCTCGAAAAGTATTGGTTAAAGAGACTAGCCACTGTTGCCGGATCGTTCACATCTCTATCGTTATCTTTTAAAACAACATTCTCTATAAGGTTTCTAGTTGGTTTGGTCGCATTTTTTACTATATCCCACATTGATTTTGTTTTGTTACTTGAGTTCAAAATATCCTGATCGTGTTTCATGATTTTAGCCTGCCTTATGACTTTTCTTAACAATGATTTGTATTTTTTAAAGTACAGGAGGAAATCTTGAGATACGTTATGATGCTTAGAAATGAAAGAAAGAATTCGTTTGTTTTTACATGATGTTCTAATCCCTTGTGTTGTGTGTGTGTGTGTGATGTTCAGAAGTGCTAATAAATAAATAATTCAATGTTTAAATACTTAAATATCAGGTCAGTATCTACAAAATCTGTGTGTATATGAGTTCTGTTCCCGTTCATGATATCAGGTTTATATTTTTATTTTTCTGTATCATTGAGTAAGAGGTATTTTACACTCTCTCGAAATCTATCTCTTAAAATAATCGTTTCGTTTCCTTTGAAATACCAATGTTGATATATCAACAATGGCTACTCACTTTTGGTGAAAAAATGACGGATATTTCAAATTTCCATAACTAATTTTCTCGGTTCACGGTCATTTAAATTCAGGAAATAGTAAAACGAAAGGTATTTACCATTAATTTCCCAGTTCGTATTCATGCATTATTCTGTGTTCCATGTCTAATTCAGAAACCTGCTAATAGGAGACAAATTCTCGTACATTCAAACCTACACTCTCTCTATGCTAATCAATAAAGTATGAGTGAATGCTATGTCAAACCGATCATTATTTCATGTTTACTCCTTTCATAACTACATAAATCGCAACAGCAACTGCAAGTACTACAAGGAATGGGAAGGAATGATTGCGCACGGTTCGTGGCCCGTTTGTTACGGTTCTGCTCCGGCATTCACCTGGTATTAATCGGAGAAACCATGGAAAATTACCAATTAGGGCAGCCGGCCACTAGAATTCTCCAGACAGCGACTGAATTTCGAAAATCCTGCCGCCGTCGGGACTCGAACCTAGGACCTCGCGGTCAGACGGTCAGAGGCATTGCAGTGACATCAGTTGATACCCTGAGCCCCCTCTACCGAGAGAGATGGCTCAGTGCATCAACCTGATGTCACTGCAGTTCCTCTGACGGTCTGACCGGGAGGTCCTAGGTTCGAGTCCCGACGGCATTCAGTCGCTATCTGGAGGAGAATTCTAGCGGCCGGCTGCTCTGATCGGTAATTTTCCGTGGTTTCTCCGATCAACACCAGGCGAATGCCGGAGCAGTACCCTAACAAAAGGGCCACGGACCGCGCGCGATCTTTCCTTCCTCTTCTTTCTCCTATCCTCTCCCTCTTACACACTCACACACTAACATGTACTACACTACCACACATGCCGGGAGACCGGTCGGGAGCTTGTCCCGGCTGGGGCGGTGTCCCGCTGGTGGGAGATACCTGGTTGAGGAGAAAACACCACTAGTCGACGGTAGGTCGGCGCCAGATCTCGCCAACCAGCGGGGAAAATATCACCGCCACCTCCCGAGAAAAAACACACACACTACACTTACGGGAGCTCCTCTCCCGGTACATGCGGCTCGAAGGACGTGTTAAGAGGAAAGTTGGCGTGGTGCGTTGTCCTACCTGAGCGGCGGCGAGGAGGAGGCGCCGGCGGCGGAGGCGGCGCGCGCGCCGGCGGCGGCGTCCACGGGCACCGTGGCCAGGGTGGCGGGGATGCCCGGCTTCCAGCGCGGCAGCGACACGAACACGCGCCCCTGCCACACCTCCAGCCCCAGCGGCAGCACGTTGGCCGGCTGGAACGCGCCCGACGTCAGCGCCGCGTGCCGCGCCGATGCCGACGGGAACATGAAGTCCACCTGCGCACGCGCACACCACGTTCGTACGGCGGTCCCCGACCTCTGCGATTGTGCGAACCACTTCTTGTATTACAGTGCGATTTTTCTAACTCTGCCCCTCAAGCCCCTATGGCCACGATGGAATATCACGGCATTTCGCGTCTTTCTACGTCGTACCGCTAGAAGTCGCACGATCGCAAGCACTGCTTGATACGGTCGCGATCATGCGATACCTGGCGGCACGATTGAGAACGTCGCGAATTACCGTGACATATTCCATCGTGAAGACGGGCCTTCCGGGGCAAAGTTAGAAAAATCGCAGTATAAACTATTTTGAGGTCCACTAAACAAAGTAACGAAGTAAAACATGGAAACACCCCGAGCCCAGCACACGCATACCCACACACACAGACACACACACACACACACACACACATATATATATATATATATATATATATATATATATATATATACATACACACACACACACACACACACACACACATATATATATATATATATATATATAGAGAGAGAGAGAGATAGTGAGTGTGTGTATTGTGTATATGTCATGTCGCCATGAAAGAATCAATACATAGATTGAAACATGAACTCTACGTTCTACCTCCAGTCACATTCGCATTCAGTTTGTTTATGTACTTATTTTTCAAAAATGTAAGTTCGAGATCGTGCGTTTATACAGAGGTCGAGAAGCCCATCAAATATCTCAGGGCAACTTTTAAAAACTGCTGGACATTGTTGCCGAACATTTATCCTAAATGGTGTCAGTAAAGTGTGAAACGAATGGTGCTCAACACCACATACTATCTCGCATTATTTTCAAAAATTCAGAGAGTTAAACGAAAATGGGACTTCCTTGTTTACCCGTGGATTAAATGTAAAAAAATTGAAACGCTGTTCGAAAAAAAGGGTTTTCCATAAATTGCATTAATTTCTAGCAGAAGTTACGCAAAGTTGACCCGTTTTTTCAAAAAATTGTATATGACCTTCTTTTTTGGAGCTGAGTTTTAAGAATAGATTTTGTTTAAAGAAATAGATATATCTTCTACTTTGTAGTTTTAAAATGTTAAGTTTTTACATTTTTTTGAAAATACAAAGTTAATTGGAAATGAGACTAGCACAGAGAAATGAGACTATATTACTTCCCGTCTACGTACGTATACGGGAAAGCAAAAATTATACTTGTTTGTTTATTGTTTTCTTATATAACGCCAGAGAACACGTAATAGAAAATTATAAATGTGCTCCTCCTCTCTCCTATCTCGTTCGGTATTAGAAAACCCAAGAAATTATATAAATGTATTTACGATACTTAATCGCCCAAGAATATATTCTTCGCTATGGATAATACAGGTATGGCGAACTCTTAAAATCGCTTAGCACGGTCTGTAGTTTCTGACAATTGTGCGACAATGAAGATTAGACCCTTTTGTGGAGAACTTTGTGTGATGATAATGTTGTACGCTGAATACTGCAGAGAAAAGTGTAATGGGGTCCATCAAACAAACCATTTTCTTGAAAGGGGTTGAGGGAACAAAAGGGTTGGGAATCCCTACTAT
Source organism: Acheta domesticus (assembly GCA_031308135.1). NCBI lineage: Eukaryota > Metazoa > Arthropoda > Insecta > Orthoptera > Gryllidae > Acheta > Acheta domesticus. The sequence continues at coordinate 169,220,939 of JAHLJT010009419.1, forward strand.
ACATTTATCATTAATCACTGTTTGTTAGAACTTTTGTTTTGTTTGAACTTATGTCTGGATGTGTCTTCGTTGCGTGTCGATCACGCAACGAAGTTGCCCCTGATTCGTAGGCAACTCACCCAACATTGATGTTTGGCATTTCACGTTCTGACAAAGTCAAAGCGATTCCGTAAACCAGCCGAACATCACTGCTTCGGCATTAATTATCCGGCATTCTGAATGCACGTGAACCGTTACAACAAATTGCTATGATATTCTTACGATAAAGTGACAATGGGAAATGACTTGAAATTGTCTTTTATGGGTTTTTGGTGGATGGTAGTACTGGAGGAAGCAAAGGGAATAAGGAAGGTATGTCAAGAGCTCTCGCATACGTACTATCAAAGAGAAGATTGAGCTCTTCCTCTAAGGTATTACATTTACTCAGACAGAAATCCTCTTGGTTGTCATTTAACGTTTACAGTTTGAAATGTAGAGGATTCGTAAAGGGAATATTTTGAGACGTGGGCGCGGACGGGAATATCATGTGCATCTGGACACTCGCATGTGCACAGCACTCGGCGTGGCTCAGCTAAACAGAAACTATGGAGAAGATTGGAAAGGTAAAGCCCTGCTCCACCCAGAAACCAAGTGATCTGAGCCGCTAGAGATTCTCTCTAAGAAGACTATTTTGAATGGTATTTCTGAATACCACGAAAAACGTTACGCAAAATGATTTACAATTAAAATATTAAACATATTCTAATTAAATAGTGATATGTATTAAAAAATTATAACCGCTTTATAGATAGTGGCTGGATCTAATAATAACTTTACAACGTTGCAATCATGCAAAGCTCAATTTGAATTAACTTCTGCAATTACATTTAAAATATTAATTGCACCTTAATTGCAATATTCATTTATTGAATGTACACAAGTTCATGTGTTGAATTTTTCAAAAAGTTACTAATTAATTACCTAATGGTAATCACTATTGTGAATGCGTTGAGAGCAAGAGTAATTCTGCAAGTAGATTTTATTAACGCTGTACATAAACACGTAGCATATTATTTTTTGGTTCCAAATAAAATAATTTCAAAAATTAATTTCAATTTCGAAATATAAAATGCACTTGATGGTAATAATAATTTCTATTATGCATTTTGTCCTTAGATTCAGCAGTGGACTTTTTATTAGTTAAATCAAGTCATTTCTGAACCGAAACACTAAACACACATTCAAAATTATTTTTAAAATTTCAAGTAGATTTTTTGTATTTCGCAGTCGGTTCTACATTTCATTAATTTAATTTTTAATTTTTGTTTTTTAGTGTTTTTTCGTGAAACAGGAAACATAGTGTTGTCTCCGTGCAATGTTTCTTTATACCCCGAAAAGATACACTGTATTAATTTTTGAAAATTCAAAGGTTTGAATGAAAATAGCATGTGCATGGTTATGAGTCTGAGTTACGAGCATTTTTCATCACTCAGAAAAATCATATTGGAAAAAAGTCATAATATATCTTCAACATTATTGTTAATCAGTCAACTGTGTTAAAAATATTGAATTATATTGAATAGAAATGAAAGGAAAAAATCGCCGTTTCCCGGGGCACGATTACATAACTTTCTCTTCTTACGAAGTACTTCGTAAGGGTGAGAAAAGTAAAAATCTATTTATTGCTTTCTTCATTAAATCTTGAGGGTTTTTTCGAAGGGTGAGAACCGTGAATATTTTGTGCTTGGAGACCCCGCTGTTCCTAAATCCTGCCCTGTGGAGGGCGTGGACTGTGGAGGGCTGGGCGTGTGGAGGGTTGTGGAGGGCTGGGCGTGTGGAGGGCAGTGGAGGGCTGGGCGTGTGGAGGACTGTGGAGGGCTGTGGAGGGTTGTGGAGGGTTGGGCGTGTGGAGTGTGGATACGCACCTGGCCCCAGCGGAAGACCTCTCGCAGGCGTCCGGCGCCGGAGGGGCCCAGCCCCGCCACCAGCGACATGGACAGCAGCCACGGCAGCAGCGACAGCCCTGCGCAACCACACCACGTGCTCAGTTGCATTTCGAGTTGTGTGATTTACTTACGCCACGGTGTAAGATATATAGGTGTGTTCACTCCCAGTCTAAAACTGAAGCTTATGTGTGGCTAGTTCTCACAGTTCTCGCATGTAAGCGCTGCGATCTTTAGGTCTCATTTGGCAAGGTCGTGATTGGTCGTGATCCATTCGACAGCTCTATGGCCATCTGATTACTAATTTCAAGTCAGCGATTTGTCACTTCGCGGTGGAATTGGTAAAGACAAAGCAAACAGTTACGAAAATGATTAGGAAATGTTATATAAAACTGTGTAATAACCACAGTTAAAGATGTCACCTCAAGATGTATATCTTACACCGCGACCCAAACCGATCGTGCGCACCGTACGGACAAGCGAGGAACTAGCCTCAAACTGGCTTCTGAAAATTTGCCCCGAAGGCGGTTAGTTGACACACCTATATATCTTATACCTTGACTTACGCCAACAGCAGCATAAACTCCGTATGGCGCACAGGGGAAAACTTTATGAAATGGAGGGAGAAATTGGGGAAACTGTGTGACCTCTGGGGGAAAAGTAATAGGAGAGGTTGACACCTTTGTGAATGAATAAATGGAGCAGTGTAGTGTAGGTATTTTATTTTAATAGCTTAAGCGTTCTACCGCGTAGGAGACATCAGAACTGACTGGCAGATAACGGACGGAAGAACAATGCTCAGCCTTTTTATTCACACTACACTTTATCTCAATGTACAAGCAACATTATGTAAACATGGGACTATATAATAGTCACATGGTAGTATACGATGTAACATTACTTCTGTAAATGAATAGTAAATTTTATTTTCTCTGACTGAATTAACTACAACAGACACAATAGTAATAAATAATTAATATTTTCAAACGAGAAATACCAATGGCATTAAGTGTGGTTTCCAAGTCATAAAGACACAAACTGCTCATATGAATGACTTCGACGTCGGGAATGAATTTCTTAAAGGATTGATTGTCGATTTTACAGAACACTGGCCGGGGAACCCATCTGTAAACTGATTTAATGCTCGATCTCTGTCACTTTCTATTTAAAATATTGCTATCACTCAGCATCAACAGAACTATTTTGAATGATTTTGGGTTAATTTGAATAAAAGAAAGTAACTTTAACCCAGCCTGCATTCAGGGATCACCGTCATTTCACATTAATATTATTGTTGTGTACATCAGTGGCTTTCTTTCCTAAAACGAGGAATCGGCGAGTTCCGCCGAGGGCTGTGTATCCGGCGGCCGTTGTGGCTCGGGGGGGGGGGGCGCCGGCGGGGCGGCGTCGCCGAGAGTTCCTCGCGCCGAAGGCTGCCACTGGGTCAAGGCGCGCGGCGCCGCCGCCGGCGGAACTGCGCCCGCGGCGCCGCCTCGTCCCGCCCACTAACCCCGCCACTCTCTCCCACACCGCCACTACCTCTCCGGCCCCAGCGACGGCCCGCCACAGCCATCAACCTCCCAGCCGCCGTGCTCGGCCTCCCTCCGCCCTCACCGCCGCCTCTGCCTCCGCTGCACCACCGGCTCCACCGCTGCCACCGTTCCTGGCCATAGACCCCGCTTCACCGCCCCGCTTCACTGCCCCCACTACAACGCTCCAGCTTCACCGCCCCCACTCTCCCTCCCACCCAGCGGCAGTGCTCTGTCTTCGGCCCCGGCCACAGCCCGCCCACTTCCGCCGCCCTCAAACTCTCAGCCACCGTGCCCGGCCTCTTCCGGCCGACGCCATTACCATCACCGCTACCGCAACCGCCACTGCCGTAGACGAAAGAAGATACTACCTCCTTTCTCTATGCCACTGCTACCATTTCCGCCACCACCACCGTCCCCGGTCGTAGCCCCCGCTTTCAGCCTCACCCACTTCACCGCCCCGCTTCACCGCCCCCGCTTCTCCGCCCCCACTTCACCGCCCCGCTTCGCCGACCCCGCTTCACCACCCCCACTACACCACTTCAGCTTCACCGCCCCCACTCCCTCCCCTCCCTCCCTCCCAGCGGTACTGCTCTGTCTTCGGCCCCAGCCACAGCCCAGGTCCCGCCGCCCTCAAACTCTCAGCCACCGTGCCCGGCCTCTTCCGGCCGACGCCATTACCATCACCGCCTTTGCCACTGCCACAGAGGAAACAGGATACCAGACCAATGCACTAGATTATACTGGCCCGGCGCTAAAGCGCGACACAACTGTCGCTTTTGTAAGTTCTTAGATACGCATATTCCTCTTGAGTCCTATACTTCACTTGATCGGGTTATAACGTTACTATTGTGATCAGAGAGACATCAACGAGTGATCTACAATTTATGTGAAGATGAAGCAAACAGTATATCCGTGGTCTACTCATACAGCAATTAATTGTACTGTTTTCCTGTTTCTGCAAAAGAAATATTGTTGAGTAACTTTAAATTACTGAAAATCTGCACTATTGAGGATTACTTGATAACGATACATCGATTTATTCGATGCTACTTTTACTATTGCTACTTTTATGTCCACGACGACACATTTATATTGAAAATGTGTATGCATTGTAAACTGTAACGACTAAGAATTTTTTTAGAGATATTGAAAAAAGATGTTTTCGGCAGAATCCTTTCCTTCTATAAAGAGAAAAAATAAATTATAATAAAGATTACTTTGTTATAAACTTCGTAACTGCGGATACTAGAATGCTTTTTTCAGGGAGTATCATTTATTGACAAAAACAATGACAAAGGGTACTTTCTTTTAGTGTGTCATAAATTGGTAAGTATAACGAAACCTATTTGCATTGTTCTCGCAGATAAAATTTATTTTTTAATTGTACTGTAACTGACGTGGAACTGCCATTTTATTTTCACCGATAATTTGCGTTTCATGACTCTTAAAAATACTTATCTGCGCAACAAATTGTATTTCAAAATGAGTAAGTGGGTGCAATTCCCCATGGAATACAATTACCAACTTTTTTGTAGTAACACACAGGGTAAATTAGGTATACTTAATGCACAGTAATTTTTCAGACTAGGAAATATTTGGCCCGCTATCGCTCATTGGTCAGCGTGCTCGCTTTCCATGAGGCAACCCTGGGTTCAATTTCCGGTCGGATAAGATTATAGTGTGCATTTTCTTTGCAATGTCCCAGTATATGTTGCTGTGTGACGATGAGAAAACTCACTTCTCAGGTTGAGAAGTCCAGAAAACGACGAAGGGATGTCCTCGTGCAAACCACACGTACAACTTAACCCATGGCCGCGAGGCAGGGACGCTGCTGGTAGGCCCTGGCCAGTAACGGGCTGTCGCGCCACGTACCGACAGTACAGTCCAGCCAGACAGACATAGAGGAAATGTTTGATTAAGTGGCGGTGATAGGCCAAGACGATCAAGGAAATTCTTGTAATATATTCTTGGAGAGGAATGTATATTAATTTTTACTTTCCATTGTCTATTCCGGAAGGTTCATATTTAAGAAACATTTTTCAAATATGTTTATTTTTCTAAAATACGAAATAATTTTGTAATTATTTTCTAAATTCATTTTTTCTGTTTTTTTTAAATTTTTTAAATTCTGGCCCTCAAGAAAATGTGCGCAGATAAATCTCTTTCCCCACACGTCATATACAGGTTTTACTGTTTTTTGACAAATAAATAAATAAGAATAATCGTGACAGTTTTTCTTAACTCTATACAACTGGGATATTGATTTTCATTGCGTCTACGCGTGAACCTCTTAAGAGAGAAGTATGGAATTATTAAACTAGTGGTGCTTTAGTAGTTAATTTAAGTTAGTTAGTTAATTAATAGATTAATAGTTAATTTTAAAAATACAACCAAATATATGAAATGATCTCGAAATTGCTGCAGCAATGGCAACATCAAAATAGAAGATATTGAAATAGAAAATGTTACAACGTTTAAATTCCTAGAAACAATTGTAAACGTACACAAATATATTGAAGAAGAAATTAAAGAAAGAATTGCAGCAGGCAGCAGGGCATACTTCATGCATAAGAACATTTTCACTTCCAAAAGCCTGTCCAGAAGGTAAAAAATATGAGTATATAGTACAATAATAAAACCAATAGTGACATACGGGTGCGAAACGTGGGTCCTTAAAAAACAAATAGCGCAAAAAATTCGAGAGGAAATTTCTTAGGAAAAGTTTCGGCCCAACCAAAGTAAATGACCAATTCTGGAGAAGAAAACAAATGATGAATTAGAAGCCTTAATACAATATAAAATTATTGCAAGAGATGTAAAATCCAGAAGGATAGCTTGGCTTGGATAATCTGCAAAGAATGGATGCTAACAGAGATACCAAACAGATCACGAGCTGGAAGCCTCTAACAACTATGAAAAAAGGAAGGCTGAGAATCAGATGGAAAAACGACGTGCTTCAGGACCTAAAAACTATGGGTATTAAGTACTGGAAAAAGCAAGCAAGAGACAGAAAGCAGTGGAGTAAAATACTTGAGCAGGCTAAGATCCTCATTGGATTGTAGCGCCAAATGACGAAGAAGACAATTGTTGGTTGTTTCTATTTCTTTCCACGTTATTATCATCTTGCTATTGCATTTGCCCTGCAATTTAATGGTAATGCAGCAGTCGTTGTCTGGAGGAGATTCCTAGTGGCCGGCTGCTCTGATTAGTAGTTTTCCATGGTTTCTTCAATCAACACCAGGCTAATGACGGAGCAGTACACTAACAAAGGAGCCACAGATCGCGCGCGATCCTTCCTTCCTCTTCCTTGTCCTATCCTCACCCCTTACACACACTTACACAACAAGCACTACACTACCACACATTCCGGGAGACCGGTCGGGAGCTAAGAGCTTGTCCCGGCTCGAGCGGTGCCCCGCTGGTGGGAGATACCTGGTTGGAGAAACCCCGCTAGTCGACGGTAGGTCGGCGCCGGATCTCGCCATCTAGCGGGGAAAGATCGCCGCCACCTCCCGATGAAAAAACACGCACTACGCTTACGGGACTAATGACCTCTGTAGATGACGCACCCGGAATCACGAATAATCAATCAACACAACAGACGGTAGGCCATCTAGCGTGATCCCTAGTGCTCAAATTTAGTTTCCACACCCTCTTCATAGCGAGTGTCGGGATGACATTTTAATAACACATCATGCAATGTTTTTGATGACTTTCAATTTTATGGATGTGATCTTAAGAATGCATCGACTAATCAGTCGGAAAGTAATAAGAAACATCAATTTATTGAAATCACATTCCTAATTTGGTCTCTTTGGACACAATATGTACATGTTAAACTAATTTTATTGAATCGCTTTCAATCAAGCACTTTCTCAGAACTTTAGAATTAATTTGTCAAAATATTTTTAAATAGCGTACATTTACCCGTCTTTGTAATATGAAATATTTTTGGTTCAATGTTTCTTTCAGGGTGACATTTATGTTTGTAGAAACGTTTGTTTCGACAGGCCTTTCAGTGCATCATAAGTTGAGTCAGAGAAAAACGAATGTTATGGCTGGCGTACAACCTCACCGATCGTGTAGAACGAACATTAGTTATTTGATCTGAGAGGTTTGTAGGGTAAAATAGCTCCCGAAAGCTTTATATGTTTCAGTTTCTAATTTTTTCCAAATGGTTTACTCAAATTGATCAGAAATTTGTAGCAAGTAGCCACAGTTTTCTTTCCTTACATTCCTTGATCGAAAAGAAGAAATATGCAACTACAAATGTGACAATTGACAGGGTTAAAGAAATAGTTCATTCATAACCTAGTAATCCCTGTGATATTACCCTTATGGAAAGAGAGTATTTGAATATAAATGTTGATATTCAATCAAAACATACTATACTTATGAAACAATGTATGTCGGTGATAGTTACAGTATTGTAATATTTAAACAACACAGTTACCTTGTGTGTTAAAATTTGAAATTAGTTGCTAAATATTGAATCCTGCTTTGAAAAATGTGTTGCGAATTCTACCAATATATCATATAATAATGTTGTGTTTACAGGAATATATAACGTTGAAACATGGAATTGCACGTCAATCTTGCATTATTTCAGGTTTGCATTGCCGTAAAACAAAAATATTGCTAGTAATTAAGAAACTTGTTATTTTCTTTCACATCCCTCAATTTAATACAAAAATATAACGTAATACGGTTTGTAACTACTTTTTTGTGGCTCCACCAAAATTCTCCAACTGTCACTTAAAAATTGTTACGTTCTCAATTCTTCCTATATATATCTATGTATCTGTGAATATTTAATTATATGAACGCCAACAAAAGCGAAACATACCTATCGAGAAATGAACTTTTTTTAGAATAATATTCGCCCTTAAAATGATTTGTTTTTTCCTGGCCATCCATGACTTTGCAACATTTGCTTCCACCGGTAGACCCGTATTCCTTGGCTCGTTCTTCACTATTACTTTTTTTTATTATTTGTCCTTCGAATCAATAATTCTAGAGAGCTATAGCTGTATCATAGGCGTTGTTCTTCCTGAATAGATTACACAATGAGGTAATGACAATGAACAATAGACTATTAAGAAAAGCTGTTTATATAACGTGCCTGAAATTTGAGCACTATCTCTTGGCGTGGCTGATGAGATCAAATAGAGATCAGGAAGTTCCCTCGAGTTTGCTGCTTAACTTAAAACTAACTCATTATCACCCTAGACGATTCGTATCACAATACCTTATACGATCTCTTCACGCAAAACAAGTATTGTTAGGTATCTTTCAATTGGAATAAATGAGACAAGATGCTAAGTAGATAAATCGAAGTGTTATGTTATTTTACAAAACTACTAGAAACCTGCATGATTAGCTAAAACAGCAAGTTCCTCCACCTGACATTCAATGAACCGTAAAACTGCAATCTGGTTTCACGAACCTCTGAAAGGTTTAATGAAAGATCAATTTCAAAAATAAAACCATATTTGAATAGTATGTTTTTCACAGCTGAATATGTACATTAGATCATTATTGAATAGACTTAAATTAATTATAAAGAAACAAAATATAAATACTTCATTTCTTGAAATATCTCTTCTTGTATCGAAAGTAAACCGACAAACATCTGTCAAAAGTCAACTCATTCTCATCTTTATGTAAATTTTCGTACTCGAAGAACCCGTTCTAGAGACTATACCTAATATGTCTGCAGCATGAATGTGAACTTACCGGATAGCTTTCGGACATTCGGCCTATTGATAGACAAAGAAGAAAAAATAACAGCACCAAAACATCGTAAATTTACACGCGTTCCTCTCATCGTTGAGAAATCTTGGGCAATGACAGCGGGGCAACGCCGGACAGTGGGCTCGAATGGGCAAAAATATGCTCGTGGCGTTTCCGCCTGCAATTCTGTTGGAATCACGGGTACAAAATATTATTGATGGTCACAGATATTTAATATAATATCTAAATAAACGAATGTTTGTAGGGATTCGCAAATTATAAATGGTGCCACCTTCGTATAAAGCAGTGGCGTAGCTAGGGGGGGGGCAGGGGGGGCGGCGCGCCCCGTGTGACACCATTCTAGGGATGACACCAATTGCATTATTTAATAGTAGTAATTATATAATTTAAATTATTTACTTAAAAAAATCATCTATTTATAGTTATTTTTCTTAGTTGTTGTAGTTTGTATAATTCCAACAATAAAATTTTTAATTTTTATGGTTTAGTTAAAAATGATTTATATTAATTTAATAAGTATACATTTAAATCAAAAGCATTGATTATGATTTAATTGCCATTATATTGCAATTATTCTCAATTCTATAGATTTTTTAAATTTATAATAAATAACTATCATGTGCAAATATGTTTGTATTTTTAATGAAATAATGTATAATCAATGCAGCAATAGATATTTTTATACTAAGGGGGGGTGACACCACCATTACCTTCGCCCCAGGTGACACCAACTAAAGCTACGCCACTGGTATAAAGTATTTTTATAATAATAATTTTCATGCAGGTTTCAGTGGAGGATTGAAATTTTAAATGAGTAGGTACCAACTGTTCCTTTATAATGTTTTGTTATAGATTATTAAATTTTTACAACACTGTATACACATATACTTATATACAGTGTTGTTGCAATATTCGTGAAGACTATTTTTGTTAAAATATTCATTTATTTCAGTGTTACACAAGAATATTTTACTTGTTGTTCTTGACCAGTGTGCATGCTACGAAAAAAAATTGTACGTTTTGTTCCGCTGCATTTTCGCTGTTGCATTGTCAGGCTACAAGTGATTAGCTGATTTTCTAAAATACGCAGATCGGCCACAAAAAAAGCAGCATTTTTAAATGAAGCTTAATTTTCTCATTGAATTAACTTGGGTATTAATTTAAATGAATTAAATTATCGTTTTGTTTGTTTTGTTGAAAACCAATTTGCTGGTGAGAAGTGATGGAAAACTTGAAGTTGGACGGGAAAACGTATACAAATCACAAATAATCTGCAGTGTAAATCAATAAAACAAAACTGTGAAATTTTGTAAAGAAAAATTGTTAATTACAGTAAATCCTCATTAACACGAATTGCAAGGGTCCGAAATAATCGGAGTTCGTGTTATAAAAATTTGTGTCATCCGATTATTATAAATGACCGAATTACTGTAATTCTTCTCCGAGACCAAAGTTGTGATCGTGTTACGGCGAAATTCGTGTTAAGCGAGTTATTCGAGTTAAGGAATATCATAATATTCCATTGTGGCCGTTGGGACTTGAGGGACAGAGTTAGAAAAAGCGCACTTCCTTAACGATCTCGGTCACCGCGGATCGGCATTTTTTTCTCTCATCTCTCGCTTTTTACTTTCCCGTATACGTACGTATACACGGAGTGATATACGTAGTATAGGGACAGTTATGTAATGCTGCGCGAAAAAATGGCCAATTTTCGGCGGAAAAAAATTCGTTGCCAGGGCGTGAAAAGGAAAAAGTGGATAAATCCAGTTGCTAAATTAAGAAAAAAAATCCCCTAACACGTGCTGTAACCAGAACCCCTCTTTTGTAGGTCCTTGACGCCGAAAAGCCGATTGAAAGGAAAACGTCCGTCTGTTCGTCCGTCTGTGAACACTGCTAGCGACTAAACCATACGTACGATTTCTTCCAAAATGGATATTCCTCGGTCGATCTGGTTCGAGTCAAAGCTTTGAGATTTTGAAAAATATTCTATAAAATTTGGGGGTACTTTACATGAAGCCCCCGGACATTTTTCAAAATTTCCTGAAAAACGGCTCCAAATTTTTCAAAAACTTTTAGTTTGGGCGCCGATAGGTGGCAGCTGGCACGAGTATGTTGCAATTCCGAATAGCTAGCCGAGACGGAAGGAAATAGAAAACTAATACGGGAAAGTGTGTGCTATTCTGTAGCACCACTAGTCGTTTTCGAGCCCACTGTGCGCAGAAGCTGCCGGGCGAGGCGCGAGCGCCGGCAATCCGCCGCCGACGCGGGAAGAAGAACCCGCAAAGGTCTCCTTGGGCGCTCATTAATAAGGGGCGGCCGTCGCCGTGTCGCCTGCCGTTAAGCGGCCGTGCGTTACGCATTCGCGCCTTCACCTTTGGGAGCGGGACGGGATGCCTCCGCGCAGCGCGGAGGTCGCGAGCCAGCGAGCGAGCGAGCGCCTGGCCACCCGGCCACCCGCCCCGCGGCGGCCGGCCCAATTCCCCGCGCCTCGCGCTTTCTCCGCCTCGCGCCGCACCCACGCGCCCACCTTCTGCCACGGCCTTCCCTCCTCTTTCGTCGACGGTTTTGCTTCGCTTTGCTGTACTTTTCAGCTATGAACGTTTCTGATGATTTTGTTTAATAGATCTGTACCTACAGTTAGGAACAGTCTTGTTTGTACAGTCCATAATTTGATCGAAAATCGTTAATTTTAAGTGAAAAATTAATAATAATGAAAAATATATTACAAGATAATTGAATAAGTCCAGTTAAATAAAATGTAATTTTGTACACCTGGAAGAAATGGCCTTGAATTTCAAGTTCACGAGCACATTTAGTCGTTCGGGAACTAGCCGCTAGGAAGGTTTCCAAGCAACAAAATGTGCTTCGGGCATTCAAGGCATATTCATATTGATAATTGTAATATAGGATACTGGACTATTCTGCTGCAAAATTATTTTCATACCTATACTGATTTAAAAATTCGTTATTCTGACTCATTAAACATAATTGTACCGACTTATTAAAATGAAACAATAAATACATGTTATTTTAAAAACGATACAATACAAAGCAACTTTTAAATGTCAATTACTTTACTACTTGTAAACAATTCATTGCAGTGTATTCTGTGGTCAGTATTGAAAATCTGCTTCTGGGTCAATGGACCCTAGGAAGCCAACATATTCAGTATACTGTCCGGTATACCCAGTGAAGAGTTACCGTCATCAGCAAGTTTAGCACTCATTATAATATCCAAAATATGCTTTCATCACACTAGGATGTTTCGATATGCCGCGCATTCCAGTCCTATAGAATATAATTTGCATGTTCGCTCAGTTTTGAGTTCCATGCAGCAGGTGTCATAATGGTATGGTCAAAAACACACAACCATAAGATTCGTGCGAAAATATTTACAACCGAGCTGCCATAAAGATTCGAGGAAACAATGCAGTAATGAAATCGACATATTTTCAGTCATTTATGACGCTGAAAGTCATATTTAGCCGTATTTTGTATTATATTAGTCATATTCTTTTGTCATAAATTTTGCCTATCACTTGCTATAAATTTGGAATTGGTCGTATTACTACAGTGATTGAATAAAACGATTATTTTATCTCGCTTTCTCTCTTTCACAAACATCCGAATTTAATTAATGTTCGCAAAGTAATTGACTATATCCAAGTCATTTAAAATGTAATTTAGAACACTTACAAATGTTTGTAGCTACTCAAGAGCTAAGTATTATGAGTCTTCAGATATACTTGTAACAAAAATGTCAGGGTAACCTGAACCACTTGTAGAAGAATAACGAAGTTATGTAATTTCAGTGCTTTTTTTATGAATGGCATATTTTAGTTTATGAAGTCATTATACTGAGTAGGTAGATTCAACTAAAGAATGATGATTTAACAAAATGTACAGCAAGTATGCAATTTCTGTTCAAGCAATCCCAATGGAAGGATCCGCACACTGCACCTACAAGATGACATTGAACAAATCAAAGAGACGCCTCATAACTGACGTGGGATTCAATCTCACGGATATTTTTGGACAGATCAAAGGACTTCGTCACTTCTCGTTTGTACACTACACCTGCTTCTTATGGTTCCCAAACAACTGGCAATAATGCACTTGTGTTGAGCGCCGTTCGCAAGGTCACACATTTCTTAGGGGCCGTCGCCAACGTGACGTGACGTGGCCTTCCCGGCCGTAGAACAGGGGGGTAAAAGACGCTACTTGTTTACCTTTAAAAGAAAGGCTCAGGCGGCACGGGGTCAAGAGTAGAGTCAAATCACGGTCTTCTTGCCATACTCGTAGGTGCTTATTTGCTGTCACGGCGCGAATATTTCATTGAAAATGAATTTAAAGCAGTGTTGTCAAGGTCGATCCACGAGCGCGAGTCCGTGGTACTAGATCGTCCCTCCACGCAGTTCATCACGAGGGCATCCCTATTGTAAAAAGGGGGGGTTACTACTACTCGTAATAGTTCCCTTTCCCGACGCTAGTTGCGCAGAGAAGCTCGTGGCATGCTACGGTGCCACGAAACGTGTCACAGCCACAGTAGAAGACCTTGACACCACTGCTTTAAAGCATTATTGTAACCTTTATCTATCAAAGGTTGACACGGATACCCAAACTTGCTACATTCAAATCGCGCGGGCATAACCCACTCCAAGAGGTTGGGAACATGGATCGATATAAATACTCTTAGAGAGTTGAAAATGTAGCGTCTGTGCCGACCTGGGTGGTAGGAATATTCATTAGTCTGGAGAGGCAAAGAGAACGAAGTACGTTGCCATTAATGTCGGACCGTGATCTAATGGAAGAAGAATACTGGATCATAAATGCAGTTTTGAAGTAAAATTGCATACAGCTTATGAATGGAGGTATGTAAATACAGTCAATTATGATAGGAGAATGAGAAGAAAAAGAGGAATAAATGTGTTAGTAGACCTTACAAGTAATGAAACTATTTCATTTCAGCTTCTCCATCTTCTTAATATTTTTGATGTATTATTTTACTTTTGAAATTGAATACTTTCAATCTATGGTATTTTGTGAATTTGATAAATTCGTGTCGCCATACACATGGCGATTAATTGGAAAAACACCTGAGAACAGACAGACATTGTGTGATAGGTATTCCACGTCTGCGTGAGGGACTTTGCAATTAAATCGTTGTTGTTATTTTGCTTTTGAGTCAAATAACTCACGGGAAACAGACAGCATGAGGACCGGTATATAGAACGAGGCAAAGTGGACAGCAAAACCCAATAATAAGCAACTGCGGAGGTGGAAAAATTCTCTATAACAACATCCAAGAAGACTCAGGTAGAATCAACGTCCTGTGGGTGTAATATAACGCCCCATGAAGGAAATTATCTGCACTTGGTCCCGGATAATAGCGATCCGCTATTTCGAAAATTAATTGTGTGATAGGTATTCCACGTTTGCTATTAAATCGTTGAGTGACTTTATGAGGGACTTTGCTATTAAATCGTTGAGTCAAATAATTCGCGGGAAACAGATTTAAAAATTATAACATTTCGCAACGCAAAATTGGTATTGAGGAGAAGAATTAGGTGAAATTGAGGATAGAAAGAGAGAGAAAAATAGGAAAAGCGTAACTTGTTTGTAACCTAAAGAGTTGACATTTTGAGTTCTTGTTACTCAATCTCTTGGTATAGGACATTAACATTGCTAAGATAAGACATTTTTTTGTATTTAAAGGCAAGAGAATTAAACCAGCATTGAATAGAACGATTGTAAATTGTATAGCTAGTACAGTAACATAATTGTTATGATAATTGTCACGCCTTTCAAACGAACGTGTGAAATATTGTACATCTTTGAAGTTTATTTTATTCAGGTAGTGAATCTCAATAGAGAGAGATTTCACTGAGAGTGTGTCATGGCCATGGTAATTAAGGAGTTATAGACAGACATACTCTTGACAGTGTAAATATTTAATTGTGTGTGTGTTGGTGCAGATTGTGCCATTGGTTTTGCATTTGTTGTTTTTGTCAATTTTCTTAGGAAAGAAGACCCAAACATTATTTCTCTATTGATGTTGTTATTGTATAAAAGGGTATTTTCTCTTGTTGTTTTGATAATTTATTTTATGTTTGGACATTTTCTGGATGTACATAATTTCATTTTTAAGGAAAAAAAATCCACGATCGTGTATATTTTTTTGTATACATATTTCGACTGTTAATTAAGAACAGGTCAATAGTTGTGGACCTCCAACATTTCACAAGAAATGTGGGATATCGGAATGGTTTCATAACAGATGTGATAAATCGAACGATGGAATTGTAGAATTATGCAATCTGTGCCATCCGCTGATATTTCTTTACCATGATGCCTGTAAACGCAATTGGGATGATGAAGATAATTCGGTTAGCAATATGTTTAGAAATTAATTTGAAAGTAAAAATAATCGTATTTTACACAAGTGTGTTTGTGACAATAATTTGGTTCTACGCCGGTCAAAATTCTAGATAAAATGTTGATTAGTCGCACAGTAATTTGAGAGCTGAAACTACTTTTTTTAAAATTACGTATACAAATAGAATATCACTAGCATATTTAAAAAAATGTTTGAGTCACCACGCAACGTACTTATGTGCAGTTAATCTGACAATGTTAACGTGAGTGTGTGCAAATCTACAACGTAGTTAGACACGTGTTAAGACGGAGTGCTTGCTTTATCAGGTTTCCGACACAAGTAAGCATTCGGAGTTATCTTCTGGAGAAGAATTTTAGAGCCGAATATTTTCTTGTTGTACTTCCTGTTGCGTACATCAAGCAAATGCTTGAACAACATAACAGTCGGTAGGCCGTACGTGATCCCTATTTCTCAAATTTTGTTTCCACACCCTCTCCACAGCAAATGTTGGGATGATATTTTAATAAAATATCATTCCAAGTTGACTTTCAATTTTTTGGATGACATCTTAAGAAAGCATCGTCTAATGATTCGGAGAGTATTAAGAAACATCAACTTATTGAAATCACATTCCTGATTTTCTTTCTTTGGATACTTTATGTACATGTTAAACTAATTTTATTGGATCGTTTTCAATCAATCACTTTCTCAGAACTTTATTATTAATTTGTCAAACACCGTTATAACAATGTAACTACGTGTATATTCAGGATTTGATTTCTGCGGAACGCGACGGAATGGCGTTCCGGTACCTCGGGAATTATTATTAAATTAATCAATAAATATATAATTATTTATATTGAAAATAATAAGTAATTTGGAGAGTCTTCCGGATCCTAAAATTTTATAAATCAGGCACTGCGTATAGAAATAAAGACGTAACATTCTGAGATGCGACTGTCTACCACGAATATACATTTGCATGTGTATTTTGACAATTAATGTAATTATCACGTATTTACAATTGGTATTCCCCATCTACGAAGAAATCAGAATTTCAAAATACAGTTGGCACAGCGTGGCGCATACCGAGAACATACGAAGAAACGTTTATTATTTTTCGTATAATACGACATGCAAACTATCTATTAACCCAGACGTTGCTTGTGGATGTTCTTGGTAACGAGGACAGTGAGCCGAAAACCCAGAGAACAGGTGCTTTTACACATTATTTGATTTCTGAGCAAGCATTTCGACTCATTAAACTCATTAACTCATTAAATGATATAAATATTTATCAAAGATTTCCTCGCAAAGGATAAACAACAATCTAAAGGAAAAACCGTTTCCAGGCGTTTCGTCCACACCTGCGGTGAAGATCTTCAATGGGTGTTGAAATATTAATGAGTTGTTGACCCAAATTACAGATGAAGTAAAACACATTATCTTTGTCATTACGAATTAATTCCTGATTGACTTTTTTGATATCGTTGACGTCATCATCATCCGTGCAAGTAGCTATCGGGAGTCGAAGGGGCAGACCTCAATTGCACTGTCCCGTATGAACCAACTGTCTTCCAAGGAGGAGTCTAAGGGTTAATGTCAGTCGGGGATGGTGGCGAGAGTCAGGGATCGTACACACTGCCTCCTGAATATTTCCTGCACGACTGATGATAACAAAACCGCCTTTTCGACGACTAATAAATTATAAACTGTCAAAGTTGAGTATTTTATAACTATAGTAGTCGCGCGGTCTTTCATGTTCAGTTACATGAGTGAGTAAATATTTAGAGTTTCAGGGCGCGTCAATTATTTCGGTCATTAGTTCTGTGAGTGTAGTGCATGTTATATCCAGCAGGTGACGATGTTCCTCCCCTGTTTGAATACGAGTTCCACACATTGGGTTGCGGAGATTTCCCATTCCAAGTATTTCCCCCAGCGGGATATCACCCCAGCCGCGACAAAGTCTAGGCTCCCAATTAGTCCCTCAACATGTGTGGATGGAAACAAAGTGTGGCAGTGAAGAGGAATGGTTAGTGTGGTTCCATTCACTACACCAGCAGTGTATGGATGGAAATATGTGTACGGGTGAAAGGGGAAAGAAGGGAACAAGGATCAACGAGGAAAGATTGCGCGCGGTCCGTGGCCTGTTTGTTAGCGAACTGCTGCGACATTCGCTAGGTGTTGATCGGAGAAACCACGGAAAACAACCAACCCCAGCAGCCGGCCGCTAGAATCCTCCAGGCAGTGGCTGAAATCGACCCAGAGATAGCTAATGTCGAAAATCCATTCCCGTTCTGACTCGAACTCTACGATATTCCGGACAGAGACGCTGTACCAGCAACAGTTGTTGTGGCTGAGCCATCTCAGCGTGCCTTCCGTGGCAGAGGCGCCCGGCGTGCCGGCGAGGGAAGGGACGGGGCACCGTGACAAATGCGGGGGTGTGGTGCGGGGGCCGGGGGGGGCGGGGATCACGAGCGCTCGTGAGGGACGAGGGCGCTTTTTTGATTTAGTGATTGCAGGCGCGTCAACTGCCGAGGTCAGTAGTCTCGTAATTGTAAAGCATGTTCTATCGCAGAAGGTGGCGGTAAACTTCTCTTGCTGAATGGTGAGATCCGGCGCATACCTGCCGTCGGCTAACGGGGATCTCCCAGCGAGGTATCGCCCCAGCGAGGTATCGCCTACTTCAACCAGGAATCTCCCAGCGAGGTATTGCCCCAGCCGGGACATGCTCTAAGCTCCCGGTCGGTGAGCCGGTATGGGTGTAGGTGTCGTACATGTATGTGGGTGTAAGGACGAGGAGGATAAAGCAGAGGAAGGGAAGATCGCGCGCGGTCCGTGTACTGATTGGTAGGGTTGTGCTCCGGCTTTCATCTGGTGTTGGTCGGAGAAACCACGGAAAACTACCGAACAGAGCAGCCCGCCGCTAGGATACTCCTCCAGACAGCGGCTGAATTCAACCTAGCTGACAATCTAGTGTCAACAATCGTGCCACCGTCGAGACTCGCCCCCAGGAACATCCTGGTCAGTGGCACTACAGATACATCAGTTGATGCACTGAGCCATTTCTCCCGGTGCGATGGTTGTGGCGGAGCCATCTCCGTCCGCCTTCCGTGGCAGTGGCCCGGTACGCGGGCGGGGGAGGGGGCGGGGCAGCACGGGCGGTGCGTGGGCGGGGGCCGAGAGAGGGACGAGGGAGGGGGATGGGCAGCACGGGCGATGCGTCGGCAGGGGCGAGGGAGGGGTGGGGCACCACAGGCGGTGCGTAGACGGTGGCGTAGGCGCGGGGCGAGGGAGTGCCGAGGGAGGGGACGGAGCAGGGGGCGGGGTAGCACAGGGCGGTGCGTGGACGGTGGCGTAGGCGCGGGGCGAGGGAGTGCCGAGGGAGGGGGCGGGGCACCACAGGCGGTGCGTGGGCGCAGGGCGCCTGCGCCGCCGCCTGCGCGCGCGCGCCAAATGCCAAGGCGCCCCGCCGCCGAGTGCTTCGGACTTTCCGCGGCGGACGCGAGCCTTGCGGTGTGGGACGTCCGGCGCGAGCGTTCATTGGCAGCCCCGGGTTTCCTCGCGCGGAAGTGATTAACGCGTCTGCGCAGGAAGAGTGAGGTTTCATGATGAATAAGAGGAGAGGATATTTCGGTGACAGGTCGTGTGTCTTCCATGAATGTACAAGGATTGTAGTTGTGGGAGAAATCCGACCAGTCGGGCTCAACAATAGGAGTAACCAAGAGTGGATCTAGAAAGTATTTCAGAAATAAATAATTTTAAGACTTACCTTCTCCCTACGTATATTTAAAATAAGAAAAAAAACATTATTAGCAAAAAATTTAAAAATTATTCATAATTTAATAATTATTCATAATTATTCATAATTCTATAGCAATGTGAAGCGATCTTATGTTTTTTTTAAATAAATGAAAAAAAGTCTTGTTTGACTTGGGGAAAGGTAGTCTTCTTTGGCGTTCTTGAATCTTCCGGTGAACTTTCCAGGGGCGGATATTATTGGGGGAAGGATGGAAAGAATTTTTGGGATTGTTAAAATTTAAATTCACGAATAAAACGATATTTCTCCCAGTCCACTTACAGTAGCTCTATAGGTACATATTATTTGTCGCAAAATATTGAATTACTATTTACCAACAAAATATGTATTTAATTTTTACAAAACTTTTTGATCACGGGTTTGAATCCCGATAGTCACAGATTTCTTCTCTTATATTGTTCGGCAAGATGATTTGGGAAAGATGCGTTATAGAATTCAGAACTCCTAGAATTGACACTCATGATTACAGGGTAATTGGCTTCGAGTGGGAAAGTCATTGAAAAAATATAAATATTGAACCTCTGAAAAAATGTCTCTGAAAACCAACTTCTGAAAAAATCCCAAATAAATTTTCACGAGGAAAATATTTTCTTAATTACTTTCATCTTGCAGCAGTCTCTAACCTGACAGAGAATAATATATCTGCAGAAACAATAAAAATAAACTTTAAGACATATAACAACGTCACAACATAGTATCTCACAGTATCAAAGTTTGTCATAGTATTTAATAGGAACAACGTCCGATTCGATGTTTTGTTCACATATTGGATTAAGAGTTTACTAGGCTAAGTACCGACTTCCTCGTTTCATCAAACTGAGATAATTTCCACGGAGCATAGTAGCAAATCGGCGATTCCCTTACAGCTGAATATCTGGCTGGTAGATCTTTCAGCGTGATACGTAACGCGTAGCGGCGTGCATGTTGAGTGCCGATGGCAATTAATCTGCATCACCTCCCGATCTCTGGCGATTTGCATTGACCTTGGCTGGACCTTTCACCTAACATCGAAAATTAAACGGGCTGCGTGTTACATTTATAATATTCCTTCAAACGTGTTTGGGTCTAGAAATCAACAGGGAGCACGTCTTGGGAATGCAGTTTCACGATCGGGTCCAGGTTTGGCGAAAGATAAAAAAGAAGAAACCGGATGAACTCGACTGCTTCGATGGTGAATTTAATGTGTTGTTTACTGTGTTCAAATTTCACCAATAATATGGATAGCCTAAAAACATATTTTAATATTGATTTTGGAAAGAATCCTCGATAACCTTCTAACAAATTTCGGAACACTGAACAACATCAATAATCCGGATAATTAATAACAAATTAAATCAAAACTTCTGGTAAACGTTTTCAACGCAAAGGAACTTTCTAAAATTTTATTTGTTGGTAACCGATTGAAGTTGTTGAAGACAAAGATGAAACAAATGAAAGAAAAAGAAGATGAAAAAAGTGATGTGTTATTTTTCCCAGTTTTTATTTATCATTTATGAAATCGTGTCGACGCTTTTAAACAAATATGTACAGACATTTCAGTCACATCATGCTATTTTTTTTCCAGAATTAAATCCGGATTATCGACGGTCCAGATTTTTAATGACCGAATTATTGACTCTTTACTGTAGTTTAAAAATATGTTTGAAAGATGAGAAGATCATTTTTCCTAACTAGGAGGAGAAAATGGCTTGGGGTAGAAAATAATTGCTCCTCATCAAATCATAATTGAAGCAGGGGAAGGGAAGAGAAAAGTTAATCGAAAAATATTTTTAATTGTTTAGCGCCGAGTTTATGAAGTTCATGAGAAACAAAAGATTTAATTCGAATTGAATGGTATCGTTGGTTGGTTGGTTGAATCGTTGATAGTGATTCCGGGCGCTAAGGTCGTCAGTCCCATAAGTTTAGTGCATGATTTATTGTGGAAGGTGGCGTTGATCTTCCCCCACTGGATAGTGAGATCCGGTGCCGACGATTATCGGGGATTTCAACAACCAGATATTTCACATCATCAGGGCAGCGCCCCAGCCGGAACAAACTCTAAGCTCCCGACCGCCCGCATGTGTGGTAGTGTAGTGCATGTGTGTGTGTGTGTGTGTGTATAAGAATTAGAATAGGATAAGGATTGGGAAGGAAAGATCGCGCGCGGTCCGCGGCCCGTTTGTTAAGGTACTGCTCCGGTATTCGCCTGGTATTAATCGGAGAAACCACACCAAACTGCCGATCAGAGCAGCCTGCCACTAGAATTCTCCTCCAGACGCGACAGAAACTCGACCTAGCTATCTAGCCAGTGTCGAAAATACTTCCACCGTCGAGTACTCGAACCTAGAACCTCCCGGGGAGGCACTGCACCTCCATCTATACACGCCTTAGGGATGATGTGACACAGATGCAAAAGAAATCAAGACAGCAGAACCAGCTGTTCACTACATTCAATCTGCACTGGCTACTAGAATTTAGGTGAAAACATCGTATAGCTATGATTGGATATTTTAGTGTTAAAAATACTCGTTTGAGAACATTTAAATTATAACTGATTCATCCACACAAAACCTTCGACACTATCTCATATTTCTGCTCATTTGTACCAACCAAACAAAATCTCAAGAGAAACAAGTAATTGCAAATTGACGGGATAGTTGAATTGGAAAAGTTCGAATGTTCGAGGTTTGACGGTTTTTGCCAAAAATATTCATCAATATTTTGAAGATTAAATATGTAAGAATCTAACAACGGAACATGGTGAGAATAATGAGGTTAACTTATGCGAAATTACTTTAGTTTTAGGAAATTTATCGAAATTTGAAGATATGTTTTTAAATTTGATTTTATTTTTCTTCGGAGATTCATAATGGACTCTTTTACAATGTCATCATAACATTTTTTAAAATCATAAATCTGTATATTTTTAAATAGATTATTAAATTGATTTTAAATATTACTTAGTTTGGACGAAATCAAGGCGTTAAAGTTTGACTAAAAGTAGGATATAAGTATTATAAACTGATCTCGATTGAAACACACGAGCGTACGACTTTTCAATGAAATCCATGGCTCAAAAGAATGCATATCGCTATCGGATTTGGTCTTCTTTAGCAACAGTTGAGTGCTTAATTTATCACAGACTAAAATATCCTCTGTAGCTCGAACTAATTAGTAGCATCTAGAATTCAGAGAAGATATATTTTATCTTGTTTTGAAAACCTGGCTATTTTTAGCATACTCTGAATGATACAACGTTGATTTATTGTCGTCTGTTCATTGTCATACCTGATGATGCATTCGCAAAATTGTTAGAAGAGTATGAGAAAACCTCCAAGACTCTCTCGCAAAGTGAACTTGAGAAACCTGCTTTCAGTAGATTAGAGACCAGATCAAAGGAAACACATATATACGGATTCCAGTTATGCAAATCAAATATCTTGCAAATTCTTTGTCCAAGGAGCAAAAAATCCGTTTCCTTCGCTGGAGGGCCTGCCCGTCCGCCTGCCCGTCCGTCCACCCGCCCGTCCGTCCACCCGCCCGTCCGTCCACCCGCCCGTTCGTCCACCCGCCCGTCCGCCCCGCCCGCCCGTCCGTCCGTCCGTGCGCCCGCCCGCCCGCCCGCCCGCCCGCCCGCCCGCCCGCCCGTCCGCCCACCCACCCTCCCGTCCGCCCGCCCGCCCGCCCGCCCGCCCGACGGCCCGCCCGCCCGCCCGACGGCCCGCCCGCCCGCCCGACGGCCCGCCCGCCCGCCCGACGGCCCGCCCGCCCGCGTCGCGCAATCGCAGACAGGTTCGCCTCCCGATGGGTGCGCCTCGTCGACGGCTCGGCGCGGCCGATTCCAAGCAGAGTTTCCCCGCGCGAGAAATTCTATTTATCTTCCCCCGCCCGCCACCGCCGCCTATTAGGCCCCGCTCCGCGGCTGCGGCGGGCGGCCTTGCGACTTGGGCGCGCGCCAGCCCCCCGCCCCGCCCCGGTGCGTGGCCCGGATTCGCACCCGCCGCGCCCGACACCGCCGCGCGACCCCACAAGGCCTGCTCGGACCCTCGCGTGGCTGCAGTCCTCCACGACTCTCTTTATTCCGACCTTATCGTCCTCGCCCATCACTCATGCACCTCTCGTCCCCGCAACCGGGAGAGGTGGCTCAAGGTATCAACTTATGCCACTGCAGTGCCTCTGACCGGGAGGTCGTAGGATCGACGATGGCAGGATTTTCAGCACTCCTGGTCAGCTAAGTCCAATTCAGTCGCTGTCTAGAGGAGAATTCTAGCGGCCAGCTGCTCTGACTGGTGGTTTTCTGTAGTTCTCCGATCAACACCAGGCAAATGCCGTTGTATTACCCTAACAAACGGGTCACAGACTGTGCGTGATCTTTCCTTCCCAATCCTTGTCCTGTACTACCTGTTACTTACACACATTTACACTTACGTGCACTGCACTACCACTTATGCCCGGAGACAGGTTAGACCTTGTCCCGGCTGGAGGGATGCCCCTCTGGTGTGAGATACTTGGTTGGGGAAAACCCCGCTAGCCGACGATAGGTCGACGCCGGATCTCGCCATCCAGTGTGGGAAGATCACAGCCACTTCCCGAGAAAACATGCACTTCAATTACGGGAACGATGAGCTTAGAAGTTGACGCGCCCAGAATCACTAATCAATCAATCAATCAAAAAGAAATCCACCCCGCCCGACACCGCCTCGCTACGCCACAAGGCCTGCTCTGACCCTCGCCAAGCTGCTGTTCCCCCTGACTCCGTCTATTCCGAAGTTATCGCTCCCTGCCATCACCCACCAACCTCTCGTTCCCCCACTGCTACCTGCTCTCGGCTCACTTCGCCTCTCCACTCTCTGCTCCTTACACGTCTGCTTCTGACCACTCTTCACCCCAACACTTTCCTCCCTGCTTGTGTTCCCTGCTCCCAGGGATTATCGACTTTCCTCGTCGGTCTCGCTCCGTTCTCTACTACCCTAAATGCTTTGCGCCACTATGCACCATTCCGCTCTGTCTTGTCTCGCCCTTTCTTGTTTCGTTCTGAAACTGATATAATGCTGAGGGTGAGGTAGGTTTCAGACTTCCTCAATAGTGCTATCCTCCCCGTGAATTAATTTCTTGGAAGAGATCGAGTTTTGCCATGTGGCCATGGCATGTGATTCCTCCACTGATTTCGTTGCATCTGCAAAATCGTTGATCGGGAGGTTCTAGTGCTTGAGTCCTGACGGTGGAGGATTATCGCCTTTATCTACATTGCTGTTTCGAATTTGATTGTCTGGAGGAGAATTTTAATAGCGGCTGTTCTAATGGTTTTTCATGGTTTCTTCGATCAACACCACACAAATGCCGAAGTTCTTGTCTGGCATGAATGTCTAGTATAGCTAGAATGCAAGGAGTACCCTAACAAAGGGGCCACGGACTGCACACAATCATTCCTTCTTCTTCCTGGTTCAATCCTCACTCTTTAATTACACACCAAATGCACTGCACTATCACATATCGTGAGACCAGTCGGAAGCTTAGAACTTGTCTTGGCTGGAGCGGTGCCACTCTTGTTGGAGATACCTGGTTGAGGAAAACCTTGCAAGCCGACAACTGGGGCGGACCTCACCATACAGGGAGGAAGAAGATAACAGCCTCGCGCGATAAAAACATACCCTATACTTACGAGATTAACGACCTCAGCAGTTGACGTGGCCAGAAACACTAATCAAACAACCGGAACAGCACCCTAACAAACGGGCCAGGAACTTTTTCCTTCCTCATCCGTGTTGCCGTATCCCTTTTTACACACCTCTCCCGTACAATGCAGCTCACACAGATTGCCCGGCTGCGGCGTTCTTCGGCTGGAAGAGGTATCGGAAGGAGAATACTTACAAGCCGATATGTAGGTTGGCACCGGATACCAGAGGAGAGGTACCCGACACCTTCCGAGATGTAAAATACACTACACTAACGGGACCAGACCGCTTAGTAATTGGCGCTCCGAAAACAGCACTCACTCTTTCCACTCAGAGGCAGCGTTAATGACGCTGTACAGAGTTACAGTTTCTAGTTACCCCTGTTTTGAATGTTTTTGTGTGAAACTTTGTTGCTATTTGTGTATTGAATCCATTCTTATTTCAATTTACTTTAACTTTAAATTAACGTATAAAAGTATCTTAACTTCTTCCCAAAAAGTAAAATAACTTCACTCCTCAAACAACCTACCAGAAGACATTAGAAAATACTAATATTCTTGTAGTAATATGTTGTTAAGAGGTGATGCAATAAGAAAATCTAATAATCTGAAAACATCGATTCGTCGTGAACGATGATGTGTCTCAGTGTTCACAACGGATTCTGAATGAGATATCCGCAGAATGCATCTTTATTGCAGCGATCACGTTAGTCCTTGGCACTAAAGCGCCACCCGTAGACACGCGAGAGAAAATCGTAAGAACTTTAAGGTTTAGGAACCTATCGCACGTTTCATGTTGTATACATCTTGATCTCTGATGAAATATGCTTCCTTAGGCTTGTCGCGGAGTAATTAATGTAACTATGTTCTTCGTTCAACGTTTACAGCGGCTGACGTTTATAAATTAAAATTGAGCTATTGTCAAGGATTGTGAACAAAAAACTGAATATTTTCATTACTAAAAATATTTAGACCGGTTTGTTCAATTTTAGGATTCTTAGAAGCAATATAAAATCTGATGATGCATTCTAAGATGTTAAAAAAAACCTGCAAGTTTATTCGTAAACGGATATGCTTATGAAAATAATAATAATAATAATAATAATAACAATAATAACCGAATATTATAAAAAGCACCGAATATTTGAAAAGACACGACAGGGTGTGTAGCTACCTCCACTGGCAGATCTGTGCCGCCCTCTAAGTTCCAAACACATGCTGCAAGTGGTACGAACATTCACCAAAACCAGTGATGTCTGTTGGATTGTGTATAATATTGTATGACTAACAAATCCAAACTGATCGCACGATAGCGGCAAACAAACCGGATATAGTTATCCGGGATTTGGAGAAAAAAAATCGTGTTTACTTGTCGATGTTGCTGTTCTTTTGGATCAAAACGTCGTTACCAAGGAGGCAGAGAAACGTCTTAAATACAAGAGTTTGGAAATCGAGATCAGCCGAATGTGGGGCGTAAAAGCACAGGTTGTACCAATAGTTAACGGAGCTCTGGGATTTGTTCCCCAAAATTTGAGTAAGAACTTGTCGAAACTCCCAGGTAATTCAAAAGACTGGGAAGTGCAAGAAATTGCATTATTTGGAACAGCCCACATTTTGCGCAAAGTATTGTAGAGGCACTGACAGTCACCGGATCTGCTCCTTAGGTAGCTGGTTGCAACCTTGAGTAGATTTTATATTCAGCCGACTCATATCATCTTTAGTCGTGATGTAGTGGAATAATAATAATAATAATAATAATAATAATAATAATAATAATAATAATAAACCAATGTAGAAAATGCTGTACAACAGTTGAAAGCATACAGGACATCAAATCAGGATGCAAATTAATGGCCCACACAGATTACACCTATAGGCACAATCAAGTTGCAAATATTATACACCATAAACTGGCAGCAAAATCCAAACTACAAGAAACGACCTGTCCATATTACAAATATATTCCTGATACTCTACTTGAAAGTTCAAACTATAAGTTGTACTATGACAGAGAAATTGTTACAGATAAAACCATTCATCTCAACAGACCAGACATAACTTTTGTAGACAAACGGCAAAAGATTGGATATCTGATTGACATCACTGTTCCACAAACAGCAAATCTTCAAACAGCACATGCAGAAAAAATAACTGACACAGAACTAGCAGCAGAAGTCAAGGCATTATGACATCTCCAAAACGTCCATATTTTTCCCCTGGTCATTTCGTGCACAGAGGTTATACCAAATAACATCCATAAAAGTCTGGAACTTATTCAAATGCCAAAATATTCCTTCAAAATGATGCAAAAATCAATAATCTTAAACACACATGCAGGACAGTGCGAAAATTCTTAAATTACGACGAAACCTGAATTGGCCTGCGTCTTGGTTATTAACCCGACACAAAGTCAAATATATATCCGGTGAATTCCGAGAAAAACAATGTATAATAATAATAATAATAATAATAATAATAATAATAATAATAATAAAAATACCACCCCTTTCTCATTTTTCCCTAATTGTAATTAGCTCTACTTGGCGTGATGAGAGACTGATTTATGCACCGGGCTTTGCTGCACAGGAGGCGGCGAGAGTGCGCGGAGCGTCCGCAAATGGGAGGAGAGCAGAGCGAAACGAGAGCATCCGTGAGAACCAGCCTCCCTTCCCACTGGCTTGTCTGTAAATTGCATCTGGCACAGCCACGGCAAGAGCTATTAATAATACAAACATAAGGTGATGGTGCTAGCACTGAAAAACCAGAACCATATAGGTTAACTTTTTCATGTATCATTTTTCATAACATTCCATTTCTACACATATTTTGTTTGATTTCTATCATTAAAGTACTAATATTTTTGTGCATGTTATTTATTAGTATTATTCAAAAAATAATGCTTAATCTAATTATATTTTAATGTGATTTACATATTGTGAATACCTAAGGGCACAATTAACGAACGTTTATAGTGGTAGGGATAAGCTGTTTTAAAACACACAAAATGTGTTGGTAAATCTTCCAGCACGGACAAGATGTCGCAAGTTACTACTTTAGCCACAGGGTAAATTTCAGTGCGTTTTACGTTGAACGATGGAAACTATCAATTACGGAATGTAACATCTTTTTGTTAAAATGTAGCATTGATGTTACATTGTAGCATCAATCCTCAATCACAGCTCTACAATATGTGAAATAGTAAATTAATATTTCGGAAATTGTGGCATTGCATACAATGTTGAACTTACACTATCAAATGTTTTCTTCAAATTCTTCACATGAAAAAAACATTCTGCTCAGCATCGACACATTTAGTAGATGATTATATCATCTAAAAATAATTTTATAGAGCTGAAGAAATCATGTAATGAATATTATATTTATCCCCAACACGTCACATTCAGTTTTTTAGTACTGTTTTTGACGAAAACTAAATCAAATAAAATCTTGTCATGCACATCGAGTCCTTTTTCATGAAACATTTGGGTATCACTTGTGCTTCTAAGTACAATAATGATTAGTTAGTGATCAGTTTTTAATTTTTATTTAACACTGTCTAAAATTATATTTGGTTGAACATTCCTGTCGTATGTTCTACAATCTCGATACACTTTGCATACAGACTACATATTGGAAAATTATATATGAGATGGTGATTCAATTTTCTTTTGAGGAATTTATTTACATTAATTTTCTTGAAATTTCGTCAGTGACAATAATAATTATTATCATAATTCACGTTAGGAATTTCCCAGTGTCCTCCTGAAAGACAAAGAGGACTGAAGCGATGCCTATGCACAGCTTCATCAGAATCAATATTTTGTGTAAATTGCGCCTCGAAGTGTTCGCCACGCCCCGTGTGGAGTGGGCTCTTGGAATGCGTCCAGAGTTAATAACATGCGTTCGTCCTTAAGGTGGCAAGTTGAGTCACGCCACAAGATAGTTTCGCAATATTCTAATATGAATATTCGTACGTCTTTACGGAATGTAGATTCTTGGTTCGCACTAGATTATTTGAAGAGATTTTTACAAAAAACTATAACAAAGTCGGACCCTGTGGCCGAGATCGCTAAGGCAGTAGTGCCGTAGTGATCTTGGACCGTGGGGTCGCGAGTTTGAGTCCCGCTTCGGGCATGGTTGTATGTGTTCGTCCTTTCACTCGCTATCATCGCCTTATCGTTTCATCCTCATACCATAATGTTACATCCAATAGTGGTCACTAATGATTTAGTAGTTCGATGCGACCGTAAATTACAAAAAAAAACTATAACAAATTCGTGAGTTTTTAGAAGGATCGAAAAACTTCTTTGACGTGCATAGTAATGAATTTATGATTATTCCCTACCTTATGTATTTCAATGTGTGGTACTAACAGAAAGGAAATACCCAAGCATATAGAGCCTAGTTGTAAGCAATAACTTGGTGAAATATCTAAAATGAGGAATTTTGGATCTTGTTTGGTTCTTGTAAAACACGCCTCAATATTATAATTTATGGATATTCATGGAATTATTCGAGGAAAAAGTTTAATCAAAAAATTCGGAGTTATTTTTGAGGAAAAGTGTGCAAATCTTAAGGCTTCATGAAAAGTGCAACAATCAATCAAAATTTCATTTCAAACTCGTAAGGCTTCGAGTTCGTTGAGATCGATCGGGTAATATCCGTTTTGGAGAAAATCGTCTGAACGTTTCAGGCGCTAGTGTTGACCACAGACAGGCAAATGGACTGACGGATAGACGGACGTACAGACGGTCAAACATTTTATTGTCAACTTATTTTTCTGTAACACGAACCCACAAAATGTGGATTCTGTTACCCACCGTATTAAAGGATGTATAGGAACAAATGTATCCACTTTTTCGATGCCACGGTCCTACACTAAGAGTTTTCCTATCGAAAACTCTCTGATTTTTGCCGCTGCATTACAATACTTTCTCTTTACTACGTACATAGTAAGTCAAGAAAGTAAAAGTAAAAGAAAGTGAAAGAAGTGTAGTCTCAATATCGCAAGAAATAAAAAATAACTACATGGGCTCATAGATATTACAACAAACCTCTACCGTATAGAATATCAAACAATTGGAGAATAAAAGAAACGAAATGAGTATCAATACTTGCAACGCAAACGTATTGATAAAAGAAAGAAATCGTGATGTCAGTTAAGTGAACTATAAAAGTATTATTTTATTAATTACAGTACCTGGGTTCAAAATACTCTCTGTGTTTAGAAACTCTTAATATCAATCATATAGACCTGACATCTGGCATAAGTAATCTCAGAAAACTAGTTCTCTTATTAAATATTACATGCAGTTTTGTATTCATTCGAATAATTGCAAATTATGAATTTAATTGGAAAGCATAATGTGTATATTTTCAATACTATACGTAAGGAATTAAAATAAAATATCGTAGTTTCATTAATAGGAGAAAGAGTTAATTAGAAATAGTTTAAGCTCGCTAGTTCTAAAAATTACTCCATGAAAAAATAAGTTATTTTCCATAATGAGTATTTGTTAAGAAATGGGAAGTACATGAATTGTTTGTATTTTAGTTAGTGTTTGACAATTATATTTTGTGAAAATTGTGATCGGAATCAGAAAAAACAGTTATTGACATTACTGAGGTTTCAAGGAATAACAGTTATCATAAGGCCTCGAGATATTAAGGCTGAAGGAAAGAGAAAACATTAATTAAAAACGGTTGTCGGAAGAACACTCCTTTGCTATGAATTACGAGAATTATCTAAACATTTATTAGATTGTAACTGCTTCATACCCATCCTGACGTTCAAATGTCGCGGTTTACGCTATGTGACCAACGCGAACGAATCTCTAGTTCTCGGATCTCTTTTACTGTCACTGCTGGTCACACTATGAAACCAGATAGTCAACGTTGGCAGAGGAGAGTTCGTGTGTTCAGTAAATAGGCATCGGGATATATAGAAAAGCAGCACGATCTCAGTCAGTGCGGGGAAAGATTTTCTTAATCTTGGGGCGTCGTAACGTGACAATATTGTGAGTCTGCAATTTCAGCCACGTGGTTTCCTGAGAAATGTGTGCACCCATGTTGTTTTCAGAAACATGAAAACGGCGCATGGTATCGTTTAGTTAAAATAGTGTCGACATTTGGATGCCAGTTCATTGGTGAGTATACGTTTATAACTGTATTATTGGATTTCATAAGATTACAGGCAAAGGACATCATAATGAATTATATTCTGAAACAATTAATTTTTTATGTATCAAATTATTGATGAATGTTTTATTATTATTATTATTAAAATGGAGAACAGTAGACAATAGTGGTTACATAGGTAGACATTAGTGTTTCTGTTGCACACTACAAGATTGCCCTGAAAAGTGCAAGAAATGCTTTTGAAATAGGTGCTGCTTAATTATTGATACATTATTACGTGAACTGAACAAGAACGCGTATATCAAGAATGATTTGCACATTGTGAATGCGAGTGTACGTATGAGCGCGAACGATGATATGTTTTATCTTGAATAAAATCCGAAACAGAACATGTAGCGAGCTTTCTAATTACCATATAATCGAAACACGTTTTACACCTTACGAGCGAGTGCAAAAGAATCGTGCAATCTACGTTTAAGATACTTCGTTGTTATGCGGCAGCTCCACTTACATCACGCTGCATTCCACTCACAAAGAAGACCAGTTCGAAGGCCATGGCGGCTATAAAGATCGAAGTGTGACCAGATCGTTAAAAGAGAAAGCTGATAATTGCCGGGCCGCTGGCAACGAAGGGCCGGGCAGATGGTCCAGCGCGAGTCAAAACTTGAAGAAAATCTCTAACCGTACGGCAGAGACCCTATCTTTATCGAAAGTGAAGGATGGGAAGGTGTGGAGGCAGGGAGTCTGATGCTGGATGTAGGTCACGGCCTCTTCGGAGCATGGTCGCGACGGCGAACGGTACTGTGCGTACGGGTCTGCGAAGGCGGCTGGCGGTCGGGGACGACGTTTGTGATACGTCAGCCGCGGTGTCAATGGCCGGTGAGGAACACGATTCTCCTAACTGGATTTGAAATCATTCAGTTCATCAGACATCAGTAAAAAATTGAGGCGTTCGGGCGTAAATATATACTCGCACCTGAGATTTTGGAGGCTAATATAGAGTTCTTCCAAAATCTCAGATGCCATTACTTACACCCGAACGCCTCATTTGCGAATGCATGTTTGATTTTTTTAAATTTATTTATTTACGTCAAAAACAGTTTAAAACGGTGTGTGACGAGCTATGGGAAGAAGTGAAATTTGTGCACGTTTTCATAATTCTGTGATCTCTATCCTAAACCATATTCTAGTCGAATTTTGAATACAGGAAAAATGTTTTTTTTTAAGTTTTGTTGACAAAATATTCGCTCCTATATAATAAAATATATTTTCAAAGGTAAATTAGCTATAAATGTGTGCTCTTAACCCTCATCATGTTCTTTATGAAAGAATACACGACATTTTGCCGCGACAGTATGGAAAACGATAATTTGAATAACTATATTTCCCACTGTAATTCAGAAGACGTGTACAAATAATGAAGTTACATTTGAATGAATAATTTTGTATTTACATTATTTTATAACATAATCGTATAATTTATATTATGATTCAACATCAGTTGAAAAATTGTAATATGATTTAAATTTAGCAAAAAGGCATTTACGCTGTTTATCTTCACGTAGGTCACTCGATTGTTACCTTAGTTGCCACCACTCCCCTGTTATGCGCATGGCTGCAGCTACAGGAAGCTGTTGCAAATAGAAGACCACCATCAGTCGCCATTTTTTTGGCAAATAAGGAGGGAATTCTAATTGTAGTACGGATTTGAATGAACTTTTAATTCTCCCGTTTGGTGTATTTTAGATTACGTCACATAGAACCACATGTGGCTTGGTGCAAGAATGTCATTGTCTGTATTCTAAGTTTAACAGAACGGGTGATGTTCTCCTTTGGGAGAACACTGTATCTCAGTTAAACTTCTGTATATTTCACTATTTCTGGTTAGGTAGCGGTTTTTTATACTCTATATCATTACTCTAGATTTTGCCAATACAGTTTTATTAAATTTCAATTGTTTAAACCTTATTTAATGACATTGGCTCTATTTGACAATTATGAGTATAGGCCTTTGACCTGACATAAAACCCGCTCTGCTGTGTGAAGGGGTGAACTAGACCCCTTTTATTTAATGTATTAAGGGTTAAAAATCGAAATGTGTCTGAAATTTTATCCATTCTTTAGTTTCGTTCAAAAAATAAAGTTACAAAAGCAGTGACAATGGTTTCGAAAAGTAAGAATTGCAATTTTTGTGCAAGAATAGTAGAGTGTTGCTATTGCGTTGGGTGAAACAATCATTTGAACACTTGTTGAATTGTTTGCACATTACGAAAACAAAACATGAATTTATAATACAATATTTATTGATAATAAAGACAACAGAAATGACATAAAGAAAAAGAGACACATAAATAACCTCTAACTCATTTTTGAAAAAAACAACAACTGAATTTGGAGGCTGGTCCCGGTGTACAAATGTACATTCATTTACAAACGCACATCAAACTTTGTGGGTACAACGTCAGGTTTCAATTTTTTAAATATTAACACAACCTGTCAGAAAACAGCAGTCTTCAAAATGGTCAGGTGGTCGTATGGGATGGTGCTGTTTTGGTTTAAACCCCCAATAGTGTGACATTTCTTACCCACTCACCGCAAAGGCGGCAAGAGGGGAAACTGTGAATAAGGAATAAAGTTAAGTACGGAAAAATGTATTACGCCATAATATATTACACATGTTCAAATGCTTACCGGTAGAAGGAAATGCTGCTTCCTTTTTTATGGCTTGTTGCTGCAATTTATTGCAGCACAGGAAATCGCCATTTTAATATCAGAGTTCCATTACGTAATACACAAATCATTGCAATACTCTAGAAAAATGCTCACGACCAAATAATCACCTCCACAGTAGGTTCACAGTATTGCCAACAAAATGGCGTAGGCGTATAGCGCTCGTGATCACTCTAGTTCTATGTTCTATCTCTACGATTGCCACCCAATTTCACTGAAGATCGCAGTGCGTCCTGGAAAGCTTTTTGCAAAATTATTTTTATATTATTTTCAGAACGTTTTTCTTTTCCCTTCGTTTTTATTAAACTGTTCGTTTTATGCTGATACAAAGAATAAAAGTTGTAGATATCAGTCAAAAATAATTTTGTCTATTTTGTAGATTGTCTTTGTTATTCGTGTTTATCAGTATAGCAACAGAGAATTTAGCAGTTGGAAGTACAGGGAGTGTGAACGTGTCTACATTTGCGCGCGGCGAAATTGTCCGCACGCGATAGCATACAGTAGTGCTAATGAGGAAAAGACGGAGAGGTGCTGGAGGAACCAAAAAGAGAAACTACGATGGGATGTCCCTGGCCTAGGAGTTCGAATGAGGAAGATGTCTGAGACGAGCAAGCAATGTTGAAGGTTTCTGATTACAATCTGTGCCCTGCTTTACAATGTTTGCAAATTGATTCTTCACATTTTCTTCTCAAGTATTTATAAAGAAAAGCATGACGCCTCTTTAAATTGTTATTTGGATATAATTAAAGTGTTTTTATTGAATTTGAGCACTTTTTAAATTGCGGCTGGTGGAAAGATGGCATTAACTACTTAGACAATATTATAATATCTCAAATTAGGACTGAACTTTCTTTCATCAACTTAAGTAATAATTTCTTCACCACCCAAACGTACGCTTTCACTCTCCATTGTAATAAAACACTTCACTACAGAAATGTATCCATCTGTCACAGTTTCAGCATAACACGTAAATCATTCATATGTTCTACTTTCGTTTGTGCAATTCGCAAATACGTAATAATCGTGCTTAAGTTACTGCAAATAAACCAATAACTATTCCACATTGCGCATTCATACCTTCTTACGAAAATATCAAATACATTCATCTGAAAAAATTACTTTTTTAAATAATTTCATCCTTCTCTCTTGTAATATTACTAGGTTCTCGCGTAGACGCAATAAAAATCAATATCCCAGTTGTATAGAGTTAAGAAAACTGTCACAATCATTCTTAAATATGAACCTTCCGGAATAGACAATTGAAAGTAAAAATTAATATACATTCCTCTCCAAGGAATATACAGTTATGGACAAAAGTATTCGTCCTGTAATTATGCTAACTTAAACACGGATCGGAGAGCAGGTTCTGTTCATGGAAACACGATAGCATTGCACGAGAGGAAATAATAAATGTCGTGTGACGTGTCGACGCACGTTATGTCCAGAAATAGCGAGTAACTACTCGTAAATCCCACAAACTACATTTGCGTCGCAGGAAATGCCTGGACAAAAGTATTCGTCCGCCTGACGTTGGCGACGGTTTGCGGACTATTTCCGGGCATACTTACCAGTTCTGCGGCCGCAGTC
Organism: Acheta domesticus; assembly: GCA_031308135.1. Taxonomy (NCBI): domain Eukaryota; kingdom Metazoa; phylum Arthropoda; class Insecta; order Orthoptera; family Gryllidae; genus Acheta; species Acheta domesticus. The sequence continues at coordinate 169,256,451 of JAHLJT010009419.1, forward strand.
GTGTCCCGAATTTTGCTCGTGAAGTGCCACAGTGCGGAAGTGCAGCAGTGATCCGCAATGGGAAGGAAGGGAACGAAAACGTCCATGGAAGAAAGAAGAATAATATTACGACTTCGCGAAGAAGGAAAAACATTCGCTGACATCGCAAACATTGTTGGAAGAAGTTGTTCCACAGTGAAAAGTATTGCACGGAGATTTCAGGGTCAAACCACGCGGACCAGCAAGTTAAGAAGCGGCCGCCCTCAGAAGTTATCGGCGCGAGAGCAGAGGTACGTGGTACGGGCCATGAAGAAACAGCCAAAAACAACGTCGTCTGAAGTCACTTACTGCAGTGAACAATAACTTCAATCAACAGATTTCGGCACGGACTGTCCGACGAGTTCTCAATTGTGCGGGATACCATGCGCCGGTACCCCGGAAGAAGCCCTACATCAGCAAGCAGAACAGAGCAAAACGTCTACTGTTTGCGAAAGAATACGTGGAGAAGGATGCCGACTTCTGGGCGAAGGTTTTATTTTCAGAAGAATGTAAATTCAACATCTGCGGCAATGATGGGCAAATGTGGGTGTGGCGCTAGCCAAATACGGCACTGGATCCACATGTGCGAACCACAGTTAAGCACAGCGGGGTTAATGTTAGGTTTGGGGCTGTAAGTCGGCCACAGGGGTGGGGGAATTGGTTTTCATAGAAGGAACTATAGACAGATTCAAGTACCTGCAAATCCTACGCGACAATCTACAGAAAAGCGCAGACAAGCTAGGCATGGCGCGTGACTTTTATTTCCAGCACGACAACGACCCCAAGCATAAGGCGGAAGTTGTGCGTCTGTGGCTACTATACAATACGCCACACACTTTGAAAACACCCCCCCGCAGTCGCCGGACGTCAGTCCTATTGAACATTTGTGGAGTGAGTTGAAGAAAAGACTGCGCAAGCACCACATCACGAATAGACAACAACTGAAAGAGGTCCTGCAGAAAAAAAGGCAAAAGCTTGACACGAATATGACACGCACATTGGTGCAATCCATGCCTAAGAGGCTTAAAGCTATTGTACGCAGCAAGGGTATGCAAACAAAGTACTGAGACAAAATATAATGGTTAATTTTATAATTTTCAAGGAATGGACGAATACTTATGTCCATAAACGAATGTCCCTCATGGTTATGTTATGCATTTCTCTTGAATGTCGGATAATATATCTTGCTTTTGGTACTATCAGCAGGAGGTATTGATGTATTCTTCTCATTTCTGATGCAAATCTCGTGTCCCTGATTCCCTTGGTTACTGGCATACAGCTAATTTCACCAACCATTTGCTCTGGACGAATACTTTTGTCCATGACTGTATTACAAGAACCTCTTTGGTCGTCTAGAAACACGCAATTCTATTCGTTGACGAATTCAAACGCAAATCTCTGTCGCCACCCTCTGGTGCGCGTAGCTACATGATTGCACATTGATGCACTCGTGAATCTGTGGTGTAATGCTACGCAAGAAAAGTCCAGAAAAGTAATTATTTTGTAAATATATTAAAGTTTATGGGTAAAAATCATAGCCATGGTTCTCCAGACCTTTAAAGGAAGTTAGCACAAGTTTCATGAAAATTGGTTCAGTAGATTCACAGATTATCGCACTGTAAGCCAACGCACTTCTGTTTTTGTATATTAGTATAGATATAGATTTCTGTCTGCGCTCTCTTTATCTGTCTATCCGTCTCTTTCTCCCTACGATTTTGGCTAATTCCGGACTTCGATTGTAATCTGTGTATCGGCATAACTACCATGATTATGTTTTGATTGATTGATTGATTGATTGGGGCTTGACTTTCTTTGATTTGTTAGGTAAGATCGCTCCGTGGGTCCGCGGTCCATGCCTTTGGTATTCCTGTGCAAACGATCTGAGGAAGCCAAACCTCTAATCAGAGCAGTTGATTTATTTAGCATCAATGATGCTAAATAAATCAACTGCACTTCCGGCACCCCGCCCAGATGAAGTCTGCGACCTCACAATTACGGGCAAGGTCGCCCGTCGCTCGTCCGACCTTGACGATCGTAGTCAAAGGCGGATCGATATTATGGAGAATGGGTCATATTGAGAAAGCCCTAAGGGTGGAGAAGGAAGATTGCGTGTAGGCTGACGCCGATTGTTGAAGAAACTGTTCCGACATTCCCCGAGAAGTGCGGGAAGCACCAATCAGAGCAACAGGTAGGGTGTCTCAAATTCTCTTGCAAGCGTCTGTTGATTGCAAGCGTCTGTTGATTGCAAGCGTCTGTTGATTGCCGGCGTCTGTTGATTGCCGGCGTCTGTTGATTGCCGGCGTCTGTTGATTGCCGGCGTCTGTTGATTGCCGGCGTCTGTTGATTGCCGGCGTCTGTTGATTGCCGGCGTCTGTTGATTGCCGGCGTCTGTTGATTGCCGGCGTCTGTTGATTGCCGGCGTCTGTTGATTGCCGGCGTCTGTTGATTGCCGGCGTCTGTTGATTGCCGGCGTCTGTTGATTGCCGGCGTCTGTTGATTGCCGGCGTCTGTTGATTGCCGGCGTCTGTTGATTGCCGGCGTCTGTTGATTGCCGGCGTCTGTTGATTGCCGGCGTCTGTTGATTGCCGGCGTCTGTTGATTGCCGGCGTCTGTTGATTGCCGGCGTCTGTCGATTGCAAGCGTCTGTCGATTGCAAGCGTCTGTCGATTGCCAGCGTCTGTCGATTGCCAGCGTCTGTCGATTGCCAGCGTCTGTCGATTGCCAGCGTCTGTCGATTGCAAGCGTCTGTCGATTGCAAGCGTCTGTCGATTGCAAGCGTCTGTCGATTGCAAGCGTCTGTCGATTGCAAGCGTCTGTCGATTGCAAGCGTCTGTCGATTGCAAGCGTCTGTCGATTGCCTGCGTCTGTCGATTGCCTGCGTCTGTCGATTGCCTGCGTCTGTCGATTGCCTGCGTCTGTCGATTGCCAGCGTCTGTCGATTGCCAGCGTCTGTCGATTGCCAGCGTCTGTCGATTGCCAGCGTCTGTCGATTGCCAGCGTCTGTCGATTGCCAGCGTCTGTCGATTGCCAGCGTCTGTCGATTGCCAGCGTCTGTCGATTGCCAGCGTCTGTCGATTGCCAGCGTCTGTCGATTGCCAGCGTCTGTCGATTGCCAGCGTCTGTCGATTGCAAGCGTCTGTCGATTGCAAGCGTCTGTCGATTGCAAGCGTCTGTCGATTGCAAGCGTCTGTCGATTGCAAGCGTCTGTCGATTGCAAGCGTCTGTCGATTGCAAGCGTCTGTCGATTGCAAGCGTCTGTCGATTGCAAGCGTCTGTCGATTGCAAGCGTCTGTCGATTGCAAGCGTCTGTCGATTGCAAGCGTCTGTCGATTGCAAGCGTCTGTCGATTGCAAGCGTCTGTCGATTGCAAGCGTCTGTCGATTGCAAGCGTCTGTCGATTGCAAGCGTCTGTCGATTGCAAGCGTCTGTCGATTGCAAGCGTCTGTCGATTGCAAGCGTCTGTCGATTGCAAGCGTCTGTCGATTGCAAGCGTCTGTCGATTGCAAGCGTCTGTCGATTGCAAGCGTCTGTCGATTGCAAGCGTCTGTCGATTGCAAGCGTCTGTCGATTGCAAGCGTCTGTCGATTGCAAGCGTCTGTCGATTGCAAGCGTCTGTCGATTGCAAGCGTCTGTCGATTGCAAGCGTCTGTCGATTGCAAGCGTCTGTCGATTGCAAGCGTCTGTCGATTGCAAGCGTCTGTTGATTGCAAGCGTCTGTTGATTGCGTTTTCGGCCTCTTTCCGCGCGCGGTTTGGGCGAGCAGGAACCGGGCGCACGCCACCGCGGCCGGACGCGCGTCGCGTCGCGACGCCAGCAGAGGGAAGGCCGCGCAGCGCCGCGCCCGCGCCGGACATCGCGAAGGTGATCCGGGCGCGACGCGACAGGCTGGCCCCGCGAGCCGACTTGGCTGGCGCGCGGCCCGCGGAAACGCTCCACGCTCCACGCTCGCCCGCTGGCGTCTCGTGCGTGAGCCCGCACACAGCTCCTGTTGCCAGGAACGGAGGCAGCTGAAGTAATTTGATCCAGGCCCCGACTTAATTGGGGATCTGATTTTTTGTTTTCATTCACACTAAACAAAAATGAGTTTACTTCTAATTCAAATTGACGAATGTAAGTTATTAGTGTTGTATGGCGAAATGATTTATTTTTATGTATTGGTGAGGGTAGGCGAACGTTTTCTTTTAAATAAAGGGCTCCTACTGCTTCTTGATCTACTGCTCCGGACGGTAACAATTTAGTTGTGACACCGGAAGAGCACCAGAACTAGAAGAAGTTTCTTCTCTTATCAAATGTTTTGAAAATTTTTTTAGATTTTATATTACATGAAATGGAGGACCTATAATAAATTTAGCATCTACAATGTGCATTGGACGTGACTCAGGTTCAGAGTTTCAATTTCAAACGTTTGACAACTGTACCGTGCACACCAGAGACATACTCAACTGTTCACCAGAGGTTCACCAGAGTATACAATCTTCTATAAAAAGAATAACATTTTTCTACAAATGGATTTATTATAATTTTTTACTAAAAACATTCTCTGAATAAAATGTTATAACATTGTACACTCACATACAGTTTGCGAGACAATACATGGAATACTTAAAAAATAGATTACCATGAAAAATAGATATTCTGTAGTAAAAAAGGCATGCGTTAGAGTTATTATGAAGATACGATCTGGCGGGAAAACGTAGAGTTATCATCCAGAACCTGAATTTTCCAACTACTACTGTTTCGCCATTGAATCGTGTCCGTGGCTGCCGTCATTTCCTACGTTTATTGTCAGAGTATATCATTGAATTCATGGGTACCTACGACAGAATTTCACGTGTTCTATTCTAACGCTTCCGCCTTGTTTATACGAATACAAATCTGTTTCAACAAAAAATCCGCGGAGGTTCACTCCTCATTTGATGTCCCCTCCCCATACATTACGTATCAGAGACGTCCGTGGATTTCATGCAGGGTGTCCGGGGAGGAAACGTCGAAAGTTCGAAAATAAGCTCTTAAGACAATTCTAAGCGTATTTTGTCTAATAAACTACGTGGATAATCCGAATGGTTGACTCGATATTAGCACTCAAAAGTTGGTTCGAAAAAAATATTTTTAGGCAAAAATATGCATTATGGAAGCATAGAAACACTCCAGAAACATGTAAATTGTTTATTATTTACAAAAGAAATGAATATATTTGCTCAGACAGAAAAATTAAGCGAGAATAAAAAGAGGAGTTGAATTGTGTAAATTAGGTGCTTTTTATTTCTCGCTTATTTTTTCTTTCTGAACAAATATATTAATTTCTTTTGTAAATAATTTTTGCCTAGAAATCAGTTTTTCAAACCAACTTTTGAGTGCTCATTGCGGCTCAACCATTCGGAATATCCACGTAGTTTATTAGGCAAAATATGCTTAGAATTGTCTTAAGGGCCTATTTTCGAAGTTTCGACGTTTCCTCCCCGGACACTCTGTATATGATTTGTCCTGCAGCTGAAGCGCTGCCCCAGAAGGGGGAGGGCGAGAGGTCACGGACGAGGCGTGAATAACGACGTTCTGTTCGTCAGAGAGCATGCAGCTGGAGATAGCGGTCTGCCTGTCGCCGAGAAAGCGAACCCCCATCGACGAACGACCTTGCGCCGCCGTGTTCCTAGCCTGCGAGCGCTTTGTTCGTGCCCTGCCCACTCGGCCGAGGAGCGTCGCAGCCACCTCCCCGAAGACCGTTTTTTTTTTGAAGAACGAGCTTAGCCATCGGCCCGGAGGCTGCGTGACTTTCTCCTCGTCTCAAGTGGTCTGTGCCCGAAGGGGAAATGTGTACTCTCGGAAGTGCGTTTGCCGAAAGTGCAGTCGTAATGTATGTGCGGCGTGAATACCGATGTAGCAGGTGGAAAGCTTTCCTGCTGGAAATGAGGAAAGCTATCTTCTATCCAGTTATTGAAGAGTGGTTTCATACCACCTCGATGTATTAGCTCGCTCTCACTTCGCAATAGGAATTCGTAGTCTTTTGATGTAAGAAATAGTCCGGAAACGTTCATTTAAGATGTTAGTTTATGTTGTTCGCAGGTGTAAGAGGTACCCGAGGATAGCTTAATACTAAATCAGACTAACCTTATTCTTTAATCTTACTTTTGAATAGGAGCCTTTAATAATTTTTAAACATAATTTTATAGTGGATCGTAAATATTAAATAGTTTAAAATAAGTTTTAACAGTGTATTTTAATATGTCGGATTAGTAATTATCTTTCTGTTTCATATATATTTACAACCAGATACACAATGCAGAGTAAGGCAAACTGTTTCGCAAACTATAAATTTTAAGTTCAAAATGTTGTGTTTTTCGATGATAGCGTGTTTCCACAAGGTGGTGTACAAGGTCAAATCACAGGGCTATGTCGAATACAATAGTCGATAAATTTTGACCTTTATGCATACGTTTTCACTTTGTTATGTAAATGTTCATTATAATTTCAAAATGCACAGTTCTTTATTTAATACATTAAGAAACGTTTGATGTGAATGTTATATTTAATACAGCCTTATTTATTGAATATATTAGACGTGGATTATTTATATTTATTATTTTTGGTCTTGGAATAAAATTTGGGAGACAGAATTAAATTCGAGATTTTTCCCTTTTCCATTGACTTCATTTCTTGAACTCCTAACTTCAAAGGATAATTAGCAATACTTAGAAGAAGAGAAAGACTTAAACTTACTTGGGGAGAAGGAGTAGAAGAGACAATGGTGAAAAGAGGTATGAGTAATGAAGTCTACACCGACAGAGAGGTGTAAAGACTAGGAATAGTGAGACACCCTATGGTGAAATATAACTCGCCATACTACATACTGGAATATTTGGAATACATATTTGGAATTCCAATTTACGTTTGATTTTTACGAACCTCCAGAAACCCACAGAATAAGAAGAAAAATTTTCTGAAGAACACTATTGTTTGCGCAAAAATACCTTGTGATTTGAAGGAACCCAAACTCTCCCTCCTTAGCATTATTAAAACCAAATTACTTTATGAAGTTCCTTGTTTGGTGCGTAGTAGCTAATTGCCAATAAATATATGACATTTTACTGTAAATGGTTTTTAAATTTGATATTGAGTCTTTCCGCGGTACTTCCTCGAAACTATAGAGTTCCAGAAAATCGCAGGTCTGTAGCATAAGAAAACATCTCTACTCGTCAATGCGCCCTAATTACTTGGGAACTGGTTCGGACTGCGCCAACGAATGGAGTTCAATGTCGAGCGCTTTCACGTTTACGTCTCTCTCCGAACGACGCTTTCAGCAGAACGACTGTTGCACAACTCGTGATGCATATCCAACGTTCTGCAACACCTTTTCTTGAGCGTTAATTTCGTGAACAATTTTTGGTATTTCTCAACATGATATAAATCGAAATTCAAAAAAGACCGTAAGTATCAAGGACAGGCATAATTCAATACGGACTAGTGCATCCATGTGGAAAAGTAATGTTGTAATACATTTTTTTATGTATGTTGTTTAGGTAAATTCAAATATTTAATTTATTTCGAAATGAATGTCGATAATTGAAACTGCTAATTACACCCTAGTTTTATAACTTGTTAGAATTTGTTTACATTTGTTGTTTGTGTACGAATCGATACGTACGAAAAAATAAAATAAAAATAAATGGAGATTTTTCAATGGTAAGGAACTTTGGAAATACTTACACGAGAAGTATTTTTTGGTTGGTGAATTTATTTACTTTGGAAATAAATACACGAGAAGTATTCAATGTGACATCGCTTCGATTGAGGCAAATTGTTAAAGTATTTGGAGTTTGTCATGAATAGAAGAACGGTAGAATTACTCATTTAAGATACTTATTTTAGAGCAACGCTAAACGAGGTCCGTAGCAGAATTACGACATCCTCAAAACACACTGTGCACCTCCGCCAGCAACATGAATTGTTCCATTTAACCGGCGAGCACGTGCGGAGTGTATCGATTGGCAACGCGAGGCAGGAAGCGAGAAGCGAACCGCGTTGCCGGCGCGCCGCCGTTCATTCATCAACTGCCTTTGGCAGGGAGCGCCTTGGTCCTCGGACAACTGGGCGGCGCGGCGCGTCGGCGGCGGCGGCGGAGGGTTGAGCAAGTGGCAGGCCGCCGCGCCGGTGCGAGGAGCATGTGCTCTGGCACGCGCACGGCGCACGGCGAAAGGAGAGGAGAGGAGGCGGCTCCGCGCTGGCGAAACGATTTTGCTCTGGAATGTTGACAGTCAGTGGTGGTCAGGGGAGGTACTCATGAAATTGTTGGCTTTGATGAAGAACAGCACAGCCTCCGTATTCTGTGAATCTTGACGTATGACGGAGGTTCTACTCCACATAGCAGCAATTATAGAAGAACTAGGAAACCTCGGCAGACGTTGTTCTGCCCTTCATCTCCCCTCTTTACCCTCCCATCACTCTCTCACTGTTTGTCCCTCCCGCCTTCCCTCACTCTGTCCCTGTCTGTCTGTCTTTGCCGCTCTCTGTCCTTTTCATTCACATTTCATTTCAGATTCTGCACACCTCTGAGCAGGTGAGGTAATATCGGGAAGCGCTGGAGCAGCAAAAATGTAATAGAATGTTCAAGAAGCTTTCATCCTATCGATTACGGTGTGAGAAACGTTGCTTTGAGACCTTCGCCTTCAACATTTTAGTTTTTAAGACCATTGAACGCATCGTTTAGGAGTTATTTAAAGATATAGATTCAAACTCCTATCGACTGTGTTGCAGGTTGCATTTGACGTAAATATTTAGGTTTGTTCTACAGCGCCATGTAATAGTTACAACAGATTTAAGAGTGTATAAACTTTCTCGGCGAAAAACATATAGAAGTGCCAACTTTCATGGAGATTGGTCTCACGGTGTCGGAGTTTAGCTCTTATATAAATACCAACATCCACTTTTATATATGTACAGATAAACAGTTTTCGGGAGTTTATTCTCCACCGTTACATCTCTATAGTCGTTACCCGTGTGGTCCTCCGGTGACTGATAGTTGCGAGCATTCGAAGCATCACACCCATGACCGTTCCAAATGAAGACTGCCTTCGCGAAGCGAAGAGTAGACCAGGGCCTTTTAACTCATTACAGTGGCGCGCTCTCCTGTAGCACCCTCTTAAAATACGAAATGCTGCCAACGATACTTCAAACGTGCCTGGCTGCTGCGTAGGTTCGTGAGACGCAAGCAGGCGCGCAATGTTAAAAAAAAATAGCGTCGGATATTCGCGCTTTCTTCAAAGGTTTCTTATACGTATATATTATGAGTATTCAAACATTTAGAAGACACTTTTCGTATTTCTCAGAAATCAGCCAATTTTTACGTGCGGAAGTTGGCGAGCCTCACCTGCAGCTGTACCGGCGCCTCCTATAGTAGCACCCTCAAACTTTGTCTCCGGGTTTGATGGAGAGTTGCAGGGCCCTGGAGTAGACCGTGTCAAAGTGCAAGCGTGCTAGCAACGCGCTGCCCTCATTGTTTCTTGCGGGTGGCTTCAATGGACCGCGCGCAGGTGCGAAGGAGGGCTGGGTTCCGCAAGTGCGCGGCGCTTCCGTGGGCGGCGAGCGACCGCTGGCACCTCGCCACCCTGGGCAGCGGCCCGAAACCACGCGGATCACCACAGTGGTTCACGACGAAAGGAGAAAATGAATGGAAAAAATATTTGATTGATTGATTAGTTTTTCAAGAAGAACAAAATTAATGAAATTTATGAAAATTAATGAATTAATTTCATTCAGGTTTTCATTAAGATATCAGAGCAGCCGGCCGCTAGAATCCTCCAGATAGTGACTGAATTCGACGTGAATAGTGTCGCTATGAAGTTAGTGTCGAAAATTCTGCCACCATCAGGGCTCGATTCCCCTGTCTAGACGAGAATTGTAGCGGCCCTCTGCTCTGACTGGGACTTTTTGCGGTTTTTTTCCGATCAACACCAGGCGAATGCCGGAGAAATACCCTAACAAAGGGCCACGGACCGCGCGCGATCTTTCCTTCATCTTCTTTGTCCTATCCTCGATCCTTACTTACATACTCTTTCACTAACATGCACTACACTACCACACATGCCGGGAGACCGGTCGTGTGGTTAGAGCTTGTCCCGGCTGGAGCGCTGCCCCGCTGGTGGGAGATACCTGGTTTGGGGAAACCCGACTGGCCGACGGCACGTCGGCGCCGGATCTCACTATCAAGTGGGGGAAGATCACCGCCACATCTCGAGGAAAAAACAATACACTTACGAGACTAGGACCTTAGCAGTTGACACACCAGGAATCACAACAATCAATCAATGAACACAACAGTCGGTAGGCCGGCCGTACGTGATCAATATTTCTCAAATTGTGTTTTTACACCCTCTTCACAGCAACTATTGGGATGACATTTTAATACAATATTATACAATTTTTTTATGACTTACAATTTTTTGGATGAAATCTTAAGAAAGCATCACGCGCCAGGAAGTTGACGCGCCCAGAATCAATAACAATGCATCAATCGATTATCGAATCCCCTGACTTCCCGGTCAGAGGCACCACAGAGTCGTCAGTCGCTGCTCTGATTACGAGCTGATGGCCAGCTGGGAATGGAAATCATTTTTCCGACAAAATGCTTATGCAGCCCGTAATGTATTCGGCCAACCGGGCAGAGCAGATGGGCGAACAAATCTGTTTAAGAGACAACTATGATGAACATCCTGGCAACACCAGGTAACCATCTAGTCTAGCACAAAATCTCCGTCGCTGGCGCCATTTCGTCTGCCTTCGACCACCAGATCTAATTAAAGGCCAATTCACAATGCAGACGTAAACATAAGCCTTACGCACAGTCATAAATTTAACATAAAAAAATAAGTGATAGACTGAAGCATTCACAACGTCCAACATAAGCATAAGCAAAGATTTTCTATTTTCTGTGGGCCATTATAGTTACTATTGGTTGGATGTGAGAATCTATATTTATATATAGTTGAAATTTTGTTTAAAATATGCATGTTTATATAAACATATATCAACATGTAGGTATGTACTGTGGCACAACAGCTCTTTACGAGCCAAGGTCTACCAGCGGCGTCTCGGCCTTGCGGCCATGGGTTAGGTTAGGTTAGGCTAGGCTAGGCATTTTAATTTCAATAAAAATTAAAACTTAATGGTACTACTATGAATATTACAACAAAACTAAACTACAAAAAGATCGTACACTACAAAACAACGCAGAAAACCGTCGAAAATCAACCAAGCAATTTGGAAAACAAGTCTTTTGTTCGATCTATCGAATTCGATCCTGTTTCGATACTCGATTTTGAGTTAAATGTACTGTGATGGGTTCATTTCTTATTTCTGACATAAGCATAAGCACAGAAGTTTGAAGCTTGCTAGCTTTTAATTTAACGTTATGCTTATGCGAAGGCATTGTGAATGGTATATATCACTCAGTTGGTCCATCATTTACAAGACAGAAATGTTTTAAATAACAGCTTTATATATTAAAAAGAATACAAATTTCACACAACGTTTCGGAAACAGTTGGTTTCCATCATCAAAACATTTGTCTTGTGAATGATGGACCAACTGATTGATATATAATAAAAATGTAGGCAAAAACGGAAAATATTAATTTCAGCATTGTGAATGAGTCCGCTTATGGACGTAGCCCTAACTTTTATGTTAATTTCATGCTTATGTTTATGTTTGCATTGTGAATGGGCCTTAAGAGCCGGTTTTTCGCCGCCCCGGAGCACTGTGCGGACGACGCGCGAGGCGCACTAGGTCGAATTCAGTCGCTGTCTGGAGGAGAATTCTAGCGGCCGGCTGCTCTGATCGGTAGTTTTCCGTGGTTTCTCCTATCAACACTAGACGGTTGCCGGAGCAGTACCTTAACAAACGGGCCACGCACCGCGTGCGATCTTTCCTTCCTCTTCCTTGTCCTATCCTCTCCTCTTTCACACACACTTACACTAACATACACTACACTACCACACATGCCGAGAGCTTAGAGCTTGTCCCGGATGGGGCGGTGCCCCGCTGGTAGGAGATACCTGGTTGAGGGGAAAACCCCGCTAGTCGACGGTAGGTCGGCGCCAGGTCTCGCCATCCAGCGGGGAAAAAGATCATCGCTACCTCCTCAGAGAAAAACACGCACTGCACTTACGGGACTAATGACCTAAGTAGTTTAACGCGCCCGGAAACATGAATGAATCAATCAATCAGTCTAATGAACAGCCGGTTTTTCGCCTGCGCCGGAGCACTGTGCGGACGACGCGCATGGCGCACGCGGGTTCCCACGGGGCGGGCGGCTCGCACTGGGCGCGCACGGGAGTGAAAGTGATGGCCGCGCGGCGCGTCACGCATGTGGGGCAGCGTGCGCGCCGGGCTGACCACGGCCGCCGCCGCGAGCCAAGAGACCGCCGGTATTCCGGGTCGCTGCTAGCCGCAGCCCACTCTACCCGTTAGGACCGTGAGCTCGAGGTCTTGAGAATTTGAAGGATTCTTGAATAATGTGGTGTGTGCGGGAATGGATTTAAATACTTCGATGGAGATGAATGCTGTTTTAAGATTTGTGCTGAATGAGGAAGTTCGGTAACTCTTCACAAGTAATGTCCTGTCTGCACGTGCACACGAGCAACGTTTAAACACGAAATATGAATGCTTCCGTCATTCGTTAACTTAATCTTCTCGCTCTTACCCTTTACGTATTTTTTTTACTCTTACTCGCTTTTTTGTCGTATCCATAAATCTAACTAAATACGTTTTCCGCCCTCTCAATATTTATTTCTCTGTTGACAACTGTCTTTCCTTCTTTCTTATATACTTCTTTCCTTTTCACTGTCTCACTCAACTAAATCCTTTTGGCATTTTCCTTTCCTTAATTTTTCTGCGTTGTCCGTATACTTTCGTTGGCCCTCCCCTTCAGAAGAGAGTAGAAAGCTCCACTCGTTTATACGTCAAATTGTTTTCTCTTCCTTTATTGATCTCGTGTTATACAACACAATAATTGAAGTTAAAGTTGATCTATAGAAACCCGCCCCTTTGTACACCTCTTTGCTAGTTTGACGTTACTTATTCCCTCGCCAGTCATATCAGCCCACGCTAACCCACTGTTTAAGCTTCTCTCGTTTTACATCTCAATTCTCCTCGTTTCCAAACCTCGTATTTCTCTATTGGAGACAATGAATAACAATGAGGATGATAATGAGGGGATAAGTAATATTGGAGCTTTCGCTGAAAGTACAACGAAGTGAAAGACCGACAAAGAGGCATCACATTTTGTTGTCACAAGATCCAGGAAGACCGTAAATGTGTTAGTGTTTGGAGTTCGAGTTTTATTCGCGATACCTAAATACACATTGAGAATAGAGGGTAACTTTGCGGATTCGATGGTGTAACGGTTAGCGTACCGGACTGTCATACCCAAGTTCGCGAGTTCAAACCCGATCGAAGCCGTGGAGGGGAAGTAAAGCCGGCTGTACTTCGGAGGGGAAGTAAAGCCAGCTGTCGCATGTTAGTAGATTTACTTGCATGTAAAAGATCCTCAAGCCTAAATGACGCCTCTGAGCTAAATTCAAATCGCCTGTTTCGTCTCCCGACATAATACCTTCTTTCTCCGCTAGTTGGTGAAAGGAGCGTAATGAAATTTGCGTGGTCAGACGGAAGAGCAGGCCTGATGGCCCGAGTCTCGCCACGTAAAATAAGGCACTAACTAACTCATCTCAGATAAGAAAAGCCCTCAGAACTTCATCTTATTTTCATAATAAAAATGCCACCTAACTCCTACAGACAAAGGTGGCTCAGGGCATCAACTGACGTCACTGCAGTGTCTCTCACCGGGAGGTCCTAGAGTTCGAGTCCCACGGTGGCACGATTTTCGACACAAGCAACATAGCGAGGTCGACATCAGCCGCAGGAGAATTCTGCAGGAGAATTCTAGCGACCGGTTGCTCTGATGGTAGTTTTCCGTGATTTCTGCGAGGAACACCAGGCGAATGCCGGAGCAGTACCCTCACAAACGAGCCCCGGACAGCGAGCGATGATTCCTTTCTCTTACTTGTCCTATCTTCAACACTCAATTACACACACACACTTACATTCACATGCACTACACCATCACACTTGTCGGGAGCTTGTCACAGGTGTGGAATGGTGCCTCACTGATGGGAGAAACCGGGTTGAGGACGTAGGTCGGGGTCAGATCCCCTCCATCTCCCGCGATAAAAACATGCACTACACTAAGTGGAATAATGCCTTTACGTGCCCGGAATCACCGAATAAAGTAAGCCAGCACGCACTACACTAAGCGGAATAATGCCTTTAGCAGTTGACGTGCCCGGAATCACTGAATAAAGTAAGCAAGCACGCACTACACTAAGCGGTGTATTGCCGGAGCCCTGTAATGCCTTTGGCAGTTGACGTGCCCGGAATCACTGAATAAAGTAAGCAAGCAAGTAACTCTAAGCTTTACAACTAAAACGAACTTGTATACGAAAATAGATATCCAACTTTGCCACGCCTGGAGAAATTTCACTCAAATTGGGTACTTATGTTGCATACAGTGTGGAAAAGAATTACGTGAATACACTCATGGCGTCCTCTCCCGTACACCCATAGGCGAGTTGGGAATGGAAATGTTTTTTCCGACAAAATGGTTATGCAGCCCGCAATGTATCCGGCGATGTATCCGGGCAGAGCAGATGGGTGATCAGATCTATTTAACAGACAATTATGATGAACATCCTGGCAACACTGGGTAACCGTCTAGTCTCGCATAAAATCACCGTCGTTCTCGCCATTTGGTCTGGCTTCGCCCATGACCAGCGCCGCCACCGCTTTTGCCGCCGGGGGCCGCCGCGGCGGCGGGCCTCCTGACGAAAGAGCCGGAATATTAATGAGGCTGGCGTGGCCACTCGGCCCATCCCAGCGCCCGCCCCGCGCGCTCGGGGCTGCTGCTTACGCAACGCGCCCGTCGCCATCTCTGCTCGCGATCCACGTGGGCCTTTGGCGCATTAGCGGGGTCTAGGGGGCGCATCGGTTCTCATATGCTCTGTGGGAAAGCAAGACCAGGCGACTCTGTTCTTTGGGAAAGACAATGGCGAACACAAAACTGTTAAAAGGAGACAGGGATTTCATTAAACAGTTCTGATTATATGTCAAAAAACCTAATTGCTTGACAGAAAAGTATTACCGTGCGTTAGTGTGAACTATCTGTTGGACTGGAAATCTTATCTCCGGGATCAAAATATTGAGGTTTGATGAGATTATTTGTATAACATTCCAAAAGTGTGGTTAATGTTTGTAATTTATTACAAGCTGTTAATATTCCATTGAACTGTCTTCGTTGATTTACTTGTTTGTTAATAGAGGATGAATAATAATAATAATAATAATAATATAATTATTAATATTAGTATTAGAATGAATTCTTTGAGATGGGGAAGATGATTCTTTGGATAAGATTTTTTTTCTGGAGAGGAAGGAATTTCATGAAATCAGTTGGAGGATAATGGGCGTTTCAATTATAGCTGTTCTTCCAGAGAATTACAAGTAAGAAAAGAGTTTTCGTGAAATTGAGAATTTTATGCAACATTTTCTACTTTTATGATTTGAATTTTAGTACCGTATTCAGCTTGCAAAGTGAAAAACAATATTAGAGAGAATCGTGAATTCATTAAAATTCATATAATTATAATACTATGTAAATAAAATATCATTGTAATAAAAAACGTGAATTGTGCTTCATAAGGTCTTAGCCGATCAAACCTTTTTTTACCGAAAACACCTGTGAAGTGAAGTTAATCTACTTTACTACATTTTAATATAAGAATAAATAATAGGAAAGAATAAATAATCAAGAAGAATAAAGAATCGAAAAGAATAAAGCGTATATAGCATCTGAGAATGTCTTACTGATAAAATCTTACTTCAAGCAATACCCAAAATTATAGATCACTTAAGTTGTTTATAAACGATGTTGTCAACAGTAAAGCACTAGAAAGGCAACAGACACACCACAGGTTAAACCAGTTCTCAGAGCAGGATTTGGCTTTGTTGGGAAAAGCACATTCTGTTCCACACATAGGGCCATCATCTCTCAAAAGTATTACCATATCTATAAATCAGTGAAGAAATCTTATTCCTGATGAATAATTTAATGTACGAAGAGCAGGTGTTCTGCAAGTGCCGACAGTTTTTCAGTTCTAATCAGTTTCTTTACGAGGACTTTCCATCCTTCCCTGGTTGTTTATGAATCTCCTATTGCTAAGACAATGTGATTACATGTTATTGATATTAAACTTTAATATACTCCTGAGAGCAAAAATCTCACCATTGCTTTAAGTTATAAATCTCCAAACTGATGTTTATTATGATTTCTTTATTACTATCATGTGCGTTTTATTTAAATCCTATAACACGAGGAAAGGTTAAAATAATTTTTGATTTTAATTTAATTAATAGAATCTTCTTAGATTGATTAATAGCATTAAGCTTATAAGCCAGTATGGATTTTTCTTTGCAATCTTTGTTTTGAACTTCCTGATCTCCAGAACGGCATTTCAGTTTTGCAGCCGGAGAATCAGCGTCGACCCTTGATCAGAAACAACGAATGAAATTCATTCTTGGCAGAGTCATGCAATATTAAGATTACCGAAACGACTACCCACTAAATTGTACAGCGTGTACCTTTAGTTTTAAACAGCATTCGCGCGTTGAAAAGAGTAGGAAAAGGTTTGCGTTTCCTCCATATAACACCAGGTTTATGGCCCGAGTCTTTGCAAAATAATGTGTGTCGAAACCTGTGTATAACAGCATGGTTTCGCTTATTCCTTGTTACAACCGGACCATAAAAATGGAAACCCCTCTGTTCTTGCTACTGTCTACTTCTGTTTCTCGACAACAATCATGAGTGTTCAAAATGTTCGATATTACGAGCAAATAGAACCGATGAAGCAGATTATTTTAATATTTTTATTATTTATATTTACAGATTATTGTATATTTGCAGAAAACAAGTTATTGGTATAGTTTTTGCGATACTATTTTGTGTAGTGTTGGTTCAAACTAAGGTGACAAACGTACGTTACGACAAATTATACTTACGCATTTAGAACATTATCTATATACACTGTGTTCTGAATAAGGTCTAGCAACAAAAGTCAGAAATTTAATTCTTTTCACGTACTCTTTTGATTCTATTTTCAGTCACGATAGAATTTATTTCATACTCGTAGCTACTAGTAATCTTTTATTAATCCAAATATTCTTAAAACTAGTTAATTCAAAATGTAATAAAATTAAAATTTATATTATACAAAGCGTGTCCGTTTTTGATAAATATAGGACTGTAGTGTATGATACAGCCATTTTGCGCTTGAATAATAGAGTACTGAAAGACTAAAACAATGAATAATACGAAAATAGTGTAGCCTGGAATAAAAATGCGCTCATTCGCTTGCTGTGACTAAACAGCTGACTGGCCTAAGAACATTGTGTCTCTGTAAAGAGCCCCATCCACTTACAAGCGAGGCTTGCAAGCAGGAACAATGACAGTGGATGACAGATTCACACATGGTTTAAGCCAGAATTGCAGGCTTCGCTTGCGAGAGATTGAAGCCATTGGTTCGTGACTTTTGCAGTTCAGAAAATAATTTCACCTTGTTTCGTGGAGGGGAAACAACAAACGGTTATCCCTTCTTCAAATGATGTCTTATAAAGTTTCTCAAAAACTCAATAGTTTTCTGTGACAAAGAGCTCAAAATTTCGCAGTTTTAGAAACGCTTAAATGCCA
Organism: Acheta domesticus; assembly: GCA_031308135.1. Lineage (NCBI taxonomy): Eukaryota > Metazoa > Arthropoda > Insecta > Orthoptera > Gryllidae > Acheta > Acheta domesticus. The sequence goes on from JAHLJT010009419.1 coordinate 169,274,254, forward strand.
TTTTCTCGAAAGGCGACTCCTAATTTTATCTTCAAACGGATCTTCGTTTGCTAATTGCTAATGTTGCTAGTTGCACAATTTAAAATGACTTAAAATTAATTTTGATGTATTCTTTTTTACAAAATTACACAAATGTAAATTTTTCACAAATGTAATTTAAAAAAATATATACCTCACTCCGCTAATATGCACATCTCCTGCAAATTGTAAACATTTTTGCATTTGTGAGTAGAAATCCTTCAAATGACGTCCAATGAAGTTTCTCAAAAACTCAAACGTTTTTTGTGAAAAAGAACTTCAAATTTCGCATTTACAGAGACGCTTAAATACAATTTTCTTAAAGAAAACTCCAAATTTTTCAACGAAAATTTTCGTATAGGAGGAGGTTTTACTCTTCTTTGCTATTCTTTAAGAAATATTTCAGTTCTACTATTAGGAAACCGATAAATTGAGAACATTTAAAAAATGTACTTTGGGTGGCGATAGATGGTAGTTGGCAAGAGCATGTGCCAAGTCTAAAAAGCTAGCCCAGATCAAAGAAATTAGAAAAGTACGAGGAAGAATGTGCCATTCCTAAGCACCATTAGTTTTAACTACTAAAGCCCCAAAGTTATTACGAGTAAGAACACCACCAACTATGAGGTGAGGTCAGATGACAAAAAAGAATATAGACTTGGAAATGTTAATCCAAAGACGTGTTAGAGCAGAAAGTAATATGTACTGATATTTCCTCACTATCTTTTTTATGCATGTTTAACATTAAACTATTGGTTTTATTTGCGTTCGAAATACAAAAATAAAAGCTGATACCCGGTTGCTGAGGTCGCCAAGGCAGAAGTGTCGTAATCTCGGACTGAAAGGTCGCGGGTTCGAGTCCCGCCTGTCGTATTTGCGTTCGTCCTTTCATCCCCTATCATGTCATCTGCACAGTTACCATAACGTTAAATTCAATGGTGGTTGCTAATGACCTAGATGTTGATGTGACCTTGAATAAGAAAAAATATAAAGTAAATGATGAGACTATTTGGAAAGTGAAACACTGGAAATTTAGTGGGCAAATATGTTCTATATAGTAATTTTAAATGGACGTCTTAAATATAATTCCGTCTACGGTCTACTTATAACACACATACAATAACTATTTACATGGTTTTCATGAATGCAATGAACTTTCATAACCCAACCTAACTTAAGTTGTTAAAGTACACAAGACGAAAATAAATTTGCTGGACCTTAAATACTCTTTTTTTTATTTTATTGCAGAATGAGGTGATTATACAACGCTCAGCCATACGGCTTTTCAGTTGTTTTGGTACGAGTATTTTCATTCGAAAAATATGCGAAGGAGGTAGCTACGGCGACCTCCCGTTTAAACATTAGAATGAATCAGTGCGAATTTTTATGTGGAGGACTACATATTGTTGACTGCTAATGGGAGTATTTATTTCATTACCTAATATCCGCCAGATTACGGAGGAAGATGTGAAAGGAGAGTCGGTTTCTTAGACGAGGTTCTACGGGATGCTCCTTTACCTAAACTGAAATGTGATACTCCGGTAACCGAGGGTAGATTTTGGAAGAATGTATGAGAAAGTTAGTGACATATGTTAGTTTAATTATTCTGACCACACTCGGATTAAAAATTCCTCCTTAAAACACTGCACGGAATTGTTAAGTAGCGCGTGGAACGTCCCACCACCTCATTCCTCCGCGCAGGGGCCCACTTGGCACCGGAACCCGCGCCTCGGCGCGCTAGTCAAGCCAAGTGGAGGAAGTGAGTCGCCGGTCGACGCTGCTCGCACGTGCGTGGGTGTCCTGGCGTCGGCAGCGGGCGAGCGAGTCAAGCGGTGCGCTCTCGTGACCTTGTCTCTCTTCCCCGCTGCCGTCTACGGCGAGAAAAGTGCTTGAGATTTTAATTCTATCGTTTGGTTGGAGGTTAGAACCTTCGACGCTTTTAGAGAGCCGTAAAGCAGAGCCAGAAAAAAAAAAAACAATGTCCCAAACGAAAATAAAACATATCAAAACCAGGGAATCTGTGCTTAGGAAAGCGGAGGTTTATATTTTACATATTAAGGGTAATTCAAAAAAATATTAAAATACATACTGAAAGTCAATGAGCATCGTACTTTGAATTAAGACCATTACATTATAGGTACCTCTTCTTTTATCTCGAAACAAAATGGAAATTATATTGGTAATTGTATTGGTAATCCCAATTACCGTTATGGATTACCACAAATATGGGCTACCACCACGAAAGGAAACTATATTCTCAACTGAAAATCAGGGTTGGCTAATATGTATCATCGCTATGCTATTTTATTTACATCAAATATGCATGTTAATCACCTAATGTCATGATTTGAAATCATTCACTCTAGCACGAAATAGAACAACATTTTTTGAAAGAAAAATTTCACATTTAAGAATCGTGGCGTTATGGCAAAAGGTCTGTTGTTTATATACCTGTTTCTTAAGCTATGATCTTGATTAAATTTTCCCACGATTTTGTCAATTATATCGCTAACCTCTTATATACTCCTTTAAACAAACTGATTTATTGGTAAGTGTCAATTTTCTAACAGAACACTGCGATTGTCTCATTTACTGATACACGTAACGGGGCGATTTCTATAGATCGTCAGTGAAACCGAAACTTTTCATGTTGCGGGGATAGACTTTCATTTACTGTATAGGCGTTTGGAGGCCTTTCCCAAGCTTTCGCGCAAGTACAAGTATGTACCATAATCCTGAGAATTCTTGCGTAATGTCTTGTGTACAAACTCTTTACTTAGGGTAAAGATGAAGATCACGGTAATGCACAATTGCTGCGTCTCAGAGGTAGCATTGTCGTTGCCTGTACAGAATCACTGACCGGGAGGTCCTAGTGGTAAGATATTGGTTTTGTAGTGAAATGTCGTTGGCATTTAAAATTAAATGATCACAGGTGTTGTCATTGCCAACAATGCTATTTATTTTAAGAGCAGCTTTCGATGGCTTTGCCATCATCATTAGTGTCTGCTGTCTGGAAGCCATAAAACGACTACGTAGTAATGACAACACCTGTGATCATTTAATTAGTGGTAAGAGTTTCGACGCTGGCGGATTTTCGACATAGCTTGGTGGAATTCAACCACAGTCTCATGATTCTAGCAATTGGCTTTTGTGATTGGTAGTTTTTCCGTTCTTACACACACATTGGCTCTTACATGCACTACACTACCTCACATGCCGGGAAATCAGCAGGGAGCTTAGAGCCGACTGCCCTGCTGGATCCCCTCACTGGATGGGGAAAACTGTTAAGAATATCGACGGTTGGACTTTCTATAGATGAACTGACTTTATTTTCTCATGAATACACAAATGTGTGTTCACTCTATGATATACAATTCCATATAATCCAATACATGGAAATCAGCGTCATTACTTTTTCAGCAGGAACACAACAATACCCAGAGATGCTGTCCTCGTTGCTCTGCACTATAATAAACAAAGCGTGAGATCTATCAAAAACCCGCCAGTCGGTGTGTTGGTCGGCGCAGTGCAAGCCCAAGGGGGGGGAGATACCTCCGGTTCCCACAATTTACAGGGTGTCCGGGGAGGAAAACTTCGAAAATAAGCTCTTAAGACAATTATAAGAATATTTTGTCTAATAAACTACGTGGGTATTCCGAATGGTTGAGCCGCAATGAGCACTCAAAATTTGGGTTAAAAAATAGATTTCTAGGCAAAAACTTGCATTATGGAAGCATAGAAACACTCCAGAAACACATGAGTTGTTCATTATTTACAAAGAAATGAATATGTTTGTTCAGAAAGAAAAATTAAGTGAGAAATAAAAAAGCACCCAATTTTACACAATTCGACTGCTTTTTTATTTCTCGCTTAATTTTTCTGTCGAAGCAAATATATTCATTTATTTTGTAAATAATAAACAATTTACATGTTTCTGGAATGTTTCTATGCTTCCATAATGCAAATTTTTGCCTAGAAATCATTTTTTCAAACAAAATTTTGAGTGCTTATAGCGGCTTAACCATTCAGAGTACCCACGTTGTTTATTAGACAAAATATGCTTAGAATTGTCTTAAGGGCTTATTTTCGAAGTTTCGACGTTTTCTTCCCTGACACCCTGTACATCCATTTTACTTACGGAACTAACATTCAAGTAGTTCACTTCCCTGGAGACACTGAATTATCAATCAAATGGATGCAGTGTCACGATTTGCCCTGACCCTAAAGATATTTGCATTTATCTTGTCCGTAATGGCCAATTCCTCAATTTCAAACTGTTTGGAAATGGTTTAGAAAGTATTTTAAAGGAGGTATTTTAGTTCGAAATCTTTATAAATGTTTTTGAAGGATTTTTTAAAATTTAAAGTGTGATAATGATGTTAAACAAATGTATTTTCCTAACAAAGATATTTTGGAAATGGTGAATTCAATCTGTGCTCTCTGTTTTGAAAAAAATGAATAAAATTACTAAAATAATTCCTCTATAATTCTCCTCCAGATTCGATCTAATTATGTAGCTAGTCTCAATTCGACCTAGTTATATAGCTATTGTCGGAAATTTGCCACTGTCTGGACCTCGAACTCTAGGAACCTCCCGGTCAGATTCGCTGCAGACACAGCTAAACTATGCCAATTTTTGCGACTGTATTTGACTTTTTGTATCCGGGGAAACTTCCAAAGTCAATTAACCACTTTAAGAAGAAAAGAAACAAGAAACAAACCAAATAAATAAATAAATAAATAATAAATAAATTGTCATTAAACTACACCAAGATATTTAATTTTTATTTTTGCCTCGACATTTGCAGATTAATAAACTATAGGAATATTTATCTTGATAGATTAATATTATTGTGTTTGCCATTTATGCGTCTCTGTTTGAAAGTTGAGTAATGCATTCGATGAGAATGAATGAACTACATAATTAATGTTTCTTAAAACTGATTATTTCCGTTATCGCAGGCGTTGGCATCATTTATTTCACTCTCTCCTTCGTTTAAAAACTTAGATTCGGGGATTAAGAAATGTCATCCTTCGGAGGAGCTCTCGCACATCGAATGCAGCTTCGGGCTGCGGGCGCCGATGTGGGCGGGGCCGCTACTGACCGCTTTGAGAAGCGTCGTGCCGCTCCGCGCTGATTTGAATTCGACCCTGGAGCTCACGGAGATGAACATTTTCCCTGGCCAAGCCTTTCGGTCGAGACGACCGACGAAAAATGCCCCAAAATTCCCCATTGCAGATAAATAATAATAATAATAAATAACAATACTAATAATTAATAATAATAATATTAATAATAATAACAGTAATAATAATAATAATAGTAATAATAATAATAGTAATAATAATAATAATAATAATAATAATAATAATGAAGTGCAAGAAATCGCTCTATTTGGAACAACCTCTATTTGATATTGTAGAGGCATCGACAGTCCCTAGATCTGCTCCTTAGGTAGATGGTTGCATCCTGGAGTAGATTTTATATTCAGCCGACACATAACATCTATAGTCGTGATATGGAGGAATAATAATGATGATGATGATAATAATAATAATAATAATATTAATAATAATAATTTTATCCCTTTTATACTGTAGTAAAATAAATGTAAAAGTTAAGAAAATAAAATATATTAAATTGCAAAAATATAATATATAAAATATATAAAAATAATATAAAAATATAATATATAAAATAACAAAATATCTAAAGAAACATTACTTAAGAAGTAGTAGTAAAAAGCGTGAAGGTATCGACTTGAATAATCGGTGAAATGCCAGAGGGATTTGATGAAGGAAGAAAGATATCTATGCAACTATATTAAATGTAGCCTTTCTACGCTCCTACTATAATACTCACATTTTATCCTTTTTGACCTCAAATAAATAAGAAACGAATAAAATTGTAAACTCTTTGTAACATGTACAGACATGTATTTAAGGACGGTGTTAGCTCTTGTTCAAATTGTAACATTTGTTCTGATTATTTTGTTCTAGATCGTTGGTTCGTTTTAAAGAATTGCCGCAGATATTGCAAAAGAGAATAAAAACAATGTCCATAATCCCGAACCCAGTCGTAACTCCGAAAGGAGTCTGACAAAATGGAACATTATGAAAACAATGAAAACATATCTGGCATTTAAAAATGCAGTATTTCATTTTAATGAACATTTTATGAAACATTATTTTGTTCATAAACGTTATCACATATTTATCCTAATTTAAAGTTCGTATTACACAGGCTGCTTTACATTTTGTTGACGGTTACAAGATGTGGCTTATTGTGTTGCTATCTTGCCATTTGCTTTGTTGTCCGTAAGTGCGCTCCAATATCATTAATTCCAATTCGATGACGAGTAACAAATCTGTAACAGGGTGTTGGAGACCAAGAACTGAGACTTTATTTTCCTCGAAATGTAAGAAATAACGAATGATTTGTAGTGCTGTTAGGTGCCGCTAACCTGTGGCATAACAGATGATTACAAGTGGCGGCTTACATCCTTAAACGTGTTTATTCTTTTAAAGTAAGCATAACTAATTTTATTTTAATATTTTCAAAACTAGAGTTCACACCAGCGACACCAGAATTATCTTTACAAAAACATATTTTCTGCAGTTGTAATGGGGTTTACGTCAGCCATCGGCTTTTCATTCAAGAGAGCTCTCACTGCATCACATCTCTTAGAATATCCAGAATAGCGCTTCAATAAATGTGTTTTCAACTAGTGTACCTTATTAATTTAGTTCCGTGATTGAGTTATCCTTTTCCTCCCATAATCAAAGAGAATCCTACCTCTCCCAATTTTCCAACAATAACAATGAACATAGAAGGAAAAAAGGTGTTTGAGTTGTGTGGGGCATATGAAATTGTAGAAAAAAGAACGAAAACAAAAAAATCCTCACGGTACGTAAAAGGTTGACCCTCTCTGATTTAGAGAGGTATATGGATATGTAGAATTTTGGCTTTGCCATCCACGACACGATCACAATGATGAGAGCAAACATGCATTGTTCGGGATTCTAACCCGCAATCTTAGCATAATGGTTATCGTCGGAGCCATCTATGAACTTTACGCCGACTGTAAAGGTTTACTAATCCATTCTGATAGTGGGTACAAAATAATCCTCAGAGACAAGAAAAGCCAGTGGAATAATCCGGTAGCTTTAACATTTGAAAGTATGGAGAGCGCTCTCATTACGTTTTCTTATAAAAAATGAGAAATAATGGCCTGTAAACGAGAAGTGAGTTAAGCATCCACTTTCTTCCCTTTCACCTCTTGAACTTAGTATTTCATTTTCATGCTGTAAAACGAAATCACAAACCAACGAATTCTTGCAGTGCCGACAAGAAAAATACATTTCCTTGACCCTAATATTAGTGAAAGGAACATTTTTTTACTAAATTTATATTAAAATATTACACGTATTCTTCCATGAAACTAAGGAAACTGGATGCATTAAAGTGGTAGATCATATTATATACATGTCAGATATTCATGTTTTATACAAGAAAAATGTAGCATTAAATACTTGTAATATGAAACTGCTAAAGTTTACGCAACTAATATTATGTTTGATCTATGACGTTTTCTGGACGTTGTGACTGGCGTTTAGTTTTTTTAAAATAGACTCATATTAAAAAGAGTTTGTCATTCAAACTCCAAGAATACCAATTATAGTCTGCAATATAAAAAAGTACAATTTTTTGGGGACGTGATATGAAATAACGGACGCAGGCCTACCAAAGTGATGGTGAGTTAGAATGTCGATATGCTGAGAACATGGGTATTCGAACTATTAAACTTCTATGTTAAGATGGAGGAAAGAAATCTATGGACACTGATAGATTTTAAAATTGATGTTTTAGATGAAAAAATTGGACAGACGGCCCAAAAAATAGATAATGGACAGATTTCGACACAGTAGGTGCAAAATTTAATACACTTGTTGGTTTGATTGAACGGTAATTCCAGGCGAGTCAACTCCTAAGGTCATTAATCCCGTAAGTGCAAGGCATAATTTCATCGCGGGAGGTGGCGGTGATCTTCCCTCACCAGATGGTGATATCCGGCACCGACCTACATGTGGGCTTGCGAGATTTTTTCCCCAACCAGGTATCTCCCATCAGCGCGGCACTGCCCCAGACAAGCTTTAATCTCTCTAACATGTGTGGTAGTTTAGTGCATGTAAGTGTAAGAGTGTGTAACTAAGTGGAGAGGATAGAACAAGGAAGAGGAAGGAAAGATTGCGCGCGCTGCGTGACTTGTTTGTTGAGGTACTGTTCCTATATTCGTCTGGTGTTGATAGAAGAAACCACGGAAAACTACTGATCAGAGCAGCCGGCCGCTACAATTCTCCTACAGACTGCGACAAATTCTATCTAGCTATGCAGCTAATCTCTAAAATCTTGCCAAAGTCGAACTCGAACTTCCGGTCAGAAGCCCTGCAGTTATATCAAATCATGTCCGAGCCACCTAAGCTGGAATTACATAGGTTGGCAACAAAGACGTGTACAGTAGTAAGAATTTCTCATATGAAGGAACACGAAAGACTAGGTGCCGAGGACCCTGAAAATATGTAAGAATTTTATAAATAATGAGAAATAATACTACTGGTATTTCTCCACAAAATTGACACTTAAGCAACTATATTTATTTTTTACTCATACCAGAAAACAACTCACAACCTCTAGTAAATTGGGTCAACTTGTGTAGAGTGTTTTTACCAATGAGATGTAACATTCACGGAATGGCCTAAAACTGCGTCCGTTTCATAGAGTTACCTTATGGAAAACAAGCATTCGAGAAGCACTTCATTGCTTGGCGTTCGCGCCGCCAAATAACTGTGAATGAAGGATCGGTGACATTCCTTTCCCTGACCATCCTTAAAATAGGCTACTCCTTCTACCTTATGCTGTTGCTCTACCTACCACTGCCAGTTACTTCAGCTAGCTTGCATCAACACATTCTGTTTATTTTAATTATATATTTTAATGTATTGTGTATTAATTTGATACAATTTCATTATCATAAAAATAATAACTGAGATTGAATATTTTATATTCTTCCATTAACACTATTTTCAATTATTTTTCTACAAAATAATTCCATTTTTATGCAATTTTGATAATACACCCAAAATTTAGCATCTCTTAAATTATGCTTCCTGCGATAAAAAGATTCATCATTCATTATAGTCAACTAATACTTTTTTAAACTTATTAAAATCTGAAGTGGGAGCATTTAACTCCCCTTCCTGTTTTAGCGAAGCCTCCAAATAGTTGACGATAAAAAGTCACACACATATGACATCTGTAACATGCTCACTGAAAAACTATGTAAACTTTTTTTCAAGATTCAACACATTTCAAATGTGTAAATTAAATTAGTTAAATGCACCTTCCATTTCTGAAGAACGGTAAAACATTTTACGATAAAGGAAGTTCGCCATCCAAAGGTATTATACAAAAAAATCAATATAACACAATGCGTAAATGCGTTTGCAATAATTGTTCTTGTTATTACGTTCAATAATACATAGTATTCTCAACATTATGAAGACTAGAAAAATGTACATCGCACTTATTGTTAAGAAACCGCAAAATGTTTGGCGAGAATTTAAGCCATCCGTAATTATACATATGACGATTCGAATCTCACATGTTAATCCCTATTTAAAGTGTCTAATTCATTAAAGTCGTGCTACTGATAATCTGTCTCACATTTTTTTAAATTAGTGGACCATTTATTACCTAGATTAATCATTAGTTAAATCATTAAAAACGGCTTGGGCAATGACTTTAAGCCACTACTAAGCCATTTACAATTAGTCATATATAGACTAATACTGCTTTGACACAAATATATCAGAACAAAAAAGATTCTAAGCTATTCATCTCTTCTCTCCTTTCTACAGGATCTCTGCAGTCACATCTTCGAAAAAAATGGGTGTTATATGATGAAGGAAAAACAAATGTAGCAGAAAAAACCTGGCATAATGAGACTCTGAAATCTGAACGCTCGTGAATGTAACCGCCACTCTTGTACGCGATAAGTTGGACTTGATTTGTTAGAAAAGTCTCCGTGAGCGGCTTCTCTTAAGGAACCTATAAATGTTTCTCGACAGTATCCCGTACCTCATTTAAAAGTTCTCCATATTTCTATTTTGTCATGTTCCAGCTTACCACATCACTTTTACCTTTCACAGCACTACAAAACTGTATCCGGTACGGGATAACACGCTCATGACGCGGCCAGTCACCAGAAATCAGGCGACGATACGTTTCGTTCGTGACAGTTTCACCCGACCCGGTTTACTGAATTTTGTTGTTATCAGAAACCTTTCGCCTTTTACTGGCCCAGATGGTCGTTCACAAACATTCAAAATTATCAACAACGAATCCTAGTTCTGAAGAAAATCAGGCGCTGACATATTTCGTTTGTGACAATTTCATCCGTTTACGATTACCGCGTTTTTTTTGTGGTTACTGAATAACTTTCGGTTTCATAAGGTTTAAGAAAACTTACCGGCGAGGATGAAGCACGTGCACAAACATTCAAGATTTAAGTCTTCCAAGAACCTTTAACCTGAAGAAAACCAAGCACTGATGTATTTCGTTAGTGACAGTTTCACCCGCGGAATTGTCACAAAATACTCGTTTTTACCCGGTTGGGTGGAACTGACATGACTCCCCAAAGCATATAGAGGAATGAAGGTCGGGAAACAAGTGAATGCCATTCAGTGAGATGACATTGCAAGAGAGATTGATGAAGACGATTACAAATGAACTAACTGTAAACAAACGTACTGACAAGATGTTCACGTCCACTGAGCACGTGTTCCCGGGACACGAAAACAAACACTTAAAATAAATACTTATTAAAGTATCCAAATCATACACTCGTATTGTATGAAGGTACAGCTTCAGGAGCGCAACTGTTAATCACCAACTTATTTTAATCGGATCATAGTAATCTCTGTATAGCATCGCGAGGCATCGGACTCACCGACCATAGTAATCTCTGTATAGCATCGCGAGGAATCTGACTCACCGACCATAGTAATCTCTGTATAGCATCGCGAGGCATCGGACTCACCGAGGGCGCGTGCGCGGTGCATGGCGTGGTGTGTGGCGTGGGGCTGCGGCTGCGACCTGACGCGGCTGCGGGTGCCGGCAGACTGGCGGGCAGGTGCGCGGCGGTGGCGGCGGCGGCGGCGCGCGCGGGCGCGGGCGCGGGCAACGCGCGTGGTGGCCCCGCAGCGTGCGTGACGCGCCGCCCCCTCCCGCGCACGCCAACGCCCTCGCCCCTCGCTCGCAAGTCATTCATACCCCGCGCCCCGCCACGCGGCGCTCCCGACACGGGGGTTCCCATGCCGCCTGACCCTTGGGCGGGAAGGCCTGAACTGCGAGCGGGAAGATCCTGGAGAGCGGGCCCGGATTTAGGATTCGAGACGGTCGGGTCGTTTCATGAGTAATTATTAGAGACCGGATTTTTATGTAATTACATATTTTTTGTCTTTGTACTTACCGTTCTCAAAATTGTAATCTTGGCGAATCATAGCCCTCCTAACACAATATCGATTTTTTTCGTTACATATTTTTACATATTTAGTACTATATTACAAATTTTACATATTTTGCTGTTTTCACAATGTATTTTCTTATTTTATCAATTTTCTTCAATTTAATTCCGTATTTTTTTATGAAAAGATGTATTTTTATAAAAAAAATCAGCATTTTCCCTACGTTATGGGGGAAATTACGAGTCCAAATTATCATTGACACCGCGTTTTATGATCTGTAAGTTTAATTCCTGAGAAAAATTTGCGATCGCCGACGTGTAAAACTTCGATGAAGAAGCTACAGTGGACGTTTGCTGGTCGTAGATCTCGCCAGATGGCTTCTATTGCGATTAGTCTGGCTACTAATCTACGGTCCTGGATTACAATAGATTACACTTTTACTATTGACGAGAAAGTCGTATGATGTAAAGTGAGCAGTTTTTCTGAATGTAATTTCTTGCTGTGTAAATGATTTTTAATTAAATAATTTTAATATTACATATTTAATCCGATTTTACATATTTATTACATATTCTTACTGTTTTCATTACATATTTATGTACATATTTTGACGTTTAATACAACACATTTTTCCGGTCTCTAATAATTATACGTTTCGGATAAACGGGGTGTTCCATAGGATTTGGACTGGGAGAAGTGGCTCACGGCATCGTCTGATGTCACTGCAATGTCTCTGACCGAGAGGTCCTAGGTTCGAGTCCTGACAGTGGCGGCAGGATTTTCGTCTCTAGCTAGATAGCTGAGTCGAATTCAGTCGCTGTGTGGAGAAGAATTCTAGCAGTCGGCTGCTCTTATCCGTAGTTTTCCAATAAATGGTATAAAATTCCAGGTTATTTAAAAGGAAAAATATAAGGAAAGTGACAGACGAAGGATAGAAAGATATGTTAGGAAACGAATCTAGATCGAGTAGATATTGGCTAAATAGTGAGAAAAATGGATGCGATGGAAGAGGGAGACTGGGAACTTATATTAGAGCGATGTCGGGTTTTTGAGGAAGGAAGAATGTGGGAAAGGTGGAATATTCAGGACAAAACGAAGTAGATATTAGAGAACAAAGGTGAAAGGATTAGTATGATAGAGAGATATAGGAAAGTTCATAGTATGTGGTCTATTATTTTACACTACTTGTATTGTACACAGATTGTTTTGCATTTGTATTTAGCGAATCTAACTTTTGTATATTTACAAAGTTGTAAAATAAATTCACATCTTTCTTTATACCATATGGATACTGCATGTTTACTTGTATGTTATAATGTAAAAACAACTCTTAGACTTGATTACTTTACGAATAGCCTCATACCTTAATTCAGTTACACTGTATAAGAGTATGTGTATATATTAGAATTAATTCTAATATGTACACTATTTCAAGAGAACATCATAAGAAGACGTATAACTTGTATAGCAATTATGGTAAAAATCTGAGTTCTCTTAGACATATTTAGCGTACGAAAGAAATAATTTTTCTTTTCACATTCTACAATTCAAAGAATTTGTGATAAGATTTGGAGCTTGACACTCCATTTATTCTCACAATTGGAAGTTGAAGCGGATACATAGATAGTAAAAGTAATGGCCATATTTTGCCACTAAAATAATAAATATTCGTAATTCATTAAAATTGAAAATTTAATTCCGTTATGACCAAGTTTCGCGTAGTTTTCCTATCAGTTTTTTGCGCAGGTTGTTAGGAATCATGAATTTTGTGAATTAGCTCTTCTGGATAGCTTTTGTTCAGTTGTGAATGAGATTCCTTTGACACGAGTCTTGCAACACCTGTAGGGATCGCTATACGGAAATAACAGAAGGTCGTTCACCTTCATTTGTCATCATTGGCTATAACGTCGGTCTCTTATTACGACTGTACGTTGTGAGATGTGTCTTCAATATGGAAAATAAATATTAAACATAATTTGGAAAATCGCGATTCTTTACGTGCTCTAATACTTTACTTCTTTTCCCGCTTCTTCAGTGAAAACCAGAACTCGTGTTTTGGAATAGCAGCCGGGTGACACCCTTTCAACTGGCAGGCGAGGAAATCCTTCAGTTTGACGTTCCGGAATTGTAAGTAGTCCACCTTAATGTTCTGCTAGCGACATTTGTTCACTTATTTGGACACTTGGATATGTCATTGACATTGCTTTGTTGGAGGATTAACGAACAACCGAAAGGATGTTGTTAGGAAATCCTAACACAATATACACGAACTTAAGCAATGATTTATTTCAAATATGAAGACAAGAGGATGTGAATAAAAACATAGAAGTGAGAATAAAAAGGGCTTGTCGTTAGTTATAATTTCTAGAATATTTCGATTGAAAATTTAGTCAGTTCTTGCTGAATTCCTTACGATTCCATTTCACGTAAAGAAAAACTGCAGAAAAGTACAACATATTCACTACAGAAAATCCCAAAAATATGATTTCATGTCGTTCAGAACTTGTTGTTCAAGACTAATGAAATACGGAAGGCTTACAAATGCATGAACAATACATGCTCTATACATTGTAAACACAGAGTTAAATGTTTTTCTGAAATAAAAAGTGAAATGTTTTAAATCTACTAAGATGTGAATACGAATGTTATGGAGAATTATTGTATCCCTCTTAACTTAACATGTAATACATTGCATATAATTATAATAATGGACTATTTTTGTAACGGGACACATATGTCCTTGCTTCGGTTTGTTAGGCTTCATCTTTGTATTTAAATACACTATAACTTTTGAAACTTTAAACTACCTTCGCTTCGCTAACTGGAATCACACATACACCCCCCCCACACACACACACACACGCGCTCGCGCTAGACAATGAAACGTCGTCTGCTTTCATAGGGAGAGGGCTCAAGGCATCAACTGATGTCACTGCATTGCTTCTGACCGGGAGGTCCTAGGTTTGAGTTCCGACGGTGGCCGGATTTTCGACATTAGCTTGTCAGCTAGGTCAAGTGCTGTCTGCAGGAGAATTCTAGCGGCCGGCTGCTCTGTTCGGTAGTTTTCGTGGTTTTCCGATCAACACCAGGCGAAGGCCGGAACAACACCATACCAAACGGGTCCCGGAACGCGCGCGATCTTTCCTTCCTCTAACTTGTCCTAACCTCACGCCTTACTTACACACACTTACACTCAGAGATATACTCTTTGCTTACACTCACATGCGCTATACTACCACACATGCCGGGAGTCCGGTCGGGAGCTTAGAGCTTGTCCCGGCAGGAGCGGTGCCCCTCTGGTGGGAGATTGGTCGGTGCCGAATTTCGCCATCCAGATGGGGGACGTCACTGCCACGTCCCGAGGAGAAAAATGCACTACACTTACAGGACTGATGACTTTATCACTTGACGCGCCCGAATCACTAACAATCAATCAACGGCTTTCGATAGATCGATTGCAACTCGCGCAACAAAAACGATATTGTGAACAAATGACAGCAGATAAGCCTTCCTTCCATTGATTTTCAGATATTATAAAAATTTACGTTTAAACTACAAAGTCAGGTAATTCAGTAGATAACACATCTTGATCTCTCTACGTTTCATTTAAAGAAAAAATCACAAAAGGTGGTCGAGTAGAAAGCTCAAGTTTCTTTCTAAACGAAAACCCCGAGTGATTTAAATATAGAGATATTTTCTTTCATAATTTGATTTTATATTGGCATTGATAAAAAAGTCTCTTCAGGAGGCTTAAGTTTCAAAAGTTTTCGTTCTTTCGCTTCCTGAAATAATATTTTAACACTTATTGTGAACGGAATTTTGAATTTAAAGTTTGGTTTATTACTCAAACTTTCTTAAGGTTTTTTCAAAAGAAAATGTGGAATTATTATTATTATTATTATTATTATTATTATTATTATTATTATTGTTGTTGTTGTTTTTGTACTTCATACACTGTAAAATACCAAAACCTATCTCACAAACATTGGCGGATTTTCAATTGGCTTAAGCTGGAACGCAAACTATTTGATTATGAGCCATCGATAGGTAAAAATCATCTCTCACCTGTCTTAGGTTACAAGCACTTCTTTAAAAAGAAAACATTTTATTTCACCCAACAAGGGAAATATATTGAAATGTTTTCTTAAAAAATTCTAATAAAATTTCTATTATGTTTGATTTGGCCATGACTCACATAAATGCGGAAAAATAATACGAGTAGAAAGTAAGTCTATTATAAGTCAGCAGATTTATCTTCTCCTATCACAAATGATTCGTCAAAGTGTTCATTCTGCGATTAAGTGAATGCAGAACCAAACGCAAACACGCACAGGTCAACAAACGCACAAAGTGCATAAAATTCAGTGCATTGCTCAAGCTGTTGTGAAAAGTTTCGCAAGGCCAAATATCACCGAGTAATTCACGTAGATATAGCGTTCATATTTTCTTCTAAGATGCTTGTTGATAATTCGTGTAAATGACATAAATTACACTTAAACTACTTAAATACTCGTTATAATCACATGAATAATCACATTTTGAATAATATACATCATAAATGCAATCCTTAAACCAATTAAATAATTAAAATGAATACCGCACGTGTTTGTGTAAATCGATTGGCAATAATGTGTGTGTGAGAATGTCTTACTATAATTTCAAACTTCCTATGCATTTCAAAGAAGGATATTATATATTTGTTTATGAAATTTAAATATAACATTTTAGGGTGAAACAGTTACAACTTTTTTCAAGGAAGAGACAAATGAAAAATTAACTAAGTAATAGTGCCAAATCAAAAAAAATAAATTGAGATGATTTTTTTGTTTTTTTATTACACGGCGAAAAATGAGTAATGTTTAAAATTAATATGATCATTTGGATACCGTCATTCAACAGCTGCCATATTCCAGAAAATTCGTTTGAAGAGCAATTATATTATGTTTTTAAAACGTCGTTATTATACAGATAGAGAGATACATACATAGAGATAGAGAGAGAAGTAGATGGAGACAGAGAGAGAGACGTAGAGAAATAGATTGGTAGATACAGAGAGATAGATACATATATAAGTCAGGTATGCTGCTCAGGAACAAAAAATCATGAAAACAATTAATTTCTTTGATAATACAGAAAAAGGCGAAATTTGATTACTTTCGGAACTGAATTTATGAGTAACGGAGGATCTTGGCTTGTCCTTTGTATTCCTTTAATTCTCAGAAATAACTCCCGTTGCCTACTTATTGTTCCTGAAGAAAAGAAAATATTTTCTTTCGAAAATGTGCCATTCTTCGTGTTCCGAAGTTCCGAAGCAATAAAAAAGTATACGACGACGCGGATGTGTTTGATTGCAACGGAAACGAAACTTCACATCATTACACTAGTCATAACTTCTCAAAACATCATTTCCAATTTGTTGTGTTCAGGAAACTGTTTCTAAACTGATTCACTCACCAGCTTAATTTATCATTCTCTAAAAATGTACCTTAGAAACATTAAGTGACGGAAAGTTAATTTAATTCGTAAGTACTCGTAATATATCGATGACCTGAAGTTATATTGTTACTACCCTACACATTTTTGGATTTCGATTACATTTATTTTCAGGGTCCGTCCGTCCGCCTGGCCGTCTGTGAACAACACTAGCGGCTAAACCGTTCAACCGATTTTCTCCATATTGTATATTCCCAAATCTGGCTGATGTCGCGACCGCTTGAATTTGAAACTGATATTTTTAATTTTGGAGGATACTGTACATGAAGTCCCTGGGACATTTTTCAAATTTAAAAAAGACGGCTCCTTTGGTTTCATTAAATTTTGTTGCTTGATAGTGTGAAGTGAAAGTTGGGAGTTTAAGAGAATGGTGCAGGTCTCATGTTTGTTGAAAACCCTGATTTTTCGAAAATTGGGAAAGTTCAAATTTTTTTCGGAGTCTTCCTACAACTGAAATATTAAATTAGACTAGCGTACCCGTGCGAGAACTCTCGCATGTTAAAACCCACTCTTTCCCTATCCATTTGTCTATCCTTTCAATTAAGAAGGAATGTTCTTCATGAAAAGTGTTTATTTTTTAATGTATAAATGTAACTTCTAATGTACATGCAGAATATCAAACAAAAATAACAATAAAATTGATGTTGGAAACAAAAATTTCAATAAAAAGTTATTCAGCATTACAGAGAGATGTTCTCAGAACAATTCATACTTCTTTAAAAACAACTTTGAACAAATTATTCACTCCTCCTTGAGAGTTAGCTTTTCGCTTTCCTTGATAGTCACAAAACATAATAGAAGGTTTTTACTCTTCAAAAAGCAAAGCAAAGCAAAGTAAAGTAGTGCGTAAATAGCAAGTACAACCCTACCCTTTGCAATTTTATTTGACTTTCCTTGATTTGTTATGAGGAACACGGGGTTTGGAGAGTCAGGGTGGCAGCTTGCTGGGGTGCGAAAATTGAAAAATTATTTGTGTATTAAAAAGTACTGGATTATTTTCAGCGTTCTTATGTACCTCAAGAAAAGCAATTCCGAGCCAAAAAATAAATTAATATTTTCACCTTTGAGTACTAAATACAATTTGTTACCATTGGAAACAATTTAATAGGCTTAGACTTCACTTCGGCACATGGGAATATAATTTACAATATGCGTTTGCAGCTGAGATTTGATGTACTTACTTCCAGACACTACCAACATTTAAATCGTGCCTTTGAACTGCGAATTTTGCCAGTTGTCGAGTGACTTCTCCTATTCTTTCTATAATTTTGCATTTAGTTGTTTTTTAAAAAAAAATTAATTCACGTAGTATTGTAGGCCAGCGCGATTTGAGTTTTGTTTTTCATTTATTTCAAGCTATTTTACTTTAGCTAATTTAAAACGTTTGTTCTTTGTGTTGTACTATACACAAGTTTTCCCCTACCGGCTCCGCGTACCCGTGCGAGAACTTACATGTTGGATCCTATGTTAGATCCCTATCCTTATATTTCCGTTTTAAGAGGGAAAGTAGTTAACTAAACGTGTTTATTTGTTTAAAAAATATATAAAGGTAACTTGCAATATATTAACACAATGCCAAATAAAATAAAAAACAATGCAATTGATGTTTAAAATAAATTTTCAATAAATATTTATTCAGTATCATGGAGAGTTTTCTTGGAACAATTCACAGCACTTCCTTAATTTAGGTAATTATTCAATATTCTTTGACAGCTAGCTTTTAGGTTATCGTGAGTCATAAAATATTAGAAAAGCTTTTTACTTTTGAGAAAGCTACGTGTCTGAACTCGCTGACTTTAAAATTTCATCGAATGATGACGAAAATACTGGTACAGGTAAAATACAGTCTTCACTCTTCTCTATGCACCCACATCCCTCCTCAGTTAGGTACACAGCACTTACAGACACCGGTAAAACGTTAATTGATTGGTTTCACTACTCGCAAAGAAACAATCTTCATAGGTATCAAGCTACTATAATAGTACTTCTAGTTGTTGCTAGAGAGCAAATCTTGAATTAATGATTATGCAACTAAACCTCGTCAGACTGCACAAACTACGGTGTTAACAGAAAGCGCATATAAAGATTGAATCTAAGCCTTCTAAGCGTGTCGCCACAAAAATTGCTACCAGCAGGAAGGGCTTAAATATTGAGGTAGCCTTGATAGTATTGAAGCGTGGAACCGAAAAGTTAATTGAATGGATCAGGGAATGTCTCATCTTGTAGATTATGGTGTGAAAAACGTTTGTTTGCGGCCTTTGGCTTCAATATTTTAGTTATTAAGGCCTTAAAACGCTTTGTTTAGGAGTTATTTCACGAAAACTTTGGCAAGTGTTGCTGGTTGCATTTGACTTGAATAATTGGATGCGTTTTTTTAAAACAAATCCTTCATATTTTCAAAGTCAAAGTAGAATTCGTCAAGTCTCCGTGAAATTCTCTTTCTTTAGAGCCCTCATTTATAAAGATTGGTTGCGTGTGAGAGCCAGAACGCAAAGGTATACTACTGAAATAATACAGGAGACGATTTTTTCTTTAATAAAATCTGTTTCTTAGAGATAGACTTTGAAATAAAGCCATGTTCAATTTTTTTGAATATTTGAGTACTTTTTGCGTACTTCTGCATGAAAATACTGCCGAGAAATTACGTGCTGTTTTCATCAAATAAAATCTAACAACTAGAGGGGCTAAAACAAGTATCACTCGTTTTCGTCTTCTTAATAATTTTCTTAATCACGTGCACAAGAAGCGTTTTTGGAACATGTTAATGTATAGTAAAAATGAACACGAATTAGTATTTGATCCCTTTTGAAATTTACAAGCATTGTGAAAACTCGGTAGTTGCGAACACACTACTCACCACGAATAGTTTGTGTGATAATCGAAATACGTTGATTAGTATTTAATATAAAATGTATGAAAGGATCATTGGCTCCATAGAGCCTCGGAAAACACGCAAACGTTGCCTTTAGTTCTCTTACTTTGATGTTATACAACTCGTGATATCCTTTTCAGATTCTGAGAAGCGTTCTCGACCTTTCCTGCTATGAGACACAGACGCATCAATAATTGCGGGCGCAGGCCAGCCGGCCCAAGGGAGGGTGGTCCAGCGGGCGCTGACTGGGAGGGCCCGTGACGCCGTGGGGGGATGGGCCGGCGCGCGCTGCTGTTACATAAAGAGGGGGTTCCCGGGCGGCGGGCGCGGAGCGTGGGTGGAGCCAAGGCATTCCTGTGGTCGTGCGTACGATGATGGAGTCACATTTCCTGTTCCTACAGATGCTGATAGGCTACATCTGAATGGCCTTCTATTGGTCATTCTACAACTGTATTGGGTGTTGGTTGCCAAAATAAGTCTAATTGATGTTGGATTTAAATGGTTTTTTTTAAATCAATATGACATAGGTTTCAATTATTGCACTATCATTATGAATTTTATTGTTTCTTGATAATTAATTCCTGTTGGTGTCCTAATGATGTCCTTGTCAGACCCAAGTGTTTAAGAGGCCATTACGCAATTATTTGTTTATTGCATTAATGACAGATTAACAAAGGAACAGGGAACAATAATGAAAAAAGAATTGATTTTTGTTTAAGTTGTGGAATGAATGTGGAACCACCAATCTACTTCCTCAAAGCAATTTGTATATATGAAAGGAAGAATGATTGGCGTAAATTGAAGTGTTATTTTGGAAATGAATAATAATGTTGCAATTGTATATCAGACTTTTAGAGGTGAGGCCAATGAACTTATTTGTAAAATAAAAACAAAAGTGTGCATGAGAATGCAATTCAAAGTTCGTTAAACTTAACGTTCTCCATAACTACATTCTTTCGAAGTAGGGAAAACTTCAATAGTTTACTTCTTTATTATAACAAAATCAGAGTTCCCCAAGTGAAAATGTTAAATTTAAGATTACTATTTTTGGTTGATTTATTTGTTGGTACATATCAATGAGAGTTGTATAAGTATAATATTTCGCAATTATTAGTATTAACTTTATTGTTGACGCGAATTAATATGCTGCAATTTTTTTTTTTTTTAAATACATTTATTAATGAATGGATATACATAGGTCAGTATTATATATACTACATCATATGTATTTTTCCGACTTATATTTAACTTAAATGCTAATCTTAAAATTATATCTAACTACACATGAATAGGACACTCACAGAGCACCTAAGTGATTAATTCAGATCTGAAAAAATGCTGAGGAATGAATCTAATGGGTATGTATTTTTTATTCTGGTTGGGAGCTGGTAGGTGGTGGCTAAGTCGTAATGGGTTGCTTGGGTTACGGAGTTTATTTTGGAGAAGAAATTGTTTGATAGGAGCGCAATATGGTGAACTATAGGGGGTAGATTCAATTCTTTGTGCAGTTGAGAGTTTGAGATAAACCAGGGTGCATGAGTGGCAAGTCTGAGGAAGTGGTTTTGGATGACCTGTAGTTTTTTGATGTTGGTTTTAGAGGCATTGATCCAGATGGGGCATGCATAAAAGCATTAGAGGTCGGATTATTGATTTATAGAGGGTGATGGCGTTGTTTAATGATAGCTTACTATTGCGATTTAAAAGTGGCTTCAGTTGAATTAGTTTAGTTTTGGCTTGCTGTGCTTTTACTGTTATATGATTTTTCCAATTGAGTCTGGTGTCAAGATTCAGCCCTAGGTATTTGACTGATTGATTGTGTGGAGTCCATGGAATTGGGTGATTGTTTATTTGGAGTGGAGTTGGTGTTGAAAATGTTCTTAATGAGAATATTTTGGCGGATGATTTTGTAGGATTGAGTTTGATTTTCCACTTGACTGACCAGTCATCAATTTTATTTAGATGTTTTTGAATTTCTTTGCAGATTAAATCATTTGAACAGTTGGACATGAAAATGGCGGTGTCGTCGGCGAATTGGGCGATGTGGGTATGTGATGTTATGGGAATGTCGGCCGTGTATATATTGAAAAGAGTGGGGGACAGTGGTGAACCTTGAGGCAATCCAGCTGTAATTCCGCGGGGGTTGGATGTGTGTTTGTCAACTGTGACTGAAAATGTTCTATCTTGGAGGAAGCTATTAATGATATTGATTAAATAGTTGGGAGTACCTATTTCTTTAAGTTTGAATGTTAAGCCGGGATGCCATACTTTGTCAAAAGCTTTCGAAATGTCTAAAAAGATAACTATTGTATGAAGTTTTTTTTGAAATGCAGTGTGTATGTGCTCCGTGATCCTTAATAGTTGATGAGATGTTGAAACTTTATTAGTGAAGCCAAACTGGTGCATTGGAATGGTTAGAGTTTTGTTCAGATGGGAATTTAGTCTTTTGAGAATTAATTTTTCTAGGATTTTTGACATAGTGGGAAGGAGGCTTATGGGTCTGTAGTTATCAGTGCTGGAGAGATTCTTAAATGGCTTGGGGATGGGGTATTACATTTGAATTTTTCCAAATAAGGGGAAAATAGCCAGTTCTAATTATTGAATTGTAAACATTCGTAATATATGCAACTGAAGAATTTGGTAAGTTTTTTAAAATTGTGTTACTTATTTTGTCGTGTCCTGGGGCTTTTTTTAATGGCAAATTCTTAATTAGGTTGATAACTTCATTTGGGGAAATGTAGTTGATTTTGTGTGGTACATTATAGTTGGGTGCTGCTGCTATTTCGAGAATGTTTGAATGCAAGGGATGGGGTGGGGTGGTATTCGGAGTGAATGATTTGGCGAAGTGATCGGCTAATGCTTCAGCCTTCTCATAAGAAGCGAATTTCTTGCCCGTTGGAGTTGTTAGTGGGGGTATTATTACTTTCTTTTTTAAGATATTTTTCGTGAATTGCCACAACGTGTTGTTATTCGTGCTTAGAGATTGGATTAAATCATTGTAAGCTGTTTGTTTATGTTCCCTTAATGATTTTTTTACTATGTTGGTCAGTAAATTTAGCTCTTTCTTAAGTTGTGGGTTTCTTGTGATGCACCAAAGTCTTCTTGTTTTGTTTCTAGTGTTAATTATTGTGAGTATGTTTTTTGGAAGTTTTTTATTGAGATGCTTGATGGTGTGGGAATGAGTATTATTATTAAGAGTGTTGATTGTATCAACTATTATATTGTTCAAGAGGGCTATAGCTTGTTCTATTTCCACGGGAGTTTTTATATTTTAAATTGGGGTGTTTGTTTTGAATTATACTTTTAAATTTTTTCCAATGGATATTTTGTGTGTTGAGTGAGAGAGTTGGTGTGTGTGGGGGAGTGATTTGTTGAGTTGAGATGATGGTTGGCAGATGGTCTGAGTCTAGTTCAAAAAAGGGAGCTGAGTGAAAAATGGTTTGCATGTTGGAAATTGCGATGTCTAATATATCTGGGTGTTTGTTATGATCTATGGGGTAGTGAGTGGGTTCTGCTGGTATAATTAGCTGAAGTTTGAGGTCTGTAATTATTTTACTGAGTTGGAATATGCTGCAATGTCCGTGTAAGTTTAGTGTTGTGTAAATTATATTGAATTCTACGAAAGTAGAGTGAAAGCCGCAGTTAAGAAAATTTCTGTAGTTTTCTCAAAATTCCTGGACTGCAGTTCTACTGTTACTGCTGTAACTCATTACTGAAATTGAATGGGCGATTTGCACACCTCTTCTTAAAAGATCCCTTACCTAGAAGTGTCCAATTTTCAATTTGTTCTATTTTTATTAATATAATTTTAAAACCCGATTTTCTTTCAGTAGTGGCCAGTTGAATTTTTTAAAATATTGGTAGTGATTGGATTCCTGACAAAGTAAAAGCCAACAGATATTCCCATCCTTGAACACATTTAAGACCAAAAAAAAGACCGAAAAATATCTATTCATTTTACGTTATTGCAATTCCATTATTAATATTTTTAAGACTAATCTTTAAATAAAGAATAAGGGAAAAGAAATAAATCATCTTTGTTCCAATCTGAAGTATAAGAAGGCATAAACTTCACGTTCTGGAAGTTGAAGCAAGTGAAAAGCCTTCAAGCTTAGTTTTCAAATGCTATGCTTCGAGTGGTAACTTCTGATGAAGTGGCCACTAATAAGGTTGTTACTAGGATTTTTTGAATTATTCCTGTTGATGTGCTGTGTATGTTATAAAGCATATTCACTTTAACGAGAAAAACTTTTAATACTTAGGATGATATATCCTTGATGTTTCGTGCAGTAAAAGCCTTTGTGGATGGAGCTTCTTTTGCGAGGTTCATGGGAGGAACACCCCTCCCCAACTGCATCTTCTCTCCGTCACGTGCGAGTTGATGGAGCGAGTTGATGGAAAATGAAAGAACCATTAGGGACTTTCAGCGCCCAACTGACAACACGCAATTGGAACCACAAGCAGTCGTGCTGCAAGTACGTCAATTGTCACAGACACCGAAGACAGAACTGTCGAAGTCAAGTGCGAGTTGATGGAAAATGAAAGAGCCATTAGGAATTTTCGGCGCCCAACTGACAACACGCAATTGGAACCTCAAGCAGTCGTGCTGCAAGTACGTCAATTGTCACAGACACCGAAGACAGAACTGTCGAAGTCAAGTACGAGTTGATGGAAAATGAAAGAGCCATTAGGGATTTTCGGCGCCCAACTGACAACACGCAATTGGAACCTCAAGCAGTCGTGCTGCAAGTACGTCAATTGTCACAGACACCGAAGACAGAACTGTCGAAGTATTGTACATACGTAGAGTGAGGCTGTTTTTGCATGACGCCCAGCAGTAAATGCATTCAAACAAAAAGCAAACCAAGTTATTCAGTAAGTTTTAAATATTAAAACGAACGTAAAACTTTGTCCTACACTCTTTTGAAAAAGACCGTGTCCAAGATTAGAAATAACTAATTCTGATATGGATCATCTCGGAAAACATCGAAACCCAGGTGCACTTCTGCGAAGAGTTTGCAAGTCACTTGACAACCCATATCTTTGGTACTGTTGCTGTGAAAGTTCCGGAAGACTATGAATAAATGAGCGTTACATGTCGCTCTCCCTGCTTAGGGGCGGTGGAGGTGGGGGGGAGAGAGGTGGGGGCGTGAGCGCGTGACCAAGGTGAAGGTCTCCACGACCACGACGCTCCTTTGTTTCAAGAGAATTTGCACCGGTCGATCAACAATCGCAGTTACGTGCCTTGCATATTAATGGTACTATTAGGTAATATTTCCTCAATGTTTCTGTTATAAGAACATACGAAGTTCTTACTTGCAAGAATTTAACGAACAATGCATTTAAAATACATTAGCACATTTAGTGAAAGAGTAAGATAATTTTAGGATCGTGAAGCCTTACATCTCGATGTGCTAAGTCACCCAAGTTGTTTTCTCACGGGCAGGACTTTATACTTTAGTTTTATTGCTCGATTATTTTTTCTCCAGGATACAAGAGCAAAAGAAAACTGAAGTGTTGCTGATGTGTGCACGTAGGTACGTAGAAAGGTCATTTAAGTGCAGCTCTTAGAAACGCCAATGGGAAATTTTTTATTGAATACTGTTGGACGTAAGTAAGTGATTCATCATTTTACCTAAAGATGGAGGCAATCAGCTATCTACAATCTCTAAAACGAAATATCCATTATTATTTTAATCTTTATATATTTTATTAGTCTGTCAACGTGACTCATTCTGCATTGATCCATTGATCTCTTTGGGAAGGTTGAAATGCCATGATCCCCTTCCCCCTATGGCGGTGTTGTCAAAGTCGATGCCACGAGCGGGAGTCAGTGACACGAGTGCCACGACGAAATCGCACCTCCACGCAGCTCGTCACCCCGCCAGAGACAACGCGATTCTTATTGTAAAACGACGGGGTTACTAATAGTTTCCTCTCCCGACGCTAGTGGCGCAGAGAAGTTCGTGGCATGCCACTGTGCTACGGCGCGTGCTACTGCCACCAGTAGAAGACCTTGACACTGCCCTATGATGTGCCAAGGTTTAAATTACTGAATAACTTGCATGTAGTACAACAGGCACATTTGCACGGGGCAGTGGTCGTGAGCTAGGACATTATTCCGTGGTGGCATCTCGGTCGACGTGCGTAGCGCACAGAATGCCCGGCGTGCTGGTTTTCAATTTTTCCCCTCTCCAGTACCCTGAAGGGGCGGGAGTTTATTCATGTTCGGGAATACACACTGCTCCAGCGGATTAGGCTTTTGGAGATTGGGGCGGGCTTTAACTTAAATAAATAACTTAATACTAACTTAAAAACTATACATGGCGGCCTCTTTGGACCTTGCCTAGTTTATTTACAGGTTTTATTAAAAAATTGTTTGTGTGAAAGTTCTTTAAACTGTTCTCCTTCTTTTCTTTTTTCTTTTTATGACATTCACTCTCTCTCAATCATTCTTAATCTATTTGCACGACGCGGCGTGCGGGTGCAGCTCGGGGCGCGGGTTGCCGAAGCGGCCTCTAGGTCGAGTCTCCGGGCGGTGGGCGGGGAGAGATCGCGGCCGGCGCCGCCTCGGCGATGCGATGCTGATGCGATGGAGGCGGCGGGCGCTTCCGGCGCGCGGCGCATTGTGGGCGAAACAATGGACGCGCGGCGCCCCTCCCCCCCTCCACCGCCTAACGAGGGTGGTTGCGTGGCGACGACGCGTGCAGCCTAGCGCGACGTGTTTGTTTGGAGGTGGCGCTCACTGATAGGCATGACTAGAGTCCCTCGATACGGAGAGTAGCGCAACCGCCGCCATTTAATATCCTCCCAGCCGACAACCCCGTCAGGCACCAAACAGTAACTGAAGAGAAATTAAATAATTGGTCACATTATGATGATTTTCAAGAATATTAATATTGATTTGGGGTGGACTCATGGTTCTCAACACAGAATACAGCACCGTTTCAATTTTTTCAGAACTGGACATAAAATGGCGGGATCGGTAGAACAATGGAATGCGGTACTCTCTGTATCTAGGGACTCTAAGCATGACGGATCCAAACGTGTGATTGTCAATATTATTTGGCAAAAAGAATCACATTTCGGACTCACCTCATTTGACGGATTTTGATTATTCAACTTTGTATTGCCTACAAGAGGCCTATTTTCTAATGCGGAGGTGAAAAAGTGCATATACTGGACTGGTTATTGATTTTTATGGATTTAATGAAGCTGCTACCTCCATTTATAGTAACTTCACATTGAAGCGTTGAAGTGTAAGGAACAGCCAACCCGGACAGCCAAGATCATTCACAGGAAAGAAATAGCAGTTTACATCCCAAAACAACGAACATTAGATATTCTAAAACAAATAATTGCCAGTACCATGGCTTTCAAGGAATATGAGATATCGTCTCTCAAATCATTAAATTATGTTTCAGAAACAATATTATGTGAAATTAATAGGTTTTATGAAGGGATTTTTGAAAAAAGAAAGCTTATACTTGCTTTTCTTCAAACCGAACTCAAAAACTTCCACAAAGAACCATATACAAAATACAAAACCTCCACAATGAACTACACAAGATGTTTCACAGCAGAAATTTACTTTATACATTATCTTTCTAAACATTATCACTGACATTCTAATAGTTTATTCCAAAACACTTTCTCAAATAATTTATACATATCTGTGAACTTAAATTTCTGAAAAATTATATATACAGAGAAGCTATTGCATTACGACCACCTACCGAACACTGTGTAGGACCACAATTAGCCCGCAACATCGCGGTCACTGACGATGAATCAGTTCAACAAATTTGCAGGAGTTGTTCTGGGGAAGCTGAAACTACGAGTAAGTCATTCAGAAACAGCAAGTCCTCCATTTAGTGTACAGTGCTGATGGTGTAGGCGAACCTCTAATCCACCACAAATGTTCAACATGGTACATATTCGAGATTAATGGAGAACAGAGAAGTAATGCCAATTCCCTGTCATATTTTTCTAATTAGATCTTCAGTCAGCCCGTCTTTCACTTCATTCAATGAGACCATCACACCAGCTCCTCTGCCTCCACCCAACATTCCGTCCAAGTGTCTTAAGCCTTGTAAACACATGGCAACAAAGTCGCCGGACTTTGGGGACAGTTGCGAGACACTATCCCTAGACTGTTGCAATATAATGTCCTACGTCCACACCTAGAACCTGTTATACCACAGAAATCGGCAAGAGATACCGTAAGAAATAACTTTGTGTTTTTAATTTGCATTTAAGCAACTTAATCTTAATACAAATAAAAATATAAGCGGTGCTAGAGGAGAAACCTTTTTTCGGGAGGCATTCCCGTCGGTATTAATCTTCTTGACAGATTAAAATTAGACGATAGTATGGGATTCCGTAATTTTTTAAGCATGAACTCAATCGATTTTAAAATACTTTTGCAAATGGTTGGAAGAAATCTCAAATAATCAAACTATTTCGGGATATCATTCCAGCATCTATCAGGCTAGCTGTCACTCTCCCGTTCCTTGCCAGTGATGAATCTTTTACCAGCTTAATGCATACCTTCCGAATTTAATCGCAGGCTATCTGCAGGGAGTTTCTCTCGTAACACCTCCAGAATACACGTTCCGCAACATTTGTATCCTGTATCTCATTTCGAATGTGAGACCAGCGATGTGCAACTTGTGTATCGCGACAGTTCCGAATATCGAAAAAAATGCATCCCTGGGACTTGTTGCAATTCACTTGTTCCGCTACCTTGTCGCTAGGCTTTAATGATTACCTACGTGCTCACGCTCGAGTGTTTGATGGACCAGGAAACTGGATTCATTGTACCCAGCGACCATTGTCCACAACTCCACAGTTCAGTGCCTGATGATTTTGTGCCCACTACATGCGCTGCTACAGGAGGCGAGCAAACTTCATAGAGATATGTGTTTCATCAGCCCCGTCCGCAGCACTGTTTGATGAACAGTGTGATTTGAAACATTAATCTGGGTACTATTTTTGTTACTCTGTGCGATTTCTTGAAAAAATGCGTGACAACCTACGTTGCCCTCTGGAATGAATGTATCATGTTCGAGTCACGGACAAACTAAGTGTTGTCCTTGCACCATATTTCATATGTGCTTGGAAGAAAGCCATTCGACAAGACGAGCAGTTTCAGATAAAATGAGACAAATGCATAGTGCCAGCAGAATTTGACCTCTGTCTAATTCAGTTGTTACATTTCACATTTTGACGCCGCTGACACGTCCACTGAGCCTACGGAGTTCCTCTATTACTTTTATGGGCTACACTCCATTGCTAGCGCATGCCGCTTACCCCTCCGCTATTAAGGCACGAAACCGTAGTCTCGGATTGGGATGGTAATAATATAAATATCATCCGTGTATACTGCAATCAAATTTCGTAAGATAACGGAAGACATGTACAGTAAGTGTCCCTATTTGTGGATTGCACATGAAGCGACTTGTTACAAACCCATTGTACTTGTGTACACATGTTATTTAACTTTAAAGATGAGCAAAGTATGTGTATAACTACCATTCTTATTGACTGGAATTTGCATCACAACTAGTGCCCTTCAGCACTCAAAATGCTGATGAACAAAATTACAATAAATGGTTTTCTAAAAAATAGAACACACACTGCTCAAGAACAAATAATACTCCGTACAACAATACAATAAATTAAATACATTTTAACAGAAACAATCTTTACATATACTTTAATAACAAATATAGTATAAACAGTGCAACAAGTCTTTAAATATAAAAGAAATTGCCGTTTATTAACAGAACATGTAATGTAAATAACTAATATGTAATGGCAGGCGGCGTCCTCCCTGGAGCCTTGCTGTTGCATGATGTCAGCTTTGTCGAAGGCAGTGACGCACATTATGAGAATTCAGTCGGTATGAGCAGTATGAGAATAGACGAAGTAACAAATCAAATATTTCCATGTTTCATTCAAACTCGAACCTTTTTGGATTATCCCAGAGTTCCCGAGTATCTGAAAAACCCACACATAATTAAATCAGATTAAATTAGGCATTTTGAACTTCGAGTATTTCTCTAATTACGTAGGTAAGTCAATAAGTATCTGCAATTTTGCTCTAATTGTCTTTAGTTTGGTTCTACGGCTTTGTGTGATCGCTAACCATTACATGGGACCGTTGTCTTTGCTTGTAGGAGGTTTCAGCGTTTTCTGATCAGTCCGTCTTGCACTGTTGTGGTTTGAAGATGGCGACAGCACTCTCTGTTTGCACCAAAGAAGAAGAGCGTTCCATAATCCGTTTTCTATAGTTTGAAGGTGTACAAGGGGTGGAAATCCATAGCAGATTTTCAGCATAATTAGGGGACAATGTTTGGCCACAGAGAAGTGTTTGCCAGTTACCAGAACAGTTTAAAAGTTGTCGAACGAGCGTCAAGAAATAGGAAAAAAACGGGGTGTCCTGCTACAGCTGCAACAGATCCCAATATTGAACAATTACGTGTCTTTATCCTGAATAACAGACTAGTGACTGTTAATGAAATGGCAAATCATATGCACAATCTCGCCCCGTCGGATTACCATCTGTTTGGACCGTCGATTCTGCTCCGATCAACAGTTCAAAGAAGTGGTGCATACGGGCCTTGCTGCACATTCAAAAATCTTTTTTCCGAAGGAATCGGGAAGCTTGTTCAACGGTAGACCACGTGCATTGAAAAGAAAGGTGACCATGTTAAAAAGCGATATCAATAAAAATGGTGTATTCTTCCTATAATAAATTATAAAAATTGATTGCATATACTTATTGACTTACCCTCGTAATACTGCTATTCCCCAGTGATGTGAACCTGTCATTGTATAAAATCATGCACGATTTTTAATGACCTAATTACGAATTTGCATGATCTCAATTATGAGTTTTAATTATCTTGAAAACGTCATTTTGTTTCAAACGCCCCTCTCGATCAGCCGAATGGAAGCGGCAGAGGATGGACTGCGGGGCCCCCTGTACTCCCATGTGGCCGCGAGCGGAGGGCGGAAAATGGGGTGTGGGTCGGAGGAACGTGTTTGCGTCCAAGGCCACCCGGAGCGTTCCGCGCGCCTCGATTTTCGTGACGGCGTCGTTAACTCCGGTGACTGGAGTCCATTGCGCGGGCGAGGCGTAGCGCCTCTGGCGGCGACGCCTGGCACCGCGCCAACCCCCGACATCACCTGCTGCACACGATCACGTTGCTCAGCGCATCCGTGCGGCAGGAGCGTTTTTTATTTATTTTTTCGTTAAAGAAGATAATGATTAAGACGTAAATAGATTCACGGGACACGGGTTGAGTGTGATCTTCAGGGATGTCGCAGGTATACTGTGTAAGGTGATTGTAAATGGGACATTTTAATCCTTCTTCGTCTGTTTTTACTTTTAAGCCAAAGTGGTGTCTGGTTCGTATACGTTTTATCGTCTCGTCCAAAATGTTTTCACGGATAAGATTTGTATGCCTTTTTTCCAATTTAAGCTGGCTTTAAAACCAACGCTCATAGTGATGGCAAACAGCGGGGGAATGTAACATAGAAGGGCAGATAAGCATCGTACTATTGAAGTTTTTAGAAACAAGTATGATTTCAGTACCTTACCTAGAGGAATTGCTTTATAATTTAAACCCTTACAAAATAAAAAAAATATTTATGAAATAAGATTTACAAAATTAATTAATAACTTTAAATTGGAAATACGATTTTGCTAGTCCAAAACGCAGCAGTAAATTAAAAATATACGAAAATGTCAGACTAATATCTATTTTAAATCGATAAAATAATATAAGTGCCAATGTCATGATTCGTTTCAGATATTATGCTTCTTTTTCCCAGCTTCACTTATGCAGAGTTGCAGGATCCGCAAGTACTTTTCGCTGGCGTATGCCGGTTATGACGGCGTCGGTTCGGAAGGGACGTACTCACCCAGGACACATCGGTTCGTATTGAGGGAGATGACGGGATGATAGGATCGTGGTGGTGACAGTGATTATATTAATGATAATGAGAAGGAAAGTTCGATCGTTGTTTGCAGCCTGTGTGGGTGCTGCTCCGGCATTCGCTTGAAAGTGATCTGGGATACCCAGAGAACCATCGATCAGGCCAGTCAGCCTAGGTCAGCCTGGATGGCGTCACAAATCCACAGACGTTAAGCACAAGTAAATTCTTGTCACCTTGTAGTCATCAAACCCGCGTCTTCCAAATCACTTGAACACTTGATTGATAGTTTCCGGCACGTCAACTGCTATCATTAGTCCCGTTAGTGCAGTGAATGTTTAATCGCCAGAGGTGGCGATGTACTTCTCGCTGGATGGTGAAATCCATCGCCAAACCTCATCTCGGCTTTCGGGTAATTATTCTCTCCAGGTATCTCCCCCAGCCCCAATCGAAACAAACTCTAAGCTCGCTGTGGTACAGTATTGCATGTAAAGTGAGTGTAAGATGAGAGGACAGAACATAACCTTATTCTTCTTATTGTTATTATTATTATTATTATTATTATTATTATTATTATTATTATTATTATTATTATTATTAGTGGTATTAGTGTTCTATATTACTGAAAGGCTGTGTATATTTATGTTTTTGTAATTAGCTGCCACCGGGTTATGCCCAATTGCAGTTTAAATAAATCTATCTATCTATCTATAAAATAGGAAAGAAAGATCGCGCGCGGTGCGTGGCCCGTTTGTTAGAGTATTTCTCCAGCATTTGCCGGTATTGATCGGATAAACCACGGAAAACTAGTGAGTTTTTGCGTTTAACCGAAACGGATAACGTTAATGGTTATGAATTACGTAACGTCGAATCTTGTGTGAAGTTCAAAGAGAGAACTTTTGCACAACGCTTACACTTAGAAGGTACTGACATCGGATAGCAACAGCGTTATGTTACACGTAAGTTTGGCGCCTTTCCAATTTGATTGATCGATTTTTTCATTTTGTTTTCTGTGGTTTAGATTAAGTACTTTGATTATTTACATCGCAATCATTTCTTTCCCGAAGAACATAACCAATAAGTGATGGTCAGGGGATCAGTTGTTTTCACTCTGTGGATGTGTTCTGGAATTCTATGCCTTGCTATGGAAAAATTAATTAAATCTTGTGTACTTGAGAATATTGATAAAGGCCATGTAAGAAAACGCAAGTCCTGCACAAAATTTTGGAACCAAATTGACTTGGAAATATAAAATATGTAAAATTTGGAAGGTTGAATTGCTTCTTATTTTAAAGGGCTCCCCGTTTGCAAACCACAAGCATTTCAATATTCCACCTCGCTCGCTTCCATCCTCGTATGGAGTGGTATCCAACACTTCCTTCAATGGTATACAGCATATTTGGCAAAAAACGCAGTCGGCTTTACTCCGCATTCATAAACCCAAAAGAACTATAACCGGCAACCGATTCTTTATTAATCACGCAACTTTTCTTGAACGATGACCTCGCTTCCCTCTCTCAGGCACAATAAACAGTTGAAGGCAAAAATCTCGCAGTGACGACTGATATCAAGATTCCAAACACATCTTCACTTGTGCGAAATAGAAACTATTTTCCGTTGAAGAGAACTTGTGTCCGTGATTTTCTCCAAAAAATCTAAAGAAATGACAGAAGTAGGTGAATATCCATCAAGGGAGATACCTCGAACTCTTGAGAAAATTACAACGCAAATTGTTGAGAAAGTTACAAAGACATGTCTGATTCTCCAGAACTTTGCATTGATTCATAAAATCTATTGGCCGATTTCGTAACTAATACCCTCATTCTACCCGCATGTCTTAGGTTCCAGAAAAGTTGCTGCGAGTAATACATGCGTTGAACACGAAAAATCCATCAGTTCAAGAAAAGTTGCGCTAGTAATACATGCTATGAAGCCCCTCTTAACGAACCGAACTCTGGTGAACCTTTTTTTGCTTCAGAGACCATGATTGGTATTTCAGGCGTCACATGACAATAGCCGGGTCCGCTTACTTTCAATCGTCGACGTGCCAAAGCTCTCTACTATCGATCAGAGCAGCCGCCCGCTAGAATTCTCCTCCATAGAGCGGATGTATTCAACCTAGCTCTTTACCTAGAGAACGAAAATCCGCCATCATAAGGCCTCGAACCCTAGGACCTCTGCAAACGCAAGCGACTAGGAATCGCTGCAAAGACAGCAACAATGCTGGCTGTCAGCGAACTAAACCGCTTTGTACTTTTTATAGGGATGAAATTAAATAAACTTTCACGCCACGGGATTTTTCCGAAATCGTTTAATTTTTGAAGAATACACAAATGTAATTTTGTTGAAATATAATCTCACGGCGTTAATACTTACATTTTAATAAGGACTTTTCTCGCAAGGAATTCTATGGGTGATATTATTATTATTATTATTATTATTATTATTATTATTATTATTATTAAGTAAAAGTGTTTACGTAAAATATGTGATTCCCTTATAGACGCTCGTATTTCATAATGTGGCATTTGCTGGAGCTATTTTGAGTTTTCTTGAGTGCAGAGTTTTCTCACCAATATTTTTCTTTCATAGAGCATCCAACTTCACTTGTGGTCTCGCAGCATGGACGTTTACGTTGCATGCATCTTCGCGTCAGTATAAATATTGGAATATGGAAGCTAACATTTTTAATTTCAAATCGTGCAATAATATTTCATAGCGTCATATCGTAGTATGACCTTATTAGACAATTACTAACAATATTTTAGTAAATGCACATTTTAACCCTCAAATAAGTAATTTTATTATTAATATTTATTTGTCAAAAACAGTAAAAACTGTATATGACGCTGTGGGGAAAGAAATTTATCTGCGCACATTTTCTTGAAGGCCAGAATAAAAAAATCCATTAAGAAGTAATTTAAATTGCAAAACTCGTTATTAACATTGCATATTTAATAACTCAAAATAATACATTTATCATAAAAAGTGAATGTAACTTTTGGTGTTACATCAGCACATACATTCTCGCATTATTTTTAACTTTTCCCCTGCATTGTACTACCACATAAACCAGCAGAAGTGTTTTCAACCAGTATGTTTTTCATGCACTCAGGTCTTCCGAGTAACTTCTGAGATCCCTCTCTGTAGAGACCTCTCTTACACTCTTGGCTCAGACACTTTTCCTCCAGCTTGATGTAACAAATATCACGGTTGTCGATTCGATGAAACAATTTTTTTCTTCAGATTCGCCTGGCATAAAGTGAGGTTCGTTTCATAATTTGAGCTTTTTATGTGTGCATGCAAGAATGTTGCTGAGTGAGGTAAATATTGTATAGCAAATTTCATTACTTTTTAAAAATGGGCTTAAAAATGGTTTACACTTCTGTAATAATACCACATTCTTTCAATTTTTAGGGAAAAT
This sequence comes from Acheta domesticus, assembly GCA_031308135.1. Taxonomy (NCBI): domain Eukaryota; kingdom Metazoa; phylum Arthropoda; class Insecta; order Orthoptera; family Gryllidae; genus Acheta; species Acheta domesticus. Next base: position 169,309,524 of record JAHLJT010009419.1, read on the forward strand.
TCTTAGCATTAACCTTAAATTTCGTTCTTAATAAATACAGTGCAGCAATTGATAAGAGAAACGGAAAATATCGGTGAACGTAGCTCCCTGGCGATATGCAACCCGCCATTGCGGTATGTATATTGTGTTGCTTACGTTCAAGGTCAAACGGCGTATGGCGAAGCGGACCAAATGTGAAAGATAGAGCGTTTACATTGTTTCATTCATTCAGAACCAATTTTCCAGAACAATATCCAATGCACCAAGGTTTGTCATCAATCATCAGCTTGATAAATCACTCAGCCTAGAACTCATAGAGCATCACAACACATACCTAGATACTAACTTTTACCATTATTTACCCCAAATCCTTTCCCTTGCAACCTTCAGACTCGCAAAAAAAATTATAACCACACCACAGTAAAAAACAGATAGCCCGACAATATGTTCCTAGAAACATTCTTCGAATTCGAACATGAACAGAGGACTCCTCCAATAGAGCATTCTCGACCTTATATTAGATGAAAGTGTTAGAAATAAGTTTTAAATATAAGTTAGCTCGTAAGTCTTTCAAACATATGTAAAGTTGTTACTTAAAATGAACTATGCACAACCAACATAAATGAATCAATAAATTAAAAAAAACATTGTATCAAAGATTTTCTAGTCAGAATTGTAAGAGTGTAACAGAATTTCAATCATGTTGACGACCAGTCCTTATTTCCTGCCAATCATAAACCAAAGTAATCCCAAGCTCCGCATTTTTCATTTCATTCTGTAATTTAAAAATAAATTCATTAATGCTCCGCTACAAAAGATCCATTATTTTTTGGAAGTGAATGATGGTCAGGCGAAAGAACACTCGTTTTTGAAAAACAAATTGTACAATCAAGATTCATTGTAAAATCAGTAAGCATAATTAACCATATGATAGGGTTATCAGTAGGGTAAGGATAGAGCATTAACTGTGACAGAGTTGTCATATTAATCTTCATTCACCATGAAAATACTAACGAATTGTTGGTACATTTCAATAATTATTTACCGTACTACAACTTTTTCACCACTTTTTTCTAAGATGCTATTTATGAAAGTTTTATCTTGCTCATAGCTCTTTAATTAACATTCAAATTTTAAAAAGTATTGCATTCATTGTAAGTTTACTTTTGTTGCTCATATTGATATTCATCTCAGTCTTTTTGGTATTTAAAAGTAGACATCTTCGATGAATTTAATGTAAACTTTATTTCCTTTGATGATCTAATTAGAATTATAAACATTAATTACATAGTTAACTATTTAATCGACATATTGGTATTTGTGCTTTTCCCTTTAATATGACTTTCTCCAAAACTGCAGTTACCTCCTGACGGCAAAAGCCGACACTAGCGTTACTCAGCGGCTTCCATAGGTATTACATGAGGTACTCAGCTCGAGCTTTCCGCAAGACCCAACAGATGGCAGTGAGTTTCTTGCTGAGGAAAAAGAAATGGATTTCAACGCGCTGCTGCTTTTCGCAGCTTTTTACACTTTACTGCATTACAAAGATATTGTCAGAACCGTGAATGACACCCTTTTGTCTCATTTTCTTACATCAGTGATGTTTTTCATGTTAAATAAATACCGCAGGCGAATTTCGACAATAGATTGAGTACTGCCAGTGCGTTAACTCTGTCCATCTACATAATGTTAGACTTGAAGACACAGTAATTAGCCGTTCTTCAGATTTCAATCAGGTTACCTTGCCTAGCTTATCTATATTTCTAATTTCTAATGGACGCAGAAATTGAAAAAATGATGTAACCTCCTGCCATGTGGGGTGACTGCGGTTTTGCTAGATTTCCAGGACCTCGGCAATAATCCAAAAACAATGAAACAGTTTAAATTTTGACTGAAAAAATCATCAGATGACAATTTTTTTTGTAGATCGTGCGTAATTAATTTTATGCGTAACTAAATTGTGTATTTATCTATTCTTGCTTACAACTTGTTTCTTTTCCCATTTACGTAGTCCATATACTGGCATTATAATTTGTAACAGTATTTATAGCAGCATTGTAATCATAATTATCATTACTTAACTTCAGACCAACATTGTTTTATAAACACTCATACAAACAGATAATGTGTTATTTTTACTTTCCCGTATACGTACGTATACACGGAGTGATATACGTAGTATAGGGAAAGTTATGTAATGCTGCGCGAAACGTCCGTCTGTCCGTCCGTCTGTGAACACTGCTAGCGCCTAAACCATACGTACGATTTCTTCCAAAATGGATATTCCCTAGTCGATCTTCTAGTCGATATTCTAGTCGAAGATTTGAGATTTTGAAAAAGATTCTTCAAAATTTGGGGGTACTTAATATGAAGCCCCCCGGGGATCTTCAAAATTTTCTCAAAAAACGGCTCCATATTTTTTCTTAAAATTTCTTGTATGAATAGAGTAAAATACACTTATTAACAAGGCATATGTCCGATTTTCACGGATAACTCTGAGTTTTTGAAAATTTTGAAAGTTTGAATTTTTTTCGGCGTCTTTCTCCAGCTACAAAATTGAAGATAGAGAGTTTTTCTTCAAATAAAATTTGTTCTGCATATTGAGTTCTTTCATAAAGGTCATGTAAATGTTTCTCAAAATTTTAGTAGTTTTCGTGCAATATTGCCTGGAATATGTGCAACATTAAAAAATTACAAAAACAAGATTTTCTCAAAAACGGCTCCAAATATTTTCTTTAAACTTTTGGTAGGGATAATGGTTGAGTTATTTTGAGTTATTTTTTGTTTTTTCAAAAATTATATAAATGTAATTTGTTTGAAAGATCTCTCACATCTTTAATATGCACATTATCAGCAATTTGTAAAGATTATTATATTTGTGAGTGTAAGTGCTTCAAATAACTTTAAATAAAGTATTTTGAAAACTCAAAAATTTTCTGTGAAAACGAGCTTCAAATTTCGCATTTTAGTAGTCCTAAAACGCCATTTTCTCTTAAACGGCATATAATTTTTAAAAGAAAATTGCCATTTACGGCTAAGTTTTTGTTTTGCGCTGGAAAACTGCAAATTTTCGGCAGAAAAACTCTTTTTGCTAAATGTAGAAAAAAAATCCTCTAACACATGGTGTAGCCAGAATCTGTGTTTTATAGGCTCTTTCACCGAAAATGGTAGTGATGGTGGTGGTGCTGCTATGAGAATGGTGCAAGCCTCATGTTCGTTGAAATTTTAGATATTTTGAAAATTGAAAAAATTCCAATTTTTTAACGTCTTCCTACGACTACAATATTGAAGATAGAGATTTTATCCTGAATAAAATCTGTTTCTTAAAAACGGATCTTAAAATGCGTTTAATTATTCGAAAATATGAGTCGTTTTCGTGTAATTGTAGGCGAATTATAGGCAATTGAAAAACAAATTCTCTATAGCTACTCCGATTGTTTCTTTAAATCTTTTCCACGAATACAAGAAGAATTGCTTAAAAGAAATGCGCGAGTCTATTTCCGTTGGACTCTTCTGAATTCCCTCAAATTGCAAATTTAGAACTAATGAGAGAAAGTATGTGCTGTTAAGCATCACTAGTTTTTGGAACGTACTATCTAAATAAATAATTCATTTTTGTGGCAGCAAATTATTACTACTTGATTTCTTTATTTTTCTCTCTGTACTTACATTAAAATGTAACAGTTCAATCTCTGCGAAAAATGAGAATCCCATACGATATAAATATATTATAAACATATTTTCCAAATTACTTATAGTGTTGCATCAGTTACTAGGAACAATTTTTTTACCACGATGTTTTATATAGCAAACAAATACACTGTTTTAAATTTAGTTAAACCCTGTGAGTGCAAAAAAATTTCGTTGTAGCTCGTGAATATTATTTCTTTTGTAATCAAATGACAATATAAAATCGATTTATCTGCAATATTTCGTTACCGCCATCATCTTTTTGACATTAATCGATTTTTTCTTATCATTTGCATAATTTAGAACTTTACCATGAAGACATTCTGGCTTGAGAAATTACAATACAAGAGCAAAGAGTGCCACATACATGATATATACAAGTGCGCTTTTTACATCATTTATCCCTACTCTTTAACGCGTAGATGCGACTCTCAGTAGAATTGCACACTTTCCCTCTTTTGTAACAAAAGATGTTCGTAATATTTTGCACCTGGCCGCAGCAGCAAAATCGTGACCGGCAGGCGTCGACTCTTCCGGTTCTGCAGCGCGTAGAGCACGAAAGTGATGGTGACACAGAAGTCTTTCATTGTCTTGAAGTAGTTGCTACTCACTAAGGGCAGTATATTCTGGGGAGGAGCAATGAAAGTTGCTAAATGTGAGGAGAAAGGACAGTGCGTTTGCGTTTCTGCAGAGTGACATCTCATTTTCTGAGAAGCCAATACAAGTATTACTGTCTTGTAGTGTGTAAAACCTACTTTCTAATATGTGGATGTAATATGATGTGTAGGCTATTAATTATTTTAAATCGTCATAACTTTCATCAGTCTTTGATGCTTAACTGTTAATCACTCGGATCTCCCTAGGGGGAAAACTGATTTTTAAATGTTAATAAAATACGTTACAATTTTTATTTGGTGACATTTGAGAGACCACATACAGTTCGAAATGTAAGAACTTAAACCGATGCGATAATATCCAAGAAGTAAACATGTGTTCGTGTAACTAACAAGAAGCTAGTTAATATATTTAATATGATTTTCTGCTTCAATATTTACTTAATATATTTTACATCGTACATTTTCACGAAAACAATGACATGCTATGATATTCAGTCACACTTTCATTGCACTTAAAAGCTCAGGAGAATAATTTAATTTTACGTTAACTTGGTTCACTACAACTGGTGGATTCAACTGAAAGAAAACACCATGATTAGTACTCGTGTTGAAAATGAGAAGTACAGTTTAAGTTAGATGTTAAAATTAAACTCATCGTAACATCTACCTCAATGCTTAATCAAAGGGATTGGCGGCAGTAACAAGATAAACCACAGCTAGTCTCCCGGTCTTCGTAAATGTTAATATCTGGATTTTGGGCGAAGTATGTTTTGTTTTGTTACTGCTTCGTATCCTTGATTTCTTTATTTCTCCCATTCGGTTTGCATTTGATTTCCATTTTATTACTTTTTTTAGAAAGTATTGAATATATTTACAATAGTGTTAAAATACCAACAAAACAATGCATCCAACACATTCAGATTGGATGTCTGTCGCAAAAATAGATCAGAAGTAGTGACCGGAAAAATATGTAGTATTAAACATGAAAATGTGTACATAAATATGTAATGAAAACTGTAAGAATATGTAATAAATATGTAAAATCAGATATAATATGTAATATTAAAATTCTCTTTTTAAACAACCTTTTACACGGCACAAAATTATATTTCAAAAAAGTCCTAAATACATTTTAAAATTAATACAAACGTTTTAAAAACATTTTGGATAGCACAAGTTTATGCACACTTTGTGTCATAATTGTAATCCAGGATCGTAGTTTAGCAGCCAGACTAGTCACAATAGAAGCCATCGTACAAACTGAGGGTATCTTTGACCAGGAAATATACACTGTAGCGTGCAGCATTCTCATCGAAGTGTTACACGTCGGCGATCGCAATTTTTCTAGGAAATTATGGTTACAGATCACAATACGAGTGTCAGTAATACTTTAAACACCTAGATTTCAGCAATAATGTAGGAAAAAATACTCATATTTCTGAAAAATACTCCTTTTTATAAAACAATATGTAATAAAGAAAATTGAAGAAAATTGATAGAATAAGAAAATATATTGTGAAACAGCAAAATATGTAATATAGTACTAAATATGTAAAAATATGTAACGAAAAAATTCGATATTGTGTTAGGAGGGCGATGATTTGCCCAGATTACAATTTTGAGAACGGTAACTAGAAAGACAAAAAATATGTAATTACATAAAAACCCGGCCTCTAATCATAAATCAACTTGCGGAGATTTTGAATGCTTAAGGAATAGACTATCAGTGAGAGCATAATTGATGTTTGGTTACGTCATGTAATTACATTCCCGACGCAAATTCCTCAGGCTACCCGTTCCTTTCTACCTGCACACAGTTCTCAGCGGAACCATTACGTGTGCCTAGTTTGCTTTAGATCCAGAAAGTGAAAGGAAGTTGAAACCAGTTATCGCGCATCAATCGACAGCTTGCGTTCTCTAGAATAAGTGAAAAACGTTAGATGAAGAGCAGCGTTAATGATTTAGCATCACTATGGACATTTAAAAGGAACACTGCTGATTAATTCACTTTGTCACATCATACAGCGCTAAAATAAAAGGAAAAATCGAAGCCGCTTGCCCAATTTGATAGAAGTCTTGAAGTGCCATCTCCATTACTGGAGGTTGGCGACCACTTTTCTCTGTTTTGTGCCACATGGAACAACTCAGAAGCACTCGAGATTCCTGTCTATTTTCGGATGTTTGCTAATCAGGACATCTTCTTCCTGCCGACTCCCCGTCTGCCATGAACTTTCCCCATCATTATTAGTTGTAATAGTTCATATTTTGGGTTTCTAAGTAAATGACCAAGATACAGTGTTTTTCTAATTTTAATCATTTTTTATATCTCTCGGCATATACCATTTCTCTCTAGTATGTAGTCATTACGAACTTTGTCAGTGCTGGGGATTCTCAACATTCTCCTGATCATCCACTTCTCAAATGTCTCCAGTCTATTAATTGATGCTGTTTTCAGAGTCCAGAGTTCAGAGTTTTGATAGACTAAACGTTATCCAAATCAAAAGATATCCCTTAGATTCCTGCGGAAATAATATTCTTGGAGGGATCGTCTTCAAGAACCTACGGCCAGAGGAAATTCGACACACCAATGAACTCTTTCACCCCCAGCTATTGTGGCTACGACTTCATGCATGCACCTGATCGTTTTTGACATTGTTAACAAAAGCAACTTTTATCGTGACCCTTTTGCTACAGTTTCCTTGCTGGGACTCTGACGACAGAAGAGTTGCACAGGAGCTCTCGGTAGGAACAGCGGGAAGACGGGAGGCGCAATTTGCGTTGAAGCCCTTGTCGTCGAACGAGCTTCGTGAGACGTGACGAGGAAACCGTGCAAACACGCGAATGGATTCACGCACCCATGAATGACACATGAGCGACGGCGATGCGACCGCAAAACAAGCGAACAAGTGTTTTAAAATGTGAAAGTGACAAAGAGATATGAAATGTTATTATCTCTAAGAGGAAAACGATGGTTGGATTGATTTATGAGCCATTTACATAAAGAAATGCACTCTCGTCATGGGCGTGAGTAGGTATAACGATGACGGGAGAAATTATTTTATATTTATTATAAAGCATATTAAAAAGAGAGAATTAAAGGTAGTAAAAATGAAATTTCTTTTATGAGATACATTTCAACCTTTTTTCAATAGAAAATTTTGTCAACTCTATAAAACTGCGACAATTATCATGAAAAGAAAGAGAAACAGTTATGAAGCAATATTGGTAAAGGAAACGATTGACCCGAATGAATACAGTTAAGCAAAGAAAATATTTTAAACTATATTGACTGGAAAATATAATAAAGATACCCAATAAGCAATCAGAATGTTAAATGATGTATATTATTATTATAGTGTTATCATAGTGTTATTATAGAATTTTTCACATTTTCTCAATTTTTCAGTTTCCTAATTGTAGATTTGAAATATGACTGTAAGAATATTACAGAAGAGTAAAACCTGGTCCTATAAAAATATATTTGAAGAAATTTGCGCCTTTTGTGTGTAAATTGTTTTAGAGCATTTCTGAGAATGAGTAATTTTAAGCTCATTTTCACAAATTTTTTTTATTTTTCGAAAAAATTCATAAGTAATCATTTGAAGCATTTGTCCTGATAAATATAATAATGAATAAAAACAGTCCGTGATACTTATATTAACGGGTTGATGGATATTTTTTAAAAATCCTTTGGGGATTTTCGAAATAACAAAATAACACTTCAAAATGATGATTGTCTTGTTATTCAATGCATTTAGCACTATATCAGAAGTTCGAAGAAATTTTTAATATTGCCCTGATTTCATTGTGCGAAAATGCTAATATTAAATATGCATGAAATTAATTAATGAACTAATTATGCAAAACAAATTTCGTTGGATGACAAAGGTTTTTTCTTAAAGAATATAGTTCTGCTTTTATTAGGGTTTCAAAAACGTTTTAACTCTTGCAATTTTCAAAAATTCAAAGGTAACAGTGAATATCTGAAAAATGTCATATTCATAAGGAATTTAACTTCATTCTTACAAGAAATTTGAAGAAAAAAAATTGAGCCATTTTTGAAAAAAAAATTGAAAATCTCCCGGGGCTTCATATGAAGTATCCCAAAAATTTAAAGACTTTGTTTCAAAATTGCATTGCATCAAAATTGCCAGATCGACAGGGGAATATTAATTTTAAAAATGCTATGAATGGTCTAGACGTTAGTGTTGTTCGCATGCGGATCGATCAAATGAACGGACGGTCAGATGTTAAAAAACAACTTTTCTGAATCTGGGAACCCTAAAGCTCTTATTTCCGTTAAAAAATCGAAATCGATTTTGCGCAGTTTTGTATAACTTTCTTTACACTTCCTACATCGCTCCATATATACGTACGTATGCGAGAAAGTAAAAGAAACATTACCAATTGCAAAATCTTTATCAAGACTTTCGTGTACATTCAAAAAAAAATTCCCAGAGAGAATTGATTTGGACTCTCCTTCAACTGAACTTAGAACACAAAACCAATAAGTGTACTATTCTATTATTCTCGCCGTATGCTTATAATGCTTATTGTTTAGAGACTAGAATCCGTAATTCTCAGAGCAAGCCATGAAAAACTCTATTCCAGCTTCCTTTGTGACTGAGTTCTAGATTTCAAATTTGAATTTTAACAGGAAAAATATCTTAAAACGATGTAATCCGAGATAAAATTATATTTTCCATCTGTTTTCCTGTGCGTACTTTTCAGAATAACAGGGATTTCGAAACTACGTAAATGTGTAGAAATGTCCTGATTTGGAAGTGCAATTAAAGGAACCGTAGAACCGTGATTGGGCAAAATCGTTTCCTCAAAGGAGGAGCTAGTTAGCTGGCGCCATTGAGGCTCGGATGGAGTGAAAGTGGGTCGAAGACGTCAATGGAAGTGCGACAGATTGACGTCTAACATCCTCTACTCGGGTTCAGATAAAATACGTAACTCATTGATCTTTTGTTGGCTCGAAATTAGTTTTGTTTGTAGTAACTGATTTACTATCAATAAGTGGCTTCAAAATATAAACGCAACTTTATTTGTTATTTTAAAATTCTATCACTTTGATAATTTATTCACTTTGATATTTTATTCATAGTTTGCGTAATTTTAACGACTTTATAAAATGTATAATTTAGTTAATATTTAATAACTTTGTAGTAAAAGATCTAGACTCGCTGACTTGAAGTGCATTAGCAATTTTAATGTGAGTGATTTGTTATACCTGTGTATAATTGTTAACTTTTTTAATTCTTCGGTACCTTATAACCTAGGATGCCATTGTGCAATTTATGTGTCAATAAGTGTTCCCATCCACTGCCATATTTTTGCCATAATATATTGTACTTAATAGACCTACATTTTGTATTTTAATGAGTTGTATCTGAAGATGAATAAAATTGACGTTCTAAAGGACAATTTCAACAATTCCTCAGATGAAAATAATTGAGCTAGGTTTATTTCGAATATTCTCCAACTTATCATGATAATATTGTCTCATTTTCAAATACTCTATGAATGGCTATTTCTCATGGTCAGTATGTAATATACACAAAACATAGAAAAACAATGATTTAGCAACTGAATTTTTTTATACGGCTGGATAATTGGATATAATTTGTACAGAGAAACTTTCAAGCGGAAGACATAAGTGTCAAATGTCAACTCATTAAATTCACCGTGCGTCCGGGTTGAAAGACCGTGGAGAGAGAAAGAGCAAGCCGATCCATAAACGCTGCTTTCGCGAGGGGCGTCTAAATTGAAGACCTTCTCGCTTGGACGAGGGCCGTGCATCGGTTTCACGGTGTATTCGCGCCGGCTTTCAAATGCGGCGGCGGCTGCGGCAACGGCGCTCTCGGAGGGAGGAAGGCGGCCTGAAGTTGTTGCCGAGTTCGGCTACAGGTGTCGGTTCGGAAAGACAGAAGGGAGAACGGTAGAATAAATGTGTCAGTTCGAAAACAGATACAGATTGTGTATCTGCTGAGATAGATCAGAGCCGTCTGAGGTAGATCAGGGCCGGCAAGACCGGCTGAGATAAATCAGGGCCGTCTGAGATAGATCAGGGCCGTCTGAGATAGATCAGGGCCGTCTGAGATAGATCAGGGCCGTCTGAGATAGATCAGGGCCGTCTGAGATAGATCAGGGCCGTCTGAGATAGATCAGGGCCGTCTGAGATAGATCAGGGCCGTCTGAGATAGATCAGGGCCGTCTGAGATAGATCAGGGCCGTCTGAGATAGATCAGGGCCGTCTGAGATATATCAGGGCCGTCTGAGATAGATCAGGGCCGTCTGAGATAGATCAGGGCCGTCTGAGATAGATCAGGGCCGTCTGAGATAGATCAGGGCCGTCTGAGATAGATCAGGGCCGTCTGAGATAGATCAGGGCCGTCTGAGATAGATCAGGGCCGTCTGAGATAGATCAGGGCCGTCTGAGATAGATCAGGGCCGTCTGAGATAGATCAGGGCCGTCTGAGATAGATCAGGGCCGTCTGAGATAGATCAGGGCCGTCTGAGATAGATCAGGGCCGTCTGAGATAGATCAGGGCCGTCTGAGATAGATCAGGGCCGTCTGAGATAGATCAGGGCCGTCTGAGATAGATCAGGGCCGTCTGAGATAGATTAGGGCCGTCTGAGATAGATCAGGGCCGGCAAGACCTGAATAATTCTTGAGGCCTGCTGTTCTATCGATTGTTTTGCATGGCTTCTCTGATCAATTCCAGGTGAATGCCTATCAAACTGTCCATGGGACGCGCCTATCTTTTCTTCTTCATCCTTGTCCCTTACGTAGACACACTTATACTTACATACACTACACTACTACACATGTCGGGCGATCAGTTGGCTGCTTAGAGCCTCCGCTGGGGAGTCCCTAAATACAGAGAGTAGCGCATTCCATTGTTCCACCAATCCTGCCAGTTGTCAGTAGAATTGGAACTGTGAGATATTTTGTTTGTTGAGAAACATGAATCTATCCCAAAACAATATTAATATTCTTGAAAATGTCCATAACGTCACAAACTGTTATAATTGTCCTTCAGTTTCTGATTGCTGCGTGGCACGGCTATCGGGTGAGAGGATATTAAATGGCGGCGGTTGCGCTACTCTTCTGTATCTAGGGACCCTAAGAGGTATCTGGAGGGAAAATCCCGCAAGCTGACCATGTAGATCGACACTGAATCTCATGTTCCACCAGGGAAGGAACGCCAACAATTTTTGGATATAACATGTGCTTCACCTATCGGACTAATGACCTCAGCAGTGGATGCGCTTGGAAACACAAAATTATCATTTGAAAAACAAGTGAGCATGTTTACGTATTCTTTCTATCCGTACGTTACGTATTCGTTCAAGTATCGTTCGCCGCGACAGTTGTTCAATCAAGCCTCTTCGTTAAACGTTCTTTGATGACTTCGTCAACATGTTGGTTGTCACGAATCTCGTGGTAAACGTACGCAACTCACATTCGAGATCCACTTTTAAAATATACATAATATTTATAAGAAAATATTGTGCAGTATTATATTTGCTTGCACTGTTTTCATCGGACGATGAGATTGCATGAGTAGTAAGTGTCGAAGCTATAGACAATTGTAAACAAATGAATAAAGACAGCAGTCCAAATGACATCGTTGACGACTGCGTGAACGTACAGCTATTTTTCCAGCAGTGGACAGACAATATTTGTCGCTTTGGACCCTTCTTAGGCTAATTCTTGTATATCAAGGAAATGGCATGACAGAACTGTGGAGTTTTGGGATGAGACATAGTTCATCTTTTAGAGAAACGCAAACGTTTCATATATATGATGGCAATTTTTGCCAAATGCGTGATCCCTCACAGATATGATCTCACTTGAAATGTGGATTCAATAAGTCGAAGCATCTCAAATATTTTTTTGCCATTTTAGATATCGGAATACGGAATTAAACATTCGATAAACAACGTAGTTGGCGCCTACGTTAAAGTACTAGATTTCTTTCTAAAACTTTTGCGTATCTATTTTAGAAATCTGTTTTATTACATAAGTTTTTTTTACTTCATTAGAATCGTTTCAAAATTCTGAAAACGAATTCAGCAATATATATGTAGCTATATTTTAACAAATTCTTGACTGTCGGCTCCGCCGCAGAGCGTGGGACAGTCCAGCCCTATTTCCAGGGCGTTGGGATGCGTTGCGATCGGCCCGGCCCGAACAAGGGCACTAGGCTCGACTGATGCTACCCAAAATGCTCACAGTGAAAGTGATGAAAGAAAATCAATACGTCCTTAATCACGAGTTCGTGTGCCCCTGAATCAACTGCTAAATGGACAAAAACGCAATTATATATCTTAGACTTTGCAATTAATATTTGGGGAGCTAATCATTATTGATAGGAAATGGTGTGGAGTTTACGACGTTTGCATCATAGAAATACATCGTATTGTAACGTATTGGCAAGCGAACCTCATGGTAGCTATTTGGGTATGTGCGGAAAGGGATTACTAACAGGAAATCGCCTTGCCAAGCAGGAAGAGAAAGGTGCCCTAGAGAAAGCACTCAATGACTTAAACAAAGGGCAGGTCCATTCTAGAGGCAGGGCGGGGGAGGCGGCGTGACGTAGGAGGTCACGTGAGCCTCCAGTATATAAGAGAGTAGACGAAGGGAATGGGCGGGTTCTAGAGGAGTGAGGACCTCGTGCTGATGCACAAATTTGCGCCAGGGCGGTGCAGCGGCGAGCAGGGCTTCGCGAGGCAAGTCACATGTTGACGCGTTTGCGGGGACTTTGTGTCACAGATGTGACTGCGGTCACGTAGGAATGATGCTGTCTGCGAACTCCTGAGTGAGGTGTGGTTGAGATCCACCACTCACACATCAATCGGTTAAGATCGCTTCCTGCGATCAAGGCACATCACGGATTGATGCGCCTGCAAGGACTTTGTGTCCGAGTGTGACATCTGGTCACGGAAGCTGGGCTTTGTGCGCGCTTCGATTTAACGAGTGGCGAGTGCCACTAGTTAAACAGATTCTCAATCGGATTTGGGATCGCTCCCGCGATCAGAGGGATAGTTGAAGGTCTATCAGAGCGATTGTATAAAATGTCTCCATTTAACTGTACATATTTGTTTGTTAATGTAACTGTATATATGCGTGTCTGTGTTCGCTGTGATTACCCATGACGTCACAATATAATGAATTATAGTAATCATTATTGAATCACAATTAAGTGACACCGTATCTAGTAGAGATAATCTGGTTATCAGAAACTGACTTTGGATATCTGTAAAGTATGTTTCTCTACACAATGTGCTTTTTTTAGATTCAAAACTCTTCATTACGGTCATACAATTCCCTAGTAAGAGTAAACTTCACGCAAGCGTCACTTTGCCGCGAAGATCGCAGTGACTCTGCACAGATTACATGCAGTGAGAAAGTAACCCACGTTTGCTCAGTCACTAATTTTGAATATTCTCGATGGACGTGTGTAAAGGGATACTGTTATATTGTACATATCACTCTGAGCCTAAAGAGAGTCGTTTCTGGGAGTATCCCCAGGTTCCCAAAGACTTGAAACGTCGACAGTTTTGCCGCATTGATTTGAAAATAAATTTGATAGATATCAATGTGATAAATAATTAAAAATACTCGTACGTGCATCTCAGTCGGCGCATCTTATTTCGGCTGCGTTGGCTTAGTGGCAGCATTGTCATTGTCTCCGCAGCGTCGCTGAGAATGAGGTCGCAAAGATGGCTTCTTTTTTACACAAGCAGTATAGCTAGAGCGAATTCAACCCCTGTTTGGAGGAGGATACTATCGGGTGGCTGTTCTGATCCTTAGTTTACCGTGGTTTCTTTGATTAAAAAACAAGACGAGTGTGAGTAGAGCAGTACCTTCATACACTTTACTACACGTGTCGGTATTCTAGCCGTTGATTAATTGATTATTTCGTGTTTCCAGGTGCATCAACGATTAGTCAGAGCAAATCTTAATATTGATTGATTAATTGATTCGTGTTTCCGGGCGCGTCAACGATTAGTCAGAGCAAATCTTAATATTGATTGATTGATTCGTGTTTCCGGGCGCGTCAACGATTAGTCAGAGCAAATCTTAATATTGATTGATTGATTCGTGTTTCCGGGCGTGTCAACGATTAGTCAGAGCAAATCTTAATAGTAATAGTGATCTTCACTGCATATTCAACTCTCACTCAGGACACATTCAGATTATGCGTCTCCTTACGAAATTCAATCTGGAAAATTGTTTTTAGCAATAGGTTATATACTTTCAACCGCTTGTACAAGTACTCTATTAATGATTTATTTCTAATGTTTATTTCATGTAATTTTGTAACATTTGTTTATTTTGTAATGTACTGTATTTTTGTAACTGTGGTCGCCAATGACCTAGCTGTTTCTAAGGAGACCTTAAATAAAAAAATAGTTTACGGTCTTCATTCCCGTAAGTTTTGTGCAAGTTTAATATTACAAAAGGTGGTGGTGATCTTTTCCGCTAGGTGGCGATATTCGGCGCCCATCTACCGATCTACACGTCATTTTATGGAATTTACCCCAACCACGTATGTCCCATGAGCGGGACACGGACCCACCGGGACAAGCTCTAAGTTCCCAACTGATCTCCCGGCATGTATGGTAGTGAAGTGCATGTAGGTGTGTGTATGTAAGTAAGGGGGAAAGACAAGATAACGCGCGCTTGTTCGGTTCTTCTCCGGCATTTCCCTGGTACTGATCGTGGGAATCACAGAAAACTACTAATCAAGGCAGCCGGGCGCTAGAAGTTTCCTCCAGACAACGGCCGAATTTGACCTAGTTATCAAGCGAGTGTCAAAAATCCTTCCACCGTCGGTACTCAAACCCTAGGTCCTCCCGATTAGGTGACATCAGTTGATGCCCTAAACCACCTTTTTTGCCGCAGATGCCAGACATTAGGTTAGAACTTGTATCAGCTGGGACAGTGCCTCGCTGCTAGATTCGGGTTTTTTCTTTTATTTCAGATTCTTATAACTCGGCTTGCAAATCTCGAGCCGCTCATTACACTTCTTTATTCTGTCTTTTTAGTTTTCAATATAAACATTTTCTGAGTATTTATTCACCTCTTCTATAAAGAGCTTCACAAACACTTCAATATTCATTCTGATCCTGAAGTGGCAACTTGGGAACGCTCGTGTGAATTGGTTGGCGGTGCACAATTTCTGTCGGAACACAAGATATCAACGATCACGCAGCGTTCTAGTCAGTCACGCTTCTCGCCAAATGGACGCTATGGCACTTCAGGGTCCTTTCTGATGGCAGAACGTCGCCGCGCATGAACTGATCAGTAATCAGCAATTTATTTTCCGACCGCGCGCAATATGATGCCGTGTCAGTGTGTGACAGTGACACTAATTTGAACGAAGTCTGCCTCAACCTGCCTAAGGGGGTGTGATTTTAGGAGAGACGCAATTTTATCCTACCTTCTTATCCTGCTTGGCAAAATTAGTATCTGCATGTATGACTTATGTGGGATTTGAATAGCTGATCCTGTCAGCTTGACTTTTTCATTTCTGGGTGAATGATGGCAAATTGCTCGAATGGTCCATGCGGAATAAGCTCTGTATCACATTTACAGCGGCCACCGTCTCTTTGTGGTGACAGCCTGGTCAGAAGATGACAAAATGTGATGGGGGATGAATAAAAATGTGAGCGTGAAATGTCGGTAGTTGTGCTAATGAATTATCTGCGTAGAATTTTAGAGGAGGTATGTAGGAGATATCTAAATATTGTACATGAATAAACTGATTTCTAACAAAGCTGGTTTCTAATAAAAAATGCTAATCCTCATGAAAATTAGTTTACATAAGTAACGAGATTCAAAGGAGGGCACAAATTTCTTAAGATACATTACACAAATATTTCCAAACATTTCAGTCAAATAATATAATTAAATGAGTTTGTATACGCTGTTTACTTACATGCATGTATGTATGATTGTTCATAAGAAATATTATATTGAACATACACCAATAAGTATGTAGCTGCAGTTGCTGCAGTCGCCACCGTGACGTTTTCGAAGATTTTTATGTGTATACGTATATATTTATTATTGTATGTATCTGCCTGTTTTATATAGAAGGTACATTTTTTTATACTCTGAAAATGTACGTCGCAATCAATAAGCTAATGTTAAAAGCCAATTTACATTTTTCTGTAATTGTTAAATGGAAGAAAAACACACAACGCTGCTTAGTTCTCTATTTTTCTTAGTAAAGAGAAATATGCACAAACGAACGAATAAGCGCCACTTTTAATGACTTGGCTTTCCTGCTAACTGCATCCACCAAATAAAAAGTGGCATTTGTTTTTGTTGTCGACTGATATAATAATGTTTGTTTTATAGGAACCGCGTCGGTGAGTAGGGTCTTTAGCGAGTATCGATTTACACGCTCCACTTCCTAGCGTTCAGCTGTTACTCTCACCTCCTATGTTTCGGCCACACTTCCCCCTCCCCGCGTCTCTTTTCTTGCTTTAATTCTTGCCCTCGCTCATGCTCCTACGCCGCTTGCGCACGTGACTGCAGGCCTAGGGAACCCCTCCCTAACTACCTCGCAGCAGCTTCGCGGTTCCGCTCGGCGATTGTTCAACATGCTGTTAATTCTAGCACGCGATTTAAGTACGACATTCACTGCGAGTTACTTCTAACACGCGACTCAACGTACGACAAGTTTCTTCCAACTGCTGTACATTGTAAGACTCATTTTAGGCACGTGGCAAAAATGGTAACATGTAATAAGAACATGACCTGCTCGGCTATTGTTTTCTCAGCAGGTGGGATAAAAACGATCTCAGCAGGTGTGACGTTGCAAACAAATCAAATATCAATAGTCATTGGATAGGGTTGTAACACTTCAAAATGAGGACAGCATCTTTATATCTTCGGACTCTCAGTAATGTTCTCTCGATGAATGTGCTGACAGGCTGAATGATAATATCCAAATGACGGCTTGGTCCCAATTTCATGAAACTACGAGACATAATAAAAATTTGCCTAGCTGTATAGAAGACTGTGAGGCTGCCGGGAAAACTTAATAGACAAGTCCCAATTTTGAATGAACTAAGGTTCGCGATTTGTTTTCTTAGGATTATTGGATTCCTTTTTCCCATTTTTATCTCACAACTACTTACTGGACGATTATCATTTACCATCATCATCATTATCATCTTCATTCATGACACTATCTCTTTATAGCTCAAAAGAATTAATAACCCTATACATGCGGAGAAAGACAAAGCACGCAAACAGCATTTCGTGACTTCCTAGACCATCGCGATGAAACATATCTACACCACGGGACGGCCCGCTTGACTTCTACTGCACGGTCGTGCGCGTTCCGTATCCGCCCGCGCCAGGGCCCGCCCCGCCCCGCCCCGCCCCTCCCCGCTCCGCCCACGGCGTGGGCGGCGTCGGCGCGTGAAATGAGCGGCGTTGGGCCATTTCGGCTGCTCCGGCCCTCTGGGAAAGCGCGCCTCCCACGGCCCCCTCCACCGCCGCGCTGCTTCTTCAGGTGCTCGTCCATTGTTACGACGCAATCATTACGACTTAGACGACCACGTTCGATCAAACTAGATCGAAAAACTGCAAGTTATACAAAATACGTGTCTCAGAAAAATAACCGTAAGCTCCGTAGTTTATAAGTAACAAACAACTACGTAGAGCGTTAAAAATAGAATCTATTCAAGACTTGTCATCAAAATTTCAAAAAACTTCTATGAGTTACTACCAGAATCCCCAGCCACAGCAACATACCATCTAGGTAAAAATTACAGCAACCAGAGAGAATTCACTCTCGCTACTCTAAAGACATTTTCAAGCCTCCCTAACTATCTGAAAATATAATCTCTTGCTCTCTCTTTATTACACACACTCTGTCTCTCTCTTACACACACACATACAAAATACTAACGATTGATTAACAAACTCATTTTTTCTTATCTAACAAACTTATACAGGAAGTGTATTGACAGATCCTGACGATGGTTTATCCTAAAACAGTTATTGAAATCGTACGTAAACACCCTTGAAAGCCAGAAATGCCGAACAAGAAGAAATAAAATAAAATAAAGAACGAATACCCTCTTGCGCATTCTTGTAGATGAAATATTATTAATGGTAATTCGTAGCCGCCATTTTCGACCCTTTGTTTGTATGACGAGATGGCTACAATCGCAGCATTCTACCTTCTGTTATTAATTACTGAATATTAATCATAACATTTATTTTGCATCGTCTATATTATTTGGAAGGATATAAACACCATTCATATTTTACATCTTCGATTATTATGAAGATATGATTGATTGTCATGAAGAAATTTCAAGAGCATAGCAATGTTTTTTCTGTATATTGTAATGAATTCAGTCTGTAAATTTTATTTCAGTGTTTCTATACATGTGTATAGAAAACTTCGTCCTACATAGGTAAAATAACTGCATATTCACATGAATTTCAGATGTTTCATTCTTATTGATTTAGTAAAAAACTAATCAATTCAGACTAGAACACGTTGTAAATAATCATTTTTAGTGTTGGAGACGTATTAATTTTGTTATTTACGAAAATAACTGCTGTAAGAAAATGTTTACACACTTGTATAGATGCTCTCAGCATATTGTCAGTTGAGAAAATAATCGAAAATGTCGCAAAAACCCGTCTTTAAACAACTCTAATTTACATAGCATTACACCTCACAAAAGACCTGTAAACAAAATAAACATGATAACCACATTACCTTTTTCTAGTATATTATTAATATTGTTTTTAGTTATTCGTATGATTCAAACAGAATAATCTTTATTATTGCCATATTAACAACTATATCCGGACATTTATGGCTTTATGCAATTAAGCATTTCATTACCTCCTATTTCTATTTCAATTTGTGTGCAGGGTATACCGTTTATCTCATCCAGAATGGCAACCTCAACGCTCTTATCATATCATTGGTGTGTAAAATGAATTGTATGAGTTGCGAGAATTTGCAAACACATTTTTGAGCTATATTGTTTACAAATTTAACGAATCATTTCTGTTTTAGCAAATTTGTGATCCGCACTGCGTCTGAAATACTCTAATGCAACCTACAAAAATAACAGATTGCTTCAAAAAAGATTACTCCGCTTACGATGGAGGTTTTTCTGATGAAGTCATTTTCAAAATAATTTGTCTCCTTATCGTGGCAGGGTTCCTATCGAATGAATGTGAATTCATAAATGGCGAGATAATTATTTTGTAAGAGTCTGACATCTCTCTTAGGTAATCTCTTTCTAACTTGGATATTTAGTAGATAAATTCTTATCATAAAAATACTATATATAATATTTTTAAATGTGCAATTGCAACACCAATTGCTTTGATATTTATTATAGTAGGGCAGTCGTACCCAAGATTGTACCTTTCTCTACACATTTTATTTTGGAATGTGTTAAACATAAATCGTTATCTTTTACAATCATTAAATATGACGAATCATTACTGGTTCTAATCACATACACAGATAGATGAAAATGGTTCCGTGCGGAAGATAAAGTCACATCTGTTTTATCGGCAGAAATATGCGAAGGCCGAACGCGTTTCCGTCGGTTCTGGGTCAGAGCGGAGGAGGGTGGTTCCAGAGCGTGAAATCACAAGCGGTAACATGCCAAAAAGCGCGTTCGGTTCTCCCACCTCTCCTCTGGAAGACCCGTTCCGACCCGCCGAACGACGTGGGCCGCGTCGTTCGTGGTCGAATGAGGCAACCGGAGCGGCAGGCAGGCGGAGCGCGGCGGCAGAGGACCGCCCGGACCCGTCCGGCGGAGGACGCACGCGGGCGCCCACTTCGGAGCCGGTCCTTTGTAGGTCCCCGCGCGACCTCCGGCTGCGCCCTAGGACCCAAGGCCACTACCGCTTCCGAGGAGCGTGTTTTTCCAACTCGCGCTTTCGACGCCGCGGTGGTCTCCTTCCGAGCGGATTCACTGACGCACGCGGAGTGGTGGATGAGGAACGGACGAGAATCAGTGCAGACAAATAAGCCTAATTAAGGAGTTCCATTTCAGAATTGGACGGTGTTGTGCATTAACCGGCTATGCGACATCATACAAGTTTTGAGATAATCGTGTTCAAAGGATTTTATTACATTTTCAGCTCTAAAAACTGTAATTTAATTATTTCATTCATTGAAGCGCCAAACTAGCACGAACATGAGTGGAATGTCTGGCGCTTACCTGCATAATGTGAAATTAAGAACAGCACATTTGAATATCTAGGTTTATAGCCGGTTGTTGCGAAACATAAAATCCCTGATGTGACTGATGGTATTTACAGTTTTCATTAATTATAATGCTATTTTTATCAGACTTTGCGCCAAAATTTTGCGTACACTTAGAATATGGTCCAATGCAACTGACGGCGTCCATATCTCATTTTTTTCAAAAATGGCGCTTAGCCGGTTGATGCATAACACCGTCCAATTGAAGGCTAGTATATTACAGGTAGAAAATGGTTCCATGCGTACGTACATAATTTATGAGAATTACCTTGTCATATTCTTCTCATCTTGATGACAATAAAAAATTAAATATTAATTTTAAATATTTAACGATCGAAGTGTTTAGATCGAAGAGTCTAAAGGTGAAAACTTAAATTTTTCAATTTTTAAATGGATCTATTTTGCACCTATTCCAGTAAAATTCAAAATCTCCTTTGGGTCGCCGAAAGCTATACTAGTACCAATATATTTGAAGGTATAGCCCTGGGTGAAACTCCAGCAGCTCGCTTATTTGGACTTTTTGTTTGTTTTCCATGAACCCATTTCTCGGCCACTTGACGGTTATGACACTAAAAGTTTCGTAAAATTGTCCAGAAAAACACGTCACAGTATTACCTTAATAGAAGAAAAATAATAGTTTTCATCGTCACACTATTTATTTAGTTTATTTTGCTAGACGATTAATTGCTTCATCAGTATCGCTTATAAAGTTAATAGCAGAAGAAAACTTTCACATTACTTTCATTAGTCAATATCATTTTCTCTTTTATAATGAAATATTTTAAACATATTATATTTCAATCAGCTACAGATTTTGACGTTGAATTGTATTTCTAGAGTCTGTATTTAGTGTTAATGTGAGCTTTTAAGACACCTACATATTTATTCCTGAACGGCAGAAAGGTTTTTGTGAATTCCTTACATTTTTCAATTGAATTCCAAAGTATTATTGAAATTTCATTTCTCTCTTCATTTCTGTCTTTCTATTAGAATATGTATCTTTGGTACAATAGTAAACAGTTTTACCGGTATATTCTTGGTAAAATAGCAAATGCTAATTAAGAATTGTCATTCCAAAAATGTTCCAAATACTACGTATAATCGAATATTTTTCTGTTTTATTGTACCGTATTTCTCCGTTAATTAGATTTAATATTTTCAATTTATCCTGTTAATCTTTGTTAATATCTAAATATTTATTTCAAAAAATTTGAGGAATGTTTAAGAGAGATACCTCTTTCAATAACTCTTCAATGTATTATCTTCACAAGGATTTTAACAAAATACTTAAACAATGAATTGTCTGTCAATAATACGTATTTTTGAATTTTCACATATCTCAGTTGTTTCGTTATTAACGTAGTTTTCATTATTGAGATATGTATTGTATGACTCAATCTACGTTACCATTCGTCTAAGAAACCGAAGATCGACGATTGAAGAGTATTAATAGATTATTTAATAATTTATAGAAAAACAATGTAGGGTGTTACTGAAGAATGGTTTTCAGCCCTTGGTTCGAAATATTAAATATTTGTAATGTAAGTTCCACCTTAATCTTCGAATAATTATGTACTAAAAGATGTCTATTTAAAATTGGAAGTTCCATAATCTAAAGTCTGTATAATTTTTTACCACTGAATCATACACCATTCCAGTTGAAGTGAATTTAATATAATGCTAATATAATCTCAATAATAATAATAGTAATAATAATAATAATAATAATAATAATAATAATAATAATAATAATATGTAATATTCGTAATATGTTAAAATCGAACCTTCTGTCACATGGAATCACTATCGCTTTGTTGATCCTTCTTGATAACAAAAACGACGCAACTAACCGTAAATTGACCCTTTAGCCCGCCCTCCCTTTCAGTCATTCAATCGAATTCAATTAATACGGACATTGACACTACGTAAAAAACGCAAATACACGAGTATTATATAAATATTACTGGTGTTTGTATAAAGCGTAAGCAGCTGCGCGGTCAGTTTACCTTCCTGTTCCATTATCGGACATTGCTACTACTTGGATTCAAATATGCTGCAGTGAAAGTAACTCGTTTATGCTCCGCTTTCATTTTCACTTGGGGTGTCGAACTTTTCAGCCCGGCGCTGTGCCTGCGGCGGCAGCACAGCCGGCGGCGCGGGACGACGGCGGCGGCGCGGCGCCGGCGCCGCCTCTGCCGCCCACGCCTCGAGGAGGAGCGAATGGGTTCCGCGCCACCCACGGAACAGGTGCGGCGTGGGTGATTTTAATGCACGAGTAGACAGCGAACTCCTTGCCGGAAGCGGTCGAAAATATATCAACTAGCAAATGAAGCCTCTTGTGAATTGAGAAGGAGCACTTATTCTTGTACTCGTAGATTGTTTATTTATTGGAAGTTTGGTAGCCCTAAACCGTTGTGATTATTGCGGTCTATGATTAATCGAAAGCATGCTCGGTGGCGATAATGATGTGAATGATGAAAGCGGCGTGGGTGATTTTAATGCACGTGTAGACAGCAAACTCTTTGCCGAAAATATTGTATCAACTGGCAAGTGGGGCCTCTTTTGAATTCAGAAAGAGCAACCATTTTTTTATTTTGCTTATTTATGGAGGTTATTGAGGTTTGATTATTTATTGAGGTAGCTCTCACCTGCTATGGTCATTACGGCCTATGAGTGATCGAAATAGTGCGTCGCGGCGATAATGATGAGAATTTCTACGAATAAACGGTGGAGTGAGAGGCGGGGGAATACGTAAGAACTCGATACAATCTGCCGAGCTTGCTACGTTCATCACAAATTTAAAATAGATTGGCATGTGGTCGAACTCGGATCTTCACAATGATAAGCGTACACGCAAGTCATTACGCTAGGAGGCCCCCTTCGCAATATATTTTTTACATCAATTGGAGCGCATAGTATGGGTACATTTTTTTCAGAGCATAAAAAGATGTTTAATTGAACCCTTTAATAAGTAAGAATTAATCAATATTGTTATTCCTGAGTTTCTGAAGATTTAAAATACTAATTTGATGCTGCGACATCTTACAACTGAGATCTTTAAGTCAAAAAAAGAGAGCCACACATCCGTATTCCTCGTAATTTCTCGTTGAGACTTAGCAATACATTAAATAAATCTGCACGATAATGAAGACTATCCTTGGGGTTAATACTTCATACAAAAACGCATTGTTGGAAACCAATCATGTATTAAAGAATAATTTTAGTGAGGTGCTGTGTAGATTTCAATTGTTTTGTTAAAGGATTGTATTCAGGTATTTGTGTCACTTCCTTTCCTTCATGGCAATGACACAGTGACAATCGTAGTTTTGCAATGATTACAAAGTTGTTGATTTGTCACATTTTTGTTTCTGTTCGTAAGAGAGCACACATGCCATTTTTTCACGCCTAAAAACGACTGATATACTGTAATGAATATTAATTCGCCTTATCTAATGAAAATATACATTATATAGAAAATAATTCATTATTATTTAAGAAAATGAGCTATTAGAAGAGAAGAAGATTGCAGCTGGTAACTTTAGTTCAGTGATTAATAAAAGCCAAATGGTTGTAAAAACTGACCGGGTATTCTTCACTCATTGTACTGATAGTCATCTGGGGCGGTAGGAAGACGCTCTGTGAAACTCAGATATCGAGCTCTTTGTTGAAAATAATACCTGTTTAGCGTATAGTGTCAAAAACAAAATTAGGAGTCTCTCGTATTTTAGTTCAGCTGGCGATGGCGGTATTTATCGATAATTGACGCTTGTCATCAGTGAGCTCTGAGTACGCTTTGTCGCTAATCAGCAGTACGCTTTGAGCAAGGGCTCAATATGTTTGCCGAAACGTCAGTGACAATACGACAGCCACTACAACACCCTACGACACCTTTACGATAGAGACACGGCTCGTTCCGGATAGCGCAGACAATACGTTATATAATGAAGACAATATCGCAAGCGTCGCAGATTCGGAAATAATTATCACTGAAAAATTAAAATGAATTCATCTTGAAATGTTTTACTATTTACAATAGGGCACTTACTGGCGGGTTAAATTTGAGAACATGAAAATTAAAGGGAATTAATTTTTATGTGTCTGTCTCAAAACAGTGAGCGTAAACATTTCGAATCGGTATATATTAACTCAGCATTTAAAAACCAGAGGTATGTGCTCCATAATTATATATTATTTTAAACATTTTAATTATGGCCTTCGTGTGATTGCAGAATTTGTTATGGACATGGGCGTGCTTAACCCCTTCCCTAATAGAATTGACAGATGACAATTGTAGGTCACAGGGATGACCGAATGATATACGTTATTCACGTGTTTTTCCTTTTATTATCTACTTTTTAATAAAGAGAGCAAACATTTCTTATTCCTCTGTGGATTTCTTCCTCAGTCCTTATACATTATAATAATAAAAGGTCACTATGAATGTTTTACAAACAACAAAATATTTAAATTCACTGTGTACTAACAATGACAGTATTTTGGTTACAGTTTTTTAATCTATTTCAGGGTGGATTCAGTTCCGAAAGAGTTTCAGAAAGAAAAAAAAAGCTTGCTAAAACGCCTGTATTGATAATAAATATACCGGTTTCTTTGCAAATTAATGTATGTAAAATAAACAAAAGCCCTAAGCGCGCAAGCTATTGTTTGTATTCTTAGGGTTATGAGACAATCAAATCGAACAATTTGCAGTTCACATTGTGACGTAATTCTATGAAGTTTAAAATATTTATTAGAGCGTTAATCAAATAACTTTGATTTTGACTGGAATATTAAAAAACTCTAGCGGGTTTTGAGTAAGGAAATGAATGTGTCTTAAATTGAAGTCATTCAGTTGTCTGAGATACATGATCTTAACAATTTTTACGATGTTTAGTAACGATAATATTTCAAAGTCCACCGCATTACTTTTCTTGAAAGAAATTTACAAATTTCATACATTTTGTTTGTCTTAAGTTAAATTTTATGAAAATGAAATCCCCGTCATAATATCATAAGTGTTAGAATGTTATATGCGATCTAATAATATATGTTCTACCATTAACAAATATAATACGTTTCGTAATGAAAGTATTAATATTATAACTAAACCGTGGCCTTTGGTTAACTATTATCTACATTAGTATGTCACCTTTCGCAGAATTTAAGCAGTACGCAACAATTTAGGTCAGATAATATAACTCGAGAATATTTCATTAATGTTATACATTTAAAACTGTGCTAACTTTCTGTTTGTAAAATTTCAATTGTTTCTTCTATAGAAATGTCTCGTTATCCAGACTTTCTTACTTACGTTGTGATTCAGCGAGTTTTTATCTTCGTTCATTAAGACTACTTCAAATGAACCATAGTCTTACTTCACTTCGTGCATTTTCTGAACAGCATCCAATAAACGCCTTTTACTTTGTTTCAGCCTCTATAACATTACGAAAAAAATCTGCAAGTTTTCCTAGTATCATACACCGATTTGTAACACGAAAGATATGAAATAGTAAAAGTAATGAAATAGTATGTAATAGTAAGTCAAAACCCATGCTTTGGCGGTCAGAAAAAAATACTTTCAAATTTGAATTTTTGAGAGGAAAATAATAAATCAATTTAAATTTATTGATGACTTTTAAAGACAAACGTTTTTTAGAACTGTTGTTATTGCAAAAAAATGTTAAAAGTTGCTTTTCAGAAACTTAGAGATTTTGTGTATCAGTGAATTCCAAAAATGCACTACCAGATGAAGGAACACAAGGCATCAACTGATGTCACTACAGTGCCTCTGACCGGGAGGTTCTAGGTTTCGAGTCCGTACGGTGATAGCACTTTCGATTGTAGCTAGATAATTAAGTCGAATCACCGCCGACTGGAGGAGAATTCTAGCTGCCGGCTGCTCTGATTGGTAGTTTTCTATGTTTCTCCGATCAACACTTAATACACTTGCATGCACTACACTGCCACTCATGTCGGAAGACCAGTCGGGAGCTTAGAGCTTGTCCCGGCTGGGGAGGTACCCCGCTGGTAATAAAGACACTTGGATATGGAAAGTACCGCAAGTGGACTACAGGTCAGCGCCGGATCTCACCTTTCAGAGATAAAAGAACAGAGCCACCTCCCGTGATTTAAACATGCACTTTACGTACGAGACTAGTGATCATAGCAGTTGCACGCACCCGGACACATGAAATAATCAATCAATCAAAATTAATTAATGTTTCGGAACATATTCCAAAAGATAGTGAAAGTTGAGTAAAAATAGTTTTATAGAAGCATAAAATGCTATTACAGCAATGTTAATTCGTCGTGATTTCTTTTACAAATGACTGTATTCTAAATTTGACTCAGAATAGAACAACATATAAACAATCGATTAAAAATAATGTGACTATGCCAATGGTTGAAAAACAAGTACTTTCTATCAACAAAATGATGAAATTATAGGTTTATCTTATGCTTATTTTGATTTCACTGCTTTTTCCGGTACCGAAGAACGCCAACAAGGGAGGGAGGTCAACCCTAGACCACAAAATAAATTGCAAAATAACTGAAGGAAATTGTTTATATTGAAGATGAATAAATCATGTATTTAGCAAAATACTACTATCATTTTCTGCATGTTTGTTTTAAATATTTTTGGTTTTTGAGGTATGGCAAAGGCATATAAGGTATGGCATCTTGAACATTTTCCGTATTTGCGGTCTTTCCAGAGGGACTCAGATGGCGGCAGCTTTTTTTACATAGTTTATTATCCGCTACGTTGCTATAATTGCACAACTCTTATCCACAGGGACGGATACTAAAATAAGATTTTAACACGATTATGGGCAGGCCTGGCTGTGAAGGAACGCCGGAGTTCCCACGAAGCGATTTAATATGGTGGCGGTTAGAATTTTTTGTAACTATTTATTTATTTGTCAAAAAACAGTAAAAACTGTATATGACGTGTGGGGAAAAAATTTATCTGCGCACATTTTCTTGAGGGCCAGAATTAAAAAAACAAAACCCAACGAAAAAATGAATTTAGAAAATAAGTATTTTAGAAAAAAAAATAAAAATATTTGAAAAATGTTTGTTCCCGAGTTATAGAAAATCAATTTCAACTGTAAATGAACTACAAGCAAAAGGAGTGCTCAACAAAACGTGCGCACAGTGAAGCTACATACTATCAGATGAGCGATGATAGACGAAACTATCAATAAAAGCCCAGAAAGGTTATTATAGTTTTTTCCTAGGGCTTTTTCCATCCGCCAACCGGTTACCCTTTACATCCAGATGGGATGCATTTTTGACCATACACTAGACACCAACACATTTGCGAGCTTCTCTGATATCGGGTCAGCAGAACGCGAGGCCTTCCGCAATAACACATACGTAAGAGACGAGTGACAACCCGGCTCAAGGCGGAACTCAACCCCTTCGGGCGGAAGCGCTGAATTGGTTATGCTGTTAGCCTCCTCGGTCATCCACGTCGGCGGGTTATAGTAATAAAATTCCTAAAATACCAAAGAGTAACTCCTTAAACAATGATATTGAAAAACCGTCAACAGGTCCGTCATTGACCCCTGTCCTACGGCATGCCACTGACCCACGATTAAGAATCCGAGTAAATTTAGTCAAAATGTATTACATTTAATGTAGACAAGTAAAATATGTTCAAGTTTATACTCTGAAATTCAATACAACATATTTGATAGGGCTTTCTCCAATTCAACATCACAAACATGTGAATGATAACATAATGCAATAGACTCTCGAGTATCATATGTCCCCGTACTGTTCAATGCTCACCCTGGGCGGATAAGGCTTATGTATATGCTGCTTGAATAAATAAAATGGGAAATGGGATTATCCGGCCTAATTTGGCGGAAGGGCAGCTCGAATATCAAAAAGCCGGATATGAACTCATTTTTTTTGCCACAATAATACCAGAAGACAATGTTTTTAGATCGAAACTCACTGTTTATAATGCTTAATTTCTCACTGCTTCTTTAGTACAAAGCTCTCCATTTATCCACATAGAATGTGAACGCGGCCGCGGCCCAGTGGATCATAGAAGCAGTAGCTGGTAATGTGTCAAGTTAAAATAGAAGGCTCTGTAGCGGTAGTTTATAGATGTTTATGTACTGCACGGCACTCTTCGAGAATTTATTAGAGAAAAAGGAAGTTAAAGGTTATAAATTGTTCACGTTTTGTCTTACATTTTGTAATGCCTAATTTAAATTCAGGAAACAAAATATTAACGTAAATCGTAGTCGTAATTCTTAAGAAAGTTGATTTAAACTCGTTTTATTTTGCACACAATTTCTATTTTGCACACCACACGTAGGAGGATCGTAGCAGACGCCCACTTCCAACTCCTAGGCAATCTAATTTGAACTAGCCCGGATAGTACATAGCCCGGATAGTACATAGCCCGGATAGTACATAGCCCGGATAGTACATAGCCCGGATAGTACATAGCCCGGATAGTACATAGCCCGGATAGTACATAGCCCGGATAGTACATAGCCCGGATAGTACATAGCCCGGATAGTACATAGCCCGGATAGTACATAGCCCGGATAGTACATAGCCCGGATAGTACATAGCCCGGATAGTACATAGCCCGGATAGTACATAGCCCGGATAGTACATAGCCCGGATAGTACATAGCCCGGATAGTACATAGCCCGGATAGTACATAGCCCGGATAGTACATAGCCCGGATAGTACATAGCCCGGATAGTACATAGCCCGGATAGTACATAGCCCGGATAGTACATAGCCCGGATAGTACATAGCCCGGATAGTACATAGCCCGGATAGTACATAGGACGGATAGTCGCGAACTTGATACTCGGCAGTTTACTGCAGTGACCATTGATTTTTAGTAATCCAACGAGAAATTAAAAATTTGTATTGGTTCTAATGCAGATATAACCACATTAAAAGAAGGTTAAATATTTTGTGCGTGCTGCAGAGGATGTCCGTGCTCACGATTGAAGCTGTGATGCAACCAAAAAGACATATTTACATTAATTCGTGTATTGCAAACCCTACATGATACATATACTTTACAATTAGTGGGGATCGTATGATTTAATCCTTCTCGTTGAAACATGATATCCGGCTTAGATAAAAATTTTGCCGACCTACTGCCTAACTAAGCCTCTGTGAATATGACATGCAAGGCTATCTCGAAATTCGTTGCACGGAAACAGCACCGTCTGCTCACCCGGCAATGCATGATCGAATAATGAACTTCTTTCCTCTACACATTGAACCAAAAATAAGTCGAGTTGATGGTACGGTTGCAAAGATATAAGTTATAACGAAAGTATCTAATGTTATTTATATTCCAGTTTTACCTAACGTTCCCCCCGCCCTTATTAACGGAAGTTAATGATCTTTAACTTAAAAAAGTAAGAGCTCTTTACTTTGGTCTTATACAAAAAATCAGAAATGTATTATCCTTTTGTTGTATTAACATCCAATCTAATCGCCATGAATTTACGTTAAATACCTAGTACAATAGTTATCTAACATGTTATCAAATAAGAAAGTGTTTCTTGAGATTTAAGTGAAAGGTAAGGTGTTACGGAAGAGATAAGTTAATCTGCGTCCATGTCGGATATCATTTGAGAACCAAACGCAATGGGAACAGTATCAGATCGAATGATCTGATGTAGGATAGAAATACTGGTAATTGATTATCTTGGAACATTACTGAATGGAGGTACAAACACACACGTACACAGTGTGTGCTTATTTTTCGTCTAAAAAAGTTTCATTAAACTAGTGAACGTACATTTTTAGTTCAGCTCCTAGAATGATCCTAGAGGATGGTAAGTCATAATATGTGTTTATTTTTTTCTATATCAACTTACAATTTAAATTTGGGAACATAATTTGCACATTCATTTCTATGATAGCCTTTATAACACTAGAGTAAATGGTGGATGATATACAAACTATAAATGGTAGAATGACAACATAGTAAATTTCCTCTATTTAAAACCACTCCGTCTATTAGCTGTTTACTTGTGTTGCTTCACATTTCAATTAACGTGTTCTGCAAATTTTCATTAGGTACTTACCGGGTGTGTGAGTATCTGCATGGTGCCCAGCAGCCGACTGCGCGCCAAAGTCGAACTGGTTTCCAAAATCGTTGGGAGGCGGCGGGGGCACCAACCACGTGGGGAACGCGTCTTCATCTCCCCAAGAGTTCCCTGGGCTCGTCAACGGGCCAGGGCTGTGCCCGATGTTGCGGCGGTGCAGATATCCTCCAAAGTGGCGAGTCATAGTGGCGAGGTTCGTCGTTGCATCGCGCGTCGAAGTCACTACACAAACCACTCGCGAGCCGCGGAGGCGCCGAGTCACAGACACGCGAGCGCGCTGGTGGAAGCCGGCTGGGGCGGTGCTGGCGGTGCGCGCGCCGGGTGGGCACTGGCAGCGCGTTGCGGCGCCGCGCCGCACGTCGACGCTCTCTCCAGGAGCTGTCTCCGACCCGCCCTCCCCCTCCCCCTCCCCAGCCCCGCCCGCGCCACGCACAGCGCGCCGCAGACGACGATACCCGCGCTCTGCTTTGCTCTGCTGTGCCATGCCCGGTGCCGCCCCCTCCCTGCGGCCGCAGGCAGCTACGGCTTTCGGCGTTTTGTTCGTCAATTCGACTAGTGGGGGCGGTTGCGATGTGAAGGAATGTTTGCAAGAGTCCTAAGCATGCAGTTCTGCTCTATTAATTTTTTACTTACAAGTATAAAACGTTGACGTTTCTTTCTCTAGAAGATAAGTTTGTAACCAAATAAAGAAAATATGAATTATCAAATGAAAAAATAGTGGAATTTTAATTTCTGGTCACATTAGAAGGTAATGGCGCTCATTTTTATTCTATTATGCTATTTTCCATTCCGTTCGTTCAAATCATTCCATTTCGTTCAAAGTTATTTTAGGAAAAGTTGGTATTAGGAAATTTAGTTTATTTATGATTAAAGTACTGATGTGAGCTCAGTAATTGAAAATTACTGAGCTCACGTCACTTCTTGGTCAACGACTTCGATTAAGGACTATGCTTTCTCAAACGCATGGAGCAATTTTTCTTCTTTTTGAAGAATGTTTATTTTATAAATAATCATATAATTATAGTGTAATGGCATTAGGTCTAGATCATAAACAAAATTAATTTATATAGTTCAGAAATAATCTAAATTGATAGATTCTAACAAACAAATAGTATTATTAAATTATGTCATTAGAAAGTTTAAGAAACCGAATAGAGTTAATATCGCAAGTTGTAACGACTACGCATCAGTAAACAGTCAGCAAAGTTCAACGAACCAAAAGAAATACTGAAGCAGAAATGACAGGAGCAAACAGAATGCTAATAGTTGAGGCGTAATAATCAAAAAGAAAACAAGAAAAACTTGGAGAATGAATTAGAACCAAATTTTATGAGAATTGGTAGATTGAATAATTGATTTTTATTGCTTTATCCGAAAAGAGAGACGTGCTTTATCGAATTTTTATAAGGAAACAAATTAATGTAAAAATGTCAAAATTTACGTCTAATTTCGATGATTTATAATTTTATGCTATATGCTTTGCATGTGTTGCAAAATGTGGCACGTTTGCGTAATGTATGAATAGAAGAAAGTTAATTCCATAAGACACTGATTTTTACTTCTCACGTCGATATTTAAATAAGCGCGGAGCGCTGAGAAGTTGTCTCCATCGAAGTCTCATGGAATTTTGAGTGGGAGAGAAACAAGAGGCATACTTCATCCCACGTCGTATATTGCACTTTAAAATGCACAGGAGAGAAAGATAATATTGCACCAATTAGAGACAGAATTAGGTGCGTATTTCCCGCAGTTTCACAAATGTGATATAATTAAGAATCTACATTTTCAGAATTGCTTCATGTCTCTTATTTAGTTCCTCTCAGAATAATAAATTAAGAGTAATAATGTTCGTCATAATGACTAAATAAGAAAATTAAATTTAATCCCAATTATGGAAAACAGCAATTCATTAATAATTATGAATTACTACAAACAAAAGGAAGTATAAGGCACTTGATACATAGATTCATGATATCAGTTGTGTGAATATAAAAATAATAGTAACAATAATAATTATATTATTATGTATTTCACCAATCGGCCACTGTTGTAAGTTTAACAATGGCGTATGATTATATTTTTCGTTTCGCAATTGCCAACTAACAGTTAGCGACCTCATAGCTACTTACCAGAAGTAATGCTACAATTGATGTTGACTGTTCGAAGAATTGACTGCCCTAGCCCTGGAAAACTCGGGTTCGTTTCCAGGCTGGAGCAGTAAATTCTTTGAACAGTCAGTCATCATTGTAATAATAATAATTATTATTATTACTATTATTATTATTATTATTATTATTATTATTATTAATATTATTTCATTATTACACATATTTACATCATTGAATTTTTTTTCATGGTGAAACTTGATTGTAGTACATGAACTAAGTTCAAAATTCACCCGAAAATTTAATTATTGAAGGCATTTTTCAACATCCAATTTTGCATTATGATTAGTTAATCATGGATCATATCATGCATCATAATTGGATTTTTAGAATTTTGTATTAAATTATTGAATATATTTCCACATACATTGTTGGCCTTATTTACTTTATTTCTAAAGTACCTCAAATATACTATTTATTCAATTCATTATTAGTAAAATATTTTTCTTATTCGCATTATTTCATATTAATATAAAACAACATAGTTGAACCCCAGGATTACTTCAGGGCACGAAAAAAAGCTGTAGAGCCGTTTCAACATAATAGTACATATACACTAGGCGGAAAATCAAAAACCCGAAAATTGTCATATCAGGTCGTTGAGTATTTATTCTCCAAAACAAATGAAATGTGTAAAGTTTAAAAATTCTGGAACAATACATTATACTAAGGCCTACAAGTGGATGCGCCTTATTGTATTATGTACTATGGACACGGAGTTAAATATGCTTCACAAAATTGAAATATTTTATGTATAACAATATCTGTTCATGCTTACTTTATGGACTACAGTAGGATATCCTCCTATCCGCCTTAACTTAAAAACGTGATGCGAAAAAAACACGATCACTAACAATAATTCGTAAAGGGCACATGTGTAACATGATTGCTAGACATTGCGTTTATCTACACTCATCAATCTTGAAAATTAAAACCTCGTTATATTATCTTTACCAATTATAATCTCTTGATATAAGGATATCTTTGCTTCACACTCACAAGCAAACTGAAATGTCGCTTGCTTTCGATTCAAAAAGAAGCGTTGATTCTATTACTTTTATTATATTATTGAAATTTAGTGTTTTATTACAAAATCAGTTAATAAGAGAAAGTGACATCATATGGGAGGCCAAACTTATTTCATTTAAAAATCCAACCACGAAATCTGGTTGAATAGAAAGTTTAAATTTCTTTCTAAACGATAATACTTAGTGTTTCGAATATACTTATAATTTTATTTCACATTAATTTCAATGAATCTGTAACAAAATATCTTAAATTTTTGAAATCATCAGTAAGATATTCACCTCATTTCATGGATTTAGACGGTTCCAAACTAGTTTCACAACTTATTAGTTACTCAGTTTAAAAACTGGTAAAACTTAAGCGACTCAAAGATGAAGGTTCCTTTATGACCATCCGTCTGCAAATGAAGCGGTTTCGACGCTGTTAACACCGGAGATCTGACGGAAACGGGATTTTCTTCTTTGTAAGAACGCTCCACTACGAAGCAGTATAACAAAATATTGCGTAACTGCGTCCGGGGAGTGGCAATGCGTCTTGAGAAAGCACTGCAGGATTTAATCGGCGTAGGACATCCGGGCGTGCGCTCGAGTTGCATTGCCCCGCTTGCATCGCGCTCCGCTGGACTATCGCCACGCACGCGTGTTGCTTTGTTTTACAGCCGTCCGGCGTTTCTAACGCCGTTATTTGCTGCGTGGCGATCTCAGATCGTCGTCTCTACGAGGTTATCGTGCTCCAGGTGTTACAGTTTCGCCCTGCAATTTACGACACTGCAGTTTCATATTGTTACCGGGAAATTTCTCGTTCTCAAGTGAACGATGTATTAAAATATCGTGTCGTGAAATTGCCACGGAAAGCTTCTGAGAACCTTTAGTAACTCAGGCATTTTTATATGAAATTGTTTCGAAATATGACTATTTTAAAAGGTTTGCTGATTTGCCTCTGGCAGTGAGGGAATTCTCATAATTCTCTATTTCTTCAGATAATATATTGGTTAATAGCAATAGAAAAGTTATTTTATCACCACATTATGGTTATCATGTTTTCTCTCAATTAGGTCTCGTGACGTGCACATGAAATGTCATTCATGTTGAAAATTGCTATGTGACCGAAAACGAGAGCTGGATTAAAAATGTCGAAAGCAACAGACGTAATTGGTGATAGGTGTCATGCTGGTTTAGTAATTATGAAATTCTTGAAAAGAAACCCTCCTGTACCATTTTAAATCAGGTTTACACTTGAAACTGTGTCTTTCCTTATCGTTTTATGTTGAGGTAAAATTAAATCTACTAGCTTCCCCACGTTGAGCTGTCAATCAGTAAGATGAGAAAATGACTCATCCTGCGTGGATGAACTTGTACGCCTGCTAACCCGTATCTCATTACATGAGCAGAATAGGGAATAAAAAATTACCACAGTTTAGAAAGGAGGAATTCAACTTTCGTGACGCGATTGATGACTTTCGCTGGAAACAAGTCTAATCATAGCGAGAATCGAAGTAGGGTCCTTCACTTCACTGACACCTTGACATATCACTTTCAATTACTTATGCCTTTTAAGGATTAATCCTTGTAATTCAGTGTATTGACGACGTTCGTCAATAACGAAACCAGAAAAATCCATTTGGATAATAATAATAATAATAATAATAATAATAATAATAATAATGTTGTATAATGCATTTTCGGTTTCTTTTGCATTTGTCTTCAGAGTTCTTTTATTCCTAATATTACCTCCTGTTGGTTTAATTTCTTATACATTTACTGTTTTTCATCAAACTCTTCTGAGCTTTGATGAAATCATACAATGTAATAAAATTATATAATTTTGTGTGTATGAAGGTAACTTTATTAATGATTGACAAGATGTAGTTTTTCAACACCAGTCACAAATTGATCTTCTTGCAGGCACCTATTTGTAATTCACGTGAATAATTTGGTCTTATTGTAAAATCATATCGATATTTAATTACATTATTTTATTATGCATTGATCACGGTTTAGGTGGAATCCTGTGATTTTGTACTCGAGTCTCCAATGATCTCTACATGTTACAAAATATTTTACTGAAATTATATCTCTGCTCTTTCGTACGATGTATTTCCTCGTCTATCCTCTCTCAGTTTGCATTTGTAGTAATTGTATCAATGTTTGTGATTCCTATTTTCTTTTTAAATTGTTTCGTGATTTTACTACAACGATCTCTTCAACATTTTATTGGAAAATTAACATTTTACATTAATTTTTTATTGTGAAATGCATGGACGTTAATCTATATCAATTTCTAAAGCACACAAAAATTGAAAGAAATCTATGCAGCCTTCGATCATGCGGGAGGTACCTATGGTTTCATCAGATAAGCGTAACTGTGGAAAAATTCAAATAGAATGAAACAGTTTTAATTTTGACTGAAAAGGCAAATATTTGTTTCTATTATTCCGTCTATTCTCATTCAGCGCTAACCTATTGATTTCTCTTACTCAGTGGGTTACTGCTTACGAAAGAGGCTGCCCGCCCTTAAATATTTTTTATCCACTTGTTGCATTGTGAAGCAACTATTTTGCAGCGATTATTTTTAATATTCTTGCTATGTGAAGAAAACAAC
The DNA here is from genome assembly GCA_031308135.1 of Acheta domesticus. Lineage (NCBI taxonomy): Eukaryota > Metazoa > Arthropoda > Insecta > Orthoptera > Gryllidae > Acheta > Acheta domesticus. The sequence goes on from JAHLJT010009419.1 coordinate 169,345,988, forward strand.
TGTCGTTGTACATGATATTGGGGTATTTAATTAATTAATTTAATTTACTGCAGTGTTATACAAGAATAATTTATTTGTTGATCTTTAGGAATGTGCATGCCACTTTTTGGATAACCATTTTATGTGGTTTTGTTGAGTAGCATCTTTCCTGCTGCAGGACACTAGTTGCGATTAGGTGGTAATCAGGTACTGTTCTGGCAGTCGTTTGATTTGTATGCCTGGCGTTCCCCGTTTGTAATTGGAGTACGGTTTGGGAGATACTCTGTTATTGAGATCTTATCTGATTTTGAGTGAGTGTGTGTATTTGTAGGGGAAACTGTCCTAAAATGACATACCCTAAAGAAAAAATGTTCCACTAGCTATAATTTTCAAGTTGGATCCTTTATTTTTTACAAGATTACAAGAAAACTAAACTAGTTGGAATAGCACAGTTATGAAAATAATATGTCTTATAGAGTAAATATCTTTAATATTGCATTTTTTAAAAATGATCCAGTACGTCATTTTGTCCTTAGTATGTGGGTAAAATGACATATGTGCTAATGGCATTCAAAAATCTCATTTTTTACTTATATCTAGTGGAAAGCGCTGACAGTGGCGGCAATTGGGAGAAATGAGGTGTGTCATTCTATCCCAATATTTCATATTAGGAGTGTTCCCCATATGTGTGTAAAAGACGGAGAGAAAGACAGAGATGATGATTATTAATTTTCAATTAAATCAAAATGACGATAAACTACATTAATAGATCAGTTGAATCCTTCAGGCCCCAGACGCGGCAGCATATACTGAGAATGATTGCAGTGCAACTAAAAAAAATCTGTGCTGCAATAAATATAGTGCAGGTTTCTTACCATCTTAAATTGATAAAAGCAGTATGAACGCCATAATGTTTCCTGCCACATTGTGGAAATTTTACTAAATGTCTTACGAAGTAATTTTACATTTTCGTTGCTTTCCTAAAAAGTATAAAAGAACATTAATCTACAAAGATGATTCAATGACTTTAGACAGCTCCTTTATTTTAAAGATCGCTTTTGTTGAGAAAATATCCATTGAATAAAACTGATAACTGGCATTTTGTCCAAAATTTTCCTCTGGCTGGTTTTATAGAAGGGAACAATATCTTTATTTTGCGGTAAGTGACTATACTTTAAGGTCACCTGGAAAGGTGAATGCCTTGGTGGACAGACGATTCTGGAGATATGTCTTAAATGATGATTCAAGGTTGAATGAGGGGCAAAGGAAATTGGAGAATACCATGAATTCAAGTCTGGAACCCACTTTATCCACTAATATCACATGCATCGTTCGGGATTTGAACCATGCTACCCACAGGGATAATGTAATTGATCTTACCAAAACACTACAAGTAGCCCTTACAAAATCGGAATTGTAGATAAGAAAAGTTGATTTAGCCTCGGTTTATGTTTTCGTGTCTTCACTTTGGATGGATGGTGATGTATTTTGATATCAGACTAAGTGAATTTCATTTCCTCAATACAGACGAAATTGTTGACAATTTTGACAGTTTTGCTGGTAGTAGGTCTATATGTTTGTAATTTTTATTGCTAAGCTTTCTTTTTAAACAGAATTTAATTAAAATCATGATAATATTCTAGAGGACGAACTATATGTTGCAACACATTATCCTTAAAGCTGTTATTTAATCAGTTATTTCCCTACTAATTTTCATTCATTATAAGCTTTGTCATACGTTGTTTCTTTTACAATATTGACGTGAAATATAAAAAGTAACGTAAATAAATCAAAGAGAGCTAAACTAAAAGGGAAATCATAAAATGAAGAAAACTACGAATCGTAGGAGGTCAAAAGGAAGTTCTGTGACGGATTGAAGGGGGACAGTTTTAATTAAATAAAATCGAACCTACTAACGTTGAGGAAAGTATCTTCGCCATCACTTTCCATTCACTACAAGGTATGAGAATTCCCAAGCTTTGTAGAGAATGGACGTTTTATTTTTGAAATAGAAGCTTCAGTAGGCCATTCACTATCTGAATGGTGAATACGAGCACGAATCCTTTTCGAGTAGACCCATTGCTGATAACCCATTTAATGCTGATTTACTGGATATTTAACAGAAAACGCAGAAAGCAAGACATGTCTTGCAATTTTGGCAAATCGCGCAGGACATCCCAAGATAAATATTATGGCAGCATAATGTAAAACTCCTGTATTTCTAGGAACGGAATAGAACTGTTGGACCACATTGCACCTATTAATCATGCAATTTTATCTTCGGGGAAGGCCTGATCTAAAGGAATATCAGCTGGAGTAGCTTTCCGATAAATTGATGTAAACAATTCAAAAATATGAATTATCTTTGAATATTATCTTTGAAATATGAATTATCCCAGATTCTTTGTATAAAATTAAAATAACTTTGTAACAAATGTATATTGAATTTTGTTCCAAAGGATTGTATTACCTTGTGTGAATGACGTACATTGGAACAATATTTAATTTTCAGATCAATATGCAGTAATTTGGTAATTTATGAGAATTAAATTTTGTTTATCCTTAAATAAATGGATCAATGTACAGAATGTAAATTTTTAATATTTGGGAATAATTCTTTTTAGCCGTTAAATTAGTAAACGAATCAAATGTAAGTTACTAATTGAAAAATAAACACATTTAAAATGAAAGTATAATAAAGAAGATCTAGTATCAATATAAAGTTTTAAATAAGTACAGTTATTTGTTTAATTTATTTGTACATTCATCAGTTGTCAGAAGGAATCTGTGATTTATTAATTTTCGTAAATATTCTAGAGACAATATCTCAAAAGCTGATTGTCCGGGGTTACCGGGGTATTTACTCACGACTAGAGAGACTTTTCGGATTTTAATTCAATGTCATTTCTTTCTTTTCACTTTAGAACAATGTTGTTTAGTGTAGAAATTAATTTTATGTTGTGACAAAAGAAAATGACCCATTTTTATAAGTATGTTTTTTGCATTTTTCGTTGATTTCGACTAATAAGTTATTTTTTACCGTTTCCCGTCATTTTAATGCATTTTTGCTGATTTAATTGATTTTAACATAATTTTAAAACTCAGAAAAAACAGAATTCCTGAATAGCCTATTCGATTTCTTTGCACAGAAATTGTATGTCAGCCGTTGTCTGTATATAATCTAAGGTTCCTGTGACAACCATCAGTGGCGGTTCAGCCGATTTCGGGATATTAAAGAAAGAGGTTTCCAGATAAAGAACAGCCCAAACCAAAAGTTTGAAAGCTGAATTCACTTGAACGAATGGAAGAAGCCTTGATTACATCAGTAATGTAAATAACGTAACTTTTCAGTTGTTCATCCGCACTGGTTTTGATTACATTTTTACGTAATTTTTCTTTGCTTTTAGAGCATTTTAAAACATTTTGAGGGCATTTTATTGTTCTTTTATGGCGATGTTTTAGGTCATCATCATCCGCCCCCTACTCGTCACAATCAAGCATTAAAGCAGCTCCGCCAGTCGTGCACACTCACGTTTCGCGCACCATGCAAGTCCTGCCAACTCCTGCATTGCTCATCTAGCTCGTCCTTCTTGCCCTGCTCATTCCGCTTGCTCTTTGTTGCCAGGGAACGTCCATCAATAATATTGTACTTAACAATCGAGCAGCATTCTAATGCAGTTTTGGAAAACGGTTTTGTGAGAAGTTTTTCTTCCTAAATGCTCACGTTGTAGTATCGGTATCGGTATGCAATAAAATTAAACTATTTTGTATTGTGTTATTTTCCTGTCAAAACAATATAAGAACATCAAAATACATCCAAAACTTACTTCTAGTGAGGCATTGTTTTTCAGAACACTAAAAACTTCCTTTTGTTCTTCTTCAGCGTACTTGTCATTTTCATCAGCGTGATTAAATGTATAATGTCATTGCAAATTAAACTTCTTCACGTGGTTGAACCCTTTATGTAAACTAAACATTGGCATTGCTGCTTTAGTCGGAGAAAAGATACTTTTCTTCCCATACTGCATTGAAAATTGTCGTTGTAGATGCTCTGGTCTGTGAAGTGCTCGCGTCGACTTCCATGTTTCTGCGACTGGAGGTACCGGGACACTGTATCAGAGGTTATCGCAAGGCGCGCAACGCTCGGGCTCCGGTGTCCCGCTCTCGGCTGACAACACGGCTCCGCGCTGCCGATTTGCTCTGCTTGAGCGGCCCTGGTTTAGATGAAATGCAAGTGGGCATAATTTCTAGTAACATTTTGCGGTATGACATGATTTGCGGTAATATATTCAAATCACAAACTTCACCCTCTTTTTTCTTCAAGTGTTCGTGCAAAATTTGAGAGCAATCGCTTTGGTGATTAAAACGTTTTTATGGAGCTATCACAGACATATTTGCTGAGATGACCTTTGTTTTGCTTCTGGACATAAATCAGGCTTCGCTATGAGTTCACATTTTCTTCAGTAAAAAAAATCTTTCTCCGTTTTCTCGTGGGAGTAAATAGATTCCTTCACACAGAGCTCGGAAAGGGATAATAGCCAAGTTCTGTAAAACTTTGTAAATAGTATTTATTACACGGTAGCTAATTTTTTTATTATTATATTTCGACAAAAATGATTGTTTCTATCTGTAGCGGTAATTCAACCTAATACTTAATGTGTATTAGGGTGAGAATCACAGAGCTCAGGAAAACGAGCACAGGTGTTACTTTCTCCCATAGAACATCATACACAGTTTTAACTGTTTTTGACAAATAAATAAACACATTCATTTTATATAACTGTATTACAGTATTAAGTTTCTTACCCGGTTTCATAAACACGTTTCTTATTTGAGTCTCAATTTTGTAAAAGCGCAGTGTATATAAACATTACCACTATCTTTCATCGAATGTAATGGTACCTTAAAGTAATCTGATAATTGTATTATTTCCAGGTAAGAACAATTCGTCGTAATTAGTTTCTCTGCGGTACTGCTGTTGTTACGAACATACTGCCTACCCACCAGAGCAGTTTTCATTCTTCGAGAGATGAGCTGCCGATAAGACGACACGAGGTAGGATGAGTCGTGATGGAGTGGGGAAGGCGGCGTCAGAGAGGGTGGGGCGATAGGGAGGTGCATGGTAAAAGCAAGTCTCATGGACTGATGACGAAAAGATTTCTGTACTCATTGTTATGGCCGACAGTTTGTGTAACTATTGTTTCACTCTTTCCAAGATGAAACGGTATTTACCGAAAATAATTTCAATTTCCAGGATTTTAAATACCGATTGTTCCAATGGTTTGTCATGTTATGACATTTTTATACTGAAGGTCTTGAAACAAAAAGAAATACTGATTCTTTAAATAATGTCCAGTTAAATCTGTAATAATGATTCTCGCAGTAAATAAAGTATTAATGTTGAAGGAAAGGATGCAAAAAATACGAGTCAGTAAAATATTGAAGAAAATATGTTATAAAAAATTGTGGTTGTAAATGTTATGTTTTTATGAGTTCATGATTGTTCTCAAAAATGTCGTTTGAGTGATATAACTTCGAAGTTTAAAGTATTCACATATATACGTTTTCTGCGTGTGATCGTGAAATATTTCTAAGAATAAGAAGTTACGAATTTTTGTACATAAAAAAATCGAAAAGCTTATTCGAGCTTATCAGTATGACGTGCGTACGTACGTAATATACGTACGAACATGTTACGATTGAATTTCGAATATCTGTGTACACGCACAACTAATCCATTATTTAGTCGCATTTCTTTAGTATGATTATATATATATATATATATATATATATATATATATATATATATATTTTGTGACGTACCGACTGCTCGGGGTCAATCGTGACTTACCCGTGAAGTGGCACGGTACAATAAATTTGTTTGTTTCAGGCAGGGCTCGGGATCTTTTTCGCGAATGTGGACCCTGGGATGTTCGGGGTACAATAAGTACATACAGTTTATTATACAACGACAGTTTGATGTTTATTCATCTAATATCACTAATACACTTTCGAACACTGATCCCCTATGCAATGATTACTATGTTTTGGTACCAAAACTTAATACCTTCAATGCTAGCATCATACCTGTTACCACCTGGGTCACGTCGCTTCGTTGGGGCCCGGCGCCGATGGTGGCGGCGGCTTCGGCTCCCGTCGCGTGGTCCCGGAGCCGTTCGGCCCCCAGCCGGAGATGAGTAGGCAAGTGTTCGCCCCTCACGCTGCTCCACGCGTATATTCTTGGCTAGTGCATCTAATTAACTTATGCTTGTCCTGACAGTCTGAACTCCAGATTTGGGTTGTAACTGATTATGCTAAACACGTTACACTATATTACTCTCTGAATCACCGGTAAAATATCGGTAACCTATACCACGTGTTCTTGTTCTCCTCACGCGTCATCATACAGTTTCATTATGGAAAGTTCCTATACACTGAAAACCCGTCAGACACTGCTTGATCGGTCTCACAAATGATCACTGGTTCAGTCACTGTCTTGTGCACTACACATTCTATCTTTCCCCAAAACCTACGTTCGCGATGCATGTGCTCACGCTACAGGCGGGTTTCTCACTCTTCGGTTTACCATACACTCTATCCGTTGACTTCCCAATGCTGTTCGGTCTGCATCACACTTCTTTAAACGGTCCGAAATGTAATACTATGCAAGTCTATTAAGTTATTCAGCACTTAGGGGTACTTTTCCCCAAATAACTCGCACCGCTCGCGCACCACCTCCGTCCGCTAGCGTGGCTTCCGCTCGTCTCCCCTTCTCAACCGACTTCTCGCTGTCCTCCCCTCGTGCCTCGCGCTCCACGTGACGCCCCCCTTCCCCTCCGTGTTGCCATGCTGCCTAGTTATGCTCGCGCCGTTTGTATGTTCTCTGGTTGTTTAAGTTGAAATGTATCGCGTTTCTATTTAGAGGCGCGGTGCGTTTCAATATATATATATATATATATATATATATATATATATATATTATATATATATATATATATACACACATAATCACCCTAAAGGAAATGGAAATTATGACAACATTAAAGATTAGCTATACATACGAAATTGTCATCAGATGATCAAATAACTTGTATTAAACTATTGAAAATATGTCCCTTTTAGTGTCCTTAGAGCTTTCAGAATTTTAGTAAGACTTTTGACCACCTCGAGCACGGATACATTCTGTATTGGTAATGAAATTCAATCGAAAAGTGGTTGAATGTCATTCTGAGAAACCTCTATCTGCGCTTGAAGCAAGTGTTGATTCGGGTCTTGAAGGTTTGAGGCTAGATGTTGGTATGGCAACAAACGCCTTCCAATGACAACCCAAAAATTCTCTTGGAAAGACAAATCAGGTAAATGAAAATTTAGTACTTCCATTACCTTACTGATAAATTACCGTGATTAAACACGCCTTTTGGTATAGCTGAGATACGAATACATGACCCGAGGTTTTTCTACTCTTTCTAAATACTGGTGGGCAGTCATTTTTTCTGAACAAAGAATCAAATCAATACTGATGTCGTATGCAATAACTCTTATACCATAATCCTAGAAATAATAACCATAATCCTAGAAATTGTAGAAGCCTACCTTTCAAGAGCCTGACATAAATTTGCCCCCTCATCATTTTTCCTAAAAAATTCATCCATCTGACCAAATAAAGAAGTAGAAACTAGTTAATAAACACGACTGAATTCCACTCATCAGTCCAGCTCACTCTCGCTGTACACCATGTTGCTCTTTGTGGAATAGCATCAATGGTAAACAACGCATGGAAAGTCATGATCTATTTCCTGCTTCAAGAAACCTTTTTTCCAATTCTGCTGTATTTCATGACCATTTTCTGTAGACAATTCCATTGCGGGTTCACGGGTTTTGCTCCAAAAAATAACGTACTCTAGTTTGCCGTCGTTTCGGAGTTTATTATAGCTCCATCTTCAGGGCTGGACAAGTTTTCACAACACGGTTATTAAAATATATCACAGTGATAATTACAATTATAATTTAAAAAAAAATTATAAACATTGAACATTGAATATATAATTACAAAGAAAATTACAAATTAAATACAAAGAAAATTACAATTAATTACAAAGAAATAGGACACATACCTTACTATGCGTGGGAAGTTACATAGAGAATATGAAAGTTCACATCATGAGAAACAAGCCACACAGGACAGCATGCCTGCATGTTCCTGAATGAACTAGTGTTTGGGAGCTAACCAATGGCTATCAAGAACAATATCCGGTACAACAGGAGTCAAGGTGAGATCACACACTCATAAGCTAATAATTAATTGTATAAATATATATATATATATAGCTATATTTATATATATTATATATTATATATATATACAAAAACTAGTATATAAAAAATAAAACCTTATGCATGAATATGTCTATTGGATGGATCTGATGGAATATGTCTATTGTACATCACTAGTTGTTATCAATTACTGACAGAAAAATTATGATTTTAGTTAAATTTTATCTTTTTTTAATATATTATTTTTTTTCTTTTTAAATATATGTTTATTTTATTATACATATATTGTATATGCAAGGGGCATCCATACTAGATTCCATCACTTAAACTGGCCGAGCAACACAAATTGTTTTATGCTTTAATTATTTGCTTGTTATATTTGAATTTTATTGTATTGTTAGAAAGTATTGTGTGAAGTTAATCGTAACCATCAGAAATTGCAAACCCGTTAGTTATGATGGAATGGGAAGCACTATCAAGGAAACAAGAAGATTTGGAATATGTGTAATCAGTAAGGAGCTAACCCGATATACAGAAACAGAAAGGTCCATGGATCATGGAATCTCCCACACCCATGATGTAATCTAATTATGCATAACTTACAATGAAAATGAGTGAAAGTGAGCTATGCAAGCAGGAATTATCTGATTAGACTAACATAAGTTCTGCTGAGTTTATCAATGTCAGTTTTTTTGTTGACTGTCTTGTGTTTGGTGATGAAGAGCATCTCTTTTAATAATCTTTTATTATAGTTATTTTCTTTGTCCAAGATCTTAGTACCTTCAAAATTGAATCCATGTCTAGATTCATGGACATGTTGTGCTAGAGCACATAATGGAATTTCTTTTATGTGGAGTTTTCCTGAGTTGGTCTCATCACTCATTGTGCAGACACCTTCAATACCACTTAGTTCTCAGTCTGTAAGATGCTCCTGTGACCCTCACGCTAATTAAGTGAACATTCTCATGCCATTTGCACATTGTAATTCAGTGTTATGACTAAATGTGTTGTACACGTTAATCCCTATACAGTATTTGAGTAAACTCCTCGTGTGCGTGCGTGGAGAAAATACGGTTCCGTCCTGAAGGGGAACCTATAATCTGTTTTCATATTCGGCCGTTACATTCTAAGAAATTCCCAAAAAAGTGCTTTAGCGTATAAATGGAGAATAAAACAATTGCGGTTCGTGGCATCGTGGCATTGTTGCAGTGTTGCACAACAACCAGAAATTTTTGGCCATGTATGAAATACATTTTCTACACATGAAGATACTTTTAAAATAGTTTGCAGGGTCCGCGATGCCACATTCAGCTAGTATAAAATGATTAATCTGTGTAGTGCAAACAACTTAGGCTTTACTACGTGTAGGCAGATGTTCTGCCAGGCTTTACTACGTGTAGGCAGATGTTCTGCCAGGCTTTACTACGTGTAGGCAGATGTTCTGCCAGGCTTTACTACGTGTAGGCAGATGTTCTGCCAAGGCACGATCTTAGCTGCAGTTCCACCGGAGAAGAAATAAAATACTTTTAGTACTTTCAATCTAGCAAATTTTTGCTGTTAATGGTTTTCTACTTGAGAAAAGAAACAAATCATATACCACTTCAGTTGCAACTCGTTTCATAATATATCAAGATCTAAATTGTTTACTTCCCAATGTGGTGTCGACGGGGGTTGTAGAACATACTACAATTTTTTATATCTTTCTTCAAAATATGTATATCACAACGATATTCAAATAGTTTTAAACCAAAAAGTAAAAAAAAATCAGGGACATGGAATGGGATGAATCTCCATCAAGTAAATTATTATTCGTTAGGAAATTTGGGCCTTAAAGACCATATTCTTTATATAAAAATAAGAAGACATCAAGTCATCTCATTTCGTTTGAGAATTGGAAATACTATACTCTGTGAAAAATGGATGAGTCCTACAACCATTGCTCAGCTTTTAATTTAATATCTTGATTTAAATAACGTGAGAATTAAATATGAACTATCAAATAACATACAAGAGTCAGTAACTGACAGAGGTATGACCTAAAAAGTCACTAACTTCCTATTTGTTTTATATATAAATAAAAATGAATAAATGTATTCATTTTATCATGTTGAATATTAATTGCCTACATATTATATTAATATCAAAGATTAATGTAAAGAAAAAATGGAATATTTTTACATCATTTAGTAATACAATAATTAGCTGTTTCAAATATTGTAAATACTTTGTAATAACCATGTAGTCGCTGATGACCAAGTTATTAATGCGATCTTAATAAATAAACCAATTAAAAAAGATCTAAATTGGTACTGCGTGTTTGTACTCCCAGATTGTAAAGTTACGTTTATTCTGATTCGTTCTTTATACACGACTGTTAGTAGACCTTGGAAACTTTGCTTCCGCTATTCTCATTCACTTCACGTTTCCTACGTTGAGCACATTGCAAGACTCATGTCTGGGCCGTGGTCTAAACATATTACACTTGTGTTTGAGTGATAACGTTTCACCCTTTATTTTAAATATTAATTTCGATTGAAAAGGAGAACAAAGTCCCCGCATAAACGCACCTAAAGTGCGCGTCAAGGCCTGTCGCAAAATACAAGAACAGAAATGCTTTACCAACGTGCTGTTTATTTGAATTTGCAGTAATTGAAGATTATATATGAGGCAAATGTAGATTTGTTGTAATAAATGTGGTAATGGAAGTGCAATTTCCTTTAAATAAAATGGTCTTAAAAGTGAGAGAGGTCTATTGTATGAAACGTTAGAGCAGTGGTGTCAAGATCTGCTACTGGTGGCAGTAGCACGCCTCGTGGCACCGTGCCATGCCACGAGCTTCTCTGCGCCACTAGCGTCGTGAAAGGAAACTATTAGTAACCGCCGTTTTACAATAGGGATGGCGTTGTCTCTGGTGGCGAGGTAATGAACTACGTGGAGGGGGCATTTCGTCGTGGCACTCGTGCCACGGGCTCCCGCTCGTGGCATCGACCTTGACAACACTGCGTTAGAGCCGGAGCACAGACGCGAACCCCGTCGCGAGAGCGAGGACCGAAAAGTCCTCGCGAAAGGAGAACTTTGGATTCGTGGCGCACCACTAGGTGTCAAAATAAGTTGTAGATAATTTTGTTTATTTTTTATGTGTATTATTAAGATACTTTTCTTCTACAGATTGTTTTAAATGACATTGCTCAATAGCGAGTTGCCCTACTTACGACTAAAGGAGGCATTGAAGAAATACTCTTCCTACAGGTGGCGTTCGCGGAGGGGGAGCTATTTTTCGTATTAAACGTAATTTATGATCAAGATTGGATTGAATTACTGTGGGGAAATATTTGACCTGAAGTGATTACCAATGATACAGCTTCACAACAGAGATTCTCCAGAGCAGTTCGTCGTTTTTATGTATAGTTGTATATTTGCAGCTTCTTGGAAAGATTACGCAACAAGTTCATGCTATAACATTATCATATTATGTTATTATGAGAGTTCAAAAAAGTTGATGTATTAACAAAATAATCGAACTGTATCATCTGTTACTATATAACATAACTTTCTCGACGTTTAGTTTTTTACTTATTACTATGGTAATTAATTATCATTCATTTTAATTCCCAACAGAATGGATACTAATGTGCAAAGGATGATGAAATGATTTAATATTTTGCTTTAATTGATTTCCTAATGCTGCTTAATAACCTCATTTATTGAATATATTTTGTTTTATAATTAGTATAATCTATTGAGCGCTGTTTCTCGAACAGCAATATTTAACTGTCAGCTTATAGGAGCAAATAATGGTTATTAAAAGGAAAAACTAATTTTCTTTGGTTGCTTCTAAAGATGTAATCTACGATTTAATTATTTTTAATCATTATTATAGTTTCGTTGCTGCATCATTAGGAATATTTACATATTTTTATAGTACCCTGTTTGAAACTAAGTATTTCGTGAAGTTGACTTTCGATATTTAACACTTCAGAACACATTTTACCTTTTTCTTAATAATGCTGAAGAATGTACCCGGTAAAAGAAGATTGCGGTTCCAGCAGTAAGAAAGTGAGAAATGGAAACCAATCATATCGCAGAGTTTAAAAGTAAAACCGTTATTCTTCATCCTGTGCCACGGCCAACAGATTGTCACTTATCATAAAAATATATAAAGGATATCTCTTCGGGGAGTCTTCTTTTACATTTCGAAATTGAAATGGGCTGGCCAGTGCGACGGAGATGCCGCAAACTGTTTTATGTCGACCATGGAAGGCAATTAAATTGTTTCAACGACTTCTTTCTGAATGTTTAGCACGATAGATTTTTATTTATCGTAATAAATGTTTCTTCTAAAATATCCATTTGTAGGTTTTGTTAATGTCAAAGAAAAGAAGAAACTTTTAACAATTTCCAAAATGTTGTGGTAGAACGATTAGTGACAAGGGCACTTACTAAGCAAGCCTACATCATTGATACAATAAACAAATGAAGGTTGAATTAGTTTAAGCATTACAAAGTATTCTGGAGCTTTCAAGGCAAAAATGATTGATTAATTCGTGTTTCCGGGCGCGTCAACTACTTTGGTCATTAGTCCCGTCAGTGTAGTGCGTGTTTTTCGTCGGGAGGTGGCGATGAACTTTTCCCCGCTGAATGGCGAGATCTGGCGTCGACCTACCGTCGACTAGCGGGATTTCCCCTCAACCAAGTATCTCCCACCAGCGGGGCACCGCCCCAGCCGGGACAAGTTCAAGGCAAAAATGAATAGTTAAGCTTATCACATTTCGTGACGTTATAAAACAAGGCTACACTCTTAATAAAATGTTCATCTCTAGCCATAGCTATCTAGTAGGGGGTCTAAATGCACTCGAATCGCCGAAACAAATACCCGCGAGATGGTTATCTCGCCGTGATGTGCACATCCGTGGACACGGGGTTCACATCCAGTCTGTCCACTGCCCGCACGTACGCACGTACTCCCCAGTTCACCGCGTCGCAGGTCCAGCACCCCTTGCCCCGCTAACCACTTCTCGCCGTCCCCCATGTGGCAGAAAATGAATTCTCTCCGGGCGGGCAACGGTGGGGCAGCAGGGCGGGCGGGTGGATGGGGGGGGCAGGGAGGAGGGTGGCGGTGGCGGCGGCGGCGGCGGCGGCGGCGGTGGCGGCGGCGGCGGCGGCGGCGGCGGCGGTGGTGGCGGCGGTGTTCCTCTTGAGGGAGGTGGCGGTAGCCCCGCCGTCATTGTCAGCTCGGCCTCCCATACGGGAAGCGAAGACACGCCAAACGCAGATAGCGGGGAAATCAATTTTTTGTTTCATTGGGACGTGCGAAATTCATATTCGCGCCCACATAACACAGCTGCCATGGAACTTCCCTAACTGGCGGGAAGATTCCACAAAGAGCGCTCAGCTGGACGAAAGTTACTGTTTATTGGGAGCGCCGGGAAAAATGTGCTAACATTTAGAATCAATTTAATAAAAAATGGTAAATTGTAAATCAAACAGATTTGTTTAATTAAAACCGGTTCTGAGAAGAAATTAATTTCATTAGTTATCATGTTTTTAGTGATAAATGGATTAAAAAGATACTTGGATAGTCCATGCAGAGCTGATTAATCTAGAAAATAGTTTTTGGAAATTATTTTGTATTATTAAAACGAAATATTGCGTTTGAAAGTAAAAGTGTGAACTTCATTTTCAGTGTCAACTTTACACCCTTACTTCAATGAAACGGGGGTGAGTAAATACGTATCTGCAATGTTTATAATAGATTACAACATCAATGTAAAATTTACAATGATACCATTTTGCATCAAAGTACTTCCTTATCTGCAGGTCGGAGTCGAATCGTCTGCCTCGTAAAGCATCATTAATTGTAATTACCCTTAATTAGTCGTGACAAGTTCGGAACTGTATCAAAGATGCTCCTAAACCCCGAAATAGGGTTTGAAGAGCTTAGGCGGAGGACTGTGGATGCCTCTTGCCGTACAATAAAAGAATGTTCTTCGATAATGCATCTCTCATAAGCAAAACAAGATTAATTTGTATTTGGTTTGCCACTTCTACAATAGTCACTCCTCAGTTATTTAGTCAGGGAACGGACTTAATCAATATTGGGATTAGTTGTAGATGAGGCTTAACATCTCGCTCTCTCTATTCCTACATGCTTGTTTGTTTGCTTTTTTATTTCTTTTATTTAAGGGAATAATATATTTTAGTTTTGGTTGTACTTTACTTGCAACCTCTGGCGAATTTTCAAAATTTTCTGGAAATGGCTACTCATTTTTCTTCGATATTTTTGTTGAAATAGAAGAAAATGCATTAACAAAAATGGTACAATTTCGATTTCCATTAAAGATTATGAAATTTTGAAAGTTTTTAATGTTGAAATTTATTTTCGAACTTGTCCTGGACATCCAATAGTCAAGCCAGAGATTTCTTTTTCAAAGAAATGTATCATGTAATTTTAGATCTTTAAATGATGTCACATAAAAAAGAGTACTTGTTGAGTAATAAATCATGTTGAGTAATACATCAAGTGTCATGAGGTGTGCCACGCATTTCCGCGGGTTTTTAGGAGGTGAGGGAGAAGCCTGCTGGACCACGTTCGAGGCGAAAGTGTGCCTTCGATACCTGGTCAGCGCGGTGACATTTTATGTAACATTTGCTCGCTCCTGAGTTACGCAGGGCGGTCATCCACCCTGCGAGGAGTAACTTGTTAGGGAAATCACTTACCGAAAATGTTGATGTTGGGTAAGACCAAAGTGAATTGACCTGAAGTGAAACTATTTGGATATCGTGATTAAATATGAATGGCATAAAAAGCATTTTTTTCTTTTTACTGTCCATGTATTAAAGTGTTGAAAAGAACTGTTCAACTTTATTCATGATACTGTAAATCTACGTAGAAAAAAGTCATTATTGACGTGAATTTTAAGCTCCTGTGTAGTAGATTTTGTTATATCGATAAGAAAGATGTCACTAATGAATTCTGAACGCATTTGAAACTTTGAATTGGGCTGTATTGAAGGTTTGCTTTTCTTGAATGTTTCCGCTTTTCTATGGGTTCGTTTTAAAAAAAATCTGCAATATGAATACTGTCATTTGAACGCATAGTCATATCAACATATTTAGTGTCTGACATATTTTATCAAAGCCATTTTTAATTATTTTGCTTCATTAAGTTTAATGTTTGTTGAAACAGATTTTATATAATTAGATGTTTCTTAATTGAATTTGTAAATTTTTTGACTGGGAATTTTCTTACTTTCTCTTTATGTATTAAGTATTAATGTTCTTATAGTTGTTTTTTTTTCTTTTGATACGGAAAATGTGTTAATCTCTTATACAGAAGGTTTCAAAAGTTTCCAAAACTATTATGGTGAATATAATATGATACGTTATTTATGGTGTAAACAAATTAGGTGTATGTTTATCAGAATTTAATGTCAGAATTTTGAAATTTTAAACAAACCACACAGTTACTAAAAATGCACGATACTAGTTCATACAAATTTAATAAAACAAGATTCACGATACATAACTAATACATATCACAGATCATTACATAGCTTTTCTTAATAATTTTAATATGCAAAACAAATACATTAGAAACTTCTCACATCTATAATGTGACTCTTGTTTATTCAAGTGAAATAACATGTAACAATATAATTAGTCAAAATTAGTTGGTTAAGTGATCATCAGTTTTTCTTTGGTGGTTAGTTTTTTGTTAAATCATAAATAGAATAATAAAACATTCAACATTCAGCAATAGACTAATTATATGACACAATACATCTTATCTACAAAAAAATCTATTGAATCACTTTAAGTTATTCGAAATATTTTTAGAGTTTTCAATCCATTGCCTCGCCTGTAAAATCTTATTTTTTTTGTTATACAAATATTGTTTTCACTAATATTTTGCAACAGCCTTTACACATTTCTCACTCGGTACATACCTCATAACTCATGCGGTACAAAATATTTTTGATCCTTAAACATTTTACAATAGAAAGGAATTTGTATAGTTTGAGGTAAAATGGAAGGTCTTAAACTATTTTGCATACAAAAAACATCTTGTTGCGTCTTATCTTTAAACGCTTTTTGTGGATTAATTTCACATTATTTCGTCTTTCCAATATACACAGTTTCAAAGGAGAATCAGCATCTACTTTAAAAGCAACATCTATTGCTTTTAATGAATACTTGACATTATTTAGTATACTACACAGTATACCTATCAATACATAGCACACAACTGAATATTTGCACTGTTCTGACACATATATTTATAAACTAGATTTGACTGTGCTAAAAAATGCAATGCAAATGAGTCTTATATTTTACATAATATTAAACTTAATATTGTAGAAAATATAAAACAACACATTTATGAAGCGGTCATTATCTGGAAATAAGAATGCGCTAACCTTAAAAAATATTTCTGATATATCGTCGTCGTACAAATAAAGTCACACATCTAAAAATACATTTATCGAATGGAATAAATAGGTTTAAAATATAATATTTTCGCTCGGAAAGAGAAAAGAAGTGCTTGACGAAACAATCCTGTATACCGCTAACCCTGTGATATGTTCATAACCTTTTTTAGATGAACATAGTTCACAGGAATGGTGGTAAATAGGATTGTTTGGTTAAGCACTTCTTTTCTGTTTCTGCGCGGAAAAGAAAAGGCCCGTTTAGGATAAAATCGTCAAAATATTAATGTTTAGATATGTCACTTCTCTTGTACACAGACGATAAAAGGTTACGTTAATGTAAATTATTGTTTTGGAGTTCTTTCTTTACTGAATTAAAATTTAAAATATCTTAATTTGTAAAAAAGGTAAAGTACAAAGTTCGTAAATGTTATTCTGTTCTTGCTTTTGTCACAATTACTACAAATACATTTGCCTTTATTTATATGAATTATTAAAAATGAATTTGATCAGATGTGAAGTTCTAATTCTCAAGCTTCACTTATGTCGTTAAAATGATGATTTTCAACTTTGATCGAACAAAGTCTGAAGCCGTTTACTGTTTTGACATTAATTGTTGCTTAATTGTTTATTGATTCTCTTAAAAAATGAACACGTCAACTCGTCAGCTTTTCAGTGTTCACTGGAATCACGTTGTTCAATCGTTACTAATAAGAAACTTATATGTGACCTCTCCCTTCTCAAAGAGTTTAAGATTTCAAGCGCCATTAATTGGATGATCGTCAACAAATATTCCTAATATATTGGATGTGATGTCTATTCCTTTAAAATATACAATAAAAATAACATGGACTGAGTTACATGTTAAAAGGAATTACATGTTAATTAGGAAACCACAATAGATTGTTGAAGTGGCATCGCAACTAATATTCGTGATTAATGACATAAATATTGCAATTATAATAGAAAGTCTAAATTAAATTGTTTGGTACACGATTTTATTGATCTGATCTGTCGTATTTAATCAAAGAAAGAACTTCTCGAAAGGAAAATCTTCCGTCACGATAAGCAGAGCACACAATTACATTTTCTCAATTAAAATATCAAGAATCGAAATCCCTGTTAAGATATTCGACTGTGAAACATTTCCCATATAATGAATTGTATTTCATTATAACTTCTAAAATGTACATTTTCAGTATTCTATTAAAATATAGTATATTATTCAAGCCGGTTCTTTCAAATTTTATTCAAAAAGTTACGGCTTTATGCATAAAAGAACATTGTTACAAGTAAAGCTTATTTCACTTTATTGGCTACTGTTGATTTTGGTCATTTTTGTTGAAAAATTTGCTAACGATCATTCATATATTCAAATTTCCAGAAGAAAGTGACCTGATAGGTTTAACTGACAAACTGTGTTGTCCAAGGACCCTTCAGCTCCAAGTTCTAGTGTAAATATAAACAACAAACATACATAATTCAACATATTCATCAATAATACATCGTAAAACGAAAAACTGTGACATAGAACAATGAACGTCGCCTCCAAAGCAACAGTGCAAACAACAAACCATCTACAACGTTTTTCAACTGTCCAGCTTTCCACGGCTTCTCAAACAGCGCTGCGTGTGCTAGAAGCAAACTGCCAGCGCGGGAGTGAACCCAAGCTGTCGGGTCCGTGGCGTAGATGCGGCGTAGTGCTTAGGACCGCCACAAGGGGCGCGTGTGGGCGTTGCGTCGCGACCAATCGGAGGAGCTGCAGCGCTTGCAGGGCGACGGGTGGAAGGTGAGCACCCACCACGAGGAGAAGGAGGGCGAGTCGTCGGAGGCGGTGGTGCCCCTCAGCAGGTCGTAGCGAGCTTTGGACCGCGGCCACGACGGCAGCAGCGCGCCGCCCTCCTCGCCCGGGTGGCGTTCGTGGGGGGACCTGGGGTAGCCCTCCGGGAACGGGTGGTTCGTCCACTCCGACGGGCCCGGGAACACCACCGACCCTGGAAGCAAACGAATGTTTTTTTATTTTTATTTTTTTAATTTTTTAAATTTTTTTCTGGTACAGTGGATTAATCACTTTACAGAATATTCACAGTATATTTCACAAATAGTATGTATACATGCTATGTTTAAATTATTATTAATAAGTAGGGAGTCCCCTCTGGGATCCTCTTCAACCATTTAGCAGTTCGGAATTGAGTTTACTTCTTTTCTTTTTTGTTAGTTTTTGGAAACTTTTAAATATACGTATTTAATTAGAGTATGGATGAAGATCTTATGGGAAACAAAAGTGAATTCAAGCCAATCAAAATACAGTACCATTTACAATAAAATCTACTGTTTGCGATACAATTGGAATGGAGTGGAAAATGAAATAGGATCACACACTGTGTTAGCTATCACGTGCTCTAATGGATTAGCTCTTCGTGGTAATCCATTTTCAACATAGGAACGTGCTGAATAAGCACTACTGCACCATCTGTGCAACAGTAGTTAGTTAAGTCAGACCAAGAGTAAAGCTGACGCTGTCGTCGCCCGCACATAAGATACTCAAAACGCAGGCTTAGATCGAGTTGTTGACATTCCGTGCAATAATGATGGTATGACAACCCACCTCTCAACTCCATATAGAAATTTGCTTTATAGAATACTCTTTAAAAACTAAATTGTTATGTCTATTAAAATAATGTCGTGCTTCGTATAAATATGATGTAGTTACGAGAAATGATTGTTGAAAATTACTAAAGCACACTTTAAAATCAAATTTTATTTTAACTGTGGAGTTTCAACCAATATAATTACTTCAAGTAAATAGAAAAATATAAAATGAAGTTAAATTAAAGTACCTAACCTTAAATTTACAAATGTAGCTTTTAATTACAATATTGAAATTACATATTTTAACCCAAAGACTCTGTTTGGGGTCTTGTTTGACCTCAGGGACAAATAATGTTTCGCAGCATTCTGAAAATTATTCACGTGAACTTCTTCGTTTAGATATAGACTTTACGTCCAGTTTTACATATGTTGTAATATTTTCAGTTTTCTAAGTTTGTTTCTTTGTTGAAAATAATCTTCATTTTTATTCAGTTAGAGTAAAATATGCCACATTTGATATCTAAATTACAAAAAATCTAAAAACTTGTCCATTTCCGTTTTGTAAAGTTTTGTTTGAGTGATAATTTGGTGTATTGTCTATTATAATTGAGTAGCCCTGTTTCAAACATTCTCATGCTGGAAAGAGAGATGATTACGTGTAGTAATGAGGATATACTAGAATGTTTTTTTTCTAAATATAACATTATTCTGTGTTATTTACTAGAATGTAGTAAACAAAGAATATAAATAGCATCGTTTTCTCAATTAATAATTCCAAATAACATTCTTACTATCAAATACAATACATACAATGCCTGTATCCCATTCTTTCCGTCACTTATAACCTCCATAAGTCTGTCAACTTCATGCCTGGACTAAGAGCTTTCTCATTATTATTATTATTATTATTATTATTATTATTATTATTATTATTATTATTATTATTATTATTGTTTTTATTATTATTGTTATTTTTATTATTTATATTATAAAAACAATTTTATTTCCTTTTTAAGCTGTTTATTTTTATGCAATCATTTAATCTTTTGATGTAAAACGTTTGGGTAAAAAAAGACCCCAAGCAGAGTCCACGAAAGTATTTGAGAAACAGAGTCGAAGGGTTAAAATGACAATATTCGCATTACGTCACCCCTACAATGGCGTCACCCGATGTGAATCCGTCGCTCTTGCCCGTTCCCAGCCGCGCCCCCGCCTGAATGAACCGCGAGTCTGGGGTGGGGGCGGGGGCTCGCGGGAGGGCGAGCGCAGGAGGAGCCGCGGCCAAAAACGGGCGGCGCCTCTTCGTCGCGCCTCAGCGGCCCGGGCGCCGGCAAAACCACGTGGCCGGGGCTTAATGAGGCAGTGCGGGGCGGGGGCAGCGGGAGGGAGGAGGGAAAGGTGGATGTAGGGTGGGAGGAGGACGGGCGTCGCGGCAAGAACGGAGGGTGCAGGTGACAGCGGGGTGGCTCTGCAAAAGCGGCCGGGGACGCGGGCGGTCCCCAAGTCCAGGGCCGCCGCCGTCAGCAAGTGCGGGTTGGGGAGTGGAAGAACGTGTCTTCCGGACACCTCCCCCCACAACAAAATTAAATGATTGCTTGAAAATAACAGCTTAAGGACATAACTTTGGTTTTATAATATAATAATAATAATAATAATAATAATAACAACTCTAATAATTGTCTAAACTCCCAGATAGTTCAAAAGACTGGGAAGTGCAAGAAATTGCTTTATTTTGAATAGCCCACATTTTGCGCAAAGTATTGAAGAGGCACCGACAGTCTCTAGATCTGAGCCTTAGGTAGCTGGTTGCCACCTGGAGTAGATTTTATATTCAGCCGACTCATAACATCTTTAGTCGTGGTGTAGTGGAATAATAATGAGAAAGCTCTTAGCCAGTCATAAAGTTGACAGACTTATGCAGATTATAAGTGACGGGAAGAATGGGGATAGACGCATCGTATGTATAGCAGATATTATTGCAAGAAAAACTGTGCATAATCCTACGAATTGAAGATGCTGCTTGACATAATGTAATTTAAATAAATGTTGAACAAATTATGGACAGACTAATCTCTCCATGACAAAATTCAACAACGACATGCAATAGACGAGATAGACCAGCAAGGACTAAATCATTTATTTAGCTTAAAAATGAGAATAATAAAGTCAGAATCGGAATCAGTTCCAATAGCTGCTCAGATCAGCCATTGAAAACGCACTTAACGTTGTCTTCAAAATATCCCTAAGTCATGAATCCCATACCTGTCAGGAACTGGTAAAAATCATTGATCATTAATTCAACAAAGATTAATTGAATCGTTTTGTTCATCCTTCGTCGAGAAATCTGTACCTCCCAACCTCCTAATTTGTTCATAGTCTGGTATCAGAATGGAAATTGTCTATCGCTCTTACGTGATCTCCTCTGCTTGTCCAATTCTAGGAAAGCATTAGCTAGCAGTACTTTAAAAACACTATAGTCTTAGTTATCTCCATTACCGGATGTGAAGCCGTCAGAGTTTCAAACAAATGCTCCAAGTGGTACGAACACTAACCAAAACATACTCTTCATGAATTGTGTGCAATAATCCATGGCCAACAAATAC
The DNA here is from genome assembly GCA_031308135.1 of Acheta domesticus. Lineage (NCBI taxonomy): Eukaryota > Metazoa > Arthropoda > Insecta > Orthoptera > Gryllidae > Acheta > Acheta domesticus. The sequence continues at coordinate 169,367,862 of JAHLJT010009419.1, forward strand.
ATGCTGATCAGTGATTGGATTCAGACACTAAGGGGGAACCGAGCACAAAACTGTGTTGTGAACCCCTTCCGAAAAACAATCGTCCAGGTTTACGAAAAATCTATATTAGAAAAACGGTTTAGTACCGAAGAGTATTTGATTAAAATTTATTTTCTTAGACAAGCATATTTTGATTTTTTTTCTAATCTTTTATTATTCTTTTTTCGCCCCCCCCTATGGGGTCTCTAAAAAACAGCTTATTTTTCTTGTAGGTACGAATAAATGTCGCCCCAAAATTATTGTACAAAATCACCAAATAAACCGGTATAGTGATTTGAAATTTGAAGAAAAATCTTCACCACTTCCAGATGTTGCTGCGTCATGCGATCAGAAAATCGTAATTAAGGAGGTAGTCTGCAATACAATAGTTCGGAAATCGAGATATAGAGAATGTGAGGCGCAAAACACAGGTTGTATCGATAGTATTCGGAGCTTTGGGATTTTTTCTGCAAACTTTTTGTAAGACATTTTCCAAACCCTCAGGTCATTCAAAAGACTGGGAAGTGCAATACATTGCGCCCTTGAAAACTGCCCATCTCGCGCAAAATATTGTGAAGGCATCAACAAGCACTGGATCTCCTCCTTTAAAAGTTTGTCACAACTCAGATTTTAATTTAACCACCATCAAACATATGTCGCAAATGCTTGGATCAATCTTTCAGATCTGGTCTTCTGCCTAATAATTTAAAACATTTACATTACTTTTAAAACCGTATAACAAAGATCAAGACAAATGTTTACACTTAAAAATGAACTGAAAAATGGAATGAAATTTTAATACATGTGTTTTTAATATTGGTTTTGAAAAGAACATTACAATATTCCCAAATTCTTTAAAGTTCATCTGTCGGTTTTACTGACCCCTAAGAGATGTTTTGAATTTATTCTTAAATACGTTTGCACATAAAGCTAATTCAGTAAATAGAAATTGAAATATTGTGTGAAATGGCTACAAATTAGGACAAAATTATTTCAAGGGAAATATAAAATGTTAATTTGGGATCTTTGAGAATGATTATCAATTAAATTATTTCGAGAAACGGACGGGATAAATGAGTTACTTAATTGTGTGATCTACATTGACATTTATGGGATGAATAATGATTGTACTACTAAGAAACTATTGAAAAGATAAAGGTTGACATAAGTAGTTTGCTGCAGACTAATTAAAAATCAGAACTTTGTTTTCAAAACCTTACTGGTTTTTGAAAAAGTAGTTGAATATTATTATAAAGAGTAGTTGCGATCAAATCTTTTCTCAAACCTACTTACTCTATTTTCTCTCTGACATCGGTTATGACCATTATTCCTATGTATATTTTTGACTTGATATAAAAGTAGTCTTGGTATGTCTAATACGAAAATGTTTTATTTCGCTTCATGTAACGAGAGACGTTTTAATTGTTTAGATTTTAAAAAAATGATACTTTAGTTTTTTATTACGCCTTTAAGTCCGCTTTAAAGTTTTCTTGTATGACACTATTGATATTCAACAGCTGATGACTCTTTTCCATTTTTCCAAAGGCATTGGTCTACAGGTAATTTTCTCTATTCTTTATCCGTGAGACCGGTGCGATCAAAGGAAAAAACGGGCAATTTCATTTTTCATAATTGCATTAAGTGTCCTCTCTAAGAACAGATGCTTCTAATAAAAATCAGGGGGAAAATGTAATCTACCAGAATAACATGGGAAATTAAAATCGTCGTTTTCCTTCTGCATACATTGATACATTCTGGAATTGATTGTGAAACTGAAAACTTAAAACGAATTCAGCAGCGTCGAGTTGGCAATGCAGCGATTCGACGGAAGATTCGGAGAAAAGAACGGTTGCGACTGTGGTGCGAAGTCGTGACTTTGCTCGACGAAGCTTTTTGCGGGAGGGCCGTCCAGGGAAAAGACACGGAATTCCTCGCAGTTTCTTCTCCTTCCCTGGCGCTCGCAACGTTTCATCTAAAAACGGCGGCGTTCAATACGTAACAACTGTCTGAAGACGGTGCACCCAAGTGTTTCCCGGACTCTGTTCTGCAAACAATAATAATCCGCGAGTTGTCTTTCCTGATTGGAGTGACGCTCTTTTTCCGGATCTCCATAATTTTTGTTTAAAAAATAACAAGTTAATGTATTGATTAAATAACAGTATGCATGAATCAATTTATAACACGAATAACAACATTCCTAAAACGAAATAGCTTGTATTATTATAACTCATAAAATGATATACAATGTTTATACGATGCATAGATGCACAATTATCTATAACAGTGTGTACAATGTTTCAATATCTTTGATTAGCGTGTTTCTTAGCTATTGTGACATTCGTCAACGGAAACAAAGAACAGAAAGAGACTTAATGTCGAATAGAACTAGATGATCGAATACGACAAGATGTCATTCACCAAAATGTTTGGTAATAATTGATTTCTATCAGTTATTAGTTTGGAAGCTGATTTCGAAAATAAATCTGTATCATTTTAAAAAACTACATTCTTTAGGGAATTGAAATAGAATATAAATTAAGTATGTATGCTTAAGTTTGAAATGTTTTAATATTGATAAAAACGCAATAAATGTTTACTGTGACCATCAGTATTCTTAACATCTGAAACGGAATGTATTCCACAACAAAGGAGTTTCAGAATCACTGCTAGTGAGCTACAGTGAAGCGGAATGAATGATATTTTGTGAAGCTTTACTATTTCTTCTTTATTGATCAGGACATCGGTGTATATATAATAATCGGTGTACAAATAATAAGCACTATTTAACCCTTTCCAGCCCAATAGTTCAATGGGATCCATTACTAATACACATATTACTATACAAACATACCCATTACTATGGTCTATATGGCCCATTATATGGACCAAATTTCAACTATGTGACAAAAATAACGAAAGAAACTCATTTATGTGTGTTATTGAGGGTAGATAGAAGCGATAAATGTGGAAATTAATTTTTTGTTAATTACCCATAATTTGGGCCGGAAAGGGTTAATAGTTGTGGCACTTTTGGAGGTCTTTTCCTCTTTAGTTAATAAATAAATGTCTTGTGGAATTTCTCCTTTGGTGCTAAATGCCATTGAGTGTTTTAATAGTTACTTTAGTTCATTTACAATAAGGAAAATAACGAGACATAAAATCACGAAAAAATGGACGAAACGTATACATTTTTCAGAAGTCATTTCATTATTAGTATTGTGATATTGCATGTCATTTTATTATGACAGTAATAAGTAATGAAAATTAAAATATCGTCTAGTATGACGAAGCCACGACTTTCGGCAATGAACGTGGTTGCGAATTGCTGGTTTCTCATGGTAGGTTTTTACTTCATGATATTCGCACCGTTTCTTTCTCAGAAAACCTGCAATACAAGAGCTTACATTGCATAATAGGTATGCCTAGAATTTCATTGACCCCACTAAACTGGGATATAAAACGATAATGAAAATTATGAAAGAATACAAATCAAATGAATTGTTTGTCCAAAAACAAACGAATACTCGAGTAAGAAGAAAAACGCATACTAAGTAGTAAAATAGACATAATGGCAAGTAATATTAAAATAATTTTTGTAGAGAAACGAAATAATGACAAATGAGAACAAAGCAGATAATATTAAGAAATAGTTCGTATCTCCTTTTAATGGTGTGATAATTTATCTAAATGAAGTCTGAAGAGAAAAGGCAAAGCGAAGAATAAAATAAGATAAGAAAACTGCTGAGAGATACTAAGATGCTCTTCACAGAGAGGGAAGTTGAAAATAAGGAAAAAGGAAACACAAAAGGCAGTAGGAAACTCTGAGAAAGTTGATGACAGTTCTGGAAACGAGTAGAGCGAGACGAGATAAGTTTCAAAGAGAGGACCCGGAGCGACGCAATGAGAACCACAAAAAAGATGCTCCGGAATTACACCTTTTAGAGGTGACACGTTAGGTGCAAAGGACGGATATTTGACTGCGGTGGAAGGGGGATTTTCTGTAAGGCGGTCGGCGGAAGAGAGACTTGGAAGTTGACAATCTTTAGTTAGGAGACAGGTTTCTGGTGAAAGAAATGAGAAAATAGCACGGGAAGAAATTATGAGAAAAGATTCTGATACACACTTGATAATCTACGAAAGGACAGCAGTGTGAGTATTAAAGAAAATTGCACCGATTTCTGAAGTAATAAAATTCGTTAAATTGGCTGCTGTGCTCACAGAAATCAATGAAAAGATATTGATATAGGTACATTAATATGTACTATGATGAGAATATTTTTCCACATCTTGTTATTGAAGGTTTGCATACTTATAACTTGGAGACGGAACAATAGGATCTGCTTTCACGAATAGTAAGCACAGTTGTCTGATAATAAACACAGTGTTTTGTGAGGTTAATCGTAGCATTACATAGCCCATGTAGAAAACTGGAACAGGACTCTATCTGGGCAAGAGATCGTCTCATTTTGAAACTCAGGAAGCGAGGAATGAAGGTCGAAGGATGGGAACAGAGCGTCCCATGGCCGGAACGTTGGGTGGTGGAGCGTTTGGTGGCGTGGTCGGGTGATGGGGCATCGGATCGGGGGGGGGTGTCGATGGAGGGGCGTCGCTTGGTTTGGCGTCAGGTGGCTTGGCATCGGGTGGTCGGGCGTCGGGTGGCGTGGTTTCGAGAGGCGGGGCATCGGGTAGCGGGGATGGCAGCGGTGTGGCATGTGGACGTGGCGGCGGCTAGGTGGCGCGGCGTCGGGAGACAGGGATCGGGTACTTGGGTGACGGGTAGGCGGGGGGGGCGGCTAAAGGGGGCGGGGTTGGAGGGAAATCAAGTGGCGGTGCGGTGGGTGACGGGGGTCGTGAGGGTGAGAGTCGGGTGGTGGGGCGGGGAAGCGGGGTGGCGGTGGAAGGGCGTCGCGTGGCGTGGCGGTGGCATGGCGTCGCATGGTTGGGCGTAACATGGGCGTAACATGGCGGGACGTCAAGTGATGTCGGGATGTCGGGTGTCGGGATGTCGGGTGTCGGGATGTCGGGTGTCGGTATGTCGGGTGTCGGGATGTCGGGTGGCGGTATGTCGGGTGGCGGTATGTCGGGTGTCGGGTGTCGGGATGTCGAGTGTCGGGATGTCGCGGGGCGGGATGTCGGGTGGCGGGGGTCGGGCGGGTGGCGGGGCGGTGGTGCGGGACTTGGGTAGGGCGAGAGCGAGGTGTAGCGGGATGAGGCGAGGCGGCGGCGTGACGGCGACAAAAGAGCGTCGCCGATGGTGAAAGTGCGCCCATGGAGTGACACTGAAATTTCGTCTCTTAATCCCCGCTGTGGCGCTGTGTGGTCGCGTAAAGGAGACCGCAATGTGGTCAGCCACACCGCACCTCGTCCTCTGGAGCAGCACGAAACCCTAGCACTCTCCCTCAGTTGGCCTTTCCTTTTGCTTGAATGGTTTCTGGGAGTAACTTTACATGCATCGAATAACATTTTTGTTTTAAAACAATCCGTTAATGATATTTTTTGTTGATTATCTCGCAATTTTAATATTCCCACGAATGTTGGTTTTTTCTCGCGTAGATACAAGTGTGGGGATTGTGGGACGGCAGGCAATGAACGCTCTCCCCCACAGCGTGCCAGTGATCCAAATAGGAGGAATTGAAGGAGTGAGAACAAATGATCGTGTGCGTTCCCTCGCCCTTTTTAAATTCGGAGCTGCTCTGGTATTTGAGCCGTTGAGAGCAAAAGTGGTGTTAGTCTAAAAACATACTTTCCGGAAAATGACGTGTAAACGAAGAACTCTGTTAAATTAATAGCTTAGAAATAAATGACCTAAAATGTTAAGGAGAGATTCTTTTAACTTACTACAGATATTTTGGACTGAAATATTGCTTATTAATTATCTATTTTGTTGACTGTCATCACTTTTGCACACACCGTTTCTGAAAACTACGACTCACATCCAAATAATTGGCATGCGTAATTTTTATCTGAGGTAGTAATGTGATGAAAAATAGAGCTTTGTCACGATTTTCAACCCAGAGCAATTTTGATGTTGCGATTTTGACACAAAACATTTATGTGTACTACTCTACCACTATTGTCGCGAGACCATTGGGATGCGCAGAGCTACTCCCGACAGCAATCGGGAGAGGTGGTCAGTGCATCAACTGATGTCACTGCAGTGCCTCGGACAGGTAGGTCGTGGGTTCGAGTTCTGACGGCGGCAGAATTTTCGACACTAGCTTGTCAGCTAGGTCGCGCTAGAACCGCGCTTGGACCAGGCGCGATCTTTCCTTCCTCTTCCTTGTCCTATCCACACCCTTCGCACGCACACACACACACACACACACACACACTAGCATGCATTACACTACCACTTTGCCGGGAGACCGGTCGTGGGCTTAGAGCTAGCAGCGGCTGGGGTGGTGCCTCCCTGATGGGAGACACCTGGTTGGGAAAAACCGACAGTAGGTCGGCTCCGGATGTCGCCAGAGGAATGATCCCCACCACCTCCCGATGAACAAATTGCACTACACTTACGGGACTAATGACCTATGTAGTTGACGCGCCCGGAAGCTCTAACAATCAATCAATCAATCAATAAATCCCAACTGCAGCGGTGTCCTGCCGTGCTGGGTAAGGTTCGTGGAGTGGAAAATCCCGCAATCTGATCGGTATATCGGCGCCAGAGCTCACGTTCCAGCGAGCGAGAAACTCTGCATCCTTCGGCGGTATAAAATGCTTACAATTGGACGGTGTTATGCATCAACTGGCTATGCACCATTTTTGAGAAAAAAAATAGATATGGACGCCATCAGTTGCATTGGACCATGTTCTAAGTGTACGCAAAATTTTGGCGCCAAGTCTGTAAGAATAGCCTTATAATTAATGAAAAATGTAAACGCCATCAGTCACATCAGGGATTTTATGTTTCGCAACAACGTATAAATCTAGATCTTCGAATCTGCTGTACTCAATTTCATATTATGCAGGTAAGGGCCAGATATTCCACTCACCGATTGTGTAGTTTGGCGCTTTAATGAATGAAATAATTAATTAACAGTTTTTAGAGCTGCAAATGTAATAAAACCTTTTGAGCACGATTATCTCAAAACTTGTATTATGTCTCATAGCCGGTTGATGTATGACACCAGTCCAATTATGGTACTAATGACCATAGAATAAGCCCGCCCAGAAACACCAAATAATCAATCAAACACAGATTTTAATGCGTTAAACACATTTCTAAGTCTCTTTTGGGATAGCTATTATCTCTTCCTTACTCTATTACCTCTCTCTTCCGGATTCCTATGTTAAAATGTTTTGATATGTCGGCTGTCGAATCTTAGTGAATATGTAGTCGATCCTAATTAACGTTATATATTTAATTCTAAGTGCAATATAAATATTTACTTCGTATTAGATTGATAGTGATTAATCGATATAATAGATAGCTTAGATACAACTGATATGATTGAGTTAGACGGTCTGTGATTCCTTTGCAAGTCGTCACAGCTAGTGAGATTCATACATGCAAAGAAACGTAGGCCTTCTCCCTCTTGCTCCTAGCTACATAAATGTAAAGGGACATTAAGCCATTTCTTTACGTAGGTTTGGGACTGGATATTCCTGTTTTTTACGCCTAACATGTATAACTCTCTGGTACAAGACAAATTTTCAACACTGAGAAGGCTTGGTAGTTTTTAGTAGTCGCTCAACTTTCCGATAAACCTGATGGTTTTGACACACTTGACCAAACCGCTTCTAAAGTATGAAAGTGCATTTTGCAACTAATTGCATTTGCTTGACTGTGACTCAAACTTTCATTACCACGTCAAAAAATTTGTGGTCTTCCATGCAGAACTCGTCCGTAAAAATTCTTCCTTAACTATGAGTTTTTCTGAGTTTGGAATTGTTTAGATGTGATATCATGCCTACAAAATGCCACTGAATCTCTCATGTCTCGTTAAAAAAAGTCGTGTCATATCACTTCACTGAGATGGAGTTAAAAAATGAATGTCATTGCCTGCATAATTTTCTCCAAGTTGGTCTTATATTGATTACTCAGCCTCGATGACCAGCTGCCAAGACTGAATATCCAATGTTGGCAAATCGATTTTCTGTTTCAAATACTATAATCGTTGTATTCGGGACAGTCTCAACTCAGCAGGTACAGCTGACTGCAGATTGCTGCTTAAAATCGGTGGCAGTTCAAAGAGTGCTTTTACTTTGTACTTCTGACAAAGAAAACTAGTAACTATCTGTACGTCATACCAGATTCACGCCTCATATATACAGGTGTCCGAGGAGGAAACATCGAAACTTCCAAAATAAGCTCTTAAGATATATAAGCTCTAAGCATATTTTGTCTAATAAACAATGGTTGAGCCGCAATAAGCACTCAAAAGTTGGTTTAAAAAATTGATTTCTAGGCAAATATTTCGATTATAGAAGCATAGAAATGCTTCAGAAACATGTAAATTGGTTATTATTTACAAAAGAAATGAATATATTTGTTCAGAAAGAAAAATTAAGCGAGAAATAAGAGCACCCACTTTACACAATTCGACTGATTTTTTTTTATTTCTGGCTTAATTTTTCTTTCTGAACAAATGTATTCATTTCTTTTGTAAATAATAACCAATTTACATGTTTCTATGCTTCCATAAAGCAAATTTTTGCCTAGAAATAATTTTTTCCAAGCAACTTTTGAGGGCTTATTGCGGCTCAACCATTCGGAATATCCACGTAGTTTATTAAACAAAATATGCTTAGAATTGTCTTAAGAGCTTATTTTTGAAATTTCAACGTTTTCTCCCCGGACACTCTGTATAGGCTCTTTTCCCCACAATGGAAGTCAATGGCACCACCACTCCACCTAATGCGGGGAGAACCGCTCCGATACGCTCAAGGTGCGAAATGACGGGGTGAATGCCGAATATCATCCCCTAGTGTAGGGATTCCCAAACTTTTTCTTGCATCGATACTTTTTAAATAAATGATTTGCTTCATAGACTCCCTTGATTTTTTTCTATAATATTCGGAAGACAGCTTAATTATAATACAAAAATCTAAAATAAATGTTTTGATAACAATTAGGCAAAGAAAACGAATAAAGGCTTTAAAAACGGTTTATTAGATTTGTGTTTTACTTTTTGTACTATTATAATTTTTTAATTTTCACTAATGTAAATAATTAATATTAAATGTTTCGAAGCTTTGTGTAAAAAGATATTAATTACCAACTTCATTTATATTCGTTTGTAATCAATAGGATCTTGAGTATACCAATCACTCGCCGGTTCATATTTGGCTTTCGACTCGCAACCGATTTCTTAATCATCATTGACCCTCTTCAAAGTTTCATCAACCCCGAAGGGGTCGGTAGGAATCCCATTGGGAACCACTGCCGTGAAGGCTTAAGTGTCACGTTCTGAGAAAGTATTGATTTGTCTTTGATAGGAGCACAATCACCGTAATTCGTTTCTAGGTTTCTTGTTTACGATTTCCACACTTTAAAGTGTTTAAATAAAGAAATCAAAGTAAATGGAAAAAAAATTTCCGAAGAACTTGCTTGGGCTTTATTCTTCTCAAGACAAGTTTCTCGAGCTTAATATGTATGCATAGGAGATGCAATATGAATGGTATGCATTAGTAACTCCGACAATAGTAGAACTCAAATAGAGGCAAATTCTGATTAGAGCTAATAAAGAAGTAGACTGCACACGATCTTTCCTTTCTCTCATCCTATTCTCACCACTTACTTACACATACTTACACTAACATGCACACTTTACTACCACACAGGTTGCGAGACCGGTCAAGAATTTAGAGCGGTGTCGCGGCTGGGACATTGTCCCGCTGGGGGGCGATACGTGGATGGGTAAACCCCTGTTAACCGACGGTAGGTCGGCGGCGGCTCTCACTATCTAGCGGGGTAAGATCACCTCCAACGCCAGACGAAATCATGCACTACACTTACGGGAGTAATCTGACCAATTGACGCGTCATGAATCACCGATCAATCAAAGCGAAGAAAAAAAAGAAATAGCTCCGGCGCCGATCTCAAGCAACCGATGTGTCGCGCCGTTGCCTACGACACCCTAGTCCGCCCCCGCCCCTGTCGACGCCGGACTGCGCAGGCGCAGTGGCGGTTTCCCCGGGGCGGTCGTTAGGCGCGGTGAGTCTGGACTCTCCGACTCGGCGCGGCGCCGCCCCCGCGCGGCCACCGCTGCCATTTCCCGGGCGCGCGGGCAGGTCCTGCGACGCGGTGCTTTCCCCGACGCTGCACTTCCGCCTCCGGCCTCCCTACTCCTCTCCGCCCCCCACGACGGTCCGATTAGCTCTGCGTGCAGCTCCCACAGATCTGACGACGCCTTATGTATTCCGGAGAAGTGGGAGAAATCCACGGCGACGGCGATTGGTGTTCTACTTGAGCTATACGACGGCTTCATTATAACACAAAAAATGGAAAATAAATTTTTTGGTAATATTTAGGGAAAGAAAATTAATAATAGTTTTGAACAACCGGTTTATTATATTATATGTTTTATATTTTTTGTAGCATTATTTATTTTTAAATTTTTACTCATGTAAACAAATATTATTAAATATTTCGAAGTTTTGAGTAAAAAAAAAACGCTTACATATGAACTTTGTTTATATTCCTATCTAATCAAGAGGAACTTGAGCATTACAATTACTGGCCGCTTCATATTCGACTTTCAAATTCTTAATAATAATTGATCCCTTTCAGCATTCATTGACCCCGAGGAAGTCGATATCAACTCCATTGGGAGCTACTGTCCTAGGGAGTGAGTGTCATGTTCTGGAAAAGTATTGATTTGTCCCGGATAGGGGAATATCTGCGTAATTCGTTTCTATGTCCCTTCTTTATGATTTTCACACTTGAACATTTCAAATAAAGAAATCCTGCTTTCCTCGACGCTGCACATCCGCCCCAGCCCTTCTCTCCCTCCTCCCTCCATCCCTCTTCCCTCCTTCCCTCCATCCCTCCTTCCCTCGATCCCTCCTTCCCTCCTCCCCCCTTCCCTCCTTCCCCCCTCCCCACCTTCCCTCCTTCCCTCCTTCCCTCCTTCCCCCTTCCCTCTTCCCTCTTCCCTCCTTCCCTCTTCCCTCCTTCCCTCCTTCCCTCCTTCCTCTTCCCTCTTCCCTCCTTCCCTCCTTCCTTCCTTTGGCATTGCGTGTAGCCCTCTCAAATTTGACGACGCCTTTACTATTCCGGAGGAGTGGCAGATCTCCGGAGCAACGGTGATTCCTGTTCTACTTGGGCTACGTTGGCGCCTGCTAGGCTGGGCTAGGCTCAAGCCAATCATCCAAGTACGCTATTCGTCATCAATGATGCAAAAAATGCGTTGGCAGGTCTAGGCCCTTTGAGGGAATATGAACGGCAATGCGCCTGAGCGATTGTTCCTATTTAATGAATTATGGAAATGGGCCTAACAAAATATTTTTAAAAGTATATCTTTTAGTATCTTATCTCCAATTTTGGGGAAATGTTTTTTTTATTAGTATCAATCAATGGAAGCGGAGTTGGTGTTGGATCTAGTTACCTTGTGTTTTTTTAGTAAAGAACAAAGCCCGATTAAATGCTTTAAACAAAGAGTGACTGCAACATCTTTTACACACAAAAATACGTGAGAGTTCCCCAATGAAAGTTGTTTGCTTTTAATCAGTTTTTGTTTGATACCCTAAGCAATTCTGGTGGAGATAATAAAGTAGATTTTATCCCTCCGGAAATGTCACATAGACTTTTTTATTTTGTTGAGGGTGGTAAATAAATAGGAATCAGTACCTCATCATTGTTATTACTGGAACAAAATGATAAGGCGAAAACGATAACTAGCTATTGTAAAGGGAATAAACAAATAAATTCCAGCAAATTTATATTTCTATGTTCTCGTTAAATATGCCAAGAGGGAAGCAAGGCGGTAAAGATTTTAATAACAAACTACATGGTTTTAAACAGGCAAAATAATCGAATAAAAATAAACAATGATTTGCAACTCATTTTAATATTTCGGCTAACTTTTTGAATTGAATGTGTTAATAAAACCTTCCCAGTAAACTAAATTTTGTCAAGTAATGCAATTAATGTGAAGAAAGTTAAACACTCGTCTGTTTGCCACCATTGTATTTTTCTTAAAGAGACATACACACACAATACCTCGCTTTTGGACTTGCCGACACCCGTAGATGAAGTCTTAGCTTGTGGCGCAGAGTAGTTCTGGCGGCAGCCGCCGCGAGCGACTGCGGCGGCGCCATCAAACGTCCGAGGAAAAAAGCGCGACGCAGCGGGCGTGAATGAGTCGTTTTCCGCCGGCGGCGCGCGACGCGCGTCCGACCAGCGGCGCCAGACGCCGTTTCCGCCCCCGCCCTCGCTGCCTCCCCCCCACTCCGTCCCAACCCACCCTCATTTACTCACCCGCCCGCCCACTCGCCCGCCCGCCCGCCCGCCTAAACCGTCCGCCCGCCTAAACCGCCCACCCGCCTAAACCGCCCACTCGCCTAAACCGCCCACCCGCCTAAACCGCCCACCCGCCTAAACCGCCCAACCGCCTAAACCGCCCACCCGCCTAAACCGCCCAACCGCCTAAACCGCCCGCCCGCCTAAACCGCCCGCCCGCCTAAACCGCCCACCCGCCTAAACCGCCCGCCCGCCTAAACCGCCCGCCCGCCTAAACCGCCCGCCCGCCTAAACCGCCCGCCCGCCTAAACCGCCCGCCCGCCTAAACCATGCACCCGCCCTAAAACCATGCACCCGCCTAAACCATGAACCCGCCTAAACCATGCACCCGCCTAAACCCGTCCGCCCGCCCGCTTAAACCGCCCACCCATCCACGGATCGGAGAAGCAACGCTACTCCGGGGCAAGTGAATACGCACATCACTCCCCTCTCCACTCCGTTTCTGATTGGTAGTGTTTTCAATGGCTTTCTATGACTTTTTCAACCAATTCCAGGCGAATGCCGGAGCAGTTTCCTAACAAGCGGGCCACGAACCTCGGGCGATCACTCTTTCTTCTTCCTTGCCCAAACCTCTCCCCTTACGTACACGAAGTTGCACTACACTACTATATATCCTGGGAAAGCAGACGGTAGCCTAGGCATTTGGCGGAAATCTCATTTTCATTGAGCTCTCTGAATTTTCGAAAATTGCAAAGGTTTAATTTTTTCGGCTCTTCTTACAACTACAATGTTGAAGATAGATTTTTTTCTTAATAAAATCTGTTCTTCACAGAAACATCGTTAAATAAGGTCATGTAAAATTTTCGAGTTGTTTTTACGTAATTTTATATGAACTATGGATTATTTTTGAAACAATATTTTCCCAAACGCGGCTTCAGAATGTTTCTTTAAGTTTTATCGAATAGAGCAAAACGCACTTATAAAAATGGAGCAGATATCATTTTCGAAAATCATTCTGTTTTCCTTAATGAAATCGGTTTTAAAAAAATTAAATAAAGTCTTGTACATTTTTCGAAAATAGGAATAGTTTTTGCATATTTTTTTTATTTAAATCATGGCAATAAAAATGTGAAAAGGGATCTAAAATAATTCTTTTAATTTTTGCCTCGAATAGAATTTACGCTCATAAAAATATCGCAGACCCATTTTTTGTTGAAATATTTGAATTTTCGAAAATAACAAAGGTTACAAATAATGCGAGAAAATTTGTGCTGTTGTAACACCACTAGTTTCGTTACTAAGGGCATGAATACTCAGTGAATCTGTACAGTATAATTCTGTTGTTAAAGTGTTTCTTACACTCTAATATGCAATCACGCATGTGACTGGTCTACCAAGAAATTATTAACATCTAAATTGAAGTTTATTAATAGCTGAATTTTAAAGCGCAAAGCCGTTGCTTTGTCTGTGACACTAAATGCACTGTCTAATTCAATGTCATGTCTTAATTAATTGAATAACAGTGATATTGGGTTTCAGTGAGTGCAAGTATTTAGTATTATATCTGATACCATTGATGTTTGCTAATCTGATAGAAGTCGCATATTTTATAATAAAAGAAAGTAATACTCAGTAGAATAGTCTCTGATACAAATTGAACAATGTACCAGAAATTAAATGTACACAATTAAATGTTTGCAGCCTAATGTAGTTATTCTATCAAAGAATTAATATGAATACCGAGAAAAACTCCTACAGTATTACGATATCGCAGATGGTTTGACCAAGTTCCGAGCTAGGCTTTTCCGACACCGGAAAGAAAGAAAATTATCTGAGCAATTTAAGTCAGATCAATAGAAGAACATTTCTTTCTGCTTCAACCAAGCCATTAGTTCGGTATTGTATTCTTATTTTAAAGTAGGCTGGAAGTACTTGTACGCCACTTGGACGGAATTTATATATTGACCTATCAATGCTTCGTCCGGCAAATCAAACGCAAACGGAATAATGTATTTAAGACCTTGTACCATGAATAACTGAAACGCAACCTCATTATTTTCATTGGACTGGTCTTGAAATACTGCCAATTCTAGTGCGCCACTTCAAGCCGGACGCTACCGCTGTGCGGCGGCGTTCTCATGAACCAAGAGCGTCCGAGGCGCTTTCTCTATAGAAAAGCGCCAAATGCGAATGCAAGACGAACATCAGAACATTGGCAATTAAAGTAATTTGATGTTGACTTGTTTTCAGCGTTGGATTGTCTTAACATCGACTTGTGGGCAAGATGTTTAAATATATTTAACACATATATATCGTGATTGCAATGGGACAAGAAATGGGATGATTACTTCACGAGAAGATCGGGTTTTGTTGATGAAGGTGAGATATGTAAGAGAAGAAAGTATAATTAAAATGTATTCACAAAATATACTTAGTTAACATTGTACTATTGCGCTTCAGATGATGGATTTGATATCAGAATAAAATGTGATGAAATACTGTTATTACGAAAAGTAAGTTACTACTTTAGAGAAACCAAACAAAAACTAATAATTCTATGTGATGTTATCTTCCACACTGGAGCATTAATACTTATTAAATACTTTTGAGAATTGCCAAGAGCAACATTTATTTGAGAATAATTTTAAAAAACTTTTCTTCGTGTTTAAAATATTATCCAATACTACATAAATAATAATTATACATGATCATAAAATACGTTAATATAATATATAATACAACCTATAATATCAGTTTTGATTTAATTTTAAAAAATTATGGCATAAAATAATGTGAACTGTTGTAATAAATCTAGGATCACAGAGGCGCACTAAAAAAATAAAAAGTCAAACTTGATGCAAAAGTGCTCTTAAAGTCAAATTTCTGGCGGAAATCCCTATGTCCTGAGGTAGAGCTCTGTACGAGCAAAGTACGGAAAACATAATTCTCCGTTTCGCCACATGATGGCGTGACAATCACGTCTTGAAGAATGCGCGAATCAGTTGAAAGTCTTGGGTTGCAAACAGCCGAGCTCTTCTCTTTTCAGGTTTCAAATATATATAGAAGCAACGATATATTAAAGCCTAGCTAAAAAATAATCAATATTCATCAGTCTTTCATAAATTTAACATCTACGAGTATATCGCTCACAATATAAAATTTGATTTAGAAACACAATTGTTCCAAGTTACAGAATTTACGATATATACAACAATATAGAGGAATTACAATCAATTAAATTTATAAGAATATTATCCGAACTACTCCACTCTTACTATGAGTATTTTGTATCCTTAATATAGACGGGAATGTGAATGTTCACTATTTAGTTTCATCTTCACTGCTCAAGTACTGTGGTACAAAATTATTAACGAGCTTTTGAATCTTGCTGCGCGTCTGGAAATTTTATCCTCCAGATCAGTGGGTCAAAATCCATCTTCTCTTCAAGTAGTTCGGTATCTCCTCTGGAAAGTTCGTCAAGTCCAAGGGTCAATACTGCAACAGGACCAATAGATCTTAGATTTTAAGTACATTAATTAGCATATTTGTTAATTAAAATATTAGTATATTTATTTATTTGTCCTGGGCCTCCAAGAGCGAAATCACACAATTCAAAAATCACAACTGACAAGAAAGGCATTTCAATATTTCGTTATCAAAAAGAGAAAAAGTGTAAAATAAAGAATATAATACAAAAGTTACTAATAAAATCATATTTCTTGGATAATTGTTACCTTTCAATTGAGTATTCGAAATTAAATAAACCATTCCCTGCAACAATCAAAATGAAACGCAATTCTACAAAACGAAGATTCCCAAATCTCAATCTTTTGAGAGAAAAACAATACACCTTACCAAGGGTCGCAGATGGCCCCATGTCATTTTTTGTGCTTCTCAGATTTGCATGCACAACCTGCTTGTTAATAGTTTTAGATTCATTCATGCGTTACTCATCTCAGCGGCAACTCCAGATATTTTCCTCTTGGTTTCGTGGTAAGATACGAAATATATTCTTGGTTTTCCAGAAAATATTTAATTGTGTTTACATTGTGTAAGCTATTTACTCGATGTCTCTGAACACAGTTTTGTGTAAGGAAATTCTAAAAACTTTTCGCAGTATTTTGAGGGAATTTGAATGTTTAACTAGAGATAATACAGAAAAATACTGGATTAATAATATTGTACAATGTTGACGGTGCAATCGAAGACAAGTTTCTGACCCCCCCACTAACTTAGTTACAAATATACCTGTTCACCTAATAATTTATTTTCTTTTATTTCTCTACATAAATCATTAAAAAAATTGAACGTGTTGCTTCTCTTTTAAATGGGAAAGGATTATTGTCATATATAATTAACCCCACTTTCATTCAATTGAATTGAATTGCCTTATTTTTCGTGGCGAGACTCAGGCCATGAGGCCTGCTCTTCCGTCTGACCACGTAAATTTCGCTACGCTCCTTTCACCAACTAGCGGAGAAAGAAGGTATTCCATATCGACGAAACAGGCGATTTTCAACTTTTGCTCAGAGGCGTAATTTAGGCTTGAGGATCTTTTGGATGCAGTAAATCTACTAACGTGGGACAGCGGCTTTACTTTCCCTCCGAAGGAAGGCTTACGAAGGATTTTTTTCGCCCTTAAAGTAAAGCCGGCTGTCCCATGTTAGTATATTTACTAAGTAAATTAAATTCAGACAAAATATAAATGTGCATACTTTCTCTTTTGAAATAATGAGTGACGTCTAGAAGCTGTCATGGTATCTTTGTAATGACATTAATGGAAGTATATGATCACGAAACAAATTAAAATGCTCCTGAACAAACTTCCTTACGGAACATCGTTGGGAGTCATAATCGGGCCAAGACCGGGTCTGCGGCATTGTCCTAGATGTTATAGCAACTCCAAGTTGGAGTTGGTTTGGATATGAGGCTTGACCTTAAAATATATTAGTAAGCCCTGAGGAACGAATTATAAAATTCCGAAACGTTGGCAAACTAATTGTTTCATTGTTTACTGACCAATCCCGGGATCTACATCCCTTTTTGAATACAAAAACAATTAAGTACTATTTAGAAAACACAAAACGAGCTGTCTTCATTGTGGTGCAAACTCCATTTGTACTCTGATACTAAATCACTTACTTACCACGAAAATTATAGAAAATATTCGCCTTTTTGCTGATATCACTAAAGCAGGAATGAACCGACAATTGATGTATCATGCAAACATAACAATTGACAATTGATGGTTGCATAACCAATGCAATTGTTGTGCCAATGAGTCAACTGGCGGACCCCTGAATGAAGTTGTGAAACAATTGAATGAAAACATATGTATTTAGAAACGAATGCTAAATGTTTTACAGCAATTGTTTGCAAAAGTTTTCGCTATTTAGTGTTACAAAACTATTTATGTATATTTCAACATGCACTGCAGGTTTTTGTACTACCCTTTCGGCGGGGACATCCACGGCTTCGACTCTTTTGAGGATTTAGTATATTTAAAATGTTTTTCGAAATATACAATTGTCTACATCGTTAGTCAAAAAACTGCAGTAAGATTGCAACATTTTTATGAGCTGACCGAGGATACAAAAGAACATCGGAGTAAGCGAATACGCATGGCGTAACTTTTTTTACCAAATAGTTTTGCTTCTTTTAACTTTGTTTAACGTTGATGCAGATACTCATAATTGATAATAAATCCTATAGATAAATACGGAAACATAAAAATTGCCTTATTTGTATTAAAATTTAATAAATTTCAGGACCATTCGAATTTACCCCAGTGAACGAAGCATTGAATAAATTTTTCAGCATTCTCCCTCTATTTTACGAGGATAAGTAATGAAAGGGAATTAAGGTGAACAAGTGGTAGGTATCTTCACAATTTATTATTGTACTAAAATTTATTGAACTGAAAAAATTCTCATTTGAATTTGTACCGCTCAGACGGTGACTGCGTCACTGATTGTCTCAAACATATTTGTTAGCTTGATCCTACGAATAAATTAGGTTTTAATATTTGGTGACATTTTTGCTGCTTACAGCAGACTACATTTTTAGCGATGGCTTTTTAAAACAGCCATACTTTGCTTCTTCCGATATTACCAATATTTTCGTTCAGCATCCCTCCATCCTGATCCTGAAAGGAAAATTATTTTATGATGTAAAGTAAAAACACGACGGCTCCATGCTCATGTTCGATTGTTATAAGTAAGAAATATTAGTTGACAGAAAAATAAAGAAGCCATGAAAAAATTACATTTATATCCATCCTAAGAGGCAGTTATTCACTATTAATTGTATGCTTCTCTAAAATTTGTTGCGTACATATTATTGAAATTGGGTGTCTTTTTAGTAACTAAATTTTTTGCTCTGGAGATGACATGATAAGGTTGTACTATATTCCAAAAAGAGCTTGAATGTAATTGTAGTCTTTCCGTAATTCTTTCAGAGATACATTCTTATTTCACTGAGGATTCAAAGACCTACTGTGATGAAAATGAATAGTCTTGTCAGCATAACATGAATCACACTCACAATTAAATGTACTTTTCTAATGAAACAAATGTGTTAGAAATGTATTTCTGTCCACACTGTGATATAATTTTCTATGTACATGAAAATATGCGCCACAGGTGCTACACTATACTGGTAAAGAGTTCACGCCAACTTAGACTGGATTTAACTGTGTACCTCTTCTACCTTCTTTATAACATTCTTAGGAGTCTTTGCAAACTTGTTTTTGGTAGGGGTATTCTCATACTTTATTTGATACTGATAATATAATGTATTTTCATTGATATGATTGCATAAGCCTTTGCCCCTTTTACATACTCTTCTCAATTATGATAATACTGAACACCAGAAATGTGTTAAAACTTTTTGAAAACATTTGAAAATATTTAAGTTTCCAATATTTAATGTGATTTTCGTTCTTCTAATTTGCGAACTCAATGTCGTAGTACATCTTAAGTACAGCCTTCTTGTTTTGCCAATCTACTGACATCATAGTCTCAACTGTTCTTTGTCTGGCTATTCATGTTGCGGATACAAAACATTTGTGTCTTGAAACTAAGTAAAAAAATAAAATAATCAAATTGTTCCAGAAAAAGATTCCATCCAACCTTGTACATCTAGGTTTATATTTCCATAACGAAACTACATCTATTCATTAGTCATGCTCTAATATCGCGAAGCTTTATTGTAAAAAATAATACCACGAACTGTCACGAATAAAAGAACAATTATTTAACAGATATGAGATTTAAATAATTGTTGATATAAACAGTTCAATACCAAAAATAACTACGAATAAATGAACGTCCACAATAAGAGATGAACCAATAAAATCTAACCACCAGTAGAAAGCCTAACCACATAACCACCTTTGATAGTATTTAATTATAAAAGAATTTGAATAATCGTATGTGTGTCGGTGTGTGTATTGCTTTTTCTTGGCAAATAATAATGGTAGTTAGGTGTTTTATAAAGAGAGATCTCTCATTAACTCTTTATAAAACACTTTACTACAATTATTTTTTCAAGAAAAAACAGCACAACGTAAGTATGTTGCCCGAGTGGTTCCCTCCTATCCTAACTATCATTATTTTCAAACCAAGTTTTATCGAGAATCAGAATATTAAAAAAATTCAGCATCATTTGTCAAATTTCGTGAGTCAATTTTCAAAGCAATTTCTTAATCAAAAAACTTTATTCATATTGCAGTGTTGTTTAGATAGCATAAATAAATCCTTAAGTGCATTTACTCATCTCATTTTAATCTCTGGCATTTTTTGCGATTTATTAAAACTAGAAAAAGTACTCGTTTATAAATTATTTCTCTATGTGAGTATCCCTTTTACGCAGGTACTCATGCATCGTACCATTCCCAACTTACATGCTCAGTTCTGAAAAATATATTGTTAGATTCGTCAAAGTCTTGCATCTTATTTCATGACGTTTTAAATCATGATTTCATGACATGCTTAAAATTTATATACAATTTTAGACCCAACATACGTGCAGGTAGGAAAATGTCACACTTTCCAACCCAAAGACAGTGGTGCAGGAGGATATTCAACATTGCATTAGTATTCCAGAAGTTATTTCTCTCTTGCAGTTATTTTCACTGCAAAACAATGTAATGGTATTCATGCACACAGCACTCGTGAGTTAACAATGTTTTATATGATAATGGACATTATCTGAGATAAAATTTCATTACACCTGTATGAAGGGAAATTTTATTGTGTGGAATTTAAGAATGTTCTGGAAAACAGCGTTCCATTGGTCGTGGATGAATTGACTTATAAAATAATAAAATAGAAAAGTTTTGTATATTTGTATTACAATATGTTAGTATGTGGAACTTTCATATTTGAGTATCTCATTACAAAGACATATGAACACTATTTACAGGTTTTGGTGTTGCAGAGTCAATAATTCATCATTGTTTAGTACGTGTATGCCTTTGTTCAGCAAAAAAGGAATATTATCAAAGGTAAAACAATATAATATATTCGTCTACATGCATACAAAACTAATTGCTACATGCAGAATGAAAGACAGACATAGAAGAAAATGTGCAACAAACTTAAAAGTTAAGTCAGGCACCAAATACAATATAATATCAAGGATAAGTTCCTGAATACCTACAACAAAAAGTTATACAATGAAAATCATGACAAATACATTTCAAGAAACTTCATAATCATTCTTTACTTCTACTTGTAAATTACCACAATAAAGCTATTCAAGGGAATTCTATCTGTATATAGATATATTAGCACTTCATTACTTTTATCACATGATATTGGGACACATATATTGACAATTAGAAACTAATAATTATGCCTTTTTGGAGACAGTTGATGGCATTATAAAAAGGGTCATAGTTCTAATAGAAGTTACCCGTAAATGTAAAAAATGAAGATCGCATTAGATTTTGAAGGAAACCAATCTGTTGAAGTGTTTCCAGTTTTATGAGCAAAAGAGTTGCAAATGAATATATAAATATTTCCTTCATAAAAAATATTCAAAACGTAGTTTACCAGAACACTATTCTACTGTGAACTATGCTAATTTTGCAGTCGTTTAAATATGTGTATGATTACCGATTGCTCTTTGAATGTTCTTTTGTGATGTACGCAAGTCTACTTAAACTTTATATGTCATCTTCTTCAATTCGTGTTACAAAAATTGAGAATGAACTTGTCATTGTTTTCCATAACATCTCACTAAAATTAAAATAATCGTTATTTAATAAATATTGAAATGCTATATAAGTAGTTAGAAACCTTTTTGAAAGGTTTAAAGCGAGATATCTTTTGTATACTTCGTACACAATAAGTACACCATTTTCTCTGTGTCAAAATGTCATCACAGGAACGAAGACTATTCGTTCATTACTAAAACTGATCGAGTTTCTTTGTGAAACAAAACCAATATATTACACAATATCAACAACTTGATGTACCCCAAACGGTATTCATCAACAAAAGACAACAACGTTTACTTCAAAATCAGAATCTTACGCTGTAACAGTTTCGTGAGCGAAACAAAACTAGCTAAAGACTGGCACTGGTACAGGAACAATCTGCGAGAATCGTGAATAATTCTTTGCATAATCACTTTTCGTAAATCGTTCGACGCGCAGAAAGGACGTACGCCACCAAAATAAAATGGCGTACATTGAAAACAAGTTCTGTCTGAATCTGGAAACTAGGTCCTATTCGATACTCGAAATTAATGTTCTCCACACGCGTTTTAATCAGACAACGTTCTAACATAAAGCTCATATTTACGTGCGAATCCACATTTTCCATCATACATTTTCAGTGATGCCGACGTAAATACGCAAGTAGGGAAATGAATTTAGAAATACTGATTTTTTTTTTTTTTTTTTTTTTGGAAATAAGCTTCCACGCAGAGGATATCGAGCTGAAAACGGAGACGAAAGGAAAATGTTAGTGACCTAAGAAACATGGGATCACAATGTCCCTGAAACAAGGGGTGAGTGCCTTGGAGTCCAGGGGTTTGGGAGGACAAGGAGACATTGCAATAGATCGAACAATTCTCGATCGCATTGAGATAACAAGTAATGGCGAAGTTGCTCCTACGAAGTTGCTCCTTCGAAGTTGCTCCTACGCACGTCCTGGCAATAAACCTTCCCACAAACCTGTCTCGCACCAGTAAATGGCCAAGACGTTGTACTCCGATTTAAACACAATGGCACATGAAGGTCATGAGCTCGGGAGGGAGACATTGTCATCCAATCGGGAGCTCTAATATCAAAAATTTAAGTTGTAACGAAGATAGACGATTAGGTCATTAATACGATGATTTATTGAACAAAAATTAATGAATAAAAAATAATTAATGAAATTAATGAAAAATTAATTAATGAATAAAAATTAATCAACAAAAATTAAGTTGTCACGACTTAAATTTTTGATATTGGAGCTCCCGATTGGATGATAAGTCTCATATCCTTCCAACGTGCGACCTTGAAGTGCGACTGTGTTTATACTGCTATTTTCGTAACTTTGCCCCTGACAGGAATCAGCTGTTCACGGTTTCATCCAACCAGGAGCTTGAACGTCACCATAGTGACGTCACTGTCGCGAAATATAAGCTCCCGATTGTATGGCAGCGAAACAGCTGATTCCTGTCAGAGACAAAGTTACGACAATCGCACTATAAATCAAGAGTTTAGTATGTGCACGTGCTTGGGCGGTAGGGCATCGAGGCAAAGGGCGAGGGTGAGGGAGGAGGGGGAGGGAGGGCGCTAGGAGCTGACGGTGAGGACTTGCTCGGTCGTACCGGGGCGGTGGCCCTGGCCGTAGGACGGGCGCTGCGGCGCCTCCACGCCGCCGCGCCGCTGGTCGCACTTGGTGCCCTTGACGAGCAGGCGCACGGGCGCGCGCAGCACGCGGAAGTTGAAGTCCGTGGGGTCGAGCCCCGGCCCCATCAGCCGCTGGAAGCGCGACGTCAGCAGCCACACCTCCGGCGCGCCGTCCCGCCCCGTCACCACCTGCAACGCAATGGACATCATTCCACAAGGAGTGCCATGGAGAGTTTTGGAGGAATAAGCGATTAGGACTATTGATGTTATATCTCAACGGTGTTCCCCCCACCTATACAGTTAGTAGCAATCTTGTTGGTACCTGATGTTCCTACCTGATATGCCCTCCTAGCCATTCAAGAGTGATTCAATAACTTGTAGCATCCCAAATATTTGTTGTGTCGTTTAAAATACCGAAATGCGATTTTAGCATTAGATAGGTGATGTAGTGGCACACACGAAAAAGCACGTGGTTGTTTTCCAATACTTTCGTGGGTGTATTTTAGAGATTTGTATTACGTGGGACCTTATATGCTTTTATTTCGTTGGAATCATTTTAAAACTACGACATTACAAGTACTACATAACGTACATCCTACTATCTAATCCATAGCCTACGCTTGTTTCCTTAAATGTAAACTTAGTCCCTCCGGCGGCGCGCAATATCTGTGCAACCGCGCGCAGGCAACAAAATGTTGAGTGATCAACATACCTACCAATGTGAAAAATCTTAATCGAAAATAATTGCAAACGGAAAGTTTCATTCAGGTGTCATTGTTAAATTTTATATGGAGCAGCAACTTTCTCAAAACTCTATTTTTCAGATGATGAGCTTGCTTGGATATTCGTATGCGTAAAAAACCGTAAAGAAAATACACGTCTCGGATGTTTAATTCAGTTTCAAGGCCTATTTGAAGTCTCACTACCAAATGTGCATCTGGGATATGAGGCGTTTACTCCAAAATAATGTGAATATACTCATACTTACACAACCGTGTTCCGTAAACTCTACTTCAGAAGAAAGTGTATAATAACGTACACTTATAATGCAATTATAATTTATGGTGTCAAGCTTAGAGATAATTATTCAATAAAAAATATTATGATTTCGAAGTAACGGGAAAGCTACTTGAAAAAAATTGTTTCTGATCCATAAATAGGAATATAACGAGAATTGCAGTGTTAGAGACGCAAAAAGAAGCATAGTTCTGCGGTGTTCTAACGGTAAAGTGAATATTCATGTGCATTACATAAATGGCTCACGATATTTTTCAGTCACTTCCGGCTTTGCGAAAGAAAAGTGGTATTAGATAGGGTAGTTTAGTTTGACGGGGGGGGGAGGGTCGGCAATTGGGGTAACATACTCCAGACCTCGACGTAATAGGGATTTATTTAGTTTTAGTACTTCTAACTCAAATTAACCCGTGTAAGCTATTTCAACTACATGTGTAAATGAATTCCGGCTCTTAGATAAGAAAGTGCGGAACATTTCTTTTAAATAAAGCATGCCATTGATCTACTGATTCAGGCCTATTGAAGAGAGTGAATCAATGATTGAGTGAGTGAGAGACAGAGTAGATGCGAAAACGAGAGTCCGGCAGGGGAGAGGTGTAAAAAAAAAGAGACAGTAGAGGCTTAAATGAGAGAGAGAGTAGAGGCTTAAACTAGAGAGGGGAGGCAGAGTAGAGGCGTAAACAACAGAGGGGAGAGACGAAAGCAGTAAACGTGTGAGAGAGGGAGAGAGAGAGTAGAGATGTAAACGTGTGTGAGAGAGAGTAGAGGTGTAAATGTGTGTGAGAGAGAGTAGAGGTGTGAACGTGTGTGAGAGAGAGTAGAGGTGTAAACGTGTGAGAGAGAGAGAGTAGAGGCGTAGACGTGAGAGAGAGAACCAGAGAAGAGGTAAAAAACGTGAGAGAGTAGAGGCGTAAACATGAGAGAGAGAAAATGGGGAGGGGCGAAGGCAAGAAATCGAACCCAGGTGCGCGTGTATTTACCTTGAGGCCCGAGGCGAACTGCAGCGCGCGGTCGTCCTGGTCGAGCTCGACGATGCTGCGCGCGTTGTACGGGGAGCCCGTGGCGGCCACCCAGCAGTTGAGCGAGTTGCGCGCCAGCAGCGAGAAGAAGAGCACGCCGTGCGCGTCCATGGCCTCGGCCGCCGCCTGCGACGGCCGCTCGCCCTCCGACAGGCGGAAGAGGCCGCGCGCGGCGTTGGCGCCGTCGGCGAACAGCGACGCGTTGCGCAGCACGCCCGTGCTCACCCACGACTCGCGCACCGACGCCAGCGAGTGGAAGTACAGGCGCCGCTCGCCGCCCTCCTGCGGCAGCGCCGGGCTCAGCGCCAGCCCCAGCACGCCTGCAAACACAACACACACGCGGGTTACACATAGGCAAATGAGCCCAGCACGCCTGCAACAACACCACACACGGGTTATACGTAGGAAGGGGCAAACGGACCCAGCACGCCTGCAACAGAACACCCACGGGTTATACATAGGAAGGAGCAAATGGACCCAGCACGCCTGCAACAGAACACCCACGGGTTACACATAGGAAGGAGCAAGTGGACCCAGCACGCCTGCAACAGAACACCCTCAGGTTATACATAGGAAGGGGCAAATGGACCCAGCACGCCTGCAACGACAACACACACGCGAGTTATACATAGGCAAATGAGCCCAGCACGCCTGCAACAGAACACCACCCATGGATTATACATAGAAAGGGGCAAGTGAACCCAGCACACCTGCAATAGAACAACCACGGATTATACATAAGAAAGGGCAAATGGACCCAGCACGCCTGCAACAGAACACCCACGGGTTATGCATTATTATTATTATTATTATTATTATTATTATTATTATTATTATTATTATTATTATTTTCATTATTCAAAATTACACGCTCGTCCAGAGTTTTCAGATATAACTCAAGGACCGAACGTCATCACATATAGCGAGGCAGATGGTAACAAGTTCTTGCTCCAGTGCACTCAGGTTTCGCTTCAATGACTAAAAGAGAGAACCTTACGCATATTGGTGGTTGCCACCAGCACGGCCTTCTGCATGGTTCTGAAGTGCCACTCATTTACATGGAGTTTCTCTTTCACAATCCTCCAATCTTCAGCAACAAGCTCATTAGATGAAATAACTACGGGCACAATATCTACCTCTATTAGTTTGTAGAGGTTTTTCAGTTCAACTGAGAGTGGCTGGTATTTTCTTTCCTTTTCTGCAATTGTTGACAGAAGATTATGATCTAATGGAACTTCAATATCAATTATTATTGCCCTGCGAGTAGTTTTGTCGAACACGACAATATCAGGCTTAATATCAATTTCAATATTATTATTATTATTATTATTATTATTATTATTAATAATAATAATAATATTTCACTACATCACGACTACAGATGTTATGAGTCGCCTGATTATAAAATCTACTCCATGTTGCAACCAGCTACCTAAGGAGCAGATCTAGGGGCTGTCGGTGCCTCTATAATACTTTGCGCAAAATGTGAGCTGTGCCAAATAAAGCTATTTCTTGCACTTCCCAGTCTTTTGAATTACCTGGGAGTTTAGAGAAGTTCTTACACAAATTTTGCGGAACAAATCCCAGAGCTCCGATAACTATCGGGACGACCTGTACTTTTACGTCCCATTTTCGGCTGATCTCGATTTCCAAACTCTTGTATTTAAGACGTTTCTCTGCCTCCTTGGTAACGACGTTTTGATCGCAAGGTACAGCAACATCGACAAGTATTATTAGGGCTATATGTTGGGCTAAGGCCTCCTGATTTCTCAGGGAAGATTTGGGCTGTCAGCTACTTGTGGCCTTGTACATAGCTAGTTCGCTGTCTGGTAATACACTTGTCGTTATGTTCAACTTCACTAGTTAACTGACACTAGTTCACTATTCTGACTACGCTTGTTATTGAAAATTTTCATTTGTATATCTACTTTAACCGATTGTACACTGATGCCTGTAGTTTTGCGTTTTGTTTGATATTTACACTTTTGTTAATCGGGTTATACATCGTAGAAAGGGGCAAATGGCGCAAATGAACCCCGCATGCCTGCAACAAAACCACCCACGGGTTAGAGCAGGGCTGTACAACTTAGAAGGGTCCATGGGCCACATATCAAATTCTATTTAAGCCGAATCACGTAAGATGTGTCGACTCACGTATCAGCAAGGTCAGCCGTCCTTGCTCGCTACACCTTGGTATTTACGAAGTTCTAATTGCACTGTTTTTGCAACAAATACTTTTCGAATATTAACAATATTTATATAATTACATTGCATTTTGAAAGATCTTTAGAATGATGGAGAAAAAATATATACTTCCATTTAAAAAATCAAAGTTGTGTCAATATCTCTAAAGTAACGTCCGTTACAAACAAGAAAACGAAATATATAATTTGTCCCATCATTTGCAACAACTTGGCGCAAATAGCATCTCAATATCTCGAACCATTTTCAAGATATTTGCTGTGGACAACTTAGGTGGTCCACCCTGTATATTGAACAGCGTGAAACACTACATCGTATATGATATGAATCCACTTTTGTGACTCTGCACATGCGTGATTTCTGACATTACAATAGAGTTATGTTGGAAAACGATACTCCACCGTAATTGTCTTACGTAATCACGTGATTTGTATTGGGTACGATGCATTTCACACGATCACGATATATGGAATTTGTTCCCAACTCTGGAGGCAGTGTATACTGCTAACTATATTCCCGTGTCCATCGCGTTGATGGACAGCACCACTAGTCTAACAGGTGCAAAACAAGAGGTGTGTCATTATGGCCATTTAGCCCTGATAGCAGGGTCTGCCGTCAGTTCGGAACTCTTTCTATATCATGGTATAAGAACCAAGTTTATGCAAAGCGCTTTTAAAATTTCAAACAACACAGCCACGTGGTTGCCTCTAAGGTGCATCATATCGTTTTACAATAGCATTGAACGATAGCTCCTATTGTCCTTCCTTTCCACTTTTCAAGGCATCATCGTCCGCTCTGTGAAAACCTAACCCAGTGGAGTCAAGGTCTTCTACTGATGGCTGTGGCACCCGTCGTCTCTGCCAAGCATGCCACGAGCTACTCTGCGCAACTAGCGTCGGGAAAGGAAACTATTACGAGTAATAGTAACACTCCCGTTTTTCAATAGGGATGGCATCTCTAGCGGCGGGGTGATGAACTGCGTGGAGGGGCGATTTCGTCGTGGCACTCATGCCACGGATTCCCCGCTCGTGGCATCGACCTTGACAACACTGACCTGGAGGACTGAGGTCGGAGATGGGGCGAAAAACGGAGTAGGCACCCAATTTCTTAATTTCTTACTGTATTGCAGCGCACCTCTGAACACCACACAGCGAGGAAGGCCACTTGGCAGTCGTCTCGAAGGAAACATTGCACATTGCCTACGATGCAACCAACCGCACATTTGGTTGTGCAAGGACGTGAATGTTCAAATATGGTTTAATGTTTATTGATACACCTGCGCGGATTTAGTATTTGCGTTCTCCATGAAGAAAAAATTGGAATTAAAAAGCTTTCTGAAAAGCACGTACTTGCAATTGTAAAAGATGCGCTTCAATAACAATTGTGTAGTTTTTTAATTGTAAGGAAATTTAAACTAATCTGTTTGTGACCTCACAGCAAATCTAAGGCGCTAAAGTGTGTACAACGCTTCAACTAATGATTGAAAATACTGATTTTCAGCAATATTTACAAAACTTCTAAAGCATTATCTTCGGTGAAAGTTAGCCCTATAATGTAAGCGGTATAAGCTACTCTACATTGCGGAAGGTGTCAAAATAACAAGGACGTTTAGTCACCCAGAAATATTTACAAATACGTCTTCTTCTTCCCTTCAAGGAGTAGGCACATGTGTCTGTTCCGTCTTCACAATATTTTCATTATGATTATACTATTATCATACTGTTATTGCCACCTTGATTATATCATAGTATTATTGCCATCTTTTCATAGGCCTTCCAACATCTCTTTTTCCGGTGGGTCGATAGAGCATTGACAAATAGGGGATTCTATTTGCATCTATTCTTCGTTTGTGTTGTCTCCAAGAATGTTTATAATTTTCTAGTTCATCATTTATGTTATAAATGTTTATTATATATTTTCGGATACCTTTATTTCTTATGAGATCATATTTGGACTTTAAATTTCCTGAGGAATCTCATTTCAGCTGCTTGGATTTTGCTTTTACCTCTCTCTTTAGTGATCCACGATTCACTGTCGTACAATAGAAATACTACTTAAAATATATAATGTGATATCCGTTAACAAGTATTTATCTCATCGAAAATAAAAAAAAGACATTAATGTTGTATAAATAGTGATGACTGGGCAGTTCAACAAATAGTATAAACGAACCACTTCTAAATGTAATGGTCATGGACAGACTTCTCATTGAGAATCGCAGCGAGAGATTTCCGCCACCCTCCGTAGCCATTCCTCGCAGCGTCCTTCACGTGGCGAATTTTTATTTGACGCTCTTTAGCCGCGGACAAACACTGGCTCGAATGCACAGACCGCGTGTTTACTACGGTTCCGGAATTTTCCCGCTCGGGCGCCCGCGACCTCGCCCTCGCCCTCGGCGCGCCTCGCGTCTGCTTTGTTCGGCCGATGACGCTCGCGTTGCTCACTTGTTTGCCGCTGCCCGGTCTCCGGTACAGCCGGAGTCGAAAGGAATCGGAAAAGTATGAAGCAGTTAATTTTTCGGAATTGGCGAGGTAGAAAAAATAATTAATATAATGAATATTCGGTTCGGATATTTAGTATCCTGTTTATTATAGACAATCACTTATTAGTCTCTTAAAAACCGATTAGAGTATATGGAAAGGGGGGGGGTTAAAAATTTTTAAAGGAAACGCTTATTCTTGATAAAATGTCACATGTAATCTTGATAAAACTTCAACACATGGAAACATTGCAACGTTTCGCGACCCATTTTTCGGCCGCTTCCTCAGGCAATTTTGTCTGGAACATAAATTATTGTGATATCATTTAGTTATAACATGCAACCCAAATACATTGTGTGCTAAAGTTTTTCCCAAATAAATTCCATGTGTTAAAGTTTTTATCTAGATTACCTGTGACATTTTATCAAAAATAAGTGTTTCCTTTAAAGAATTTTAACTCCCTCCTTTCCATATACTCTGATTGGTTTTTAACTGACTAATAAGTGATTGTCTATAATAAACAGGAAACTAATTATCCGAATAGAAATAACAATCAAAATGTGATTCAGTTTCTGAATGAATATTCAGGTTATGCATTGTTGATGTGAACGCGAAGTAATAAATTTGCCTAATAAAAATAGCACGTCTTCTTTTCAAAAGTTAGATTCTTTTCCTATATTTCCAAATATCTTTTAATGCGAAGTTGTGATTTGAAACAGCTACCGAAAGTTTGTCTTTCGTCATCATTGCTATGTGATCGCGCCATTTTCTGACGTCTATTGAACTTTTACGTCAATTGGCTTTGACTTGACGTCACGTTCTTTCCAAACACTCGTATCTCGTAAATATCGTCGGATATGTTCTTCAATATTTACATTTAATTTAGTTAATATTTGGGCGAAACTAATGAATGTGCACATCAAATTTAAAACGCGTTTATTCAAAATCTGTAGAAGGAAAATTATGACTTTTCTATTGGTACTCCCTTGAATACAGTTCTCCTTTTTCCTTTGCTTCAGCTCGCTTAAGACTCAAGTCTTATTTTATACTCATTCAAGTTTTGATTGGTTTTTATTTCGCATTTTTTCATATTCTCTTATTCTTTAAAAAAATCTTATGTTGTCCTGACATTCTCATCGATTTTGTGGTGTACTTTACCCTCCTGGATTTTCTTCATTATTCTCTATTTGTTCACCTTTGTTTTGAACTTCGTTCGCTGTTATGTATTCTCTTGCGAGTGAGATAACTCTCACAAATATGTGTTGTTCCAATTTTGGTTTGCCTGATACTCCAGTTCTCAGTTTCCCAGTAGTTCTTCCTATTATTTGCAAATTTACTGTTGTATATTCTTCACGTTTTTAATTTCTCATCCTGGATGGGCGGTGACTTCATAACTCCCACTAAGAAGAGACATTTTATTTTATCACTCATGACTTTCAGTGCATATTCTTTTCTGTTAATGAATTCAAGAGAAACTTGTGCAATGAAACTAGTTTTTGTAAATCCAATAAGTGTTATGAAACGTTTTAAACATTAAGACCCAATTATTTATGTATGTTTATAATCTTTAGTTACGTTGGAGTTCAAGGGGTTACTGAAAAATATGAAGTATAGTAACGTTAATGTAATAGTACATCTATTAAAATATATGGAGCCTAAAGATCGAAAGATTGAACACACGCACAGTTTGTAAATGAAGATTCTTATTTTGATACGAAAAAGGATGCTTGTTTCTCAGACCATTGATGTACATGTACCAAATTCGCCATTGTGTTTGCAATGAGAGGGTATTGAACGCGGAAGCGACAGTGACCTTAACACCTGCCCATCCCGGGAGCGCCTCTGCTCGTGAGACCCTCCATTATCTGCGGTCTGGGAATTTTCTGCAAGGACAATGCATATGCTTGCAGTAGGAGAAGCTCTGCAGAATCCCTTGTTCTATGTGAATTGAAGTGAAGTACTGATTTACGATAGTTCTTTTATTCCGTTTAACAAGGCAAAGGAATTTCTCCGAACCCTCCTTGAAGTTTTGGCGTCACCACATATATGAAGAATGGTGATGGAACGCGACGTAATGTATCTAATTCACTCGCGTGCAGATAATGCAAAAGATGGTCAATTAATAACTACAAATTACTACAAATAATGTAAGTATGCTTAAACAATAGGAGGGAAACTACAGATTTTGTTTCTGTAATGTCTAATCCTGTTGAGTACTATTTTTTGAGAATGTTTAACTGCATTACAAATAATAATCCCTACGCGAAGAGCTATATGTCCGTTTATTCAATGAATAGGCAAGTTTCAAATCACATGTGTAAAAATAGTTCTTCTTTTCTTGTCAGCTGCTGAATCATTTAACCTTCAAATTTTAAAAGAAAATTGCATTCTTGTTCTTAGTAGTCCTTTTAGTGCTTATTGACGTGTTTATATATAGTGTGATTGTGTAAATCATGTTACTGACACTGCATTCGATATTATTATAAATAATTAGGGACAAGGGATAATAATATTCAATAAATTAAAATCGCTCTCTTGGAAATCGTATCTCTTCACAGACTGCATTGTCTTTCTCAGCGTCATTGTCTCCACAACTTCATTCAGAAGAACAATGGTTCTGAAAAAGCTGAGAGCTTGACTTCAGTTTTGAAGAGGCAAACGTCTGCTAGATATAGCATCTGCAACCCATGTCACAGACTTTGCTCTTCTTGTGAGACCGTTCATTATCTGCAGTCTGCGAGTTTTCTCCAGGACAATGCACCTGCCCGCAATAGATCCTTCGTAGAATCCCGTGTTGTATATGAACAGATGTCAAGTAATAACTTACGATGGTTTGTGTCTTCGGAATCTCGATATTCATCACAATAGGGTTTTCGTAAAGTTTTCTTTCATTCAAATGTTGTGATAGTCTCACGCCTTGCTTAGAAATGTTAAAGATTGCTTTCATCCTCTTCTTAAATAATGGGTACTTGCTGGTACCTTTTTTGACTGATGAAACAATAATAAGTAAATAAAATAATAGTAAATATAATTTCCTGGTTCTATAAATATAGTTCATTGGTGGCGAATGTAGAAATGAGCGTTAAACTAAGATAACTATGGAGGCTCATGTGAAAGAATTTAATACAGAACTGTCGGGAAGCTGTTGTGTGTGTGCGCACCTATCCAAGGGTCCTGACATTACACCAGTATTGTCAAGGTTGATGCCACGAGCGGACGTCCATGCCATGAGTGCCACGACGAAATCGCTCCTTCACGCAGTTCGTCACCCCGCCACCAGACAACGCCATCCGTATTGCAAAACGGCGGGGTTACTAATGTAGTGTCCTTTCCCGACGCTAGTTGCGCAGAGAAGCTCATGGCATGCTACGGAGCAACGACGCGTGCCACTGCCACCAGTAGGAGACCTTGACACCACTGCATTAGACACAACAAAGTAAAAATAAACTACACGAAAACAAGAAAAACTACAGAACAAAAATTATTAAACAGAGAAATCCTACATTAAAAATAAATTTAAAAAAAATAATATGCATTAAAAATACACAAAATTTTTAAAAAATACTTAAAAATAAATCGTTTAAAAGTAGGATTTTAATGAGCATTTTACAGCCTGCTTTTATGGTGCAGCGCGACGGTCGAGGTTCGCTGCCTCATACACGTGCCGCCATCGTCCGCAGCGCCTCAATCGTTTCGCCCTTGACCGCTCCGCACAAGAACGCCGCGTGACTAGACGGCACACCTCCCATTCCATCCCCACCCCCGCCCCTCCCTCTCCACAAACATCCTCTGCCATTTCACCTTCTCAATCTCCGCCGACACAGCCGTACAATTTTCTTGTTTCCCATGTCTCCTTTCGTCTTATTGCGACGCGCGTTCACGTTTCGCATCCTGCAACTCTCCACGCGATGTCGGGCTTAACGAAAATCTAACAACAACCTGCGTTTACGAAAATGTGGGAGATGCTGGAATTCCCTAATGGCATGGTGCATTTATCACCCTGCGTGATGTGCTAAAAGTGTCTTAACAATTTTCTCGTGGGGTAGGGAAAACAATTGCAAGAAGAAAGGCAAAACATGGTCGAGAGATCTGCATTTGATTACACAACTACTGAAATTGCTTACTATCCGCGTGTCTCTATTATATTAGCCTGTCTATTTAACAAAACTACATGGCCAGTGAGCAAATTTAATGAGAGTGTTTTTTTATCGTTTAATATATTTTATAAGAAGCTTGAGATTTTTTTTCTAAAGTAAAATTCAAAATGATACACGGAAGCTACGAGCATTTCTTCTTTTCTGAATTTTGCCTATTTAATACAAATAATATTTTGTTGCTCTTGAACTTAATGTTAACTACTCAAAGACACTACGTTTCAAGACTTGTCAATTGTACGCAATCTTACATTTAGTCTAAATATTTAATTCTCTAATCGAATATTATTACGTTGCGCGTTGTGAAAAAAATAAGATATTCATGTCGCTTAATATTTTTGCCAACAGACAACAATTGAGAATATATATTTCAACGTTACATTCAATAATAAGTTAACAAGATTTTGCTGCAAATGTGAGCGCTATTGTTTTGGATATTCGACGGAACAGTTGAGCATCGTTTCACGCTCGCTTGGGAAGCTAACAAGAGTTTACATGAAAGGTCGAGAAATTTATTGATTACATCCTTTTCTGGATCCAGCTAGATTTATACTATTTCGCAAGATAATGTGTTGAAATGCGGTCGGAACTAGGTCTTTGCAAACTTCATTCAATACAAAATGTATACTTTAACGCTGAAATCATTGTTAAATTGCTATATTATTGCTATATTTTTAACCGAGAAAACAAGAAAGAAAAATGTCATCGATTGATTACGAATGTTAACTTACATACACTTTAGCTACTGCAACAGCCAATGTTTCTATTTGCCGTACAATTCACATTCAGTTGTTGTAAACTAACAGAGCCTAAGAAAGTAATTCTTGCAACATAAAATAGCACAAACTAAACCATACTGATTTGTTCAATTATTTCTCTGTGGCCATTTGCAGTACTGCAATAGGTAGAACTCTTTCGTAATCAAATTCCATATAATGTTTAATACGTGAACTGTATAATTCTTTTTATTCTTTGGGATTGCTCTGCTTCTAGGTAATGTTTACTGGGTGAGTACAAAATAAAATTCTCTGGAAGAAATGAGTGACGTGACATTATCTTGGAAGAAATTTTGCGATCTCTTTTTTTTCTTCTTTTTTTTTCGCGTGCAGTCCTCTTACCTATCGATTTATTGGTAATATCGGAGAATGGCAGCCCACATAGTTACGTACTGTCATTTAGGTTACCTACCTGATGTCCATTTGCCGTAAAGCAAGCCGGTATATCCAAGTTAAAAAAATCATTTGGCAGGATACGGAGTAAAAGTGTACTTTGCTCTGTGTTAAGCAAGCACACATGTATATGCAAATACGCACGCGAGCACACACACGTATACCCACAGTCTGATTCGTGCGTTCAAGTTCCTGACTTATGAAAGTCAACATTAATTGCACTGCTTAATTACATTTACCTTATATTTCTGATCCTTTGTTTCTTTCCCAAAGACACACATGTATTTTGTAACAAAGGAATTCGCAGGGTAGTAATGTTAAAACAGTGCCAAGCAGGGAAGTCCAAGTGCCAAACGTAACCTGCAGAAAGCAGCAGGGGCGCCCAGAAGGAAGAGGGGCAGCGGGGGCAACTAGCCACGAACACCGACTTAATTCGAGTCCGAATTTTTTTCAATAAAAAAATTGTTTACGTCTAACTCAAACTCCCCGAGAGAAAGGACTCGGTGCGTAGCGCGCTGACTTCGCAGTCAGGAGGTCCGGGTTCGAGCACCGGGCTGGCCATTCTGACACTTTTTTTGTGGTTTCCCTCGGTCATAAGGCGAATACTAGGATGGTTCAAAAAGGTCACGATCACCTCCCACCTCTCCTCTCATCATCATCCTATCATCTCTACCCCTAATCATTAACCTATCACATTATTCAGTACCCCCTGCAAAAAGGTAGAAGATCCTTGAACTTAATGAGTTCTTAGTTGGCTAAAAATAATAATAAACTCAAACTAACCATTAGAAAGTGTTTAGTGCCCTTCATTTCGCAAAAACTCTTCGTATGCCTTACTTCGGAGGGGAAGCCGGCGGAAACAGTGCCCTTCATCAAAAAAATCCTTCATACGCCTTTCTGCGGAGGGGAAATAAAGCCGGCTGCCCCATGTTAGTAGATTTATTACATGTAAAAAAGATCCTCAACCCTAAATGACGCTTATGAGCTAAATTCAAAATCGCCTGTTTCGTCGCCCAAGGAATACCTTCTTTCTCCGCTAGTTGGTGAAAGGAGCGTAGCGAAATTTGCGCGGTCTGACAGAAGAGCAGGCATCATGTCCTTAGTCTTCGCCACCAAAAATATGGCAATTCAATTCAATTCATTCCCCGAACGCACTCACCGTCCATGAGGTCGAAGGTGGTGCCGGCGACGTTGAAGTTGGCTAATATTAATAATAAACTCAAACTAACCATTAGAAGTTACTTGTTGCATGGAGAAATGAATTGAGTATGAATTACGGGGGAAGAATCTTTTGTTTGAAATAAGAGGCTCCCGTAGATCTACTGTTCCAGGCCTCTTCTCATCTTGCTTTCCCTGGGAAACAGTGCCCTTCATTTCGAAAAAATCCTTACTGTGCCTTCCTTCGGATGGGAAGTAAAGCCTGCTGTCCCATGTTAGTAAACTTACTGCATGTAAAATTTGATCCTCAAGCCTAAATGACGCTTCTGAGTTAAATTCAAATCACCTGTTTCCGGTAGTTTGTGAAAGGAGCGTTACAAAATTTGCGTGGTCAGACGAAAGAGCTAGGTTCATGTCCTGAGTCTCTCCACGTAAAATAAGGCAATCCAATTCGGTTCATTGACCGAACGCACTCACCGTCCATAAGGTCGAAGGTGGTGCCGGCGACGTTGAAGGTACCGGACGTCGGGTACGGGTAGAAGTACTTGTGGTTGACGCGCCACGAGCGGTCGTTGTACAGGTCGTAGACGACGAGGCCGTACTCGGTGACGTCGGCGACGTAGGCGAAGGCGGTGCCGCACGCGTGGCGGTCGGAGCCGCGCACGTCCACGGCCACGGTGACCGGCAGCGAGCCGCCCTGCAGAACGTCCTCCGGGAAGCGGTGCTTCTTGAGCACGCGGTCGCCGCCGCGCAGGTCGAACACCACCAGCTGCGGCGGGCAGATGAGCTGGAAGCGCGTCAGGATGTCCACGCGGCCGGTGTCCAGCGCCCACAGGCGCCCGCACTTCTGGTCCACCTGCGGCACGCGGCACGCGCGCGGGCTTAACACGCTGCACCGTGGGCAGGGAGGGGGCGTGTGGAATGAAATAAATGTTCACACTTTGGTTGATTGATTGTTCGTGATTCCGGGCGCGTCAACTATAGAGATAATTTGTACCGTAAGTGTAGTGTGTTTTTCTTCGGGAGGTGGCGATGATCTTTTCCCCGCTGGATGGCGAGATCCGGCGCCGACCTACCGTCGACTGGCGGGGTTTTCCCCTCAACCAGGTATCTCCTACCTGCGGGGAACCGCCCCAGCCGGGACAAGCTGTAAGCTCCCGACCGGTCTCCCGGCATGTGTGGTAGTGTAGTGAATGTTAGTGTGTGTGAGAAGAGAGGAGAGGATAGGCCAAGGAAGAGGAAGGAAAGATCGCACGCGGTCCGTGGCCCGTTTGTTAGGGTACTGCTCCAGCATTCGCCTGGTGTTGATCGGACAAACCACGGAAAACTACCGATCAGAGCAGCCGGCCTCCGTAATTCTCCTCCAGACAGCAACTGAATTCGACCTAGCTGACAAGCTAGTATCGAAAATCCAGCCGCCGTCATACTTTGGAATCATAGGGATCTTACAAACTTACTGTTCAAGTGACGAGCAGAAAGCGTTACGCGACAGAGGTCAGTGGGTGTTCTCTTGCACTCCAC
The DNA here is from genome assembly GCA_031308135.1 of Acheta domesticus. NCBI lineage: Eukaryota > Metazoa > Arthropoda > Insecta > Orthoptera > Gryllidae > Acheta > Acheta domesticus. The sequence continues at coordinate 169,405,849 of JAHLJT010009419.1, forward strand.
TAACTTATTAAGGTGGCAGTTGGAAAACAGGATCGGTAGAAATATCGGTAAGCGGGTCTAGGCGGATTAGTACGCAGATGTGTAGAGGTGGATGCCTATTTGGATGGTTGGCGGATCGATAGGTGAAGTGATAGGCGGATGGAAAACACTAATCCGTAGACGGTAAGGAATGGAGAATCGGTAGGCGGATACGTAAGTTGATGGGTTAGTTAATGAATATCGGGAATCGGTAAGCGGGTTGGAAAAGTGAATTGGTTGGTAGATGCGTGGGTGAATGGGTTGGAGGATCGGTAGCTGAATCGATAGGAGGATAGGTAAAAGAGAATCGACAGGCCGGTGGGAAAGGCGAATCGGTAGGCGAATGCGTAGGCTGATGGGTTGGCGAATGAGTGGGCGAATCGGCAGGGGGATGGAAAAGACGGATCGGTAGACTTTTGTACACGTATGCTTCCGCGGTCCGAGTCCATGCTCTCGGCTGTCCGGGAGACGCCGCGTCGTTGGCTGAGAGACCTCTCCCGGACAGCCAAGAAATCATGGATCGGTGGACGGGCGGGACGATGCGTGCCCGGGCTTGGTGAAACCGGCGGGCGAGACTCACCTGCATGCGGAAGACGGAGGTGAGGGACACGGCGTCTCCCGGACAGCCAAGAAATCATGGATCGGTGGAGAGGCGGGACGATGCGTGCCCGGGCTTGGTGAAACCGGCGGGCGAGACTCACCTGCATGCGGAAGACGGAGGTGAGGGCGTCGCAGTCGCCCTGTCGGTTCCACGCCCAGTCGGGGTAGGCGGTGAGCAGCGGCGCGGCGCCGGGGCTGCCGCCAGGCACGTAGGCAGCGCCCTCACGCGGGTTCTCCACCACCGTCGCCAGCGTGGTGGGCGTGCCCGGGTTGAGGCGCGGCAGCGTCACGAACACGCGCTGACCGCTCTCTACCACACATACGACAAATGAGAATCACACCACTTAACAGCCCTTATCATCACAATAATGAACATTTTAATAAAAATATTTAACAAACTGTCGTTAGCCCAATTATTTCGGTAGTTTGTACTGTCAATCATGATATGCGGTTTTCATATCTCAATGGGATGGAAAAACAAAATGGGAAATAATTTACTGGTAACTACACTGGCAGACTCATTTTGTTACGAGGGTGAAGTTTGGCAATACATTATTGTCGTTATGATTATTAATATATAATTTAATTATAATAAATTGCATAATAATATGGAAAATAAATGGTCAGAGCCCGAACGGATAAGTTGTCACAAACTCATTTCCCATCTTAGAAACACATTCAAGTAAATTGATTTTCCCTTTTGATTCAGGTTCATTGTAGTACAGATGTGTGATCAATCAAAGGTAAGTTTACAAACCAAACGTTGAGAGGTCATTAATGATTGGCAATCGTATAGTTAATATTTCTTTCTACTGTTGCGACGTACGGGTAGAGTAAATAGCTAAACTGTTGAACGGGAGTGAATCGTATATTGAATAAATGCCGCCAAAACGAGAAAAAGAGAAAAATATTCCTAGGTTTCACTTCTAGTAGTTTCACGATTCTATAGGATGTCTCGGCTGGTCAGATAGAAATAAATTTAAGAAATACAATGGTTACCATTCGTCGTAGACAAAATACTGTACGAAAAACTATGTTCATCATCGTTTCATAATGTACTATTTTTGTATATCAGCATTATAATCGACTATTTCCATTAGAAGAAGTCATACATAAAACGAAATATTACGCACATATGGCATTTTGTGGCATAACTCGCCCTCCCACCCGTTCTTAGCGCTCGACCTCACATCCCCAGCTCCCTCCCCGTGCTCCCTGCGTGACATAATGTCATCTTCTGTTGCCAACTGCAAAACTGCATTTGAAACTGGTTTCCGAAATTAATTTGGGGGATTTTATGAACATATATTTTATATAAAAATTGCACATGCAATTTGTTTATAATGTTGCTTTATTCATGCAAATTTCAAAACTCTTTCCGAAAGACGCTAATTTTCAAAACTTGTATTTATGCACAAATGCATTAACAAACTAGTTGTATAATATTATAGGCATAAGCAAATAGTACGTAATGCAACGATGATGTAATGATGGATGGGTATTAATATACGAGTGTGATATTACGATATGAGCGAGGAACGAGCGAGTATCTTAAACTTTACACGAGTGTATTAATACCCATTACTTCGAGTTTCATACGGTACTTTTTCTACCACTTTTATAAGTTAAATTTTACATTCAATAGTTTCGTGGCAGTTGATTCAGCCAAAGCCCCCTAGCGGAGAGCTACCTAAATCTACCCTCGCATGCTGCTACATGTGGCTATGGTTACCTGTCCGGCTGCGAGGGGGTCAAATAGGATCAAAGTGAAATTACGAATCAATTTATTTTAAATAATATTCCACGAACAAAATACTACTAATAAAATAAATTAAAACTATTGAGCGTAATATAATATCAAATGCAATTTTAATGTGCACAATCGAAAGAAACTTTTGCTAAAACGATTCTCAATGATTAATTAAGTTCCAATACTTGGCTTGTAAGCGTCTCTGTGATTGGTCAAGAACCTGTATCATAATGAAAACTGTATCGAAATGACTATCATTATGCAACTGGTTGCAGTCCTCAAATGACAGCAATATACAATGGGAGTAGCAAAAACCTTTGTTCCACTTTCGTGCAATTGAATCACACTGTGTCACTAATTCGTGACGGGGTAGCTCACCTCCTTGGTAGACATCCACGTCGAGCGGCACGGGGTTGCCCTCCACGTAGGCGCCGCTGCCGATGGCGGCAGCGCGCACGGCGGCGTTGGGGAACTGGAAGTCCACGCCGCGCCACGTGTACAGCTCCTGCAGGCGCGTCAGGCCCCGGGCGGGCGCCGCCCCCAGCGCTAGCAGCAGCAGCCACAGGCAGCTCAGCGGCAGGAGCAGCGGCGGCGACGACATGGCGCTGCGGGACAACCACACGCTCTGCACTCGCGCCCAACGACACAACGACGGCTTTGCGGAACAAGGCGACGGTGGGAGTCGATAGCTGACTTGCTCTCGAAAACGCTGCGACGACGGAAATGTGGAATGGACACGACTGCTTTCCTCCGGCAAGTTTCGAATCGCTTTAGACATTTGTTCTGTCTTCCGGGAGATGGACATTCGGAACAGTGAACTTCAGAAAGAGACAATGGTTATATCAGGAAATTGCAGATAACGTTGTCCGGTGGTAAAAGGACCTGTATGTTTTTGTACCTATAAAGGAAGAGGAAGTTGAGAAGAAAAATATTTAGAGAGCTTCCTTACGAAGTGTAGAATCACTATTGATGTTTTCTGAGATGTTTGTTGTATAACTATCAATGTACTGTTCAGCTAAGACATCACGAGAGTGCAAACGAACAGCAGAAGTAACGAGAATGATAATGGGTAGAGGTGGTGGAGATTAGAATAATCGTCCTTCATGCACTCGTTTGGGGATTTCAAAGCCTCAATCAATACTGACTACAGCGATGGATAGTAGGTGAATTTTATTATTAGAATACTCTTAATGAAGAAAATAAATGTTATTCGAGTAGAATGCAAGATTCGATCACGTAAATACGATCAGGCAAAAACTAACTAAACAGTATTATGACTCATAATATAAAACTAATCGACAATATAAAACTAAGAAACACACGTAGCACAGCCATTGCAATATAGGAGCTCTTTGTTTTGCAACAACCAATACAAAGGAATACCTTTTGTACGGGAGCTCACGAGATATTGTGCATAGATCTATTACATACATTTCGAATTTCAAAAGAATCATGACAGAGTTACGCGGTACTCGTTGATTATATCTTATTCTTAAATAAAACAAGTTTTATTTAATATCAAGAAAAAATATAATTTTGGCAGACTGGAAAATTACTTGCAGCGTATTTGTCTGTGGTTTCACGTGAAATGTTTATCGAAGAGAGACGATACGATAAGTTGAATTTCTTTTATAATCAATACTTGAGAGTTTTCTGAAGAAAACACGATTAAATGGCTTTAAGAACAGTTAGTCGTGAAAACGAATCATTAACAGCTTGTTATGGAAACAAAACAACGGAAAAATCACTTCAGCGATTTCAGTAGAACGATTTGATACATGTTTTGTCCAAAACATTTTACGATTCCTCCTGTTTCCTGTGGGTATTTATTAAAAAGATTAGAAGAGTTATGTTCAGTTCTATGGAAACACTAAACGTAAGTATGGAGTGGAATTACTGCTTGTGCAAGAATTGTTCAATGCAACTTCTGCTAACGTCGACACATCACAAAGAAAAAAAAAAGTTTTCCATGCGAAACGCGTTTTCATGATCCAATCCCACTGTCATAATTCCTTGAATCACTACCTTCTCCTTCAGTATATATAATCCTCAATCATTTTCCCTCTTACCAAGACTCTTCAATTTGCTTTCTGGAAAAAGATTTCAAATGTAAAAGTCATCGTCGAGACAAACCTATTTTAAGAAAGGTAGTTCTGCATGTTAAAGAAATTGAAATGTCATTATTCTAAACGATTTCTGTAAGATTAAATTAACATTTGTAAAAGAAATGTTATCCTGTTCGCTTTGTTTAACGAGCTCTGTAGGAAACCTTTCATCCCTTTTTTCCTACCATTAACTGCCATGTACTGAACAGAGAACAGATTTGATGAAATTCAAAATCAATACTGTCTTTTTTGGCATTCCACTTCTGAACAGATTTAAATTCACTTTCAAGGAAAGGCATGTTCATTTTATACTTTTCTTATCGAGTCAAAAACATTTCACTATTCGCTGGTGTCACAGTAGTAGAGAAGCAAAGTGAACCATTAATGTTTAAGTTACATTTTAGTTAAAATTTTTTTTTGCACGTTATCTGTACGATTAGAGAGATACACCCAGTGCAGCAAGCAAAATGTATACTGCGAATCAGTATAAATATTGTGATAAAATAAAATGATTAATTTATTACCAACATTACAAAATGTCATGATTTTCCTTCGCCAGTTTTGCGTTCTCATTAAAATGAGAATGAAGCAATAACGTGAAGAATTCGCACAAGTGTGTACTAACCACCAAGTGATAATATCTCGATCGTGGCCAGATTCTTTGCCTCACCATTTAATGCTTCTTCATGCGAAAACAATTTGCATTTGTTTACTCTAAGAACTCGTCAAGCAGGAAATTTGGTGAAGCCATTTGTTTACGTAGCGAGTCAGTGAACGCAAGGTAATTTAGAATCGTTATGTTGATGCACATGTAACTATTGTTGTTCACCCATCAACAATGTTCTCATGAAATCAAGAGCATATCCGATCACTAAAAAACTGAAGGAACTGTTCTGTGATTTCGTATGTGTCCTTCTTTCGACGAATACATCGCAAATTAATTCGTAAGTTAACGGAAAAATATCACTTTACGGAATACCCTTCATCCGAAAAATGTTCAACGTTTACAATGAGATGTGATACATATTGCCGCGGCAGCACTTGGAAAAAGTTAATGTAAATTTCCAATTTGTCGTTACCTGTTTATTTCCGCGACCCTATTACATCCAGGCAGAAGTACTGACGTCATCCTTCACGCAGCTTTTCATGCAATCTACGCACATCCGCCGAGGAACCTGTGGGCCGACACGTGACTGACCTGGCGAGTAGCTGGCCAGCGAGGCTCCTGCCTCCGCTGGGCCTCCGCCGGGGCGACCCGTTCTCAGCTGCACCGATGCGCCACGCGCCCGCGCTTGAAGCCAACTCCCCGCGAAGAACAGAACTCTCTCGCCCGGCCCCGCCCCGCCCCGCCTTGCCTCTCTCCCGCCTCGCCCCGCTCCGACCCACCCGACCCCGCCCCGCCCCGTCCCGTCGCGCCGGTCTCTCTCCCGCCTCGTACCGCCCCTCACCGCCTTGCCACTCTCCCGCCTCGGCCCGTCCCGGCCCACCCTCCCCCGCCACGCCACCCACCGCCTTTCCTCTCTGCCGCCTCGCCCCGCTCCGGCCCACCCGGCCCCGCCCGACCCCGTCCCGCCCGGTCTCTCTCCCGCCTCGCACCGCCCTGACATGCCCCGGCGCGGGAAAATTCTCCGCCAGGGAAAATACTCGTTATGCAACTGCCTCCACGCGGCACCGGTAGCGGCACCGGCGGCGGCGCCGACGCAGACGCCGACGGCGCCGGCGGTGCAGCGGCGGCGGGACGATGCAACGGTGGAGGAGGCGGAGGCTGAGGAGGGGATGCAGGGGGCGTGGCGGAGGCTCGGCCTCGCGAGGAGGCGGGCGTGGTGAGGCCAGAGGCTGCGCGAGAAGGCAGTGGCGATGGAAAGAGGCCGGGCCGGGGAGGAGGTAGTGGCAGCACCGCCGCCGCCGCCGCCGCCGCGTGCGGCTTCTTTCTCACCGGCGGCGCCGGCGGACGATGAACTCCGCAAACGCGTGCCGAATTCGCGATTGTCAGACGTTTTAGTAACCATTCAACACTTTTTTGCGAAAGGAATGGAACCTAAATTACGATTATGTCATACAACTGACAACTTCTTAATAGCGTTTTGGAAATGTCCTTATTTTTTCTCATAGTACTTCCGAATGTTAATCAATCAACGTTCGACTCAGATCTCCAATGAGGAAAACCGTTAATCAATCAACGTTCGACTCAGATCTCCAATGAGGAAAATCGTTATCAATCAACGTTCGACTCAGATCTCCAATGAGGAAAACCGTTAATCAATCAACGTTCGACTCAGAACTCTGATGAGGAAAACCACAATCGGTGTGTAATGTATTAATTCCTAAAAGAGCATCATCCACAATTGAAAGTACTCGTAAATATGGTCAATTAAAATAATCATGGAGGGGGGTACGTTAACGAAGCTCAATCTTCCCATCTAGAGTCGAATAAAATTCGGCTAATATGTTGCGTATGGGAATGCTAATTTTCTTCAAGAGATAACCGAACACGCATGAAAGTAATTCAATGAAATGAAAATGTGAGCACGTGACTCTTTATAAAATAACGTCTTCTGCTTCCTCAAGACCTAACCAACCCACTGTACACTGATTCATTCCTTCTTTATATTCTTGAAATAAAATTACCAATTTTTATCTCATCAGCGATCGCGGAACTCCTCCGACGCAAACGTCATGACGTCTTCGCGTCAGCGCCGCCGCGAAGGGCAGTGCGCATGCGCGTGTGCACGTCCGGTGGCGTCTCGAGCGATCGCGGAGGCGCGGGACGCAGCGCGCCGAGGCAGACGACGCTCGCGTCAGCGGCTGTGACGGTCGCCCGCGGAGCAAAGGTGAAGGCCACGGCCCAAGGGGGGAGGCAGGAGAGGAGGGAGGCCGGCGGGTGGCGGTTCACCCATGAGGAAACTCGCTGCCCAAGCCAGCACATGTGCCAAACCACGGGTGTCCAGCTTGCAAGGCCTCAAGGGCCACAACAAAAATGTTCAGGGTCGGCCCCGTGGCCGAGATCGCCAGAGGCGTATCTAGGCATTTAGGCGCCCGTGGCAAGCATAGAATTTGCGCCCCTGTCGGGTTACTTCAAATTAGGGTTGTTGTTATTTCTGTGGCCTCGGGGTAGCGGTTTAGCGGTAGGGGTTTAGCGGTTCTTAAGTCAAAAATCTTAGTTCGGAGAAAACAAGGGTTAGATTATTGAGCCAACCCATTTTCTTACGCTCAACGCTATTTCCCAAAGCTTTTTTCTCGTTGAGGAGGCAACATTTGAATTCCGTCGGTTTACTAAAATAAAATATAGATACTTAACTTGCAGTTTCAGTACTTAACCCAATCCCGCCAAAAATTGACCCCGTGACCACAGATTTGAACTTTTCCCCCCTTGACCACACATTTGTTTTAGCGGGTAAACTCTAAATAGCGCCCCTTGTGAGTGGCGCCCATGGCACGTGCCATGTCTGCCATACCGTAGATACGCCTCTGGAGATTGCTAAAAAAGTAATTCCGTTGTGAGATCGCTAAAGCGGTGGTGCGACTACCGCAGGGAAACACATTGGGATGATTTTGAATTTCTGAATTTACTCGAAAAAGATAATTTTTAGATCTAAACTCAAACTATTTTTACATTTCGGGAGTGTTGACCACCACAGGGCACGAGCGCTGATGTTCTCGCCAGGCTTGGAAGCAAGGCACTTTCACTTTTGACTACAACATTTCGCAGGCCGCAGTAAATGGCACCAGTTGGACAACCCTGTGCCAGCCGCTTTGGCAGACAGCCCAGTACGAGTTACCGGACGAGAAGGGGGTGGGGAGTGGGAGGTAGGGACCAAGCCCCCTTTTACCGGACGAAACGTTGTTTGTAATTTCCCTCCGTTTATTCAATATGAATGTCAATATTGATCAAATCATCTTCAAAAAAGATTTTACATTATGATTTTTTAAATTAATCATTTCAAATATTCGTGTTATGTAGGTAGGAGGGGGCCCGAACTGAAATAATTTCTGGGTCCATCGCGGTCAGCCTGAGATAGGGGGGACGGCGACGACAGGAAGAATTGATCATTTATATGCTTTAACATTCCACGGGTGGAATTTGAAGCAGTAAGATTTCGGAATTGTGTATGTGCCAACCAATAAGAAACGAGTTATTCTCTATATCTTGTATAATCGCTATATCTAATATTTTGCCAGGTATATTCTTAGCACGCGCTCGTATGTCAAGCAAAACTGTGTGGCATACTGACATATTCGATTTTATAGAAAATAATTGTTTTCGAAATACAGAATGGCAAAAAGATATCGATTTTTCTCAAGTAAATAGTAAACTTAAAACCTAGATCTTAGGAAATCATATTTTCTTCTTTCTTTCATCCCGAGAGGCCGAAAATATTACATGGATTACTAGGCAGATCTTCCGGCAACCCATCTGTGGGAAGAAACCTTAAATCTGAAAAGGTTATGAGGAAAGCAACTGCTATATGGCCAAGATGATTCAGGTTTATTGTAACTGTTTACGTGAAGATTTGAATTATCGTCGCTTCTCTTCGTATATAAGCGTTCTTTTCGTGACTAGCACGACATTTTCTGTGACCTTGTGCAAGTTGTCCCTAGTCACAAAGAAGTTTCTCGGATGCTAACATTTTGATCCACGAAACAATGTTCATTGGTGCTACGATATTCGTCAAATGCTGTGAATGTGTGTGAATGAAGAGAATGGAGTTATGTTGCAGCCATTTGTTGCAACTGAATATTATTGGTGGATCTTTACAAAATATTCAGTGAAACATTTTCTCAATAACGAACACGGAAATATTTGGAGGGGGGAGATGGACGAGGAAAAATTTTACAATTTGTAGTCCTCAATCAAAGCCAAAACTTTTTCCTTTGTTGGGTGATCAATACATCGATTTATCATGATTCAAATAACACACTAGTACACATTATGAACATTATTAATTACATGAAGTTATTTTGTGTGTTAAATGGCATCATAATTAAGCGACGTTTTGTGAACAATCAACATATTTATTCTTTCAAGAAAATGTAAGGTGGTGTCCTCATTTCCCAATTACGAATATATTGGCCACTGTACTAATCTCATTTCTCTGCAAGATGTCTAAATAATGTCTTTAAATCCAGTATGCTTATAGTATTGAATTAGCGTTAAAAATTTCTAGCGCAGAAAGGTGACCTTCACTAATGACTAGAATGTTTTGCAACTATTTTGTAATACCACTCTAGGTGAAGTGTAATTATTTAGTTTTGTTTCCTGCAGTATTGTTACGAAATCTTTCATGAAAATTGCAGTGCAAGGCATAAACAATACATCATGTGATAATCTGCAAGAGGATTCTCCCACTCACTGCTAATGCTCAATTTGTACGAGGTTAATGGATGATTTTCACGCTCTGTCGAAGAGTACTTTCATCGCGCTACTGGTGCAAAAATTGCAAAATATCGTGACCATATAATCCAGTTTCTCCCATTATCGCAAGTAATCTTCATTTTGTGACACATTCATGTCGCAATTTTATGCCATAATGCAGACTTTGTTGCATCTTAGCTAATTATTCGCTGATGCAACTCATACGATAGTTATTAATCTGACAAGAACTTTCATGCCATTTAAATTGTGCCTGCCATTATATTATTACCGTTGTTCTTCAATGCGTGTATTAATTGTCGTAATAAATATACTAATGATAACAAAACCCATCCACAAAATAAGAAAATGTTTTTTAGTTCATAAACTGATTCGAAAAACTTGCATTCACCTTGAAAATCATAAAAAATAAGAATTCACAACTGTAATTGTCGTGTTAATTTGTAAAAGTTAAAATATCTATAAAGAATTGTAGTTTTAAGGGAATAATTTGGTTGCAGAGTAAGACCATCAGAAACAATGTTCTTTGACTATGAATCTATCTGTGAATATTTTAAAAACAAATTATTTATATAAACATATGAAAATGAGTTAATACAAAATACAATCATGGAGGGACAGCAAACAAATGTACATATTCATTCAGTAAATACGTCTCCATTGCATTCCGTGTTAATGGGTGAATCTTCCCAGAGAGTTCTTCGACAGCACTCACCTTTATTCTCCCTGCTCTCAGCTCCTTCCGCGCCCTCACACCCACTCAACAGAGAAGAGCTCTCCCCGGAGATCGTGGAGACTCTCAGGCACGTGCAAAGTGGACGCCACTGCGTGTTTCATTACCACACCATCCAGCACACAAGATACAAATAGCGGCTCTGTGTCTGCTAGTGACCAGGCTCTTTTGACGCGCTTCTGGACAAATCGCCCATCTTCCATTACACAGACACACTCCGAATCTCGTAGTTTCTTCACGTCTGTAAATTCGTCATTGTTTATTTTTTGCTTTTCTTGTTCTCTCTCTGTTTCTCGTAAAACGTTGTGCTGAATCCTTGTTCTATTTATTTGTTGGAGAAACTCTTTAGTTCAGTAAGTGTTAAGTGGAAACATGAAATTTTCTAAATCAGAGTAATACGATCCGTGAAAATATAACAAGCCAGAGATTTGAGAACAAAATTGTCTTATACTCGCCTTCCCATTATGAATACGTTTCGCATACTCACAAAAGTAACAGGTGAAGGAGTCACCGTGACGAAAGTGAGTTTCTACATGTGCTACTCTCTCCGACTGTAGCGGTGTTTTGTTGACCATTACATCAGTAGGTCGTTTCAGCAAAGGAAGAGTACCGAAAAAAGGAATGGGATTTAAAGTCTGAAACAGTCTGTAACTGCACTTCATTAAGAGAAAATGTAGTTTGTAAGAAAACTATCTTCATGAATATTCATTAAATAATTTTTGGTTTAAGGTGCAGTAAATCATATCTGACGCTCTTGAAGTGATCGACACAGATTTATTAACACAACGTGGAAGGGAAATAGGTTCATCTTATTTTCAAAACGAATGTTGCCTAAAACACTAATCTTTATGTGAGTGAACTGTTTGTAAATACAAATAATTCAAAATCTACATATAAAACATTTTTAAAGCCAAAATATATTAAGACTGTTCTAAATTTCAATGACATTGTAAAAATATTAGACAATCGGTATGACTACTTTACATCAGTAAGTCAATCAATCTTTATTTTAATTACGGTGAGTTCAGTTATTTTGTAAACCTTGAAATGCTTAAAACCAGGTCAAATTTAAGTCAGTACCGACTATTAATTGCCTAAAAATCTTTCTCTGATTTTTTAAAGAGGAATATAAGAATTTGATGGACTTACTGACAAAATTATTTTTCTAAGTACTTAATTTAAGAAGTTTATTTTCTGTATAAATATGTCTATCTTTAATCACTCTTTCTCCACCATCTCTTAACCGTAAATAATAAAAGACAGACGTAAAACAATGTGTTAAGTGCCACATTACAATAAAGTCCATGTACTCTTCCATGTAGTCACATTTTCCTGTTTGGTACTTCCTTTTAGAAGATTAACGGTGACATCCACCATTCTCCATATACAGCATAACAAACTCCAACTTTCCTCTCACTGCATTCACCTTCATCAGTTGGTTTCAAACGCACAACCATCATTCCTGCGACACCTGCGCTCTCGAGCGGCCTTCTAGCTGAGGAGGCAGGGGCAAGCGCGCATCTCAAAGGTCTACCCCTCCCCCGCTCGAACCGAGCCCGCGACTCAAATATTCTGCAATTCTAACGTCCAACCTCTAAAAGCCTGGTAGCGATCGGCTGATCTGGTAGGTAGTTTTCCGTGGTTTCTCCGATCAACATGGGTGAATGCCAGAGCAGTACCCTAACAAATGGGCGACGAAACATACGAAATGAACAATATGCTCTGTAGGTTTGTACACCCGATGCGCCAAGTAAGCTTCGGTTATGCAACGATGTTGCACCGAGCAAGGTAGCAACTGTGTTGCACAGAGGAAGAGACTACCTCGTGCAAGAACACTGCTCAACGGCAGCTAGCCGTGAAGCATGTTTTACGAACCGTAAGGGATCTTTCCCTACTCTTCCTTGTGCTATCTTCACCACTTACTTACACACACACATGCACTACACTACCACTCATGTCGAGAAACCAACCGGGAGCATAGAGCTTGTCCCGACTGGGGCGGTGCCTCGCTGGTGGAAGATCCCTGGTTGGGGAAAGCAGACTTGTAGGTCGGCTCCCACGTTAGGCATGCACTACACTTACGGAACTGATAACCACAACAGTTGACGCGCCCAGAAACACAAAATAACCATCTAAATCTATAAACCTATCTAAAATCAATAAATCTATCTCAAATCAAACACCAGTCTAAAAGAAGGGATTATTGCAGAGGATAGTGAATTTAGCTCTTCGAACCTACAAACATTGCCCCAAACTCATACCAGGTCTAAATCGCGAGTGACCTCATTCGTTTCTGTTCTGAACGAGCTTACAAGTTACAATACGAGTAGGTCTGGAGAGACAAGATAGATTGCTAGCGAAATAGATCATCCGAGATCACATATTCACATGAAATCTAGTATACGTAAAGAGCAGTGTTTTCATGATGTTTTCTCTTTCTTCAAAGGATGTAAGATATAGGTCTATGCGTGCTACATACAACACACGTGAACGCCAGTGGCTGTTTTTCAGAGGGTAAGCAGGAAAGTTCTCACATACGTTTAGTGCAAAAACTGATGGTGCACTTGCAACTTTAGAAGCTAAAGTTGTAGCTTTGTTAGTACGAAATACGGAATGTAATAAAAGTTTTAAGTGTAAAATGGAAATAAATGTTAAATTGCGTATATAGTATATGAAAGAAAAACCCAAAATACAAAAGTAATATTAGAAAAGAAAACAAAATGCGACAGATGGTGGGCAGACTAGGCGCAGAAAGTCATTGTTCAGTCGAAGTAATGAAGCAGGTGATAATGAATTTACCAACCTACTGTAAACTATGAAACTCTGTAACTCTGTGTAGCACCGTTATGGAGAAAAGTGTGGTTAATCCTCAGTAAGCAGCACATCGTGGGAGTTTAAAATGAATAGCAACCGCTCAGATACTAATGGCGTTACAAGAAAAGTAATTACTAAAATGCACGAGAAATTGTCCCCGAACAGTGATACAAAAAGTGCTCAGTGAAGCAGATATACGATTCGAAAAATAAAGAAGGGTCCTAAAATTTGTGCTATAATAATGGGAGACGAAGTGAGAAAATGTGATAATGAGTAATAAACTCGTACAGTTCACATTATTTGTAGAAAAAAAGGAATCATGCCCAAAAACGTTTTGGGTTAGAAACGAAAATCGCATAAAGCGATTAAATTTTGCAAAAGCGTGCCGAAATAAAGCATCGGCATTTTTTAATTCATTTAATTTTTTTAGACAAATGCAAAAATAACATTTTTGGCTCTGATGGGAGATTTTTGACTCTGATGGTTTGACCTAACCTTAATGCAGAACTGGATCCTCTACATCTTGGGTTTCCAGTGAAACTTGGTGTCAAATCCTGTCCCAACGTGGTAGTCTTGGGAGTTTACGAATGCCTCATGGGCGGGCCGTCTGCAAGTTATCAATGATTTAATGGAAAACAAAATTAATTTTCGTACTTAAAAGAAGAATCTTCATGTTAATGGGATGGAAACGAATCTTAGAAATAACTGTTCCAACATGTCAGTGACTTTAAATATAAAGTTTCCAATGTTCGATTATATCTGCTCTACAACAACACCAAAAAATCATACACATCTTCAATTTCTTAACATTAACTCTACAGATCAAATGTGATCTGTTTCTGGAATAAAAATAGAAAATTCAGGGTGTTGATTAAAGATGATCTTCACATGATCTCCTAAGAGACTGATGTTTAATCGGCACTGTGACTTCAGCAGAGTTTGTGAAAACCATGTCGCGAAGACTGAAGACAGATGTCAAAACAAATGGATTCCATTACATGACGTAATGTTTGATAAACACACATATACGATGACGTTTTGTGCGTTCAAAAACGGTACATTTTCTTCTGTTCGTATATAGTGTGGTGCTTGTTATATTTGAACTTTTGTAACATGATGGAATAAAAAGTAGATTTTTTGTAGTCTTAATTCTGTTATCTATGTATTTATCTAACGACGTGCTCATATGCTGTAGACGTTTTTAACTTGTTTCATTGTGTGTAGGATCTCATTCTGCACCAACTGTATTTTCTTCTTCTGGTTTCAATTATCAAATGAAACATTTGCTTTGACATTTGAAGGGAAAATTTTAATTTTTGATCGAACACTATCGATCAAAATTGAGTCTGAGTTGATAACTTTTATTCTTTCATTTTTGAGTGTTTGTAGCCTATATCCCATAGTGCTCCTGCAGGTGTAAGTGGAAACCGTTTTTAATAGAGGTATACATGACGAGAGGAGGATCTCCAGCATTAAAATGACATATAGCGGTTTCTATGTTAACCAAATGAACACATATTGTGCGATGAGTAAAGATCGTTCCTCTCTTATCTCATCGCAAGTCGACGCACGTAATCTGATTTGTCGTACACTTCATTTGAAGTAGCTAATGCAATTTAATTATTTATCCCTCTTAAGGAACGCGCATGATCCGCTCTGAGAAGTCGTACCCTGATCACCTAAATACAGTAAGACCTAAATACAGTGGCGTAGCTTCAGTTGGTGTCACCTGGGGCGAAGCTAATGGTGTCACCCCTCCATAAATTAAGTATAAAA
This sequence comes from Acheta domesticus, assembly GCA_031308135.1. NCBI lineage: Eukaryota > Metazoa > Arthropoda > Insecta > Orthoptera > Gryllidae > Acheta > Acheta domesticus. The sequence continues at coordinate 169,421,016 of JAHLJT010009419.1, forward strand.
ATATCTATTGTTGCATTGATTGTACATTATTTTATTAAAAATACAAACATATTTGGACATGATAGTTATTTATAATATATTAAAAATTCTATGTAATTAAGAATAATTGCCATTAAATCATAATCTATGCTGATGATTTAAATGTAAACTTATTAACTTAGTATAAATAATTTTTATCTAAATCATCAAAATTATTTAATTCCAACAATAATATTCTCAAACTACTAAAACTAAGAAAACTAACTTAATATACAAATGTAAGTAAATGATTTACATTATATAATTTCTACTATAAAATCATTTAATTGGTGTCACCCCTAGAATGGTGTCACCCGGGACGCGCCGCCCCCCTGTCCACAAGTAGCTACGCCACTGCCTAAATAAAACTAAGACCTAAAATAAGCTATTATACGCATTGAATACGCTATCATACGAATTGAATTAAGAATAAACGATGGAAACAAGCGTTGTTGACAAAATCTGATAACCAGAAATCTTTGCTCCGGGTAATCGAAACTATTTTGCATCGTAAACCAAACTACATGATTTGGTATAATAGTTCTGTTAACGAAAGAACCAACACTTCCTCTCCTCTTGCATCTAGCTAAATGGCTGCTCAAGAAAATGTGCGTGGATAACACACGACTCCCTGTGGCACCTGCTGCACCCAAGCGCCAGTATTCACCCGTTCAAGGGAACCGAGCCACTGAGATGGAGATCACGTCCCCCTTCTAATACCACTAGAACAACGATAGAAAAACTTCTCTTGAGATAAAGTAGAAATGCCAAATTAAACAGCGAGTGAGATCCTGAGAACTTCAAAATGAAATCAGAATTGTTCATTACGAGCTCCTGTCGAGAGTAGGAATCATTTTAGGATTAACAGCGTGTACTAACTAAAACTTTCCATCCAAAATGCATGGTAATCATTGCGTAATTTTAATACAACACATATAAAATAACAATCATATCGGGTTGAATAATGGTGGTGAAAGTATTCGATAATGACCTGGTAAATACCAAGGTGTGTAAAATGAAATTTAATATTCTGTTATTAATATTGTACCGAAAGTTCAGGAGACTAACTGTAAGATGTGAATCTTACAGTTAGTTTCCTGAAATCCGGCACTACAACGAATTCTAAAAAAATCTTGTAAACATACAAAGGCTCATTCAGTGCAGAAATATCCGCAATGAGGAGAAAAGAGGTAGCATAAAATCGACAGCTTTGAAATGTAGTAGCATTCCTTTGAAGTAGTTCAGTTGCAGGCGAAGTAGAAAGCAGGTTTCCTTCCTCACGGTTACAAGTTCCAGTAGGTTTATGTACAAAAAGAACAAGATTCACTCATTAAAATCCTGTTTTATAATAGAAGTAGTTACTACAGGAAACGAAAATATCTCTTTAGAATCCTTGATGTTTACTATTTAGTGACCTTAAGAGCTAAAAACACAATGCTTTCTATTTTAAAATTCTAAAATATACGGACAAAATCCAAAGGTAAAATTACTCCCCTTGCCATGTTTCAAACGTTTTCTTAATTTTTTTTCACGTTTCATTCATTGACAAGATTAACTCATTTATGAAAATCACTTCCCAAGAGTTTTATATTTGTATTAAAAATATTTTGGAAAATTTTTCTTATCTAAATTTTCGCAGTTGACTATACAAGTAGTGTGTTTCGAATAATACACAAATTACCATGGAATGTTCTAGCAATAAATTCAATAATGTATTTGGACACGTAGTACAAATAGTACCTCCGGTAGGTCTTCGTTGTTTGGTATCATAGGCGAATTTAGGCAAAATTTTAGATTGCGAACTCATGCATTGTATCATCGTATCTTAACATTAAGGAACACTTCAGAAAGGAAAATTATAAACAATATTTTAAACAAAGCTATTGAGAGGGAATTAAGTTTCCATCAAATTTGTACTTCTATTTTAAAATTAATTAAAACTCTGACGTAGGTTGCCGCAGAAGATATTTGAAAACATTCCTGAGTTCAATTTCCAGTGAATGATTTAAACACGCTAGTTATATACGTGTATTTCAAAGAATAAGCATGAAATTATTAATAATAACTATTTAATTATACCAAAATATAAAATTGTAATAAACGCCCATTACAAACCAAAACGCGAAATTAGAAACATTTATTAAAATGATGATTTTATAATTATTAAAAATATAATTTTAATTTTTCTTCTATTCTTTCAGATATAGTAAGGAAATTATTAAGTTTTATTGTATTAACACTTCAACTCCCAATTCTTGGGGAGGCACTAAAGTATGACCACAGGGTCAAGTAACATGATCACGTGCTTACACTACTGGCAAGACCCTTCTTTCAATCCCAGAATCAGAGGTTTCTAATATATTACGAGGCACAGTGCTGACCGTGCAAGAATACGCCCACATATCCACAGTGACACGACGCTGTCATGGCCTTAATATATGAAAAGGTTCTAAGCATCACCAAACAGTGGGGATCATTAATAAAATTGAAATATTGAGTACATGAGAAAATTATTAGAAAAATTAACTATAACATTTTCCTTTGAAAAAAATATTTAAAATTCGTTAAATGAGGGTGAAGGCTTCCGCCGTCAGAGTCATGCGAATGATTCTGGCTGTCTGGGTGAAGCTGCGTCAAAGGCTGTGATGCTGACATTTTGACTTATCGTGGCCCTCTTCTACTGGCACTTCAGCCCTGAGGAAGACCACGGTAAGATGATCCAAACGTCGGCATCACAGCCTTCGAAGCAGCTTCACCCGAACAGCCAGAATCATTCGAATAGTAAATATTTTTTACAGATATAAGAACCAACACACATTGTGTTTAAAAATATATTGAAAGACCCCAGGGCCTTTTAACTCCCATATAATGTTGTGGAAATCATTGCAGTGGCGCCCTCTCCTGCAGAACCTTCTTACAGGAACTAAAACACGAACTGCTTCCAACGACACTTCAAACGTGCGTGGCTACTGCGTAGGTTCGCGAGACGCAAGCAGGCGTGTCATGTTACAAATGTTGTTGTTTGCTCTTTCTTCAGCGGTTTGTCAGTTGTATATATTATGAATAATTGAGCATTTAGAAGACACTTTTCGCATTTATCAGATATCAGCCAATTTTGATGTGCGGAAATTGACGAGCCTAAGCTGCAGCTGTACCCGGCATCACTAGTGTCTCCTATTGTAGCACCCAGTGTCTTGCAACACTCTATCAAAACCGGGGACAAAGCGTGAGGGTGCTACTATACGAGGCACTAATGTCGCTGGGAATAGCTGCAGGTTAGGCTCGCCAACTTCCGCTCATAAAATTTGTGAGAAATACGAAAAGTGCATTGTAAATGTTCAGTTATTCATAATATATACATACAAGAAACCTCTGAAGAAAGCGCGAACGTCAACGCTATCTTTTGTAACACGACGCGCCTGCTTGCGTCTCGCGAACCTTCGCAGCAGCCACGCACGTTTGAAGTATCGTTGGCAGCAGTTCGAGTTTTAGTTCCTGTAAGAAGGTGTACAGGAGAGTGCGCCACTGTAATGGTCTCCACCTCGTTATATGGGAGTTGAAAGGCCTTGCAACTCTCCATCAAAACCGGGGACAAAGCTTGAGGGTGCTACTATAGGAGGCACTAATGTCGCTGAGAATAGCTGCAGGTTAGGCTCGCCAACTTCCGCACATAAAATTTGTGAGAAATACGAAAAGTGCATTGTAAATGTTCAGTTATTCATAATATATGGATACAAGATACCTTTGAAGAAAGTGCGAACGTCAACGCTATCTTTTGTAACACGACGCGCCTGCTTGAGCGTAATGCGAACCTACGTAGTAGCCACACACGTTTGAAGTATCGTTGGCAGCAGTTCGTATTTTTAGGTTCTGTAAGAAGGTGCTACAGGAAAGCGCGCCACTGTAATGATCTCCACCACGTTATATGGGAGTTGAAAGGCCCTGGGGTCTCTCAATATATTTTAAACACAACGTGTGTTGGTTCCTATATCTGTAAGAATATTTAGTATTCGAATGATATGGCTGTTCGGGTGATGCCGCTTCGAAGGCTGTGATGCCGACGTTTGGATCATCTTACCGTGGTCTTCCTCATGGCTGAAGTGCCAGTAGAGGAGGGACACGATAAGTCAAAATGCCAGCATCACAGTCTTTGACGCAGCGTCACCGAGAGAGCCAGAATCATTCGCATGACTCTGACCGCGGAAGCCTTCGCTCTCATTTAACGAATTTTAAATATTTCTTTCACCCTCGAGCGTTGTCCCCAGTTTCGATGGAGAGTTGCAAGGCCCTGAGAGACCCCATGCAGCGGCAGCTCCGAGCTCGCGCTTCGTCTGCTTACGCGATCGTGTGCTCCTGGACGCGGTGCGGAGCGCAGCGGTGAGAGCTGTCCGCGCGGCCTCGCGAACGCGGCGGCCGTGCTGCCTGGAGGACGCGCCGGCGGTTACAGCACGCGCGGAAGGTCTCGGCCGAGAGACTAGCGCGGCACGCGGCGAGAGCTCGGCGCACCACTTGTCCGTCACGCGCCTCTCCGAGATCCAACTCCCCTCCCCCACGCCACGCGCGCTCGCGCGAAGCCGCTGGCCGCGGGAGGAGGGGACAGTTCGTTGCCGTCGCGCTCGCGAGGACCAATGAAGCCCTGCGACTTGCGGGTGACTATTGGCTGTTTCCGGGCGCGACAGCTACTATGGTCTTTAGTCACGTGAGTGGAATGCATGTTACAGACGGTGGTGGTGATGGTTGAGCTCTAATCCCGATTGTCTTCCGACATGCGAGATAGAGTAGTGGATGTAAGTGTGTGTGTGTGTGTGTGTGTGTGTGTGTGTGTGTGTGTAAGGGGAGGCGAGAGGACAATGATAAGGAAGAAAAGATCGCGAGCGGCTCGTTTGTTAGAGTACTGCTCCGGCGTTCGGTTGGAGAAATTACGGAAAATTATCAATCAGGCCGATACAATTCTCCTCCACGTGGTAGTTAAATGTAGCGTAACTGTAGCAAATTTTGGAAATTCGTGGCCAGAGACACTAATGTCAACTCCATTGATGAAGCTGAGTCGTCTCCGTTGGCTTAAACCTACCTACACGACAGGTTTGGAAATCGTCAATTGTCAAGTTCTTCCTGTGCGTCACTTTTTGTCTTTTTTGTGTGAAACGGTTTCGCTAAATAAGAGACAACACGATATTGCTGTTATCAACTCCAAAGTATTCGGCATACAAATTTTCATTGAACTCATGAAAGCCACTAACGTTTTGGACAGTACAACCCTCGTAGTGGTCTACTAACCCACACAACTTGTACTTAAACAGGAGAGGTTTCTCATTCCAAGAGTGAACACCTGAGCAATGACTCTTATCGTCACCTCTCGCGCGTGTAAAAGTACACCATTGGACTGATATCCACATACTTTGGAACACCAAACGCACAGCTACCCATGATGCGATCTCGTCAGCTCAAGACAACAGCTTTCCGGGTTGGTGCCGGAGTTGTTAAAGGTTACTCACTTCGTCGGAACAAAGTCCTTCCTCAATACTATTAGCGTCGGGTCCTGCCAAGGCAAAGCCAAAAGCCCATCTGGGGGCCATCCGGATATCTACACCCGGGAGCATCGTAGCCCCCAACTCATCTCCCTGCGGTCTCCTTTGCTAACGATACTACGGGGAATCTCGGCACCCGGACGGAAGATTCCAATTCCTCACCGGGGCTTCTCTATGTGGGGCCTCAAACTCACGGAGTATCTTTAGGACAGTGTTGTCAAGGTCGATGCGACGAGCGGGAGTCTGTGGCACGAGTGCCACGACGAAATAGCCTCTCTGCGCAGTTCATCACCCCGCCACCAGAAACAACGCCATCCCTATTGTAAAACGGCGGGGTTACCAATAGTACCCTTTCCCGACGATAGTTGCGCAGAGAAGCTCGTGGCGTGCTACGATGCCACGACGCGTGCCACTACCGCCAGTAGAAGACCTTGACACCACTGTTTTAGGACGATGACATAACTGAAAAATTATAGTTTTGCATTCCAAGCATTTTAAAAATTTATTGACTAGTTCGGCCGTGAGACCTTTCTAGGGCTTGAATACAATAGTATTTTCATTATTAGGAATGGGAGGTTTGGCCTTTTTGATATCGCAGTTCCGTCGTTAGGTGTTAGTTTGGGATGGACTTGGTTTAGAATTCGTTTAACATTTACATGTTTTAATATTAGGATAACTCTTGATTTGTTTTTATCATGTACTTTTGGCGGGGGAGGCAAAATTTATCTTTTGATTTGATTCGGCAAGGGTGCACAGCATAATTCTACGCATTGAAAACTACAGAACAAGTAAAGAACAAACGTTTAGTGTTCAGAAACAACGCGACGATCGATAGTGGTCGAAAGGGAGTGGAGGAAGTGTGTTTGTATCCACAGAGGGAAATAAGATGCGGAGAAAGAGGATCTAGTCGCCGGTCTAATCGCGGGACAGACAAAAGTTCTTCAGGGTCGAACGTGACCCGCGGGCCGTGATTTGGAAGCCCAAGATCTAATTAACTTACTACAATCGAAGTAAGTGCGCATTAGAAGAATGGAAGATCCGTAACCAATACGACACAAGTGAATATGGGAGAAGAAAGTAAACAGTAAAAATATGTATTGCTACACTTTACCTGTCTTGAACCAGTTTATTAGCGTCTTAATAATATTAATGTTAACTTACGATTATATTATATTATAAGAAGCAACAGAACAAAACGATAAAGATAAAAGTAATGAATTGGCCTTGTCAAGATTTTGAAATATTCTGATGTATAAATAATGGAGAATAATCATATATTCTCCATTATTTAATGAACTTATTATTCTTTGGTGAGGCATATCTTCAGTGCTTGATCAACAATTTTGAAATAGATTAAGAATTTTCTTCATACTTGAAGTGCATTCTGGAGTTAATACTGTTTTAATCCGTTGCTTCATAAACTCAGAACAAACTTTGTGTTTTAATAAGGAACCATTCGTCTAGTATTAAGCTTTATGTATGTACTTTGTCAGTCTCTGAGCTTGCTAGTATTCTTCGGTACAGATTGTGATGAAGCTCAGGTCACGAACCACACTAATTACACGATACTCGTGAAGAAAATAGCCAAATGTTTGCACTCTCACATTCCTCAGCGTAATTGACAGACATGGCGTCATGATTCATTGGCAGTCGTGACTGAACCACCATCGTTTGCGAACAAGGAAAATAGACTCTAACAAAGCGTTGTTAGTGCATGATAAAAACAAAAACAAGAAGGTGAACCGTTAAGCGTGCTCATTGTAGAAGAACCAGTAAAGGTATTTTAATTATAGTCTCGTTGTTACTGGTTATGAAAATTCTAAAACATTTTTATTATATCTTTGACGTTTGTGATTATCCGGTTCAGCTATTGGTTTTGAAAGAAAGCTACAAAGATTGTCCAATATTGATCGTTATTAAATGGAATAGTTATAGAAAATAAACTCGACAACTACCCATATTATTTTATTGTGAATAACTTTTTAATGATATATAGCTTGAAAGTAATGTACTTTTGAAGCAGGCTCACTGTAATAATTCAGTCCAGTAAATTATGAAATGAAAAAAACCGTTTTGTATGTAACGATTTTATTCATACTGCCGGAGTCTGATTGAGATTATGAAAATACTTCGTAATTATAGAAATTGTATATGTTACTTAATGTTTTGGTTAGTTCCCTTCCCGGATTATAGATTTCTCGAAGTACGCCACAACATTGTAAAGTTCGATGACTTAAAGAATACACATTTCCATCAACCATCATTTGACAATTTGGGAACGTATGTTATTGTAAAATTAATCGTACTTTGATATGATGAAATTTCCATTATTAATGGCAAGATCAAACGCCCTTCAACTTTTACTTATTGCCTCCACGGTTTGAACGCACTTGTCCTTGTGAAAATCCTAAGCATCTATCACTGTGGTTGCCATCCTTGTTAATTCTGGGGTACAAGCCGAATGCAAAAAGGACAATTAATAACATATTAGTGAAATTTATTAAAATATTTACAATATTTCTTTGGAATTACTGCTTTTTACTTACATTATTTATTTTTTGGTTTTCCGACTAGAAAGTACATGACGAAGTTTGACTATTACTTATATAAACTTTTGATAACAGACACTGTGCAGCAACCGATACACATTCAGGTGCTGAAATGGTTCGTCTGTAACACTTCTCGTCGACTGCGTGTTTTATTATTGATTCCGGGCGCAGTCAACAGCTAAAGTGATATCCCACAATCGATCATCGCCGTGGCTAGGACATGCTGTAAACTCGACTGATCACCCTAAATGTGCGATAGTGTAGTTGCATGTTCGTATAAGTGAGTGGAAGGAGTGAGGATGGGATAAGGAAGAGGAAGAAAAGTTCGCGCGCGGTCCTTGGCCCGTTTGTTAGGATACTGCTCAGGTATTCATCTTAATATTTATCAGAGAAACCACAGTAAACAACTAATCAGAGCAGCCGGCCGCTAGAAATGTTCTCCAGACAGCGGCTAAATGCTACCTAGCTGTCTAACCAGTGTCGAAAATCCTGTCACCGTCGGGATTCGAACCTTAGGACCTCCTGGTCAAAGGCCCTGCAGTGACATGTTTTTCAAGTCGATTAATTCCGGTTTCAAAGCCAGTTATCATTCTGTCTTGTGCAATATTAATAATAATAATAATAATAATAGTAATAATAATAATAAATAATAAATGCCGCATTTGTCAGGAACACGTAGAAACCATTGATCATATTGTCTCAGCTTTTCAATCCTAGCAAAGATCGAATACTTGAAAGGATACGACAGGGTGTGTAGCTACCTCCACTGGCAGATCTGTACCGCCCTCGAAGTTCCGAACACATACCCCAAGTGGTACGAACTCTCACCGAAATCGGTGACGTCTATTGAATTGTGTACGATATTGTACGACCAACAAATTGAAACTGATCGCACGATATGGCAAACAAACCGGATATAGTCATCCGGGATTTGGAGATCAAATCGTGTTTACTTGTCGATGTTGCTGTACCTTGCGATCAAAACGTCGTTACCAAGGAGACAAAGAAACGTCTTAAATACAAGAGTTTGGAAATCGAGATCACCCGAATGTGGGGCGTAAAAGCACAGGTCGTCTCGATAGTTATCGGAGCACTGGAATTTGTTCCGCAAAATTTGTGTAAGAACTTGGCTAAACTCCCAGGTAATTCAAAAGACTGGGAAGTGCAAGAAATCGCTTTACTTGGAACAGCCCACATTTTGCGCAAAGTGTTATAGAGGCACCGACAGTCCTTAGATCTACTCCTAAGGTATCTGGCTGCAACCTGGAGTAGATTTATATTCAGCCGACACATAACATCTTTAGTCGTGATTTAGAGGAATAACAATAATAATAATAATTTTGAACAGTTTTTACGAGCGTAATTAAAGCTCCTTCTATATATACTCTGAAACTAAAATATGTGAATACATGAAAAAAGTAAACAATGTATATACGTAAAAACTGTCCAACGAATTGGTTTTTTCGATAGCTTAGATATAGCACAATTATATAAAAACGAAGAAGAAGAAGAAGAAGGCCCCGTGGCGCAGGTGATTGCGGCGGGCGTCGTCTGTGCCAAAGAGGCTTAAGGATCTAGTCCTGCTTAGTTGTGGTTGTATTTGTGATTGTCCTTCACCTCTCATCATCATCCTATCACCTCATAATTCATAATTTACGGTTTAACAACCTTGTCTTACTAAGGGGCACAGCCGAAAAGCTGATCCCCATAATTACCCACGTATCCTCATAATTACCGACTTATCCCCATAATTACTCTCTCCAAGATAGAATCAGACTAGGCCTCGAAAGATAATGCGTAGCGTGGTCGTGAATGGCCGATACGCTATTAATAATAAGAATACCAACAAAAACCTTTCAGAATTGTTTGAGCAAAGCGTAACGACAACGAGCAAACCACCCGCGCATTGAAGTCTCCGGAGTGTGGCATTGAACGAGACCTCGGTCGGCGCAAGGTTCGCCCTCGCGCGGGCAGCCTGATGGAGCGCGAAGCCGCGCCGGGGGATCGGAAGCGGCTTCGGACACACTTACGCAACGCGCGGCACGAGGGAGGGCGGGGGGAGAGGGGAAGGGGAGGTGGCGGTCGGTGCGTAGAAGGTCTGTGGGATTCCCGAGATGTGACTTATGGCGCGGAGGAGACCAGGGCGCGCCATGTGCCACTTTCGCCGCGACTCAGTCGCGCAGCGGATCGAAATGACACCCAGAGCGTGCGTGCGGTACTATAATAGGGTTTTTCTTTCTTGGCGCACGGGGGTGTCTCAATAAAATGGAATATCTCACGGTATTTCGTGTCGTTTTCTGTTGTGCCGCCAGGGACCGCATGATCGCCAGCACTGCTCGATACAGTCAAGATCATGCGACTCCTAGCGGCACAACCGAGAACGATGCGAAATACCGTGAAATATTCCATTTTATCGAGATACCCCCGTGCGCCAAGAAAGAAAAACCGAAGTATAACGTCGGTTATCAAGAAAAATGACGCATCTAGAAACTTGTCATTTTGGACGAGAATAGATTAATAGAACCTTTATTTTGTGGTTAAGACAGCTTTTTACTCCAAATACTTGCTGTCTTATCCATTATATTTATGATTTTTTTATAATAAAAGTTTATAACTTTTCTTAGCATATACTTGTTTTCTTTAAGTAAAACATATGCACATTTACGCTCAAATTCGTGTCTCCTTTATAATATGTAATATATAGAATGTTTCCTGGTGAAGATTTATGAGCGAGCAGTTAAATCATTCTTTTTGGAACAAACTTGTGACGCACACGTGGACAATGAATAATATGGTGGAAAATCGATAACTCAGACATCCAAGTTCCTCAAAATCTCGAATCCCTCAACATAAATACCTTTTTACACCCCATCACCCTTCCTGCTTACATGTTCAGTATCTTGACTGAACATATACGAAAACTCGAACACCTTTACCTCCAGAGTTGAGGTTATTGAAGATTGCACTCTACATGTCCTCATGCAAAATTTACTGAAAATTTGTTATTGATTCTGAGGCCATATTTTATTACTAGAAAAATCCGGCAGACGTTGTTTTGCCCTTCATCTCTCTTTCCCCTCCCATCACCCTTTCTCTTTGTCTCTCGCTCCTTCCCTCACCCTGTCCCTGCTGTGTCTGTGTGTCTCTGTCTCTGCCACTCTGTCCCTCTCACTCATATTTACTTTGCTGATTCTGCAGGTGAGGTAATGTAGGGAAGCGCCGGACCAGCAAAAATATAATAGAATGTTTGAGAAGAGCTCATTCTATAGATTACGGTTGAGAAACGTTCCTCAAAATTTAGTTTTTAAATCCCTAGAACGCCTCGTTTAGGAGTTTTTTTAACAATATATATTCAAAATGCTGCCTAATGTGTTGCGGGTTGCATTTGACGTAAATATTTTTGTTTTGTTCTTCAGTGCCATGAAGTGTTGTTGCAACAGATTTAACAGCACATAAACCTTCTGGGTGGAAAAAACACGTAGAAGTGCCAACTTTCATGGAGAGCGGTCCGACGGTGTCGGAGTTTGGCTCTTATATATGCACCAACACCCAGTTTTATCTATATACATAATATATTATATATACATATTTCTATCCGAAAGAGAATTTATTTTCCTTGTATCGTAGCAGTGTAGTTTCTCAAGTCGACAGGCCTCAGTACTTCGGCGGAGTGTGCCGTCGCTGACAGCCGCACGCGCTGCGGGTGCCTTCCCAGAAGCCGCGCCTGCCCTCGCCGGAAAGCGCTGCGCCTCGGGGCGCGCGGGTCGTGCCGTACGCGATCTCCAGCGCACACTGCCGTGAATAGCGCGTTTGCTCGGTGGTTAGCGCGGTGACACCGTCAAAGAAGAATTTGGAATATTTGCTCTAGGGAGGCAACACTTCGAGGAATGAGTTAGACACTTCCATTCATGGTAGTGGAGTGGCGTGGATAACGTCGCTGACACTCCTCGTATATAATCAAATGGCTGTTTTAGGGTTTGGTGGAATATCCTTCTATTATCGCTGTTAAACTGAACGAATATACATATTTTAAGAGAAATCAAAGTTCACATTCTAAAATAAATTACTTCTTCATACATTTTCGTGCGAAGCAACGTTCTCGTGTAACCTAATGACTTTCGTCATAAGCAACTTTTTTATTCCCACGTGATCCAGAAAAAAATTATTGGGATTGGTAAAGAATATAAATCGTAAAAGTAAATTTTGTTTATTTCAATATGAAACTAGTGATGCCCCAACAGCACATATTTTCTCGCGTTATTTGTAACGTTTCCAATACTCGAATATTCAGCAAGTTCAACAAAAATCTCCTACGCCATTTTCATAATTTATTTGGATCTTAGAAACAAATTTTAAAAAATTGACCAGTTTTTGAGGAAACATTGTTTTCAAACTTGCTTTTATTTTATGCAAAAATACGCGAAAACTTCTCATATTTTCAAAATATTGTGCATGTCGTTACTTAAAGACCAAATTTTAAAGAACAGATATTATTAAAAAAATATCTACCTTCAATATTATGGTTGTAGGAATGCACCGAAAAAAGTTTGAGCTTTTGCTATTTTCAAAAATTCAGAAAATTAAAAGTAAAACCAACACTCGTCATTTTAATAAGGGTAATACAAGAGGGGTTGGAACGTCACTTTACGCTTCAAACATAAAGATGTTTCTTACGTGGGTTTCAAAACCGTAGCCTTGGTGTCCAAATACTTTGTCTCATCTGACCCATGACCCTGACCACGAGGCCGATTAATATGTCCGTTCTATTGTGTTATGGCTTTGTAAAATAATAATTTCATAGCACCAGTAACCTAAAACTGAACTTTTTATGCACACGTGGTCTCTAATAAGCTTTGTAACATTCAATGTATGAATCCGAATAACTTTTCGCCTTTCGTTTCGTCGCAACAAAAAATAAACAAAGTAACTTCGCCATCAACGTCTATGAAATCGCAATCAAGAATTAACAATTTTCTCAAAATTAACTAACTCGACAAAAAATGTCAGAGATCATAATATTCACAACGTATTTTTTCACATTTTCTCACTTTTTGGTTCCTTAATAGTAGAATGAAACTATGACTTAAAGAAAAGTAAAACATGTTTTCAAATACAAATTGTCATCGAAAAAATTTTATCCGTTTTTCAGGAAAAGTCGTTAAGTGTTTGTGAAAAATAAGCGATTTTGAGTTCATTCTCAAACAAAAATTTTGAGTTTTCGAGAAAATTAAAAGTAACCATTTAAAGGAATTGTACTCATAAATGCAATAATGTGTATCAAAATACCTGCAATGTAATTATTAACGCCGCGATAGTTATTTGAAAAAATTACTATTTACATAGTTTCGGGAAAATCTTAAGAATACATCCAAGTAGTGTGTATGTGATGTTGTGCAATGTTTTTAGCCCTAGGAGTTCAAAACCCGTAAGAGAAAGAAATTGGAGCCCTTTTTGAGAAAAATCTTGTTTCAATGATTTCACTCGGAATTGTGCAAAAACAATCTTCCTCATTAATTAAAGAACTAATGGTGGAGAAGAAATTTCATTTCAAGATCTGTCGTAAAAAAACGTATTGGTATATGGGGTTCCCAAAAATTTCTAATTTTTCCAATTTAAACAAATTCAGAGTTAACAATGAAAATCAGACGTATGCCTTCTTTATAAGTGTATTTCAGTATGGAATCATTTTGAGAAAATTTAGAAAATGTCCCAGGTATTTAATCAGAAGTACTACAAAAATTTCAGGAAATCTTTTCAAAATAACAGAGCTCTCAGTTGGACCAGACCGGCCGAGGAATACTGATTTTAGAAAAATCCTATGAAATGTTGAGGCATTAATGCTGATAGGACGGACGATTTGAAGAAAAACAAAAAATTAAAATATAAAAATAAAAACACTTTTTCGGTATTTGGGGACCGCAAACGAGTATATCCTTTAAAGTCTGGAAATCGACTTTACTCAGCGTTACTTAATATTCTCTAATCTCCATATATTTCTTCGTATATACGTTCGTGTACGAGAAAGTAAATTGAAACCAAGTGATGTCTTAGGATATCGTAAGGAGCCATTCACATGGAGCACACTTTAAGACCGCTCTATCAAGAAGCACAATGAGAGAGTGTAATAGTATAATTTCTTGCATTTAAGTGCCCTTCACTGAAGATGTCTCAAAGCATGCGATGCAAAGTGCGATGTTCCCGCATCATGAATTTAACCCTTTGCTTGTATTGGAGACGTACTAAATCGTTATTTTCCCTGTTGCATGTTATTCCCTTTGCGGTGAATTGTTTTTGGATGATCAAGCAATTTACAGACTAAGTAATTTTCTGGTTGACGTGATGTACTGAGCATTCAGACAGATGTTTGTTTCATGGCGAAGGTAATTCTAGTATCTCTATGCGTTGGCCTCGAAGTTTCAGATTCGAAAACATACACATCTTTTGCTTTGTCATCATTGCATCTTCAATTTCATATGACCAATACAATTCTAAATGTCTCGTATTCATACCCAAAACGCTTCCTGAAAGCCTATATAAATAGTAGTATAATTGAGTTTTGTTTTGCAAAAAATATTGAATACAACTTTAATTCGACATCAAGCACACGTGAGGTGGTTAGTTTCAAAATTATTAAATTATTTATGAAAATTTATTTTTTGAATGTTTATAATGTTTAGCAGTACTTGCTATCTTCAGGAAGGATTGTAGTTTCAATTAATTCCGGCTGAAATGTGACAAGAACATATTCGTTCAAAATAAACCCGCGCGTGGACGCGAAAATATTTTTGTTTCTCGTAAAATTGCAGCAAGTGGAATGAGATGACTTTGATAACCTCGATTATATTATTTTATGCACTACTGATAATAAAAACATTTCTTTTCTCGAAAAATACATTTTTTAGAAAAAACTCTAATATCACTTTCTAGATTTAATAGTATTTTCCAGCACCGACATACAGGCATAATTTTCAGTTAACACATTTAATTACGAGAGTAGTTAGAAGAGTTTTTAAAATGTTACAGACAAAACAAACTCACAAAAAATAGAACTCTCCCGTCGATATTACGAAATAAAAATATGAAACATTCTTGATAATAACATTCATAATTTGTAAATATTTCACCGTTTAAATTAACGGTTGTTGCTAGCATATTAAATTAAGAAGCGTTTCATCTTCGATTACAAATTTCGTACTGTGTTTCACTATCCTGCGCAAAAAATAAATTCGCGAGCGGAGGAATTACGTGCGAATTTTCCGGCGGCGCGGAGGGCGTCGACCCGTCGGGCGACTTACCAGTCCTTCGGAGCAGGAGGATGCGCAGGGAAGTCGCGGCGACACTGGCGGCGGCGGCGGAGGCGCGCACCGCTATATAGGAGGCCGCGTCGGCCGCCCGGGGGCCGCGCGCGGTTCAGGAGGCCGTGGCGGGGCGCGGAGCAGGAGGGGCGCGGCGGCGCGGCGGCGCGGAGGCGGGGCACGCGGGGGCCGGTTCTGGCGGCGACGCGGTGGACACGACGGAGGTGGCGCGAAAGACGGACGCAGGACCAGACCGGGCTCGGCCTGCCCAGGCTGTCCTTGCTCCATGCAGTGCACGCGCGATGCCGAATTGCGATAGCTCGGAGTCGTGTGCGGAGACGGATTAAGACCAGAAGTGCTCTGGACATGACCAAACTATGAAATATGTACTATAAAACTAACTATGAACAAACTAAATACTACTAATGATATCGAATAAAAAAATAAAAATCAATTTTGGTAATTTAAAACATTAAAACAGAAATGGTTTCGATCTTTATTTCATTCATTAGTTTTAAAAAATTGCTGAGGCGTGGGGCTATCCGATCTAGACACACTCAAGACAAATACTTGGTGTTCATAGACATTAATATATCCCTGGACTTGCGGAACTATGCAGTGTCATGAATTGGAAATAATTGAACTTCATTTGACCCTATCAAGAGTTTTCTTTATCCTATTAAGAGTCTGTCAATTATTGCAACTAGAAGTTATTTTAATCTCCTTTATAAAACATTTCTAATATACTTATTATTTCCACTTTTCACAGGATACAATAAACTGGAACGAGTGTATCATAAAGAGCTAAACATCTATCGAGTGTATCATAAAGAGAAAACATCTAAAAACTGGAAGAGCTGGAAACAGAATAGTAGGTCCAATAAAACTAAGAACTACGAATATGGCTATCTTTAGGTCGCTTTCAGCAACAATCCTTCGAATTAGAAGATAAATAGGCGGACACATTTGGAATTTTGTCAAAAAAGCAGAAGATATGGAAGTTCTAACTAATTTTGAAAAAAAAAGTTCATGAATGTAAATGTTCAAAGACGTCGTGATATATCTGTCTTTCGCAATGTGAGATAATTGTTCGACACGGCACATACATCTTGTCGAAAATAGACAAAATAGTGCTGTCAGCAGCGACTTCTGCTCGGCGATAACTTGTTAGCATATCGGTTTCCATTATTATATCACTTTCCTTTCACGACCGGATTTCACTGCCATAAATTCAAATATCTTCCTAGTCGTAACGAGACGATGTTAAATATGGAAATGTACACACTTTGCCAGGGACCGTCACCGGAAGTAGCGTTTAGAAAGAGTATGCTAAAACTTACGTAGCAAATAGTTAATACAATTATTCTGAGAAAAAACAGAAACCCTTTGAGAATATCATCATGGTATAGGCAATTTTGTTGTTATGCTTCGCTGTTCAAATAATGCTTATATCGCGTGTGGAAATCAAATTTTCCTATTTTGTCATTATTTGACGGAGTTTTACGCAACTTTTTTACGCTACCGACTAGGATCGGGGAATGGTAAAGTGATCAGATGGTGATGTGGAAATGGAGGCGAAAGAAAAAGTGCGTTTTGGATAGGGGAGGGGGGGTCTCGGTAGCGATTGTATACTTGGGTTTTTCTTTCTTGGCGCGCGGGGGTGTGTCATCGATATGGAATATCTCACGGTATTTCGCGTCGTTCTCGGTTGTGCCGCCAAGAATCGCATGATCCCCAACCGTGCTCGATACAGTCGCGATCATGCGACTCCTAGTGGCACAACCGAGAACGATGCGAAATACCGTGAGATATTCCATATCGATGACACACCCCCACGCGCCAAGAAAGAAAAACCGAAGTGTAGGTCCGGGCCACGACCAGCCGTCTTCCGCCCGTGCGTGCGGCCAAAGTGGGCGTGTGTGAGTGACGTCACGGATTACGCAGCGGGTCGCCGCGCGGCCGTGTGGCCGAGGTCGCGTGTGGCGACGCACGGCGGAGCCCCCCACGCCACGTCCAGCCGAACTCAGCACGACGCCTCTTGAAAGGGTTCGGGTCTCACGCACCGCACAGCACTCAGCGTTCACCGTTGCAGATAAGATTGTACCCACTTTTCTGGTAATGTGCACTTTAATGCGTCCGGGTCCACAACTTCTGTGGTAATAAAAAAAACGAATGAAAAGGATATTCTTAATACCGTGAACTTCCGTCCCTGTCATTCCCTCATTTCTCGAACTTTCCTAAAACATGGAAGCCGATGTATAGGTCTGCGTCGGATCTTATGTCCCAACGGGGAGGAACATCGCGTCCTGTTTCTGGCATGCTGGTCTTAATTTTCACATGCGGGACTAATGGCTTTAGTAGATAATACTGCTGGAATCAACACTAGAATTTTACCATCCATGTACATTGGATGGTATGGATTGGAGTATGGAATTGGATGTACATTGCAATTCCACAGTCCGAACTTCGTAATGTCGACATACTGCCAGAGTACGAACTTCGTAATGTACTTCTGGAATCTTTGCCACTTCGAAATATGGTGGTTA
Organism: Acheta domesticus; assembly: GCA_031308135.1. Lineage (NCBI taxonomy): Eukaryota > Metazoa > Arthropoda > Insecta > Orthoptera > Gryllidae > Acheta > Acheta domesticus. The sequence goes on from JAHLJT010009419.1 coordinate 169,438,952, forward strand.
TAACGTAGGAATTATGTTACTTTCGTAGTGAGATGGATGGAACAAATGAAAAACTATGTCTTAACAGTTTTTCAAAATTTCGCCTTCCGCGTGCTTAGCTGTTTTTAGGGAAGTGGGTAAGTGTTACACTGATGGGTGGCGAATCGTTGCGGATTTTCCTCCAGGGACATCGTTATGCAATTCAGACTACACCCATCCGTTCGCTCTCTTAAATAATTATTAGTACTTATTAACATGTCACTGATTTAAACAAGTTCCTTCGATTTTTTTTGTGGACCTAACCTACGAGTCAAAAAATAATTTCTCTAAATTAAAGTAAAATCTCATAGTGTTCAATCTCATACATGTGTGACGAATTTTTAATACCTCCCTAACGTGAAATTAATAAACTTAATTACACAAATGCTGTGAGTGCGTTTCGGCTCTATCAGCTTCTTCCTCCCTCGTTTTCATTCCTGTCTCCCATGTGAGAAACCCTTCATCTAAATTGCGTACGTATTTCTCACTGAATGATCTCCTTTTTATAATAAAATAAATTGTAATAAACATTTTTGAAAGTGGTCAAGCGGAAGAGTAGGCTAAATGTCCTGAGCCTCGCCACCAATAAAGACATTTATTTATTTATTTAATTACCTATCTATCTATAATAATAATAATAATAATAATAAAATTGTCTTTATTAGTGGCGAGGCTCAGGCCATTTGGCCTGCTCTTCCGCCTAACCACTGCTCTTCCGCCTAACCAATCTATCTATCTATCTTTTTTTATCTATCTATCTGTCAGAGGTGTCGGTTGACGTTTTGCAAATGTCCAGAAGGGCGGAACCTTTCAAGTTCTTTTGTTACCACGCTATTCAGTATTCAGCAAAATAGTTTCCTACATCAAATATACTATCATGAATGTTTATTTCATAGGATTGTTTTAAATTGCAGGATCATGTAAACGTTTCCTTAAAAATGCAGTGGTGGCAAAATAGTAATTTTTTATTTACTCATCGCAGAAAATTGCAAAATCTTACAGGAAACTTAAACATTCAAAGATTCATGTAAGTGTTACTTTGCCCTTGGTTAGAACACCCACCTGATTCGAATTATGATGGTGTGTGAAATCTATGAAAGGTAAAAGGAAATAACCATTCTTCCTAGAATTATTTTATTGATACTAAATATTAATATTTAACGATAATTCAATTTCACATCTATTCATTAATATTTTTTACCATTTACCCACACCTGTGAGACTATTTTCATTTCTTTTAAGAAAACCGTCCGTCTACAGACTTTTCAAGAAAGCATAAAAGCAATAAAATAGTGATTTGAAAACTGCAAAGAATATATTTCAGCAGTTTACAGAAGTTCGTAACTATTTTATGAATATTGAGAGTTCATTGAGTGTTGGTGTCATTTTTCAAATTGTGTGTGTAACATTTGTTTTCTGTTGCTTTTATTGGATCATTAATCAAGTTTTATAATAGTGCGTGGGAGTTTCGCAGACGTGCATGTTATATATTTTCTTTACATCACTTATATAATGAAACTTTACAATGATACAATTGATATCTTGCAAGATATATGCAGTGGATATTAATTATGGAATTATCCACAAAGGCATGATTTATGGAATAATTCACAAAATGCCTCTGTTCAACCTTTCCGTGATAAAAAAGAGAGCCTTCCTGCAAGAGAAACAATTTGGCATGTAATGTCTCGCAATGAACCTGGAACGTTTTTACAACACAAACATGTGCGGAATCTCCGACGGAACGTGTGCCTGACTTTGTGGTGTCTGCACTAGTTTACAACATGTCTCAATGTGGGAGGAAACTTAAGGGCTGTGGCACAGTATTTTCTTGATAGTCAAATTAAAATAATTGCTTCCTTCTAGAAAAGATACATCAGTTCGCTCAAACTAATTCAATATAACGTAAAAGAGTTATAAGCAGGAAGAAAAATGCATTTCTATTGCGTCATGGATTTAATGTTACTGTTATTTGAATAACTTTTGTTTGACTTCATTATACAATAAATTCGTATATTGAGCTTGTAATTTTGTCTTCAGACGCGATTTTGGATTCAGATAAATTGCTTGAAATAATAAAATAAAATAGAAAGTAATCTCACTTCTTTCAGGCAAATAAAATCAGAGTAACTGAATACTATTACCTAATATGAATGTCTTCTTTCCCTGTTGTAGTTGTAGATATACTTTTCTGCCGCAATCATTGTAAATTGCACATCTGTTGCTACGCCTCAAATATTTTTCGGATTCGATGGTGTAATGCGGATTCGATGGTGTAATAGCGGATTCGATAGTGTGCGTACCGGACTGTCATACCCAAGCTTGCGGGTTCAAACCCGATCGAAGCCGTGGATTTTTAAGGGCGATAAAAATCCTTCGTACGCCTTCCTTCGGAAGGGAAGTAAAGCCGGCTGTCACATGTTAGTAGATTTACTTGCATGTAAAAGATCCTCAAGCCTAAATGACGCCTCTGAGCTAAATTCAAATCGCCTGTTTCGTCGCCCGAGATAATTACCTTCTTTCTCCGCTAGGTGGTGAAAGGAGCGTAGTAGAAATTTGCGTGGTCAGGCGGAAGAGCGGGTCCTGATGGCTCGAGTCTCGCCACGTAAAATAAGGCATTAACATAACAACAAACATATTTTTCTGGTTACTCAAAATTATTATTTATATAAGAAAAAATGTAAAATATTGTAAAATATAGTTGCAAAAACGCAGATAAGAATACGAGAACTGCACGTGTAATGTTTGAGATAAATAACTCATAAAATAAGTTAAGAGGTTCACTGACAATTATACAGACTAAATCTTCATCTCTTCAAAAGTTTGCTCTAAAGAGGTCTTTCCGCTTGCCGCCTCTCCCACACAATTTGATCCTATACATTTCAGTGGAGTGCATAACTTCCTCTGGGTTTTCCGGTTCTCGCATTCAGTCAATCCAGTGTTTGCATTCGATGCATCGAACACTCCATGTGCTCAAGTCGACGTTATTTGAGGGCACCTTGAACGTAAGGATAAAGTAGTTTTTTTCTAGACCAAAGTCAGCGGGGTCGTATTAAGTACCCAGGGATATTCTCCCACAGCAGGCACGTGCGGCCAAGGGCAGGGGCACAACAAGTGTTTATTTTGGTTCATGTGATCTACATCGGTGCAAGTGGGAGCATGATATTTTATACCAATGACAGGGTTTCACCTAAATGCATGGTTTCCTGATTAATATTGTAGAGTAGGAAGGTTGACTAAAAGTCTTGTTTATTTTTCCTTGTGTGAGTTGAGTAATCTACGATAACTAACTTTCATGTTCGAAATTGAAGTTTTCAAAAATATTAAGAATGCAGCAAAATCTAATGATCTTCTAATAAAATATATTGATTTTGCGTATTTTGCGAGAGGCATGTTTTATAATACATCGGATTCCTATTGTCAGTAATTCAAGAATGTTATACCAGTAAAATTGGCATTAGAATATAAAAAGAATAGTAATTATTGTATGAAAAATATCCATGCAATCTTTTGAATGTGTTTTTAAATACTTGGATCATAAGAACAATAATGGTAAAATGCTATGTTGAGAAAAATGCTGTTGAAAATTTGGAAGTGTAAAACAGAGGTGCAAACGTGGTAGTATTCAGGGCTCTAGTGGCATGCAGAGACTACATAAAGGGCGAAGAATAGAGTAAAAATAAAGTTATGACGATTGCAATGGAATGAAGGAAGTATATAACAGGAAATCTTTGGTTAAATTTACATACTTTTAGTGGAAATATTTAAAGGAAGCCTGGAAAAGAAGTGCATAAAAAGGGAACTAGCTCAAAGAATGAATTTGTGTGTCGATTTCATTCATATGAATCATTATTTGGTGTTAAAAACGACAGAAATAACATATTATTTCTCATAAATCATATAAATAAGGTACACTGAATGCTAAGTTACCTTACTTTTGAATAACGGTTGGTGTTGCTCTTTTGTTCTTAAGTGACACCAATAATCTTTTTTGCCTAGTTTAGCACCTTTAGGGATGTTAGGGCTACACACAATTTGTACTGTAAATTAACATTGTATTTCAGCCATCAATAATTTATAATTTTCTAAAACGTATTGTACAAAATTTGCGGTGATGGAAATTTATAAAATATAAATCAAACACTTCCAAGAATGCGAAGTGTGTAAAGAAGATGAGTAACAATTCCAGAGTTTTCCTTCTTTCTACATGCACTTGCAACAGCATGATTCAGGAATATACAAATGAGAAATGTTATCTCGTTTGCGAAGACAATAAAACGTCCAGTATTCAATGAACAAAGCAGGAAAGATCATACTGAGCTGTGAAGCATCTCGGAATAAACATATTCATAGAAAGGAAACACGTTCTCAGCAGCGCAATATTTTGTACCGCACACAGCAACATAATTTGAATACAAGCTATTGAAAATTCTAAAACAATATGGGTCCTTCTTCCTACACAGTTTGACACTGCTGTGTTGACAAACAAAATTTCGAAGATCCCTCGGCCTGATAAACACAATTGTTATGTCAAGGACACCACATCAGTCTGTATAATCCAATGTTCCATTTCCATTGTGCTTCGTGAAATGTTGCTACACATCTGGCATAGGACTCGACTTCGCGGCTGCTGCATCTGTCGACCATGTGGTATGCGATGCTTTTGTTTCGGTAACACACTGAATCAAATGTATCAAGCGGGTGCGATGAGACAATTATTTCAAGCGTATACTTCTCTGGATGTACGAAATGTGAAAAACATGAAATTACTTGGCAGACTATAACCAAAATCTGTTAGGCCCTCCTCTGTTAGCGTAATGCTTAGTGTATTCACCTTTCAATTAATCTTTTTGGCGTTTCTGGGTTTGAATTGAGAATCATTTTTGGTAAAAGTAAAGTTTTGCATAATTTTGTACCTCTTGATTAGTGGGGTTTGAATGATTCCTTTCTAAAGAAAAATAAATATATTAGTTATTTTTAGGTTTTTTAATTAAACGTAATTTAACGGCGTTTTCCTGGATACTTCTGATATTAATTAGAAGACAATTCTGACTAGAATATCAAAATGTATTTTCCCTCTCGAAATGTAATTTAGCTCAACACATTAACTGGCGTAAAAATTGCTTTCATCCTGTTTCAATCCTACGTTTCTCTCTTCACAGTGACTGGATTCCAATGGTATTCAAAACGGTTAGACCTAGAGGATCCAATTTTTATAAAAATACCTATAGTGTACTAAATATGATGGTTCGAATTCTACTTAGTGGTTCAGTCGTAATAAAAACAGCTGATACGATGGAATGTCTTCAGTTCAGATCCTAAAGAAATTCAACATTACTTTTTTTAAAACATTTATTTATCGTTGTTCGACTTATGGGTTTTTATAATTACGTAATTGTTTGCCATACCAAATTTGTACATATGGATATTATATACTTGTTTTGCATTGTACAATTTCAGATTAACATTTTTTGAGGTTAGACATTTTAGGGACCTCTAACATATATGAAATAATTATAATTTTATATACTGAAATTTTATATATTGTAATGGGACGGTCGCACACGAACTAATTTCGGCGTGTGCGAGATGAATATTTTATACCGGGTCTTTATCGTATCTTGCAACCCAGGTCTGGAAACACCAACTCTTGTTTTGCCAATTTGGCAACGCGTGAAATACCTTCGACACCCTTTCACTTTTAGCGAAGCCCGGTCGCGTGCCCTCAGATTTCGGGCTGAGAGAATGTGTCTAATTTTAGTTGGAAGAAAGAGAAAGCACGTATTCTGTCCTTGTTACTCTTCAACGTACTGCAGCCACTACACTGAAAAGAGTAAACGCCTGTCTCTTCATAAACGGTGGTCACTTTGAGCATTTACTCGACTGTCAGTTTTTTGTCATTTTAAGATAATTATATTTTATTACTTTTTATTAATTATTTTCAATGATTATTAAAGTAATACTTAGTTACATTTTATTAGTATTTTTAATAATTTTATCGGTCGCATGCGTCTTTAGCCCATTTTAACATGCAACCCTACAGGCGTGTACCTATTGTATGTTAACCAATTTAACATCCTTAGCATCGGGTTTTAACATCTTTGGCAACGTGAATAAACAACCATTGATTCATCGCAAGTCAAATGTTTATTAAGAAAGAAACAAGTCGGTGTAGAAAACAAATCAGATTCAAATAATTCAGAATAAAAGTAACTCATATTAGTTTTTGAGATAGTTATTGTTCATTGTAATAGGTTTTAATAGTGCAGTTAAAATGTGTTTTAGGTAAATTAATTTCATTTTCCTCGCATTCCATCAAATGAAACTCTTCTTCAGTAATCGTATTTACTGACGATCTGAGGTGTCGCCACTGGAAATCGACGCGCCAACTTCCTCACCGAACGTCATTTCTTTAGTTATCTTTAACTTTAGGAGAATTATTTGTATCCATCTTTTTTCAAACCACGGTATACGAATATTGTTTAAATAAATATATCGCAAGCAATACCCCACAATATCATAGTAACATGCCGCAACAACAGAATTCATATGTTTACTATCGCAGTAATATACATTTTCGCATAAATCGTGAGATTGACCGATAAAATGCTGAACATACAACAAAATGTTAGTGTTATTACTGCCTCGTCAAAATTAAAAATCTCGTCTCCGCTACTCTCCACCTCGATTTTTAACTTTTGGCCTTTGCGGTAATTACTCTCATAACATTTCTAGGTATGTTTATTGTCTATTACTAAAGTTTTCTTATTTGCTTAATATGCAGATTCCATAATAATAATAATAATACATTATTATTATTATTGTTATAAAATGAAGAGCTAGGCGGTAATATTTCACGATATATCTTTTCGATTTCTCTTTGAGCTGGCTTTACTTAAATAATTATTGTTACGTTGCTGTAAATAAATCGATAACTCCCCTCCACATTAATATTACAGTTTTGTTTCTTCAGCATACTGGGCAGAATTGCTTAAAGAGACGTTTTGTTTCCACGCTGATGCCTAAGCCCAACCCACCCCACCCACTCTGTGCAGCGTGAAAAGATTTCGGCATGAGAGCCGTGTACCTGCCCGCCGACACTCTTGAATGGGATCAACAAAGAAACAGGAAACTTGCTGCAGCTTATGACCTGACGGTTGCCTCCTCTGCTGTCCCGACGTGCCAGGCACGGCTGTCTTGAAAGGTGTAAAAGAGACGCGGTTGCCAAATTACCAAACCAAGAACAAGTGCTCTCTGACATGAGTTGCAAGATAAACTGAAGACCCTGTATAACAGGGAGTCCGGGAAAACTTAGCTGGCTGAAAATGTGCGTTTCTCCGCTACCTGAGTGCGCGAAGGGTCGCCGCCAGCCGTCGGGGGGAGCGCCTCCCTTTGTTCAAAGACCGTTTGCCACACCTCTGGTATTTCCGAGCGCTGCGTCAGAGCACCCAGCGTCTTCTCGGAAATCGTGGTGACGTGAACGCCCACTCGAAATCGGGTTCCAACCGTCGATGGACCCGTGGCAATTGGACGGCGCGCATCACGCGGTTTGGCTGCGCAAATAGTCGAAACACTAGGCGGGGGTGAGACATGTGATCTCGCGAGCAAGGGAGGTTGCTGCGAACGCGAGACTCAGCCATTCCGATACGAGCGACGGCCGCGAGTGTTACCTTCCGATGTAAGCGACGACCGAGGTGTTGGGTCCGATGGTAACGACCGCCGCGAGACGCTAGATCGCCGCCGGCAACGCATCGTCGCCACCTCACCGCCCGCTCAGGTGCCGCCGAAGGGAGAGGCGGAACACCGTGTGAGTGCCGATACTCGAATGAACGAAGAAGCTTTCGGACGCGGCCTGAGGGCCGGCCGCCACTAAAGACGCTTTGGTGTGGCGATTCCTGGCCGCCGCCGCCGCAGTCAATGCCTGCCGCGCGCGCCCGCCCGCGCGCAGCCGCTGCCACGCCGTCGTCGCCGCCGCGCCAGCCCACGCGCCGCGCCGCCGCCGCTGCGCTGTCGCGCACGCCGCCCGCGTGCAGCCCTACGCCGCCGCAGCCAAGGCCTGCCGCGTGCCGCGACACCGCCGCCGCGGCCACCAGCTGCCCGTCCGGCCCAGGAAACGGGGGGAGCGCCGTTGCCCTGCCGCCCGACACCCGGACCGATGCCGACGCCCGGAGGAACGGAGCGCCCGTGCGATGACCCGGAAGGGTTGGACTGTTAAGTTAAGCTAGTTATAAGTTAGGTTAAGATAGTATTAAGAACTGTAGGGGGCTTCACCCGATTATTTTTTGCTGTGAATTAAACTCAGAAATCATGAAAGAGCGTTTTACTGTGTAGTGCATGAATATGCCCAGTCACGCATGCGTCCTAAATAGATTCCAGCCGAGCACATGAGGCAACCTGCAGCAGACGGGAATCCACAGGTGAGTCGGGTCACGCCCTGAGAGAGATTAACACCGCCGACACCGATGAGTGGTCGTGTGTACGGGGGGCGGGGTGTTACAATATTTGAAATTTGAATAATTATCAGTACAGTTTGAAATTATTGTCAGCAAATTATGGAGAATGTAACAAGTCTTTAGCATGACGGGACCCATCCTTCCGTATATACAAATCGATTTTCGAGTATAAAATTGCGTGTGTCTTCACTCTACCAGCACCAATATGAACAGTCTTTGGATATATTTCTAACAGATCTTAATCCTGATGGGAATGCGAATTTACAGCTGAAACTAATCTTAAACACAGATTTAACGATGTTCGAGATCATATTATTGAGGTTATTCCAATATTTTCCCATCCTGTACTGTAGAATAATATGTGAAGTCATTTCGGAAACTCGATATTTCGTGTAGGTGGAATCACAGAAAAATATTTTTTCTAATTCAACATTTTTATTAGCCCTGAGACAGAGATTATCCTATTTGCATATTAAAATGGAGCTCAGTTTGTAGTGAAGGGAAAATTTCAGAGTAATAAGTTTTCATAAGATTAAGGAGTAAAGTAATTTAATGAGTATTAGAATGACATACCGAGCATGGAGGTTAATTATAATACAAAGATAAAATTTTAGGTTTAGAATGTCGTGTCGTCTTCACGAGCATAAAAATTTGAAAATACGAATAGAGTGTAATAGGAAGTAAAGTTGAGAATTTAAACGCTTTATAATAAGTAGATTAAGAGGTAAGATAATACAATGCATTAACAATAAGAATTCGTTTCAATTATAAATGATTTCAATAACATAAATTCGGGAGGCGGCACTGAGAACTTTCTTCTTGAAAAGAATATTGTCATGGAAAATATAAAACCATGGGGTTAAAGGTTCGCTAAATTAAGACCCCTTGGCGCCTTCAAGTTCATTTAAAGTAAACTATAAGCAACTGGAAAACGCTGTACCTCAATCTCAACCTTGCGGGCTTCCCAGTAAAGAACCCGCAGATGTGAAACTGATCTGCACGTTGGCAAATTCGCCTCTTCTGAGAGGAAACGCTGACTCAGAGTGATGCTGGTTGTCACCCGAGGACGTCAAATATTACACTAGGTCAACGTCTTGGAGGACACTGGGAAATTCCATAATTGTCTCTTTTGTTATTTCTTAACATGTCAATGAATTGTCATTGCACAACATAAAACATACTCACTATTTTTTATTTGCAAAATCCCCAATGGAAATCTTATTTCAGAAAATGCACAAGAACACAATATTTTATTATAATAGTTTTCACTCTTTCATATCACGTCCTCTTGATTAAAATATATTAGGTTAAGTAATATTTTACAAAGAAATGCAACAGTAAAACTTAATATAACCAATATAATAATGAGTTAAATTCGCTGTAAAGTATGCTTGAAATAGATTTCCCAAATTTATTAGCGTTTTTAAACTCCCATACAAAACATACTCGAATGGTTTCATCGAGGCCCACCCTCCTAGAAACACCGGTTCGTTTACTGTAACGTGTAATATGGTTTGAAATTTTGGGAACTTCCTAAATTTGAATTGCCGCCTACTGTAAATGTTTTTTTCTAGATATAAAGAATTGTTGCTGCCGCAGAAGCTTCCAAAGAGAGGGTCTCAAATAAAATTAGGAGACCGTCATCCGAGATTCCACGACAATTCAGTCATTACAATTAAGTAGTGCTATATCCACATGTCGCTGTCACTACTGGAACGAGCCAAGTGGTGGGTTAATTAGATTGGAAACCATACAGTGTAACTACTAGGCTGTCCGGGAGATGTCGCGTCATAGGCACAGGTGCCAACGTTTCACCCAACAGTCTGTGACCTTCCTCAAGGCAAAATGCTCTGAGGAGGGCGAAATATCCTGAATGCGAAATGCCCCCAGGGCGAAACGCCCTGAAATTTCGCCCTGAGGAAGATCGCAGAATGGCGGCCGAAACGTTGGCAACTGTGTCTAGGGCGCTGCGTCTCCTGGACAGTCAGGTTTGCTACCGACTCCGGCACGGAAGCCTACGCTCTCACGATGCAGTGCACTCTTATCATTGATTATTTTGTGACTTCGGGCACGTCAACGATTGTAGTCATTAGTCCCGTAAATATAGTTCATGTTTTTGTCACGGGAGGTATGGGTGTTCTTTTGCCGGTGAGATCCGGCGACGACATATACGCCGACTTGCTGTTTTTACCTTGCAGGTCTCTTCCACCAGTGGGGCACCGCTTCAGCTGGAACAAGCTGTAAGCTCCCGACTGGTGTTCCAACATGTACAGTGGGGTAGTGCATGCAAGTGTAAACGTATGTACGATAGGACAAGGAAAAGGAATGAACGATCGCGTTTGGTCCGCGGCCCGTTTCTTAGGCGGCGGTCACATTCCAGCCGAAGTATCGGTCGTTCGCTGTCGGACGACCCCGAGCGAAATCGGTCGTCTTGTTTCATCCGAAAAGCACCCGAATGTTGCATCCGAAATCCGTCCGAATACTCCCATAATTCCACAGCTCGTTTTCAGGAACATTTGCAGAACGTTTGATAGAAGCACCTGGATGCACCCGCGTAAAAAACAAATATGGCAGCGAAGAAGATTAATATAACTTCTCAAGCTTTATACTCGGCGTAAAAGCTTTGTATTTCTTATAACATTTACTTATCATCTGGCAAAAACGTACATTGTCGGCAATAAGGAAGCGGCCAGGCTTCCAGATTTCAGTGAAAGAGATAAGACAAGAATAGCACGATCTCAGGAAAGATATCTTCCCGAAAGGTTGACCAAGAGCAACTGTCTCATTGAGTGTTCTCAGTACAACAACGCGACCACTGCAAGCTCAATGCAAATTTACGTGCACCTTTGCAGATATACAAAGTCCAAAAATCCCTCTTTAAAATTACAACTATAAATAGAAACTAGATTCCAAATAATTCAATTCTTACAAAAAAATAACTTTTAAACCACAAAAATCCCCACTCAATTAAAGTAATTAACAACCACAAAAAAAGAATCAAAGTAGGGCGACAAGCACTCCCGGAGTGAACACTCACCAAGAAAAAAAATTCAAAAAGACTACTTATCCTCAAATTGTCGAGTACCCAATGAACCTAATGGTAAATAAACCCTTTCCGAATACATCATTGTGCACACAAAAGCTTATAACACAGAAATATAACCGTAAATCACTTCCAAAGTGGCTTTGCATATGTGAAAATCGGTGCAATGAAGGGTTAAACATCTGCATGGGGGTCAATCCATTTTAAGTGGTCCAGAATTTAAGAAATTGGTCGCTCGACCATCTCGAAAAAAATTTCATATTTTGTACATAAATTTCCTCATGTTTTGGCTGTTCAAAACCATTTTTAACTTTTTTTATTGTACCTGGTTTACAAATGGCGGCCATTTTTGTTTCGCGCCGTGCGCCATTTTCGCGTTCGCAGACATTTACTCTTTCCTACATTACTCAGCTCTAGGTTGTTCTAGCGTTCTAGAATAAAAAGCATTCGATTCAGCATACTCTGGCCTGCAAATCGAAATTTTATTTACCTGTTTCTATGTTTTTATTTGGGAAATATCTGCAACCAAATCTATGGAACTGGAATGAACGAAATTCGATTTTCAGAGAGTAATTTTTCAAAGAAGTAATAGAATCTAAGCCTTAATTTTTTCTGTGCATTTACACACAACAGTATAGTTACTTTTTGTAAAATATCATTGGCATATAACGTACCCCTTGAAAATTACATCCTCTTGAAAATTGGAATTTTGGATTTTTTCCCAATTTTGAACTGTAATATCTCTGTTGGGGGACCAGATAAAAATCTGAAAATTGCACACATGCTAGACCGCTATCATACCAAACTTCAGTAAAAATTATAACTTTTAGATTTAACTGGAAGTATTTTTTTAAAAATTGAAAACTTACGAAAAAAAAAGGCTTCATTTCCCCATTGGGGATACTTTGTGCCAAGTAGTAATCACATTATTTTGAAGCTATTTTAAACTAAAATCTACATTGATTTGAAATAATTAATTATACTTAATAATTAATATACATAAAAGTGGCCTAATATATAATTTTCAATATTACGTATACTTTACTCTAAAACAAACTTACAATTTGACATCTACGTCCGTAATTGAAAATATGGTTATCTTGGTTTTGAAAGCTGAACGCTGAAAACACAAAGTATTTATAAAATACAACTAATAAATAAATTGAGCGTTTTGTTAATGATTTTTCGTTTAAATTTGCCATTCTACTTACTATTTCTGAATGTTTCTGCAGAGAGCAGCAGTGTTAGAGACTTTGCCTCAGAATGTCAAAAATTTTTAAATTAGATTAAATAAATTGTAATTTTTTTAGAATATGTTAACATTAAATTTTTTTGTATTATTCTTGTTATTTTATATTAAGTTTAGCTTTAGCATAGGGTTAATACATTAATTTTATAAAATTTTATTCAGAAATGTTGTTTGATGTTCATTTTGTATATTTGTTGTATTTATGTAGTGGTTTCATGTTTGTTTTATGTAGATTAATTGATTAGAAAACGCTACCACCGGAATTATTTCATGTATCCTAAGTAGCAAAATAAATATTCTATTCTACTCTATTCATGACAATACGAACAGTCGCCTTAGATGCAATGATCCTTAGATGCAATGATCGCAACTGAATTTTAGAATAACATGATGGACACAATCATTTCCCTGGATAAGATTGTCCGAAAATGTTTTTTTCTTATTAGTTGTAACCACTGCAAGCTCAATGCAAAAATGGCCGCCATTTGTAAACCAGGTACAATAAAATAAGTTAAAAATGGTTTTGAACAGCCAAAACATTAGGAAATTTATGTACAAAATATGAAATTTTTTCGAGATGGTCGAGCGACCAGTGCTGGACCACTTAAAATGGATTTACCCATGGGGGTTGGCATTAAAAAGCAAAGCATCTAAAAGACTATCACCATTTTCATTCATGATTAATGATTTTTTTCATTGGTAAAATAAATAATTAAATATACATTGCAGTTTTCAAAACATTGAAAATAGTATGAACGTGAAAATATATAAGCAACACTGGAAGAATTTCTGAAATTGGCGTCCACGTGGTTCCCTCAGCTGTTTTCGGGCGACTGGAACCGAGAAATCCAAACGAAACAGATATTCGTCCGACAGCCGATGTTTTCGGACGCCGTCGGAAGAGGTCGTTTGGGTGCACTGTGGCCATTTCCGTTTACTAGCACGTGTTTGAACGAATCGGGCAAATCGGACGAAAACGCCCGACGTCGGACGACCGAAATTTCGGCCAAAATCGGCTGCACTGTGACCGCCGCCTTAGGGTACTAATCCGAAACTGACCTAGTATTGACCAGAGAAACCGTGGAAAACTACTGATGAAAGTAACCGGTCGCAAGAAATCTCTAGACAGCGGCTGAATTCGTCCTAGGTATGTAGCTAGTGTCAAAAATCCTACCGACTTAGTTGCCTCAGCGCATCAACTGATATCAAGTGCACTGTCTCTCAAGGGGATGCCCAAGGACTCGACTACCGACGGGTTCAGAATTTTCGCTACTAAGCTACAAGCTAAGCTATCTCTAATTCAGTAGTCAAGCGGTCGGCTTGCTCTGATCGGTAGTTTCCATGGTTTCTCGTATCAATACTAGACGAATGCCGGAGAGCAATGCCCTAATAAACAATCCATGAACCCACGCGATCTTTCCCTCTTCTTCCTTATCGTGTTGTCACTCCTTACTTACACAACCTTACACTACTTACAGGCACTGCTCTACCACAAATGTCGGGAGATCAGACAGGATATTAGAGCGAGAAGGAGCCACACTGATGAGTTGCCTGGATGGGAAACTCAGGAAGTCGATGTGTAGGAAGGCGCTGTATCTCACCCTAGCATCACTCCCCCCAGCGGGGCAAGAACACCGCCGCCTCCAGTGATAAAAAACATACACTACACCTACGGGGCTAATGGTCATCGCCGTTGACGCGCCCGGTAACACGAAGTAATCAATCAGTCAATCAATCGAAAACCCTGCCACCGTCGGGTATCGAGCCCTATAGGACCTCTTGCTCAGAGGCACTGCAGTGATATCATTTGACGCCGGGTGAGCCATGTCAGTCAATTGAGGAATATTCAATAAGGATTTAGAACAACCCAGAGACTAGATAAAATTAGATTTTAAACGCAAACCTCTCTCATTTTTCTCGAATATTTTTTTTATTTCTTCTGAGAACTGATTACAAATATTGCGTTGCCTGTATGTTCCCGGATTTGCCTCTTGTAGGGAATTAATACGAATGTCCATTACGAAGACAGTTGATTAGTCACCTTGTCACAAAATTTATCGAGTTTTCTCTTTATATCGAGGCATTCCGTTATTTCTCGGACCCTGAATCATCTAGGCGAATGCTGGAGCGATAGAAATGCCGACTCATGATCTACGTTTCGACGCGTCTTCCTGTTTTCGGGGATGGTATCAGAAACGGCCCCAGGACCAGACTTCAGGCGGTACTTCACATGGGAGAGGGGGTCACATTGGCCACAAGGTCAATGGCTTGTAATACACAACGAATGACGTCATTCCCGCCTCAACATTTGTGAAAACGGTCAATGCCCTCGAAGAAAAATTCTTTTTGTGGCAGTTACATCCTTCGTGCTGTTTTTTTGCACCTTATCAACATATAATTAGATATATGCCAGAAAAATGACACACATGCAATGTCAGGGTTTCAAATTGGCGAACCTACCATTATTATCACTAATATTAAAGAACTGATTGCAATCGCATGCTTGTCCATCTTTTTCTTCCCGGTTTTATTTTCAGAACTTGACCAGTACATATTGGAAGTGATGTAACTTTTTGGATATTATAGACTTACGTAATTAAATCTTTGGCATTCTATTTCTAAAACAATTTAAAAGTAATTTATTACAATTTTTATGTTCAAAGCGCGTGTCAATCATTGGGATTAAAATTTGAAATTTCCGTAGAGAATCTTTAGAAAGAAAAAATAATGATATGTAAGCGGTAAAAATAAAAAAGTTATAAACGAAAATGGGTTAAAATATGAAAGTAAGAAATACATTTCACTGAATTTGATTCTTAAATATTTCCAGAAAAATGGGATAAAAATACTATAATTTAATTCGTTCAATTCTCAAAATAATTAGTTTTGCTAACTACGAGGTGTAATCAAAAATGCTGTGAATATCTTTATTACCAACAAAATAATAAGCTTTTATGGAATTTTAATTAATCTCCTTTGTTGAACAACGTTGAACCCGTGACTGTAAGCATTTCTGGGAGGATTATTTCGGAAGGGCTTTCAGATGCTGTGTGGTGGCTCTCTCAATGTCGTGAATGGTGTCAAAACTTTTTCCTTTTAGCACGCTCTTTATTTTTTAGAAGAGCCAGAAGTTGCTTGGTGCTAAATCTGACAAGTAAGGCGGACGTGGACAGACAGGAACACTTTTCTGGCCAAAAACCCGCGAATGAAAAACGCCTTGTAGCACGAAACTTTGACGCGATTCGACATATTTGCAAATTATCGATTAAAATGTTTCGCACGGTTTCGTACGCGCTCTCGCGTACTCGTCTGAAATGTTTTGAACGTTTTCGCCTGTTAATGAGATAGAAGGAAGTCGCGACCGTTGCTCGTCTTGAACTGTGTTGGAGAACAAGCTCAGTTTATCAATTTACGTAATTCTGTAGCTCTGCATGTAATGGTGTGTTTGTGTAAGTAAGGAGTGAGTACAGGTTACTGTCGAAAATCCACCACCGTCAGGACTCGATCCCTAGGACTTTCCAACCGGTGTGGCTGCAGAGAAAGCGTCAATATTGGCTCTGGGATAAACTCAGTATGTGATAAAAAGTGTTGCAGTCTCAGCAAGCTTCAGAAGAGAACGTGGTAGAAAATTAGTTTCCCATAAACTACTAACTTACAAAAAGAACTGATAAGTGTATATTTCTTCTTTCCTGAGCGTTAAGTTTAAAAAACGTTTTCTGCATTTTTTGCCAAGCTACAAACAGCAGCCAATAAGCAGAAAATAAAGAGTGTTTTTCCCGTGGTTGATATGTTATTAAGTTAATATGTTAATATGTCATATGTCAATATGTTAGTTTTAATATCAACCACGGGAAAAACACTATTTATTCCCTGCTTATTGGCTGCTGTTTGTAGCTTAGCAAAAAAATGCAGAAACTTTTTTTAAACTTAATGCTCAGGAAAGAAGAAATATTTACTTGTCAGTAGATTCGGACATATTTAGAAAAGAGGAAATTAAGTATTCTTTTGTGATGAAGGTCCTGAACCTTCTGAAATGCCCGTTGACGAAGGGCGAAATAAACGTCTTGTGCCTGACAGAAAAAAAGTTTTGGAGAATGTTAAAAACGAATAATAGCTCTTTGAATAAAGCAATTTTATGACATAAATATTGTTCATTGTTTTTAACGCGATCTGATTATGGAGTGTTCTCATGATGCCAGTGTGATCAGTAAAGACCGGATTTTCGTGCAGTAAAACTCTCTAAAACTTGCAGTAAAAACACCAAAACGTGCAAAAACCTGCAATAAAAGATCAATACTTTGCAAGACGGTATTATGTAGCCTAAAATCTCCAGTTAATCCATTTATCAACTTATTTTTTATTTGAGATATGATATTTAGGGTGATTGAAATATTATGAATTTAGTGTTTTCATTATAAGTTTGTACATATTGTTTAATCACACCATATTTGACATTTTAAATATTATGCCCACAAACAATAAGTTTAGCATAAAAGTACAAGAAAGTAAATACAAAAATTGAAAAAAACAAATAAATCTTCAGAAATCAAAAATAATTAAGATACAGAAGAAATGTTCTTAATTGTTTTCATAATAATTTACAATTATGTTTGTGCTTGGGGTGGCAGCCCTCATATGGGCCATGGCCTTGTATTGGCCACGCGGCTATGGGCTAAGGGGGTACATGTGGTTAGCACGAAGACACCCCTAGGCCGTATTCTGGTCTTCTCAACCTGAGAAGTGAGTTTTCTCATTGTCACACAGCAACATTTACTGGGACATTGCAAGGAAACCGCACACTATAAACTTGCCCGACCGGGAATCGAACCCGGGGTCGCGTCTTGGAAAGCGAGCACCCTGACCAATGAGCTAAGCCGCCTGGCACACTTTTGTATATTTCCAAATTATTTTCTGAGAAATTATTATATCTACTATCAATCTATGTTTCAGACAGGGAAACTTTCGTTCTACATTTACAGCTGTCTGTGTGCCGAGCCTCACTCTGGCGTACGTGTGCACGCAGCTAAAAGCGATCAAAACTGCATTTATTCTTTTTTGATTTTTCAGGGCATAATCTGTTCCGAAAATTTCGATGAAGTTGAAACGCAGTGCTCTTGACACCAAGCTTTGCGCCCGAACATAAGGTCAAATGTGACTCGCGCATGCAGTCGTGTCTGTAAGTTCAACGAAGACTGACACAACGGATATATGATCCGATTGGGAAGATAGACCTCGAACATAACATTGGTTGAGCGGCTGCAACCAAGGGCCGCGAACCTAGTTCGTGGTAACATCGCATATCCGTGCTGCTGTAGCTCACTATCAGAAAGTTTAATTAGACAATAGGCCTCATGAAATGTATAGACGACCAGTTCATTGGGCGACAGAATGCGGAATCAATGCATATTAAACGGTTTCACAGACCACCCGAATGCATTACTGGGTTATGTCATTAAAACTTTTTCTTAAATAAAACATTTAAAAAAGATACATTAGAACAAGTTGATAATATAAAAATTATATATTTTAAGCAATAAATTATGAATCTTGCAAATTCGTCCAGTAAAATCCCAAAATTTGCAATTTTCTGGCAGCATTACCTAAAACGTGCAATATTGTGCAGTAACCCCCAAAACGTGCAATTTCGTGCAAAATAAAACTAGTACTAAATAACGTCATAATTCTAATTTCTGTCAGGGTTTCATCCAATTTTAGGTTAGCAAACAAAAGATGCAATTGCACGGGAATCCGGCCTTTTGTGATCAAAATGCTAATAAGTAAACATGAGCAATAATTTTCTACCGTAATGTGTAAAATGAGATGAGACAGAAGTTGACCTTCGCGGCATCGAGACTGTTTCGTGGAGAAAAGGAGTGTGAAAGGGGTGGCCGTGGGGGATAGAGGCGTAACTACAGCAATTCATTATCTTGACGCGAAGATCATATGAACTAACATTAATTTTACCGATCAGAAAGAGGTTTTTTCCCATTTGTTCATCTGAATTGAACTTTTCTTCTATTGAAATTACAAAGCAACGTTTATCGAAAAGAACAAAATAAAAATAATTTGTAGCAGAAGGACGATAATAATAAAGGGCCTTTTCAAACTTACAAGAATCGATCTGAGTGTATTATGGCAGGAACCAGTTATCATTTTAAAACAAGGGTAGGGAATGAATGCTTAAAGATTTTTATTGTAATATCTTTATTAATTCATCAAATAATAGGGAGGTAGACATTTTATCTTTGCATTTACTCTTCATAAACGTCTTATTTAAACATGTACAAAAATAACAAAGCAATAAACATTTTGAAACACACTTAGCAGACTATCAGTGTCAATTTACAAAACTTTAACACAAATGTACATCTGAAGTCCCGACTGCTAATATTGACTGGAGAGTTTCTGACTTCATGACGACACGTGCTGCCTCAAACTTGAAAATCCACAGCAGAAGACGGAAGTGAACTGTTTTCTTTTCCATTTATGAAGAGCAGTAGGGGCATGGTTGCGAAGTGGACGAATGATCATCTTAATTAAAAATGAAATTTACCAACGAAGAGACGAAGAAGTTGCATTGTTGTCGAGTTTGAAAATGATATTTATTGCTTAAGAAGACAGATAAATCAATGGAAAAAAATCTCTCATTCTGATCGGTAAAATTGATGTTTTTAATGTGACTTTTGAGTCAAGACCCTAGATTGCTGTAGTTAGGCCTCTTATCCCTCATTGCCAAACCTCTGTCTTCTCTCTCCATGCAACAGTCTTGACGCCGCGAAGGCCATTTTCCCCGAAGGCGGCCGTTGCAAGGGCTGCTACACGAAATATTGTCCGTTTCATTCAAAATCATGTATCAGAAAGTCTACTTTTATACGCAAATTACTATCAAAATACTAGCATATGATACATCATTTTATTCCTCTTTTCATGATCTCTCCATTGCGGGTAAGAAAAATATATAGTTCCATTAAAAAAATCAAAGATTAAATTTCTCGAAAACTAAAAATATAATAGACAATTTGTCTACAGCATGTTACTTGCCCTATGATTCTGCAATATTCAGCGAAAACTGCATTTCGATATCCTGAACCGTTTAAAAGTTATGGGGTGGTCCATAGTTGGTGGGACATCCTGTATATATAAAATAATTATAATACTTTGGTCTTCGAAGTTAGTCTTTGTGAGGCGATACCTCTGGGGCCCAAAAAGACATTACACTCCCATCTCTGGCGAAAAGAAACAAGCTTGACCTTCAGTTCTCTTGTTTCTTACGAAAGACGCAAGGCCATAACTGCTATTCAGTGTTGTTACCTACAAGAGAATTCGGCAGTTGAACAGACAGGATAATTAGAAATATCATTATCAAGTTGTTGCGAGCATTCACGCTCTAGACAACTTCTGATGTATTCGTGCTAATATACTTTGTATAGGTTCTTGTCTAACAACTAGATATTACATTTAATAGGCAAAAATGGTTAAACATTTTTGCTGTCATTTTACTGAATAAGACATTTTGTAAATATTGCTTCTATGACCCACCTTATTAAACTGTGAATTTTGTTAGATTATAATTAATAATAAAGTTATCCTTATCAAAACACAATATGAGGTATGAAAAATTCTTGAATATGCCCCGTAATAGAATTATCCTCCTTTAAAAAAATCTAGGTTAACACATACATTACAAGGTGCAATAATATCGCTGATACAATGCAGGCACTAAACTACACATTGGTCAGAATTCGAAAGTGAATTGTTCATCATATCTTCTCTAATGATAGTAGAGATACGAAATGAGAGTCATCATATTACTGAAAAAAACTTGTTTTATGAGTTGTTCCTAAACCTTTGTTAATTTTTTGACACAAAAAACTGTCATACCGGAAATCCATTGTAAGAATGTAAGAAATATAAAAAAAACAGCTAATACATTTTCTCACAATTTGATACATCTTCTGAATAAAAAATTCAATTTGTTCCAGCAATGTTTTAGTGTTCCACGGATGGAAAATATAAAACGCAATTATATTTAAGTAAAAAGGATAGTATCGAGATTATACACGTAAATTTATTTGTTCATTCCTGGAAAAACACACCTCGCTATTACATGTGCTGCTTAATTTTAGCGAACAAGGAACGTGAACTACTTTGAACAAACTACTTTGTATACAATGTAAAAATGTTAATACTTTTATTTCTACTTTTGATACAGCTGTAGAATGTATTTGTCAAATTTGTTGATTCAAAATGGATTATTCAACAATTTAAGTCATTACCTGACACGAACTCAGTGAAAGGTTTATACTAAAGTAAAATTACTACATGTGAATTAGTAGGGTTAGAATTTTTTTAGGTTTTTATTTTTTTGTTCCAAGAACACATTTGCCAATGTGTCAAAAGAAATACATGAATGCTTGTTCTGAAAAATTCTTTGAATTCTTCAGATCTACGCTTTTTTGAAGTGTGAAAATGTTTGAAAATACAACGGTGCTAGAAAACAAACAAATATTGTTTATTCTAATTTATTCAAATATTTACTAAAGGAGTTTGCGCTGAGATGTATGTAAATATTAATGTTTCTTTGCGTCGCGAATGTCAGTTTCATTTAGCATACTCAGAAAAGAAAAAATATACAACGTTCAAGGAATATGGACATCTTTTTTCGCAGAAAACTGTGTGGCTGGTCGCATGAAACCAAACGAAGACACAATCATATCGACCATCTCATGGCAAATTTTGTCGGAAAAATCTAGAAAATCATTTTCTGTTGTATGTAGTTACCCAAATTACTTCTCGTAGTGTAACTTAGTATTCTATTCTATTACAGTGTATATTTCAAAAGAAATTGAATAAAAAATGCGCATTTTATAAATTAAAATTGCATTAAATTTTTTACGAATTGGATAGAACAAAATATTAACAATTGTTTGCATAAGCAAGCCATTTTGAAGTTGTTATACTAAAGAGTTTACCTGCCTTTTCATCTGTATTAGGAAGTTGGCACATCTACATCTCGTATATTTTCTTAATTGTTAATACCATATCTCTCTTTATTAATCGAGGAAGACACATTATTATTTCACATGCGATGAAATTACAATACTTAAATCTCATATATTCTTCATTGCGAAGTTGTGTAATGCGTCGTTCTCACACTTCTTTTCTTTATTCTTTATGAAGATCGTTTCGTAATGTAATTTACCACGTTTGATTAAAGCACAGTAGACAGCGTGGCACAAGTAAGAAAGATTATTCCTTATATTATTCTCTACAGACTGGCAACAAAAAATCCAGCATTTTTCGAAGAGCAGCAATCAAACAGTACCCACCATTTCTGCTGATTATTACCTCTAACAAAAGCATCGTATTGTAATAATTTGCGGTTTACGAGCAAAGGAACAGTCATGTCAGCTTAGGCGCTTGCACGGACCTGAACAGGAGCAGAATGACGCGGCGCCATTCGCGACGGCGGAGACGTCCAGAACCTCTTCCACTTTAACGCTGGCTCCAAGACTTCAAAGAGGCTGCCAACCTCCTCGACCGGGCGTTACGGCCGAGCGAAATGACATAGGGAGTTTTTGCCATTCGAACGTTAAGCACTATCGATCTTCTGCGCATGCGCTTAAGTGATGCGAAACTTGAACTGCGCATGAGCAGAAGATCGATAGTGGTTACCGTTCAAGGTGGCAACAACTGTATTGTGGGCGCGTCAAGCTCATTAGGCCAACAAGTGTAGGCAGGATTTTATGGCGGGAGGAGGCGGTGATCTTCCCTAGCTGGATGGCGAGATCCGGCGCCGACCTATTTCGGCTCGCGGAGTTTCTCCCAATCCAGGTGTCTCCTACCAGCGGAGCGCTGCTCCAGCCAGGACAATCTCTAAGCTCCCGACATGTGGTAGTGTGCTGGTATCGGAAATCCTACCACTCTCGGGACTCAAACCCTAGAACCGTCCGGTCGGAGGCACAGCAAGGACATAAATTATTGATGCCCGTAGCTATCTGAACGGTCGAAACGTCGTTGAGATTTCATGCAATGGATAATGCAATTCACAGGATCTTACTACTTCCGACGAAGAAACGAAAAGTCAAGACATAGTCTACTACCTTCGTATTTTTTTTTTGATTTATTGGTTGGGTTTCAATGCGGCAATATTATTTGAGAAAGATTCAAGCGGATTGAAGCTGTAAAATAAATTACACTAGTACCTCCAAATTTGAAACCCCAAATCCCAAGAATCCCATAGCGAAATCCTAAATCCAACATTCTAATATCCTCTGCCGGGGAGTGGAGGCGCTTTTCAAAAACGTCATAAAACATCTTAAAAGTTGCCCTTTTGTATAATACGCCAAACGAAATGTTCCTGACTCCTGTTCCTTAAGTCTCGAATATCGGGTCATAAGAGTCCAAAACACATCAATTCCAGGTTACGAATGATCGTCATGTTTGTGACGTAACATGTATATGGATTGGCTGTGGATCTACAGTTCTCATTATATCAAAATCCGCAAAATTCTAAATTTGTCTTTTGGCTGTTCGTTGCAACCCACAGAGACAACTCCTTCACAACAGCTCACTTACGGGGTTTTGAGTCAGTGGTGTCTTATAAATCATAAAGGGGATATTATCACACACCCGTGTTTTGTATACATAGAAGAAATGCCTTAGAAAAAGTGATGGGTTTGCATTTTAAATCTAGTATATTCAGGATCAAATTGGATCTTGTACTTAAAAATAAATATATGACGATTTACAGTAAAATATTTTTCTACTTCTATAAGACTACTCATAAATCATTCTGAGATATCTCATCGAGCAAGATGTTAAGCAATAGTGACAAAATTTAATTTGATTCAAAGAACAGTTTCAATATTTATAAGCATATAATGTTTTGTTCATTAGTACTACGTATCAAGAGATTGTGGTATGTCTAATATGTTCTCAATCACTAATGTCACATACAAACGTGGGCTTCTCCGGTCGGAGTCGATATTGGCTGTCCGGGAGATGCGGCGTCCCTAGTTGCAAACGTTTCACCTCAAGAAGGTCCTCGCAAATTCTAGACCAAAACAGTGGCAATTGTGCCTAGGACTAGTCGTGTCCTGAACAACAAGGAATCTACTAATGGCACTAACGACTAAGCTAGCCTGGTGAGGTGCTTTCGTCTTGTTATAATCTTAAATAAAACTTGATAACTTCTATTTTGATTTAATAAATTTAATCATTAAACAGTGCTACACACATTTAAATTACTTTCAGAAGATTAAAAAATTAAAAATTCAAATAAAAAAGGTGAGTCAATTTTTAATGTTGTTTTTACTTTCTCGCGTTACGAATACTTCGTAAGAAGAGAAAGTTATGTAATCGTGCGCCGGAAAACGAGGAATTTTCGCCGGAAAAACTCTTATAGCAGGGGTCTGGTAACGAAAATGTGGATAAAACCTGTTGCTAAATTTAGAAAAAAAAATCCTCTATCTCGTGGTGTAGTCAAAATCCATGATTTGTTGCTTCTTGACACTGCAAAATCGATTGACGGCAAAACGTCTGTCTGTCCGTCTTTGGCAACGCTAGCGCCTAAACCGTTCGGTCGAATTTCTTCAATATTGATATTCCCCGATCGTTTTTACTCCTCTCAAGGCCTCTGGAATTTGAAAGCGATATTTTAGTATTTGAGGGTACTTTACATGAAGCCCATTTTGAGATTTTCAAAGTTAAAAGAAAATGGCTCCAAATTTTTTGATTATATTTTGTTGCTGAATAGTGCGAAGAACGTTGAAGGGAATGACGTGGGTATCATTTTCGTTGATAAGCCCAATTTTTCGAAAATTGCAAAAAACTGTTTAAAAACTGAAAAATTAAAGATAGATATTTTTGTCTCAGACAAAGTCGGTTGTACAACATTAGCACTTCAAATAAGGTCATGAATCATTTTTTGGAAAAACGAGTAGTTTCTGCGTAAATTGCGATTCAAATTTACAAAAAAAACTTTCTCAAAAACCGCTCCAAATTTTTTCTTTAAATTTTCTGCACGTGTGTAATAAGAGACGGTAAATATATAAATAAACTAGTGGTGGTATAGAATGGCACATACTTTCTCGCAGTAGTTATTTTTCAAATGCCGATCAGCGGATAAATTATTTAGAGTAAGCCGTTCACCGCTGCCTTTCTTGGTCATGTTTGAAAGACATGTTTTTCGCATTTTGAAAATTTCCGGCTTGAAATGATAGAACCGATACAATTACGTTTTGACTAAAATATAAGTAATTACGATAAATGTACTGGAAATGTTTGTATATATTTGTTCAAATTTTTAACTTTTAACAATTTTTTACTTCTCTTCTTGGATTTGTAAAGAGTATGTACCATCGTATCAATTGTTTCTTTATCATGGATTTACCATTTTATAGGTCGGCTCTATTCTTTCACAGCTCTGTTCGACATAGGCGGTGTTGGTGTGGCGTAGTGGTTAGTTGACTTTGAGTATCGGATGTCGGGTCTCGGTACGGAAAACATTTGCTGGTGTAATACACTTTTGCTGGTTTATGAAGTAGTGGAATAGGATAAGGACAGTATAGAAGCAGAGCGAGAAAGTATGTGCGTTGGAAGCACCACTAGTTACAAACTTAATCATGATCAAATCGTCGTAGAACACGTCTGTCAAATAACGTTACAAAAAATTTTAAAAAATGAACTATCAACCGTTTTATTACTTTCCGTGGCAAAATATATATTGTTGTTACTAAAATAAGTATTGGTAAGTAACTCTCTATTGTAGAGGAGCATCAGTACACGTGTGATAGAAAGAAATACCCAAGCCATTGACAGGAAATTCAATTATTTCAACTTGTAATTGACAATGGACATCGCGGAAGCGTACGTCAGTTTGACTTAAGGACGATGCTCTGGGGTTGCCCGGGTACCGCAGCCCTGAGGTTCTCGGTGCAGCCACAGGACTCCTCGCTGGTCAAGTTCCATTCGATATCAGTGCGATCGCGTCTGATGGGCTTTCCCCAGACGCATCTTCTAGTCAGTCCCCGTGCAGAAGAGGCCGCTGCGCACTGCATGAGCGCTCCTGGCGGGCAACGGAGATGACGCTGGGAAATCCCTGCGTTCAACTGTCTTCTACGTCGTCCGGTTTTCGCTGGGAGTTTGGGGAGTTTACAGCTCCTCTGGTCTGCGAATGTCTTGCACGGGGTCAACGCTGGTTCACCTGCAACCTCCCAAACGTCGTTTGAGATTGTGGAAGAAGGAAAAATGCTTCGTCAGGTTCTTTGTGTGGCAAAATTATTCATCGAGGAAGCTTTGTAAAGAAAAACAAAAATTCTACGCTATGGGAGATGTTTGCACTTTACAACTGGAAAACCTTGACTCTTGGTGTCCTAATTCACTTTCACATTATAAAACGATTATTAATGTTCTCGAGGTACAATTTAGTATAAATTCCCAATGTGTTGCGAAGTTAAATGTAGAAATATAATAGGTTAAAACGCTTATTTTCATTTAAATAAATAATTGATTGAAGGTTCATTGTGGGAGATTCTTCAATGTAATCAATAATAACTTGTTTTTAAAAAATCTTTATATCACTCATTTGTGTCATTTCCATACGTCAATAAGTTGTTTATCATGAATATCTAAAGCATTTTTAAACAACACACTACCGTCTTTTACTTCAATCTATTATTAAATTCTTCAAAATCATTGGTCACTTGTACATTTACTGGGTACATATTTTTTATTTTCATGCATTAAAATATTTCTTTCTCGGTATTTTATGCATTGTATCTCACTGCACACTGAGATAAATGTGCTGTTTGCTTTATTTCATTCAATATTTATGTGAATATTTAATTCAATATTCAGTTTGTCTTATTTTATTCATTCAATAGAAATTTGAAAAGAAAAGAAGTTTATAATGGTATATACTTCGGCTTTCGAACTGTATTTTGCTTTTCAGACAAAATTACTTGTCCTATTTCAAGTATCTCCCTTCGAACATTCTATTTAATTCTAATACTCTGAATATTGCGTTGAGAGACATGTTTCCTAGCCAATGATTTCAAGTAAAACGTTTTCTTTATTTAGTGAAGTATTTGTGAGCCTTGAATTGAATTTGAATATTTTATTTGAAAATTTTCACGGAGAATGGATTGCACGTCCATTACCCAACACTCCTATGTCCAGACTGAGACAGCAGGATCGACTGAGGTCACTCACGGGAAGTGCCATTCACTGTTCTCTCTTTTTAACGGGACCGCAAAATTCGAGACTTGGAATGATAACTATACATCCTCGTAGACATCAAGATGTGGGGAATAATCTGTCTCGTGGTCCTCGCGATAGAAGTGCGGGGAAATGAGAACCGTGCTAGATCCGAGGTCTGTTATTGTAATGTTACGCTCCTCGAACCGATCAGAGTTAACCACGGAAACGACCAGTCAGAGTAGCTGGTTTTTGAAATTTTCATATCCAAGCAAGGATATCGTTTGTCCCAGCCGTTGTTGAAAGTCCCCTTCTAGTGTGACATGAATCAGAGTTCTGCTTAGGCCCGCTCAACTCACTGGCTCGGCGAGCCCGGAAATTCGCCAGCTAGATAGCCTACAGCCATCGGCCCATGGGACAATAACAACGCGAATTATTTTTCGCTTTCTGGCCTTCATAGGGGACAAAGTGCGCAAAAACGGAACTCGGTGCGAACAAATTTGTTATAAACATACAATATTTAATGATTTTAAAGAACGTGATAACGTGGAGAATGATACTGACCTTGTAAATTCTTTTGCTGCAGACATCCTTTTGCTATTGAAGTCAGGTAACAATTGCAGTGTGAAGTTGCATATTTGCAGTCTGACTCACTCCAAAAACTGGATTGGTGCTTTCAAGAAATTTCTAAGATATTTGTTTTAGAAAAATGTATTTTTATTTTAATTTGAAATTAAAGTTTGTCAAATATTATCAATGAGTTAATTAAAAAATTATAAAGTGTTAATACTTTTTAATTAGAACTCGTATAACTGCTCGTTTTGAAGAGTTAAATGACAAACAAAAACATTCAGATTTCTGGTAAGTGATTACGCAGGAATTTGTGTAAAATGAAAAAGGCATGCTACATTCTTTCTTTTATTACCCATAACCTCTTTTCTTATAATAATATTGGTTCATACACATATCTTCAATTCATCCAAGAAATTAAATTAATTTAACTTGAGGAAAAAATTGAATCATTCATTTGTAATGTTGGAAGAAATGAAAATTTTCTAAGACATCTCAATATCCGTTTCTTCACAAGATCGTGATAATTTGTTTTGTAAACTTCCCCCTAAATATTCATTATTTCTATCTAGTGAAAGAGTCACGGCACATTTCAGCCATTTTAGAAGTTCTAATTCTTCATAACTTCATAAATGTAATACAATTTTTAATACCACATTTCTCATAATGCTGATCACTGAGTACACATTACTTACTGATTCTGAGTTTTGTAAAACATTGAATTATATTGTATCGTACATTTCCTAATAGACATGAAGAAAGTTAAACACAAACAAAAATTTGAATAAGCAAATAATATGTTACTACATAAAATACTAAAGTCGTAATGGTCAAAACACACCATCATAAATAATTTACACTTTGATTTCTGAGGAATTATGAAGCTTTGAGGGAAAATTTATTTGATTATGGGAGGTTGGTAAGAAATTAAATTAAAATTATTTTAAAAAAATTGAATTATAAAATATGGAAATCTATATTAGGTGTTATTAATTAGTTTAGTTGTAACCAAAATAATAATATACCGGGAGAGGTGGCTCAGGGGCATCAACTGATGTTACTGCAGTGCCTCTGACCGGGAGGTTCTAGGTTAGAGTCCCGACGGTGGCAGGATTTTCAACACTAGTTAGAGTCGAATTCTGGAGGAGTCTGGAGGAGAATTCTAGCGGCTGGGTGTTCTGATCGGTAGTTTTCTGTGGTTCCTCCGATCAACACCAGGCGAATGCCAGAGCAATACCCTACCAAACAACCACGGATAGCATAATATTTCCCTCCCGTTTCTTGCCCTATCCTACTCCTTACTCACACACACTGGCATGCACTACACTACCACACATGCCGGGAGAAAGGTCGGAGGCTGAGAGCTTGTTTCCGCTGGTTGAGGAAAACCCCGCTAGCTGACGGTATGTTGGCGCCGTATCTCACCATCCAGCAAGGGAAGATCCACCACTTCTCCAGCAAAAACAGGCACTACACTAACGGGACTAATGACTTTAGCAATCGAAATAAATCAATAGAAAAGCGACTAAATAATACACAATCGATATAAAGAACCTTGGAGCCATCCATTAATCCAATATGTGGTGGTTTGCCTTTATCATCCACGCCGCGAGCACAAGGGAAAAGGAACGCAGAATTGGAATCCACAACCCTAGCGAAGAGCATTCGACATCACAGCTGTGTGCGTTCTGAAAAAAACAAAACCTGAAACGAGCGGATTCACAGTCGGGTGGAGCTAATGTTGCAAAGTTTGTCTAACGATTTCATTTAGCGGCGAATGTTGAACACCTGCGTAACGTCTTCGGTGCAAAGGGCCTGTTGACGTGCGCGGCGCGGTGCAGGAAGTGGCAGCAGCGCGGTCAGCGAAAGCGGAAACCTCGTTCGCGCCGTGTACCGTTTGCGGTGGCAGCTACGCATTGCGAATTTGGCAGTCTGCAGTTGTTGAGGTTTGGCGACAAACTAACCTGCAGGCTCTAGGGCGCACAGTGTTTTTGAGATACCCTTCACTATTCTCTTGAACATCTCCTAACAAAATGGCCAAGCGCAATTCGAGAAAGAATTCATATTTGTACAGTTTTAAGAAAATCAAATGATTTAATGAAAATATATTTGTACCACACAATGCAGTGTATTGTGTTCTATCCATAATACGCTATATCGGTGCTTCTCACAATGAAAACAGAGAGAAAAAATCTGGAGCTCTTCAGAAAATCTTTTTTATGTATTTACAAAATCTGACTGAAGTCAAAATTACTCCAAAACTTCTAAAATTTTGAAATATGTAAATATTGAGAATATACTGTATTAAAATAATATCGATCTTTAATAATGTACTTGTCTTTAATAATATAGTTGTGTGTCGAAAGAAATCTGAATATTAGTAATTTTTGAAATTCTATGGATTTTTACGAAAATCAGATCTATGACTTTTATTATGAAAAATTGTTTTTAGAGCAAAACAATATTTAAAAAATTTGAAGTCATTTGTGAGAAAACCTTATTTGTGTTTGTTAATTATCATGGTTTAACTCAAAAGATACGCAAAAACTACTCATTGAAATATCTGTACATGGCACTAATTAAAAACTAACTTTAAGAATGGATCTCATTGAAAAACATCTCAAACTTTAATAATGAAATTGAAGATGGTGTGAAAAATATTTTTTCAGGTTTCGAAATTTCAGAGGTTTTAAAGAAAATAGGATCTGTGCTATTCTCCATGGCGTACTTTGTTCTACTCGTTTCCGAGCAAAAAAGTAAAGAAAAAAATGGAAACTTTTGGGGAAAATTTCAAACTCGTGGGTTTTCCATAAAGAACCCAAATAAATTAAAAGATCCATTTTCATTTCCCTGGTTAGTGAATTATGCCATATCAATCAGAAAATATTCATGGTGCAAATCATGTGTGTGAACGCTGTAGGTTTTAGTGTGGTAACGGACGAATAGAATTATTAGAAATGAAGGAAATACCACGTTTCAGCGTCTCTTTTAGATTGACAGGTACACGATGTAGAGAATCTTAAAACATAGTTTCGCGAATTTGAAAATAAAATGGAAAGAATTAGATAACCGTAATATGGGGTTACGAAGTGTAATTTTGAAGGAGTCAACAGATACTTTTAACATTATTTTTATATGTTACAAACTACAAAACTTGGAATATATTATCAGATTAATAATTGTGTATACTGAATTTACAGTAAATTCAGCATAAGCAGTCAGTGGATTCCCAATATTTTTTGTTGGTCGGTTTCCTTGTTATCCTTAGTAGAGCAAATCCCTTAAAAAATCGTAGAATAAAGTTCCTTGAACTTCAGTACTACCTTCATGTACTCGTTACTTATTCTTAACATTGTTTTTCAAAGATGAAAGAACATCTAATTGAGCTATAAGCAACGATTATGTTAATACTTTTGTTACACATCTCTGGTTACATACACACCCACACATTCAGCCATCCGGGAGTCAGAAGTGCCTCTTTGCACCTTGGACGCTCAGTTGGGATTCCACGTGCAGGTGAATGGCCGCAGTTGCGTCATCAGCGCAAACGGCACCCGACTGCCGAGCATCTGCTGCACATTGCTTGTTTCGTTTCACTTCGTGCCCGAATGCCTTTGCCAGAGCATGTGCTCGCTTGCAAATGTGAGGCAACGAAATGTTCCATTGATATGTATAAAGGCGTGTTAGAGGGTATTCAATTGAAACACATTCTTGCGCTCAATTCTTGATAATTAGTAATCCTAGGGATGAAACTGTTGTTCTGTAATGAAACAATATATCACCCATTAAAATACAATGCATCTTCCTCGATAGTGATCTGCGTAATACTAAACACTGTATATTGCTACTGTAATACTGTACACTGCTATTATTTATATCAATAATAATAGCAATACCAACAATTATAATAGCAATTATAACACTAATAATAAATTACACAGCCTTTATAAGTAAGAAATAATTATTTTTGTTGTGTAGTTTGATGAAACATTTTGTCATTTTTAGATGTTGGTGTTAGAAAGGCCCGCTTTGAAGTTAATGAGCGTCGTACTTGATATTACAGAATCAAAATGAGTGTATTAAAACATTAAAATTTTATCGAAAAAGGCCCTTTTAATGTTATTATTCACTTTATTTCATACAAACATTACTAACCTTTCCCAATATATTTTTATATATGTATTATATAAGGTTTATGATTTGTTATCTAAATATCTATTAGTAGAAAGAGCGATTCTTTTTATATAGAACATTGAATCAATATTGCAAAAATAGCTAGAGAATATTTAATATGTGCGCACTCATAGCCGACAATGCACTCGATTTTTAGAGTTGATAATGATATTACTATTTCCATAGTAAAGATGACCGTGAAAAGAAACTATTTCCATAAAAACAGTAGGAAACATTTGAATATGCAATTTGGAATTTTTTATTTAATAATTTTATAGTTCTAGATGTCAGTAACTGCACCTCTGGTTTTCCAAATCCTTCCTGGCTCATTCTATCCTTTAGTTTATTACGTATTTATTTATTCTTTTGGTCATTTGATTTTGATCTTAATATGTATTCTTATTATTATAACGATTTTAACACATTTACACCTGATGATGTGAGCAACTGCTCTCGAAATGCTTTTAGTCATGTTTTTTAACTTTAATAAATTTTAAAAAATGTCATGTTTTCAACTTGAATTTAAATGATAGCTGTCGCCTCTCTTTAATTGTCTTAAATACTATGATAGTGTCTCGTATTAAAAAATTACATTAGGCAATCATCTGGGTTGAAAATGACATAAACTAATTTAAAATTTAAACTGTTTTTTAGTATCTCATATCAATCAAATCTCAATGATTT
Organism: Acheta domesticus; assembly: GCA_031308135.1. Lineage (NCBI taxonomy): Eukaryota > Metazoa > Arthropoda > Insecta > Orthoptera > Gryllidae > Acheta > Acheta domesticus. The sequence continues at coordinate 169,471,341 of JAHLJT010009419.1, forward strand.
AACTGTAAGAGGAAACTCAGGGCATCAAATCATGTCACTGCAGTGCCTCTTCCCGGGGAAGTCTTGGATTCGAGTACCGACGGTGGTAGGGTTTTCGGACACTAGCTTTTCAGCTAGGTCGAATTCAGTCGCTGCCTGGAGAAGACTTCTAGCGACAGGCTGCTCTGATGGCGTGGTTTTCCGTGGTTTCTCTGATCAATACCGAGTGAATTCCGGAATAGAACCCTATCAAACGGGATACGGACAAAGCGAGATCATTCCTTTCTCTTCCTTGTCCCATCATCACCCTTTCCTTTCACTCACATCCTCACTACTTACATTCACTACACTACCATTCATGCCAGGAGACCGGTCGGGATCTCATAACTTGTCCCGATTGGGGCGGTGCCCCGATAGTGGGAGATATCTGGTTCGGGCAAGCCCCGCTAGCCGACGGGAAGGTCGGTGCCGAATCTCATCTTACAGCGGGGGAAGGTCACCTCCATTCCCCGATGAAACCATGCACCACACTTACGGGACAATTGCTCTTAGTCGTTCACGCGTCAGAAATCACCAATGAATCAATCTTTTAATATTTTAATGATCACATGTAAACCAAACATGTATCATGTAAACATGTATCCCAAAAGAGGAGTTTAGAATCAATTCATGAAAAAAAGATTGTTATACATTTTGTGTCAGATTCATTAAGTTTCATTACAATGAGTATGAGCAAAACCATAAGGTTTTGCCGGAAATTCCATGGTTTTATCATTTGACACCCCATCGTACAATGCTTTTGCACGACTCGTAAAAATAAATATTTTAAATTGTACAAATAAATATTGCAAAAATAAATACTGCAAAAATAAATATTTTAAGTAAAATACGTAGTCCTGAGGATGAAACAAACGTAAATAAAAAATTTCTGGAAAAGTATACAGCCGTTTCTGCAACATTACAATGATATGATGGATATTAAATATGAGGTAGAGGTAATAGTGTACATCTTATCTTAACAACGATGCGGCAACGTAGTAGACCGTACTGAATCTCGACGGGCAATAGAAGGAACATTTTTGAATATGTTGTAAAGGATGAAGATATAATCTTAAAGTTTTCTGATCTGTGGAATTTTAAAGAACTAAAATTACTCTCCAAAATGGTGGCATAAAAAGTGATTTAACTGTTTTGTAAAGAAAAATAAAATGTTTTCGAACGAACTCAAAAAAAAATCATAAACGCAAATTACTAGAAAATACAATTTTATTTGTTACGTTAGTTATACAGAGATCAACATATTAGAGTTGCTGAAGAGGTTTAATTAAAAAAGAAAATTGCGTTGAGTTCTCATACCACCGATATCCAGACTGATCTACCTGGCCTCACCAGACTCATTTACTCGACAGATTGAAAGATAATTTGGATGTTTTAAATATTTTTATGCATACAGAGTGTCCGGGGAGGAAACGTGGAAACTTCGAAAATAAGCTCTTAAGACAATTCGAAGCATATTTTGTCTAATAAACTAAGTGGATATTTCGAATGGTTGAGTCGCAATAAGCACTCAAAAGTTGTATTGATGTACAGTCAGATAACGAAATAAAGTTTGAATTTCACGCATACGTTCCCTTTTTAACAGTTTGGTTTGAGCAGTACTTTCCGCCGATACATGCTCTGTTTGTTTTTCTCCTCGATTCTATTCTATTGCATTCAATCAGCGTTCCAGGAACCGCCGAAGCGTAAAGCGATGCACAACTGGGACAGCGGCGCCTCCGGTCGCCCTGTTTCGCTTCGGGCCGTCGCCCTTCTTTTGTCTTCGCCAGGGGCTTCCCCCGCGCGCGATCATTGTCCTGCCTTCGTTTGTTTTTGCGCGCGAACTGATGGGAGTGATGAGCAGCCCCGCCTCCTGCGCTCCTGACCCAGTCCTTCGTTCGCTCCCGCGAGAATCTCGGAGGAATTTCTCAGAAAAGTACGTCACTGTCGTTAAAGCTTGCGCGAGAAAGATGACTCGCCTCGTAAATGTGATGCAAAGGTGGCAACCACGACGCATAGAAACACAAGAGAACCCTGATGAAGGCAAAGGTGCAAGCAGAAAGCAGTGAATGCACATCTACGTTGATTAGTAGTTCGTTTTTTCAACAGGCGGCAGAAATAATTATATATTTTATATTTTATATTGAAAATAGTTATATTGATATTTTGAGGTATTCTCGTTCTACATTCTCGTTTAACATTTATGCTACAAGAATTGGTATCTAAAATCTATAAAAATCTTGTAAATAAAACAACTACATTTTAAGATATCGAGGGGGAACAGTGCATATTGGTACTATAGATCAGGTTTTGCTGGTCAAGGACACGTTTAGAAAGCGGTTTCTAGTAATTCCGTTACGCAGAATTATTCATTGTTCTTCTAGACGCAACCATACAAAACATTAGCCTTACTGAAACAAACTATAAATCTTTCTGAAGGCTGCAGTTTAAATAGACACTGGTTTTATTGATGAAGTATTACGTTCAAATTTCTTACGTATTAATACATTCTTAGGTTATATTTTTATGACAACTAAAAATCACCAAATAAGAGTAAGAAACACAATCACATATTTTCTTCAACTCAATTCTCCAGTGTCCGAAATTCGCAAATTTCTCGCCTTCCTGGCACACTCGTTATAAAATAGCAATTTATTTACATCATTACAATAAATTTACATTATTGTACCACAGAAATCTCGTACATTCATAGAATAGTACCCAATGATAGCACTATATTTGTATTTACACGATCGTCTGTACATTATTACATTTTTCGTATTATTATTAATACATTAATAAATCTTCGCGTTTTTCGACATGGTAAAGGAATCAAAGCATTGTTGTCAAGCCGTTTCTCTTGTGTAATTTGTGTGCACCTAGTGACTCTTCACTTTAAAAATTAAAAGCAAATTCAACGTAGATGTCAATCGTCTGTTCGATTTCAATAAGAATATTTCCAAGGTTTTTTACTTCCCCATTTTATATTATAAAATTTCTCCCTGTTATTGAAATGTTTATGTCCTAAAATAATGAATATATTTACTTCTGTTAAATTGTTAATTTATTGTAATGGTTTCTTGACCTTAGACAGACGCAGTATTTTTATAACAATTTGTTTATTGTTATACATTGACGTTTTGACCCTATTATTTTTCAAAACATATATTGTTCAGGTTTGTTGACATCTTATCATAGATACATCACGAATGAGACGGTGAGAAATCCTCCACAATGTGTTTATCTAATAAAAATATATTTTTCAATTCTTGGAGAATGGTTACAATTCCATTATCTTCTTGAAAAATTCACATACATTTTTAAAATGTATGATGCGAATGAAGAGGTGCTAAAAATTAAAAATATGTTCAAAAATACTTCCTAATAAAACATTTTGGAATCGACGAGGATGAGTACTTCTTACCGAATCAAACATTAAATTTGAGAGTGTCAATTTATTGAACCCGAAATTCATAAATTCAGGAAATGTTGAATCCTCGAAATTATAATTTCATCTAGTTACCACTAGTTTTTGAATTGTTAAATTCATAGCTGTTATTATTCATGGTTATTATTATTCATGGTTTACTTCAATCATTCAAGTCTCGCTCGCTCATGTTTCACATCCATAGTGACAACTTGATCCTAATTATTTCCATAATGCTATGGTTAATATAAAATTGACTACGCGTTCCTTAGATCATCATTTGTTTGTTTTCTTCACAAGTTAAAGATAACATCTGAACGAACAAATTAAAGTATTGACAAAAACGTCTGTATGTACCTAGCTCAAATAAGTGTTTCAATATATTAATTCATATTCTTATGTTTTGTTTTTATTCTATCATCAAGCTATTCGGGGTCAGAAATAAAATTCGGAAGAGTTGATTTACGGAGGAAAACTCAGAAAAAGCTCGCAATATTTACGATTCGATTGCCTATCACTCCTGTCTTCCGGTTGAACTCGGTAACATACTTCTTGCGTGTTCAGAAATCCTTTCGCCGATAAGTTCTGAGAAAATATACACACCATTCAAACACGCAAAATGTGGATAAAATTAATTCTTTCCTCGTTAATTATGATGCAGAAGTGCAAAGCGTGATTTAAACTTGTTTACTTCCCATTGAGCTACATAGGTCATTCCTCAGTGGATCAAGTTTATGTATAGCAAGACTGCAGGAAACGATCATTTATGTAAATTGATTGTGCACCACTATTAGTAAACTCTTTAAACTTACCCCAGCACTTTAGAATATGCACATATTTCTACTACATTACGAGTTACTCGGTTGATTGATTAATTATTTAAAGTTTCCAGGCGAGTTAACTTCAATGTCCCGTAGGTGTAGTGCGTATTTCATCATGAGTGGTGGCGGTGGCTGCTGAACGGCATGAGCCGGTCCCGAACTACACGTCAACTTGGGAATCGGATTAGGTGTCTCAGGGCATCAACTAATGACGTTGTAGAGGCTCTGATCGGGAGGTCCTAGAGTTCCAGTCCCGACGGTGGCGCGATTTTCGTCACTAGCTTCTCACCTAGGTCGTATTCAGCGGCTGTATGGAGGAGAAGCGGCCGGCCGGCTGCTGTGTGTTTTCTGTGGTTTCTCCAATCAATACCAGGCGTATGCCGGAGCAAGTGCTTTGACAAACGGGGCACGGACCGCGCGCGATATTTCATTCCTCTTCATTGTCTTATCCTTACCCCTTTCTTACACATACTTAAACATACATGCACCGCACTACCACAAAGGTCTGAAGAACCACTCTGCGGCATGGAGCTTGTCCCGGTTGAGGCGGTGCCCCGCTGGTGGGATATACCTGGCTGGGGAAAATGCTAGTGGACATGTAGTTCAATGCCAGATCTCATCATCAATATATTACCAACGAAAATATATTCATACTTTATGTTGTGTGCAGCCATTTCCAGTCGGATGAGCAGCTTAAATAATTCTTCCATTATGCACTGGAACCCTATCCCTTCCCAAGTCAGTGTTATATGGTTTATTCACACCACGGAAAGAGGTAAACCTAAAAGGAGCGCTTTTGTAAGCAATGGTGGATTTCTTCACCACCTGGATGGGTGGAAGAATTATTGAACATTCCAGTTAATCCAAACCTAATATGTTGACTACCTAAAAGACACTAAAACCGAAGTGCTACAAGTGTGGTGTTTGATGGCTACCCAGAAAACTGCACCCCAGGAGTATCAAATCTGCTCAATGACTCCGCTGAAGCAAAAGACACACTATTCCTGAGATCATCTTTTCTGAGTTAATGGTGGTGATCATGACTCAGGAACAAATCCTTCCCTACGGCAGACATAAAGCGCGTCTCATTAGCTTGCTTACTGACAGGCTTGAAGATGAAGTCATCTCGGTAAAGCAAGTTAATGAAGACGAAGACCATCTGATTGTTACGACGGATCTTGAGAGATTACAGGAGCATGAGAAGGTTGTGGTAGTTGGTGAGGATACGGACCTTCCCATCAAGTACAATACCCTAGTAACACTATCAGCTAACACGTATTTATCAAAACCCAGAAAAGAAATGACCCCATCAAAAGTAACCCCAACAAAACAGCTTTAAACTGTCAGACATCAGAATGCCACTCCTATTTATCTTCGCCATATGTGGGGGTCCCAATTTTAAATTTGTTCCAATTTTATGAGCACTAGTATGGGAATCCGTGGTTCAAAATACGTAAATGCGTTTGGTCTCATTCAATGCAGAATTTAATGACGTACAAAATTCAATAGGACCATGTTTTAGATATTGTGAGTCCTTTATGTGATGTAACCGAAAATCTACAAAAAAACCTTTCGGGGGTACATTTTTATCCCTCATCACTTCCTAAGAACAACTCCACCAGGTGACCCTTGGATAATCATATTGGGCGACAAATGAAGCCACTAAAACAACAAAACCTTTCCTAGCAATTATTTTTTATTCGTGTACTTTTTTTCGTTTTACACTACTTTCATAAAGGTCAATAAATTGATTAATATTATTTTGTGTAATCTAAAAAAGATTTTTTCTAATCGGTGCAATAATTGCTAAAGTAATGATATCTCTTTCGAAAGCATTGAGTAGAAATGTAACAAAATAGGAGGAGAAAAGGAATATTTTTTTGAGTTTTGAACAGTTCTCAAAATCATTATGAGTACTCGAATTGTATTTGCTATCGAATAGTTCGAAATATTATCTATTAAAAAATATGTTTTTGTATTCTTGCTACGACCAATATGTCTTACACTTTTCCCCTCTTATACAGATTCAATCACGGAAAACGATTTCGTATTTCGCACTTTTCATTCTGCCTTGACGCATGTCATATCTTTTTTGTAAACATAAACTTCTACATCGGTTGCAGTCAGGGTTTGCACGATTTCTCTTCAGATTTCTTCAACGCATCGTTGAACCTGTATTCGATGTTACTTGTGTAAATGGCACTCTATTCTATGTAAATGACGAGGAAAAGATTATCCCGTGTAAGAGGAAGATGCTTTTTTATAAACAGAGCTAATATAGATACCAAGTAATATACGTAATGTTTTATTGGATAATTCAGAAAATTAATGTGAATTAGATTACTTTACTACTTATTGTTAAATTGAAACTCCAACGTAAATAAAAAAAGACTATGTATATTTTACGATGTTATTACTTGATGTAGGCAATTGTTTTTTATCATTTTCTTTCTCTCCTTTTCTCTCTTGCTCTCTCTCTCTCTCTCTCTCTCTGTTTCACACATTCACTTTCACATTCACGCCTCTTTACTTCTGTCACTACTGAATGCTTCTACTCATTCTCAATAGTATCACTGTTTACTGTCAATTGGGTGATTTTTTTCTACATACTGCACGAACGAATAAGAATATATCAGGAAGTCGAGTATCAATTTTGAGAGATGCTGACTGGTCATTTACGAGTATGCCAGTTCTTTTTGAACGGAAATTTCTCGCTATGATGCTAAAGGTAGTAGAGGTAATGTGCTGAAACGGCAACCACGATTTTGCAAGTTTTTCTTTACGGCACTTATCATTGTGTGCGAGATGGATATCGACTCCGGATAGTAAGCAGCTGCGAGATTGTTCTAAACAAGAACGGTATATCAAGTATCTGAACAACGTTCATTGAAATTATAATATATAATTATAATACAGTTAAGTTAAGAGTCCTACTATCAATTGCTTAAGAATTAACAGATATAGTATATATGTTTAGGTCTATTTGTACTCCATCGACCAAAATAATTACAAATACTTGCATTTCAGGTAATTTTATATTTCATTACGTTCATTATATTACATTACACTCAAGATACAATTTGTTTCTACAATCATTTGGTTTATTAATCTCTTGCTTTCAAGAGAACTGTCGGTCTTCGTATCTCGTATTTCGAAAGGATGAAGTTCACGAATCTTACAGTATCACTTTCTGTGACCGAAGCATCGAATACAAAATACGTGAGTAAACGCATTGTCACATGCGTTTGTTGACAAATGTCCCTTTCAATAAATATTTGAATTTTGTATTTTATTATAGACGCGTTATACTCGTGCGTGGAATTATTATCGTAAGAAACAAGATTTCGAAGAGGAGTTTGCTTCCGAATTGTGAGGAAGAAGGTCAGCCTCAAATGCTTGCTTTGAGCTCCCAACCTTGCAGTTTCTTTCCACGCCAGTGCGTTCCGAAGCGAAGTGCGTGAAGACACGGATAACCATTGGAAGAGATCTCAGAGGTCACGTGTAGGGAAGAGGAATCGCAAAAAAATAGCCGGAAATTTGGCGGCCCCTCAATTATTTACCACGCATCTAGCATCAACTCAAAATAAGGCAGCCAATACATAACAAATTGTCGAAATCTTTCCAACATAATAAAACGTCCCTTGATTTAACAATTTTCTTTTCTTCAATTTTAATTTAGAGGAAATGAGTTAAAACAGTGTGCTGTTTCTCTAAAGCTTATCTCACATCAGAATTTTAATTCCAATTCCACTTTTGTTGCTCATGAAGCAATTTGATCAGCATGTTCAGATAGCTGTAATGTGCATATATCACACTTTGTTTGGTTGATATTATGGGAGTGATCATAAAAGAAACAACGTGTCCGAAGTGCACGAATCTTTCCTTGCCCTTGAAGTTAATTGAGATCTTAGTCTCGCAGATCTTACATAACCTCGAAAACATGGTGTCATATCGACAACGGTCATTGATTTTTATTGTCAAGAGGAGGTAATTTTGGTATAATGGTGGTCGGGTACATGCTTTTAACATATTGCACAAAAGATTTTCTGTTGTATATCATATAATATAATGGTATGTTCTCATTTACGAATATTTGGATCTAGTAAAATATGAACGTTTCATTATCAGACATTTCGACGAAGTTTCTCTCCTCTTTATACGAGCGTCTACTGCCTTATGTCATTTCTCGACGAAGTAATTACTGTCATTTGTTCTAAATAAGTTCATATGTAAGTGTCTAGTAAGATATTCACATACCATTTTATCAGAGAAACCCGTTTTAGTTAGTTTTGCATCATTTTAGAATGCAGAGTAAATGTGTTCCCTTTTATTCCATGTACTTAACAAGATATTATTATCTATTTAAATTCCTTTATTTAGATTCTAAAAGGAGGAGTTTTGTTATTTTTTGTATATCACTTCTTGTATCTCATTATGTATTTCTTTGTCTACTATGTTATAGGTTATATAGGTAATATCACAATCCTAGGTGTCGAAAAATAAAAGGTTTTGAAGCGTTCTCACTGAAATATGTAATACTTACGCCTACATACGCCTTGAAAATACCTTGAAACGCGTAATATAAGTAGATTAATATTAAAAATAATTAAATACTCTCATTTAATCATGACACAAGTAACAAAAGAAAATGTAAATGAAACTCTCACAATTTTTGTAAAAAAAAACAAATTAAATAAAAATACATTGAAACATTAATAATAGTTTTCTACAAGTCCCCCAAACCCGATCGAAGCCGTGGGTTTTTAAGGGCGAAAAAAATCCTTCGTACGCGTTCCTCCGGAGGGGAAGTAGAGCCAGCTGTCCCATGTTAGTATATTTACTGCATATAAAAGATCCTTAAACCTAAATGACGCCTCTGAGCTAAATTCAAAATCGTCTGTTTCGTCGCCCAAGGAATACCTTCTTTCTCCGCTAGTTGGGTAACGAAATTTGCGTGGTCAGAAGCAAGAGCATGGTCTGAGTCACGCCAAGTACAATAAGGCAATTCAATTCAATTAAAAACTAGTGGTGCTACAGAATGGCACAGACTTTCCCGGATTAGTTTTCTATTTCCTTGGGTCTTCGCTAGCTATTCGGAATTGCCACATACTCTTTCTTGCCAGCTACAATCTATCACCGCCTAAAGTACAGTTTTTGTCATTTTCTTAATTTTTCGGTTTCCTATTGGTAGAACGAAAGTATTAATTTTAGAATATTAAAGAACACAAAAACCTAGCCGTAAATGTCAATTTTTTAAAAAAAATTATGTGCCATTTAAGAGGCGTTTTAGCACTACTAAAAATGCGAAATTTGAAGCTCATTTTCACAGAAAATTTTTGAGTTTTCAAATACTTTATTTAAAGTTATTTGAAGCACTTACACTCACAAATATAATAATCTTTACAAATTGCGGATAATGTGCATATTAAAGATGTGAGAGATCTTTCAAAACATTTATATTTATATAATTTTCTCAAAAATAAACTTTACGTCATTTTAAAGAGTGTAATTATCACTATCTGTTACAAAAGTTTCAAGAAACAATTTGCAGCCATATATGAGTAATTGGCGTTTGAGCGTTTCTGAAAATGCCAGAATTTGAGCTACTTTTCACAGAAAACGGTAGTGTTTTCGAGAAACTTTACTTGACATTATTTAAAGCATATATACTCGTAAATATAATAATGTAAAAAAATCGCCGATAGTGTAAATATTAACGACGTGAGAGACAAGTAAAAAATTTTTCATTTTTGTAATTTTTTTAAAAAAAAAAACCGATAGACCAATATGACTTTTATGTCATCTGATAGAGTACATTTACCACTATCCCTACCAAATGTTTAAAGAAAAACTTTGGAACAGTTTTCCAGAAAATCTTGTTTTTGTAATTTTTTAATGTTGCATATATTGCACGCAATATTGCACGAAAACTACTGAAATTTTGAGAAACATTTACATGACCTTTATGAAAGAACTCAATATGCAGAACAAATTTTATTTGAAGAAAAAATCTCTATCTTCAATTTTGTAGCTGGAGAAAGACGTCGGAAAAACGTCAAACTTTCACAATTTTCGAAAATTTAGAGTTATTCGTGAAAATCGGACCTATGCCATGTTAATAAGTGTATTTTACTCTATTCATACAAGAAATTTAAAGAAAAATATGGAGCTGTTTTTGAGAAAATTTTGAAGATCCCCGGGGGGCTTCATATTAATTACCCCCAAATTTTGAAGAATCTTTTTCAAAATCTCAAAGCTTCGACTAGAATGAGATCGAATAGGGAATATCCATTTTGGAATAAATCGTACGTATGGTTTAGGCGCTAGCAGTGTTCACAGACGGACAGACGGACAGACGGACAGACGGACAGACGGACGTTTTCCTTTCAATTAGGTTTTCGGTATCAAGGACCTAGAAAACAGGATTTCTGGCTACACCACGTGTTAGGGGATTTTTTTTTCTTAATTTAGCAACTAGTTTTATCTACTTTTTCGTTTTCACGGCCCGGCAATTAATTTTTTCCGCCGAAAATTGGCCATTTTTTCGCGCAGCATTACATAACTTTCGTTATACTACGTATATCATTCCGTGGATACGTACGTATACGGGAAAGTAAAAATAATTAAATACACGTATGTAATCATGATACATGGCGTAATAAAAAATCTAAATTAAATTTACAAGTTTTCGTAAAGATAAACAAGTTTAATAAAAGCGTTAAGATATTTAAATAAGTTCCAACTGCATAATTTTAGACAGCCTAGTTTTTATTCTGGTTATAAAACATAGTAAAATATTAAAATGGAGAGATCTGTGGCAACGTTTCGAAGGTCATTGTTCCTTCATCATCAGGCTATTTTTACACATGCATGATGATGAAGGAACAATACCCATCGAAACGTTGCCACAGATCTCACCAATTTATTATTTTACTATGTTTTAAAACCAGAATAAAAAACTTGACTGTCTAAAATTATGCAGTTGGAACTTATGTAAACATCTTAATGGATATATGAGCCAGCCTAACTTGTTCAAATTAATAAAAATGTATTAAAACTTTAATAATGTTTTTATAAAAGTCAAAAGTCGAAGTCCCTCCTCTTTCGCGATATCCCGCCTTTGGTGAACTTTTCCTCATGCACGTGCTCGCCGATTGGCCGAAACGGCGTCCACGAGTGGATGGGCGTCTGCTGGGGGAGCGGGGGCGTGACGGGGCGGCGCCTCACGAAGAGGCCTCCCTCGCCCGGGGCAGATCCGCGGCGCGGGCGTGGCCCGCCCCCAAACGGCCAGGGGAGCAACACGAAGCTGCACCTCCGAGAGCGGCCACGCACTTGCTCTGACAATGAATCGTTGGAACTTCCCGCTAGTATTTCCCATTGTTTTGTAATGAATTCGAAGTATGTTGCTCCAAGTAGCCATTTATAAGCGTTACAAGTCCGCCTAGGAAATAAAGAGAAACTATAAGCTGCCCACTGATATAAATGCTAATAGTGGAATTTTAATAGTAGAGTCGTCTCCTGTATTATTTCAGTAGTATACCTTTGGGTTCCGGCTCTCACACGCAACCAATCTTTATAAATGAAGTCTCTAAAGAAAGAGAATTTCACGGAGACTTGACGAATTCCACATTGACTTTAAAAATATGGATGATTTCTTTTAAAAAACGCATCGAAATATTCATGTAAAATGCAGCCCGCATCACATGTCAATCTATATCGGCAAATAACTCATAAACAAAGCGTTTTAGAGCCTTAAAAAGTAAAACTTGAGCCTTAAAAAGTAAAACTTTCTTTGAGGCCAACGGCCTCAAAGAAACGCTTCTCATATCGTAATCTACAAGATAAGACATTCCTCGATCCATTCAATAAATTTTCGTTTCCATGATTTAATACTATCAAGACCACCTCAATATTTCAGCCCTTCCTGCTGGTAGCAATTTTTGGAGCGACACGCTTAGAAGGCTTAGATTCGACAATCTTTATTTACGCTTTCTGTTAACACCGTAGTTTGTGCAGTCTGACAAGGTTTATTTGCATAATCATTAATTCAAGATTTTCTCTCCAGCAACAACTAGAAGTTGTATTAGATAGAAGAGTATTATAGTTGCTTGACGCCTATACCTATGAAGATTTATTCTTATGCGTGTAGTGAAACTATTCAATTAACGTTTTTTCATGGTCTGTGAGTGCTGTGTACTTAATTGTGCAGTGAAGAGTGAAGACTGTTTGTGTTTTACCTGTACCAATATTTTCGTTATCATACGATGAAATTTTCAAGTCAACCGGTTCAGACACGAAGCTTTCTCAAAAGTAAAAAGCTAATATTTTTGTGACTATCACGAAAAACTAAATCCTAACTGACAAAGAATATTGAATAATTACTTCAAATGTCTTTAAGTAAGTGTTGGGAATTGTTTCAAGCAAATTCTCCATGATATTGAATAAATATTTATTGAATATTTCTTTTACACACTAATTGCATTGTTTTTATTTTTATTTGTAATTGTGTTAGTACATTGCAAGTTACCTTTATATATTTTAAACAAATAATCACGTTTCGTTAACTACTTTCCCTCTTAGAATGAAAATAGAAGGATAGGGATGAGTGTGGTGTCTAACATGCAAGAGTTCTCGCACGGGTACGTAGAGGAAGTAGGGGAAATTTGTGTTATGGCACAACACGAAGAACAAACTTTTTAAAGTAGCTAAAGTAAAATAGCTTGAAATAAATGGAAAACAAAAATCAAAACGCGCTATACAACACTACGTGAATCAATTTTTAGAAAAACCAAATTTAAAATTATAGAAAAAATAGTGCAAGTCACCCGACAACTGCCAACGATCGCAGTCCAAACGCACGATTTAAATGTTGGCGGTATCTGGAAGTATGTACACCAACGCCCAGCTGCACACTCATATTGTAAATAAAACATCGTTTGATATTAAACTCAAGATGACGATTCGTTAAGATATTAAAAATGCAAACATCGTTTGAGCAACATTTCCATGTACCGAAGTGGGCTTACTAATGCCTAGTAAATTGTTTCTAATGCTAACAAATGGTATTTAGTACTCAAAGATGAAAACATTAGTTTGATTATATTTTGGCTCGGAATTCCTTTTTTTTAAGGATGCAGAAAATAATTCAATACTTTTTAGTATACAAATAATTTTTCAATTTTCTCACCCCAGCAAGCTGGTACCTTGACTCTCCAAAAACCACTCGGTTCTTCACACCAAATCAAGGAAAGTTAAATAATATTGCAATGAGTAGGTCTGTTCTCGCCCGATCCGGTATTTTCGCACTACTTTACTTGTCTTTCTCAATATTAAAAACCTTTTCTATTATTTGACTATCAAGGAAAGCGAAAAGCTAACTCTCAAGAAAGATTGAGACATTGTTTCAAATGTTGTTTTTAAAGAAGTATGAATTGTTCCAAGAACATCTCTCTATAATGCTGAATAAAATTTTATTGAGAATTTGTTTCCAACATCAATTGCATCAATTTCATTGTTATTTTGTTTGATATTCTGTAAGTACGGTAGTAGTTCCTCTCCTTTATGGGAAAGATAGACAAATGGATAGGGAAAGGGTGGGATTTAGCATGCGAGAGTTCTCGCACGGGTACGCTAGTGTTCTGTTAATGTGATTTCAGAAAAATAGGTGACCTTAAATAAACAAATTATAATATTTCTGAAGCTTATAATTAAACTGATAATATTTCTGAAGCTTATAATTAAACTTATAATATTTCTGACGTTCAAACACCTTTTTTACTTCTAAAAAAATCAGTAAAAACACGTATTTGTTTGTCGTGCTGGCCGGCATGACTCTAAATTAGAAATTGAACTGTTTTAATTACAGGACGAAGTGAGAAGGTTTTCACAAATTCTTCCAAATCCTCCCACTTCTCACATTTACGCTTCGAATGTTGAAATGAAATAGTAATTCTGATTTGTTTATAGCAAGATACCAATATTTTGTTTAAAAAGTAATTTATAATCTCTAAAACTTAACATAGAACAGATTATGTTGTTGATGCAAATGTGTAAAGAGAGATATAACAAAGATGTAAATGTAAGAGTAGAATTAGAATATATCGTCAGTGATTCATCTCATCACTGACTATGCGTAACATCCAGCAAGGTCCTAATTTTTGCTAAAATATATCTAGATTTCGTGTACGTTTTATTTAATTCTTGAAAGGTATTTGAAATATAAATCATTTTTGTTTTGGCATGCTATAGTAGCATTAATTATTTTATAACTATCCCTTTCTTGTAACTTTTTGAGAACATTGCCAATAACTTTCGAATTAAAGAGAAAATATATTTTTATTTCAATTACGCAATACAATAATTATGTATAGGGTCTTTTTAAACAAAGGAGGTACACATTTATGAGTGTTTTCAACAGATATTACAATAAGTTCATTTCGATCATTGTAATATTATTCAAATATTAAAATTTTGAAAATCATTGTTTCTAATAATACTGAAATTTATCGCTGTTATTTAAACGTATTTATTGCAAATGACTTGGCGAAACTTGCAATGGTCATTTCGAAGAAAGTATTTCCAAACAGCGCCTGAATTAAGAAATCCAGATTTCAATACGAGGTCAGGGGTGAATATTTGCTGGCGTTCGGCAGTGCTTCAGATCCCAGATTGCGAAGATGGCAGTTCAGAAGTCTGATCGTGACTTCGTCAGATAGTTCAGGTTATGTTTGGTGTGGGTGGCAATTGACCCTAAGAAGAGAAAGTGGAACAACGACGAAAAATCATATTGATGCCTTTGTAAAAGACAATTGAATTCCTATTTAAATTACGTTCGTTTTCTTATACGATGTAAAAATATAATATGAAATTTATTATATTCATTTCACAGATATGACTGTATTAATTCAGGCTCTTCATAGAGTCTACTGTAAACAATTACTTTGGAGTCCTTGTAAACCCTCTTTTAACCAAAATGTTCTTTAAAAGATTAATTTTGTAAACTAATATGTACCAAATACGTCTGATACTTTCTTCAACATAAATGTGCAGCGTGGAAGTATCCCACTGATACTTTTTCAGGCAGAAACTGTTGCAATATTACAATCTACGAAATAAAGACATTTTGAGATGCTAAATTATTTTGAAGATAGAACGATTAGTTCAGCGTATATGCTATTAAGACCTCTTTTAGATCTTTTAATACTGAAAAAATTGATGTAATTGACACAAAACAAATTGATAAAAATTGTCTGCTCCTATTTGTTAAAACTAGCCAGTGTCAGTGACTTGGACTATTCAATAACAGTTTACATAACCAGGGCGCTAAACAGGTGATTCACGCTCGAGTCACGAAAGGGAAGAGTGCGGGAATCATCTCGCGTCTGTGTTAAATATACTATTTTTTTAACACGCCAAGAGCGAAATGCAATGGGTCAAGTAAAAGAATATAAATTAAATATCAAATATATATATATATATATCACTTTGCAAACCTAAACATATTTCAGTTAGTGTCCTAACTCCATTGTGTGTAAATAAAAAAACAAAGACGTCAAGACGAAAGCCAATAGCGAAACGTTACAAATGTTTCGCACTCTGTGAAAAAATAGCTGTTTCGCACACGGAAAACAAACTTTGGAATCCAAGTCCACAAAACGTTTACCAACAAATGTTACAAATATTTAGTAGTCGGCCCCGTGGCCGAAATCGCTAAAGCCGTAGTGCCGTAGTGATCTCGGATCGAGAGGTCGCGGATTCGAGTCCTGCCTCGGGCATGGTTGTATGTGTTCGTTCTTTCACCCTCTAACATTGCCATATCGTCTCATCCTCATACCAAAACGATAAATCCAATAGTGGTTGCTAATGACCTAGTAGTTGATGCAACCTTAAATACCAAAAAAAAAAATCTTCAATAGGTCATGCAAAGATGCTATAAATGTCTTTGTTCTTACCAATAAGTCGGAAGCTAATCTTCTGGCAAGGGGGTGTGGTTTTAGAAAATCCATCATTTGTCCATTGACACGTTTATTTAGCTCTCTCCAGATTTAAAAAAGTGTTTGTTATTTGGAAAGTTTCTCAGAGCACTTTTTTGGAAAAAGAAACTCTCATTGCTATTTTTTAAGGTCTATTAAAATAGTATTTTTTGAACGATTAATTTTGCCTCGTCATTTTTGATTAGTTACTCATAGTTTTAATTAATTTTGAAGAGTAACAATGAATTATATGACTAATATAGAAAGAATAAATACACTCTAAAGTATCTTGATCTACAAACATTACTAACTCACTAACATCACAAATTTACTCTCCAGATTTTGAAGATTTTTTGTTCTAAATGTAATTCCTGCATCTCATTTCAATGTTTCAGTAGGAGTTTCTTCGCTAACTGGCTTCATCACACACCCAAGAAGTTCTGCAAGCCCCCACCAGATGACGTGCAGAAACTGCGACTGAGGAGGCATCTGGTGGCCAGTCTCCGTAAACCAACAGTTATTCATCCCAGAATCAGCATTCAACAAACGTCGAATCGCTTTCCAGATAAGAGATTTTGTCTTGAATTTCATGGAATATTCTCTAGCATCTTATTGGTTGTTACATTCTTGACGGACCCCTCGACGTTTTTCCTTTTTGTATGTATTCATCCTGGAATATGTGAAAGTGATTAATCAGGAAACTGTTAATACATGATTCAGCAGAATATGCACGACTCTTCAAAACACAAGCTGCAGACATACAGCTTCTGTTTCGTTATGGAAGTTTTAAATTATGTGTTTATTAGAAAAGCAATAAGCAATATTGATCTCTATAGTAAAAGCAATTTACAGTTGCATTATTCAACTGTATATTGTCATGAGTACAGAAGAGTAAGTAAATGCACTTCCTTAAACGTGGTTGAATGAGTTTCCATCATTGAACAAATCAATTATCATAAACCGGGCCCGTGGTGAAGGGAGGAAGTAATCCAGGCGATGCCCGGTCATTTTCCAGGTCACAATGCACTGCCAGGTCATAGGGCACTTGGTACAAACTCTTTTTTCTTTGTTTCTTTTTTATTGTTTATGTAGCTATGTAAGGCAATAATAGCAGTAAAATAATTTGCCACCATGAATTCAATCACTTTCGTAAGAATTTTTCTTTCACTTTAACTTTGTGGAAGATGTTATCAAAGTACAGGCCTCTCAGAATAAATTTTGCACACTTCTGAGGCTTGTAGAAGGGTTGAAGATGAACACTTTTGTCAATGAACTTATAGTGGAAAATTTCCTTTAACGGATATTGCATTCGCCCCTGATTCGAAGGCAACCTTTCAAGCGTTGGTGATTGGCGGGTCACGTTCTGATGCAATCAAATGTATTTCGTAAGCCGCCAAACACCAATACACGATGCGTTGCCATCTAATCAGGGATAAATGTTATGGGTGTAACTTTGTTATATGAAACTTCTCACCATATTTTCATTGGCAAAAAGCGTCCCATGCGTGCCTCAGATGTTTGTAACATTTATTTTAACACACATGTATATCTGTACACTATGAAGAAGACACAAAATAACAGAGATGACGAAGAATCTTGATGCGTATAACCAATGCTCTCTAGAACGAATGTTCGAAATCTGTTGCATAAAACGAGCAGATTTTTTTCATCTACGAATGTGCTGTGTTATGTGTTACATGGATGTACGTGACGACACGAATTTATTATAAACCCGACATTGACGCTAAGCAAACAAGATTACAAGTAAGGATTACTTCGGAGGGTACGGAATATTGATTCTTTATGAAGTGGAATTAAGAAATAATGCAGACATAAACATTATCAAAAGACATTCAGTGATTTCTTTGACGTCATATCAAATAAAGGTCGTTTACTAGAGAACATACAAAAAATACCGATGTATTATTTAAGCCGGTGGAAACGATACACGTGTTTTCAACTCAATGACAACAGCAATACAATTAACGTCATATAACGTAACATACGTGTACGATAACGCCCTTCGTTCAACGTTTAGCATCGTAGAACACGGTTTTTTCTGTAGGAAAAAGGAAACAGCTTCCTTCCAGCTGAGGCAACGAATACGACCTGTGCGACCCTGGCGGCACCTGTGGCAACTTCGCGCACCGCACGCAGCGAAATCACGACGCCGCCTCACGCGGCCGAGTTTTGCTCCGGACGAAAAGCTTCGAAGGCGTGTTCCCGGGGAAGAAATCTTCCTGCGGCTTTCGAAACAGCGTGACCTTTGGGCGGCGGAATGATTTCGTAAGTCAGATGTGACTAATGCAGCGCTGGACGATGGGGGAGAGATGTCCGTATTTTGCATGTGCTGAATCCGAGAACGTGTTTGGATGGATCGTAATGGCTGGCTTGTACTGGTTTCTAGCATGCAATTGTATAACATATTATATTAATAAGTAGGATAGTCACTCTGTTTACCTTTCCGAATACACAATAAATCTATTTGAATTGTTTTTTTAAATATTGTTATATATCATTTGTTGTGTGGTTTCCATGATTTCATTAAGTTTGTTACTCTATTCAATTGTATATAGCTAACTAATAAGTCTAAATAATTGTGATAAATGGAGTGTAGAAGATACCTTTTAATAAGGTTTTATTAGACTTATTAGTAAACTACATACAATTGAATAGAGTAAAAAATTTAATGTAATCATTGAAATAACATAACAAATGATATTACAAAAATTAAGCATGTGCTGTTCTCACGATTGACTTCAAACATTAGACATTAATTCAGAAGTGATAATCAATAATAGTATTAATACTTAGTTGCATTTAATTGTAATTCGTGTATTGGTAGATTTGTAATTCAAATAAACAATTTGAGAATAGCCCTCCTTTTTTGGCGCCCGCGAATAGGCCGACTTTGACCACACGTGCATGAACGCTGCATTTACAGGGGTTCAATATCATTATCTCGGTAGCAGGGGCCTGTAATTTTATCAAGGGACCAGCATTTAGCTGGATCCAATTTTTATCTCCCAGGGTTGTTAGCCCTGGAGGTATGGAAGATGAAATGATGATGATGATGATGATGATGATGATGTTGATAATGATAATGAGTGGGGAAAGATGAAAGGACGACACATACATACGTACACAAACACTCCATGCCCGAGACAGGACTCGAACCCGCGATCCTTCCGCCTGAGAGCGCAACGCCACTACTACCTTAGCGAATTCGTCTATCGGGACCGACAGCCTTCCTTTTTATTTATATTTATTAAACATTTCTAGTAAAGACCTTTCTAAATTTTATAGCAACCATAGTTTTCATCAGAGGTGGGTATTTAAAAGTAAATGCCCTTGAAACAACCAATCTCTCAAACATGAAAAACACTTTCCAGAGCCCAGTGACGGGCAACTCAGTCAAATAAGAAGAAAGAAATTTACCGTGGTTCTAGACTTATTTATTTTACTCAAACCGCAAATAGGTACTCAAAACACACCTTGACGTTGACATATTTTGGTTTCGGAGAACCTAGAAACACGAGAACATCTTAGGTAAGAGAGTAAGTGGTCATTTGCATTCATATTTCCTGTAGTTACTTCGCATTAACTGATTCACTGTACCTCATCACCATTCCAAGAGGATCTCCAACTTACGTAACCCAATGTTTACTAGGGAATGTGCGAATTCCGGGTTTCAGCGGAAGGCGTCGATGCGTGGCGAGACGGAAGCGTGCGGCTCACGCTCAAAGCTCTTGAAAACGCGCGCGATGTAATTCGAGGAAGGTCCGTAATCGATGTTGCACCTCCTGCGATTTCCCGACATTCCTCTGCGTCGCCTAGCTGTGCAGCTGCCGTCTGGTGCATCTACAGTGGAAAGCACAGGTGCTCACTGAACAGCATCGTAACACAATACAATACAATAAACACCTCATTTAAAACTTCCATAATAAAACAGAAGCTGTATGTCTGCAGCTTGTGTTTTGAAGAGTCGTGCATGTTCTGCTGAATCACGTATTAACAGTTTCCTGATTAATCACTCTCACATATTCCAGGATGAATATATACAAAAATGAAAAAAAGTCGAGGGGCCAGTCAAGAATGTAACAACCAATAAGGTGCTAGAGAATATTCCAGGAAATCCAAGACAAATCTCTTATCTCGGAAAGCGGTTCGGCGTTCAGCGAGCCAGAATGCCAGAATCCGGGAGGGAGGCGTTGGAGACTTCGCTTGGTCTAGCGCCGACCAGGGAGAAAAAAGAAGGTATTACAACATGTTGATCGGATCACCGAAGTGGGAGAGCGCTCTACCGGGAGAGGTGGATCAGGGCATCGACTGATGTTACTGCAATGCCTCTGGCAGCAAGTCGTCGGTTCGAGTCTCGAAGGTGGCAGGGTTTTCGACACTAGCTAGATCGCTAGGTTGAATTCAGTCGCTGTCTGGAGGAGAATTCTAGCGACCGGCTACTCTGATCCGTGGTTTTCCGTGGTTTCTCCGATGAATACCAGGCGAATGCCGGAACAGTACCCTAACAAACGGGCCATGGGCCGCGCCCGATCTTTCCTTCCTCTTCCTTGTTCTATCCTCCTCCCTTACAAACACATACACTTACTGTACTATACTACCGTTCATGCCGGGAGACCGGTTGGGAGTTTAGAGTTTGTCCCGGCTGGGGAGGTGTGCTGATGGCGGGAAATACCTGGTTGGGGGAAATCCCGTCAGCCGACGGTGGGTTGGCGCCGGATCTCACCATCCAGCCGGGGAAGATCACCGCCGTCTCCGGATAAAAACAAGCATTACACATACGACTACGATAACGAATAATGACTTTAGCAGTTGGCGCGCCTGAAATCACCAATCAAAGAGCGCCCCAACCACCTCGGTTCCAGGGGGAGGGTCCTGACCTCCAGTTTCAGTCCGGAAATGAACGTCTGCGCTTGTTCATTCATCTGTTTATTTTTGTTATTGACTTAACATCGTTTTTAACTGCTTGGTCATACAGCGACCGCTGTGGTTTTTAACATTTGGGCAACTGTAAGGAGAACACTTAAGGACAAACATTCATAGCGGGGTTCGATCCCCCGATCCTTCGGGTCGAGTCCACCACGAACCTTCAGTATGAGCAACCTCGGCTATCCAAGCTTGCATTCATTTCTTTGATAAACATATTATTCATACATTCTAGTACAATGCAACTCCAAACGTTAGCTGTTGTAATAATGAATGACTCCGCTAGAAACTGTATCCTCCTCCTAGCATATTCATGAGTATCCTGCACGTCTCATTACAAAGAATGTGTCTGTCTTAGCTCGACAGGTTGGCAGAGAGGTGAGGTTTAATCGTGTTAAACATCGAAAAAGAAGAAGAAATTAGTGATGATTTGTGGATGTTTAAGCAATTTTATACAAAGCATCATTGAGGTTTATCCTCGGCGTTGTTCTTAAAAACATGCTTTTGTAAGTTTTTCACTGAAATGGACAAACGATCGCGAGTTACAGAAATGATTTTCAGTGGTTGCATTCTAGAGATGTCGCGCTTTTTATTAAAAGCTGCTACTCTCCAACGCAAATCCAGACTCTGCAACCTAAACAAGATTCATAAAATGGACAACATTTCACATCATAATTTATATCCCTTCGTTAGTATTTCCCAAATTTTTTTAGTTCTAAATACTAAAGTCTGCTTCTAATGTTTTCCGTAAAATGTAAAATCATATTTTTACAACTTTTGTATTGCTTACAGTTGTGACATTTTTATACGAATTTTGAGAGTTTTCTAGTATTCAAGATCTAATTTATTTTCAAAAATATGTTTCATTGAACCGACAGATAAGTGCAAAAAAGTAACTAGTGTCTGAAACAATAAAAGTTTGATTCATGATTGGAATATTGGAATTGTTTGTTTCAATTTTTGGCATTTATTAACAGTCGTGAGAGTAATGTTGATATTATCAAAGTTACATGGCGGATAACTATTTGTGCTTGATGCTACATCCCTGAGTCCAATTGGTCAAAACAAAGTTGCTGCTCTGATGAATCCCATTGTGCCAAATTATATTACTGTTACCAAAACATTAGTTTACAAAAATCTTCTCTCCGAAGCGAATCTCGCCTCCCACTAACTGCGCGCTGGATGCCTTCTGCCCCAGATGTGAACTTGTCGATGCAGGCAGGAAGTGCGGGGAATCGCCAAAGCATCAGTCCATGGAACGCGCTGCGATTCACGTCACGGCGCCGCAAATGAACCGGAATGACGAGCGCGCTTCCTTCCGAACGCAGGGGCCGTCGCTGCCCTCAGGTTATGTAAGCGAGACAATGGCGCACATTCACGCATACCGACGCCTATTATGACCTGAGATTCATACGCTCTTTTTACTTTCTCGCCTTACGAATACTTCGTAAGAAGAGTAAGTTATGTAATCGTGCGGCGGAAAACGGCGAATTTTTTGCTTAAGATGAAGTTGTTCTTGAATCCATCACAGTCGTCTTGTAGGCGAGTCATCTAAATATAATCAGAAGTGTAGAAGAAAGAAAGAAGAATTGTATAATACGCAAGTGAAGCTATATTATAAAATGAACAAGTGAAGCTATATTATAAAATGAACAAGTGAAGCTATGTTATAAAATGAACAAGTGAAGCTATATTATAAAATGAACAAGTGAAGCTATATTATAAAATGGAACAACTTTTAACATATTTGTCGGCGCATTAGAAAAGTGACACCAAAACAATTGTAATTTTTTAAGTTAAATCAATCAGTATGTTCAGAATATGTCGTGTTTTGGTAGCTCTGATGCTCTGGCGCATTAGAAAAATGACACTCAAAAATCGTAATTTTTTAGTTAAATCAAGGAATATGTTCAGAAAATATCCTGATTTGGAAGCTCTGGTGCTTAAAACAGGCGCGCTCAAATTTGTGTTAGACCAAAGCTGTGGGTTCGACTTCCATGTAAGGCATAAATATTCTCAGTTATGATGGTGAAGACATTCTCAATCTCACTGCATATCAACATTAAGTACTAATCGTAAGTTCTTAATCAGTCATGTAATGATGATACGAGGCGTTTGCTAACGAATTTTATTTTTCATTTACGAAAGAAACAAAACTCTTACCGCATCCATACACTCTGGGTAGTCATAATGTGCATTTGTACCTGTACATAATGTGCGGGTTATGATTTCTTCGTATTGTAGGTGAAAATAAGCTGGATTCCAACTATCTGTTCATGAGATTACGAATCACCCCCTCAACTTAACAAAAAGTAAAATTTTGTAATCAATGCAACAAACTAGTTTTAGTAGCCTGTTCTTCAAGTGTGCTAAGGTGTCTTGGTCATTGGCAACGGAGCTGTCAGGAAAGGTCTCCCTATTGGAAAGGAGAAGTGTAATCACAGTGATGGGCCCTTGGCCCACCACAGAGGTGAGCCTTGGAGGGAGATGGTGTACTTTGGGCTGGGCATGACCTGGCTTAACGGCGCGGAGTTGACGCGGGGCACCCATAGAAGGCTAGGCGTCGCTAGATGGTACTTGGGAGAGGGGATCAATCAAGCTATTGCAATAGTTTTCTTCGTAAATAAAATAATAAACGCTTGGAAAGAAGGTCTAGTAAAAATGGTATAAATCTATTTCCAAAAACAGCCAGTACATTGAGTAAAACACTTTCTGATTTGGCGCGAAATAAATGTGTCCATCGAGTTTAGATTCGATCTCTTGCAATGTAAAATTTTAGAAGTGATATAAGTGACGATGTATCATTATTACTTGATTGGTAGAATGCTTCATTTGGATGTAATTAATTTTAGTGTCTTCAAAGAAGTGTACTATCTTAATTTTCATAAGTTCCTTAGATTAAAAGTGGATGAATATTACTAGATCTAACGTAATGCTCCCTTATTCGTACTTATAATACCCAAGCTTCTCTGAGTTTTGGGAATTTTTGGGAACAAAATTTTGCCGTATTTATTTACGGAACAAATACACGTTCGTATCGCTTCTTAGTGCACAGATATGCTAATAGACGTGGTAAGTATCTGCACTTGTTTCCTTGTGTTCCAGAATTCCACCACTTCCGTTTTTTCATAAACAAATTAAATAGAAATAAAAGTTGGCAAAGAGAATTGTTACCAACAAGATAACCAGAAATTTTAGACTCGTTGGAGAGTCTTTGGAGAAGCAAATAATCAGATTTGATTTTCCAGTACTTCACAGTACTGCAGGAACACTAGTGACCTGTGACGTAAGTAAACCATCCGTTATTCTAGCATTTAGCATAATGAGAGATCAAGACGTATTGCCCAGTGTGTACAATTCACACATTCGGTTAAGTAACATTTGCAATTTAAGATAGAGACGTCCAAGAAAAAATATTTTCCGTATGGCCCTTAGTGGCGAGAACTGTTCGGAATGCACAATTATCGGCATTGTCAATTGGAGAACCGTGGACTTACGCTGAATATTTTTGTGTCGTTTTTGGTTTTTCGCTTCTTGTTCTAACAGTTAAATGTTATTTAATGAACAAAAACATTTAGAATTTATTACATATTTTTAAATTGAAAATAAATAAAATTTTATTTTATACTTGAAATATAATTTTTCATTAAGTATAAATGAATCACAGCACAAAAATAATATTAATATAGCTTATTCCTGGTATGTAAAAATGTATATCAAACCTTTTATTTAAATACTATCTAATAACTTTTACTTACAAGTTTTG
Organism: Acheta domesticus; assembly: GCA_031308135.1. Classification (NCBI taxonomy): domain Eukaryota; kingdom Metazoa; phylum Arthropoda; class Insecta; order Orthoptera; family Gryllidae; genus Acheta; species Acheta domesticus. Next base: position 169,496,286 of record JAHLJT010009419.1, read on the forward strand.
CTCGTACAGTTTCGTTACTTCTATATTGCAAGGAGCAGTGGCCTTTTAATGCGTCATGCTCGACTGTGGTTGTAGTTCATATCGACTACTCGTCATCACGACTCGTAGTTACCGTTCATAACTTCCTAACTGACCGTAACAGGGTCCACGTTTCTGTGTCATGTTTCAAAATAGTATAGCACGTAGGTGTTTGACTCCTGCTAAATAACTCCTCTACTTGGTTGAAAGAAACCTATTTCGGTGTTTCACACCAATTACTCAATACGTTCCAGAACTAAAAGTGGAACTTTTTTCCGGAAATCAAGGCATGATCGTGTCATAAGAGAAACAAGATGATATGGGAAAATGCGTTTTTTACTGCAGCGAAGTGTAAACACAATCTTAGTTCTACATTTACGTCATTCAAATTTAATCTCCTCAAAGGAGTCTATACTGTAATTATTAAAAAATTCTGATTTTTTTAACAGAAGTTGATTAACGAAACCATCACAATTTTCAATAACCTTGATTTTATTTTCCTTACTCGTTTGGTGGTCAAATTCTCATTTTCCTAACAATTTTTGCACTGCAAGTTCATCTGTGGATTTTATTCAAATTGCTGTTTCCAATCTCCGTTGATAAAACGACTTTACCCCGTCACGTGCCAGAACATTCTTGTATTCCCCATAGGGTAATTAAAGCAGATTGCTTTCCAATTGGACCGTTAGGATTCACGCAATTGGGCAGAATGGATTATACGTCCAAACAGAGGGCTAATCATAGAATTGTTCGAACAATAGTTGAAAAAAATCTTCGAAACACGCCAATTTTGATTCGCAATTACTTCTCTTGTCGGCAAGAATTTTTAATATTAATGACAAAACTACATTTTATGTTCCAATGGCACTTTTTTACCTTTCAGTTTGAGATGTTTTACACAGATATTTTTCTAACCATTATCAAAATCTTATTAAAATATTGTGATTTTAAAATATAGTGAGGCGAAAATAACTAAAACACGAGGAAGCTGTGCATTATTAGTATGTAATATTTGGAAAGAGTGGAGCAAAAAGGGAATTTCACTTTCAACTTTTCAATGAAAAGTTACATTGAAGTTTGAAAAGGAGAATAGTGGAACTCAACCTTCCAGTTCTATTTTTTGATCGATCTTAAAACAGATACAATGAATAAGTGAGGGTGAGTAAATAAATAATGTTACAATAAAAATTGGAAAATAATGAAGAAATCGTGGTAAAAAGATATTAATAAATTTGAATGTCAAGTATCATATTTTAAATTTAGAGAGTCAAGCTTGGTTGTAGCCAACATAATTAATTTTAAAAAGTCCACATGCGTTTTGATTTTTGAGTTTTACTTGTCCGTGTTACTTTGCAAATTTATCTGTAAACCGAACGCTTCCAAGACTTCCGTTTCATCCTTTTGGCTTTACCTCGTCTCGCGCATAACGGAATAACTTTCACCTTCGCAACTTCAACAAATTTGTATGCACACAGGAGTTCAGAATAGGCACCCCTAACCTAAAGAAAATCAGGATTTCTTTCGTGGGTTTTTCCAGCGGTGACGTGGACAGTGCCACAAGCGTTTCCCCGGTCCGGTAAAACTTTAAAAGTGCCGCGTATTCCGAACGTGCCTGGTGGCCCTTTCGCGCACTCCTTGCGCCCGACTTTTGCTCGGTGACACAGCGAGTAGCGTCTCCACGCTGCGACGCCTATAGAAAGCAAGGGGCAGGCGTACAGGCGTTGCACAATGTCCCGTGCCTCCGATCAGCTGAGCTTCTTCGCCCGCCCAGCAGGTGGTTTTCCCTTAAGGAGAACGGATTCTGGTTCTTTTTGTTTTAAAGTTCTATTTTATTTTACCGTATGTGTAATTAGAATCAAATTCAAATTAATACTCATTTTGATATCCATGTACAAAAATATTTACGAAAATTTTGAAAATATTTTTTATTATTAATATTATTATTATTGTCCCAGAGCAGGCCAATTATAATAAATATTGGTCATTGGCTTAAATGCTACACGCACACTGTTCAAAAATACGAAATAATACTCTCGTATAACGCTGCAACAAATTAAACCTTTTAACAAACTGTCTTCACAAATAATGCGATAACATGGTGTAATTTCTTTTACAATATAACAGTTCTTTGAATACTAAGGATAGCAAAAGCTGTTCCATAATGAAACATATGAATAGCAAATATTTATATATTTGGCTTCTTCTTCCAAGCCTTTTCGGTCTTTGCATCAGTAGTATCCTAAGAAGTGATATACATCGTATAAAACTTTAGGTGGTACAACCATTAAGGAACACACGGAATAACACTATCAAATATATGCATTTTTTAGACAAAATCGAAATTCTTTCATTGTTTTTCGATTTTTCTCGGGTTCATGGGTATCTTACGAATCCACAGACACATCTCACTTGATCGGATCTGCATAGTTTTCTTTTGCATTTGTGCGCTTATTGGAAATTAGTAATATAGATTATTATTGTCTATTAAACTTTTATTTTGAAACAATAATGTGACGATGAGCTGCTGATTAATGCCTATTAAACAATGTGGTGAAATATTCAGACGTGTGATGGATCCATTATCATTCACACAATTCCAATTCTTCACTTTTCCAGCAATACACATACGTCACGCACTTATTTATGAGAATAAATAAATTCAAAATAAATGTTAGGTAAATGTGAAATAATTTTAATTCTGGCATTATTTTTCAGATATATTTTGATATTGATTGGACAATTTTTCGTAATCTTTTTCTTTTACCAAAATTATTATGTTATTAATATCACTCATAATTCATTAATTGATACACTCATGAACATTTCTATTATTCAAACATTTTGATGCAAATATAATTACATTAAAACATACGTTTATAGTTTAATTACTTTTGATTTTTACCATTTTTTGAAGTTTTGATATTCATTCGAATATTGAATTTCAGTATTTATCCGAATTCATTGAACTCGAACCTCGAACCGCCCTGCACTTGAGTTTCAGTATACTGTCAACGCGTTGTGCTAAATACAACTCGACAATGGAACCCTTCCGTTTCAAAAATTCATAGCAAGTCTATATATGTTTCGGCAAATAGTATCAAGAAGGGGCAAACATTAATACCAGGAAGAAAAAACAAAAAATAATGAATTATGAAGAATAGGTTCATAATCTGTTTCTAAACGTAGTTCGTTGAGCTCTATAAAAAGCCTTAGTATTGTTGATCAATGAAACTTTTTGAATAAATAATAAAACTAAATAAAAGACGGTTTGAAAATTTGACCTGGAATAGGAGCAAAAATTATTTCAAATGATTAACGTTAGAATATTATCACTCTGATCTTGTAAGTACTGCTTTGTGTAAAAATACGCCTAGTTTAAAATATAAGTATCGATATGTATGAGAGCTAAAAATTGTTAAGCCTTATCAAACATACTAATACGAATTGAAATTTAACTATAACATTTCTTTGAGTGCCTGGATTTACAATAACAGGAATGCTTGAAAAATGTGCAAGTAACAAAACCCAATGTGTGACGTCAGAATGTAACTCGTCGCAATGACGAGAGACCGTCAGCTGGACACTTTGTGGCTGACGCGAATCGAAGCAGAGGAAACTAAGTAAATATTTGCTTGTGACTTTCTCCTTCGCGTGTGATCGTCCACGTTCTCAAAAGCAAGTTTTCAAAAGAAGTGCGAATACTCCAGTGTTAATTTCAAATAACATATGAGGCATAATGACGTTCAGTGCAATACGATACTTTACGAAATAAAAAAAATTGTTTTTCTTAATGAAATACAATGAACTTTTTTTATTGAATAAAGACATTCCATACCATTGTCAAAATACTGAATTGCTTAAGTGTTCAGGTCGTAAAAAAATAAATGGTTTTAAATTACGTAAATATCTAGAAAATATAATTTTTAATATTACTAGTATAAATATCTATGTGTATACATTCCAGTAATTTTATGTCTGCAACAATAATTTTCTATCCATATTCAACCACAAATGAATTAGAAATAATGGCGGATCGTAAAGAATGTATTGTAACAAGCACTAGAAAATTGAAAATGTCGCGATATTGTAACTAGAAAAGTTACTATACGTATGTAGTTTTTGATTGCCAATGTTAGTTTTGAAACCCCTCTCTAGCTTTGAATCCGTCCTAACTAGATGATGGTACATGCATATCAAACGGTGCATTTTACTTACAAATTCACAGCGAAGCAGCACAGAGCTTCATGTAGAAATCGAACACATTTTCAGAGCCATGCGTGTATTCGTGGCTCGTTACTTCAATAACGTGGTGCCATATTTCTCTCTTGGGCCACAGCAGGGAACTTTGGGACCATGCCGCACCGCACTGCCGTCACTACCCGTCACCACTGTCATGCACCGACTGAGAACTAATACTACCTGCACCTCCTACTCGGCCGGCTCTTTTCCTCCTAGGCCGGCCCCTTATGCCATTGTCCTTCTCCATTCGCGGCTGCCCTTTCGCTCCCCCGAGTGAAAGGAATGCCAAGCGTCACCCGAAATTCCACTGGTCGGACCAATGATTGTCCATAATGCTCCTAATCTCTCAGGCTCTTGTAGAACTCCCGTCGTGTAGCTAGAAGGTTGAAGTACTAGCTTGATTCATTTTTACTTTCTTGCGCTTAAGAAGGAATTTCTTAATGCTGCGCGAAAAAACGGCGAATTTTCGGCAGAAAAACTCTTATTACAAGGCCCTTCTTACAAAAAACAGGATAAATCCAGTTGCTAAATTTAGAAAAAAATTCCTATAACATGCGATGCAGGCAGAATTCATGTTTTATGGCTCCTTGATACCGAAAGATCGATTGACGGCAAAACGTCTGTCCGTCTGTCTGTCTATGAACAACGCCAGCGACTAAATCGTTTTGTCGATTTTCTCCAACATTGATATTCCCCGCTCCATCTGGCTGATGTCGTGGCCTCTTGAGTTTGAAAACGAGATTTTAATTTTGGGAGATACTTTACATGAAGCCTCAGCGATATTTTCAACATTTTCATTAAAAAAAAAGGGTCAACAAGTTTGATGAAATTTCGTTGTTGGATAGTCTAAAAAGCGTTTAAGAAAAGGTCGCAGGTCTCATGTTGGTTGAAAACTCTGATTTTTTGAAAGTTGAAAAAACGTCGGTACGTTCCTACAACTAGAATTATGAAGATACATTTTTTCTCAATGAAATGCATTCATCAAAACCAGATCTTCAAATAAGGTCATGTAAGATTTTTCAAAAACATGCATATTTTTTGCGAAATTTTGTGTCAAACAGGCAATTTTTATTTTCTTTAAACCATTTCTCTTAAATATCGCAGGTTTTTATTAAATTGGGACCTTAGATATCATAAAAGAAGCTTAAGAGCATGGTACATGTCTCATGTTCATTAAAATGCCTGATTTTGCAAAAATTTTAAAAAATTAAAAAACTTCGTCCTCTTCCTACAACTACAATTGTGAAGATACAATTTTTTAAAAATAAAATGTGTTCACCAAAAAAAGATCTTCAAATAATGTCATGTTTAATTTTTCGAAAATATGAGTATTTATGGAGTAATTGGGCGTCAAAATTAGTCGCCTGCTGTGATAACCGTTCGCTTTCTGATCGTGTTTTGAGTGCGGTAGATGTACGTATGTTACATGTGTACGTATGTTACGAGTGGAATGTGTATATTATTTCATTGTATTATTATTTCATTATTTCTTGTTTTGTTTCTTACATTGGAGCTTTTTTTATACTTTACAAATTAATATTTTATAAATTACTTGAAACCTATTTGAAGTAAATATGAAATGAAGATTGTCAACTTTGAGTCGCCCGCTCCTAATTACGCAGTTGGATGCAACGTAAGTTAAAATATTTTATTTTCCTTATTTCATTTTATTAATATTATTTATTATATTTATATCATATTTCTGTTATTTCATTTTAAATTCGTCCTTTAATAGCGTTAAATGTGAAAACCAATAGATGAGAGTTCCTCGTTCAAATTCCGGCTACGGCAATTTTTGTTTAACTATTTTTAATCTTATTATTAATAATATTCCAAATAATACATGATTCATTGTTCTTTATTCTTTAATTTCAAATTTTTATGTTTTTACTTCAGGACAAATGATTTTTAATAGAAAAACCAAAATGAACGTTTTTACAAATTCCGAGATTTGCCTAAAAACTGCAGCTTAGATTAAATAACAAACATTTAACGACCCAGTCGATGTAGCAACTAAGTAACTTGTCGTAGCTTGCTCAGAAGATTCACCGGCCATTCGCGCGAAATTTTTACGTGATTTTCCATAAAAGTGTGCTCATTATACCCTATGAATATGCACACGTAATTTCAGCATCAATAACTATATTTACGCCAAAAAGTACATTGGGAAGTCACTTATTACTTGTCTTTATCCTAAGACATTCGAATTCTTACCTGAAAACACATTGTTTAAATTAACTTTATTCATAATTTTCAAATGTCATATTGTTAGATCCTAAAGAAGCTTTTCATAAATTGTCTACTGACACACTTGAAGTGTATTAATTTTTGTGAGTTTTTAATAAGATTGTCTTTGCATAGGCAAGAATTGAGCTTACGAATGTGATTAAACTGTTGACAAATATGCAGATAAACTTTCGAAATTATGAGATCGTGTCCCAAACTCTCCTTATTTCAATCTGATAAGTTTCTGTTAAACTGAATATTTATTTCTAGCTCGATTAGTAATTGTACAGCAACTACATCATGTTCTAATGATGAAAACTATATATTGGTGTACTCGTAGAGATCGTTGAACACCTTTCCAGTCGCAGTTTGCTATTGAGATTTTCTACATATTTAATTTTTAATGCTTACCATTTCTTTTGAGTAGAATGAGTAAATAATATATCTTGAAACAATGAATGACGCATAGCATTCTGTACAGTTTAAAGTCAATAACAGACGGAAACACGCGATTTTATTCTCAATGGCAACGGTGGCAAGAAACGAATTGGTAACTTGCTTTATTCATTGTTTTGCTCCACAACTCTTCAACACCTTTGTCCATTTTGTGTGCTCTAAAGCCATTCTGAGTTCAAGAGAGAATGGTCCACTTATTGCGCAACGAGAGGAGGAGAACAACTCAAAGAACTCCAAGCTGTTCACCCGTTGACAATACAGTCGAGGATTGCAGCGTAGAGAGTCTCCTCGGAGCAGACTAAATCTCGTTGCGTAATTCGCGGAGGGCGTCAACGGCACTGATTTCCCCCGCAGGTGTTCTTTCTCACTCTCGTTCTCCGAATGACATCTTTCTCTCCCTTTTTCGGCTAAGTTGGCTCGTAGGCAACGTCGTCTCTGCAACGATTCTGAAAGAGAAACTGTTAGAAAACATAATTCCTCACATTCATTTTATTATCAATAGTTGGCAAACCTAACTTAATCAAATATGTACGTTCCTTTTCTTTCCTTTCGTCAGTCTTTTGTCGGTACGATACACAACGTAGATCAAGTCAATAAATCATTGTTAAAACCGTATCCACCACTCGAGTTCTCTGCTTGTAACATTTTCAACAGAAACTCGAGGATTAGGGTCCCAACACTGGAGGCTTTTCGATACCAGCTAGATTGAATTCAGTCTGGAGGAGAACTCTAGCGTGCAGCTGCTCTGATTGGAACATCTCAGTGTTTTTTAGACCATTACCTCATGAATACTGGATGACAACCTTTAACAAACAGATCGCGCGTGATCTTTCCCGATCCACGTATATGAACTACACTACCACACATGACGGAAGATCCATCGGGAGCCTAGAGCTACACTTCGGTTTTTCTTTCTTGGCGCACGGGGGGTGTCAATAAAATGGAATATCTCACGGTATTTCGCGTCGTTCTCGGTTATGCCGCTAGAAGTCGCATGATCGCGACTGTATCGAGCAATGCTGGCGATCATGCGATTCCCGCCGTCACAACGGAGAACGACGCGAAATACCGTGAGATATTCCATTTTATTGACACACCCTCGTGCGCCAAGAAAGAAAAACCGAAGTATAGTCGCTGCTGGAGCGATGTCGGAGATATCTGAGGGTGGAAGCCCGTTTGCCAGACGTGAGTGCCGGCGCTGGATCTCAGCATGGATTTGGACACTGCTACCTCTCAGGGTATAAAATGTACCGTGCTTACGGAAATAAATGATTATAGGGGTTGTCGCACCAAGTTCTCCCCCCCCTACAGTGACTCCATGGCTTTCTGATCAAAACAGTATATAATTCTCCTGGTCATGAAATATCGTTTTGCTACTCCCGTTGGATCATTCTGTCATTTAATGGCTGCGGCCCGTTGCTTAGTGATACTCATTAAGATACAGATTTTATTATTATGCAGGTTCTTGACCAATCACAGAGACGTTTACAAACCAAGTATTGACAATTAATCATTGAGAATCGTTGCAGTAAATGTTTCGTTTGATTGTGCACATTAAAATTGCATTTTTATATTCTATTACGCTTGCCAGATTTAATTTATTTTATTATTAGCAATTTTTTACACGGAATATTATTTAAAATAAATTGGACCGTAATTTCACTTTGATCCTATATGACTGGTGCAATGGTAGTAATTGGAAGAAACATTTAACTGACGTGAAGATCAGAACGCAAGACATATTGTGTTATATGTTGTGGCTGTGCGGTTGTCCTTAAAAAAAGACTAATTCCTTTAAATTGCCTAGTGATTCAGAGGTGGAGTTTTCACCTTCAGAAATAAGAGAAAAAGCAAAAATAAGCTTAAATAAATGTTATCTACATGTAAATGAATGTTCAATTGCTTTATTTTAGTTGTATTTTGGATAATGTAAACAATGCGGCGAGACTTTCCAGAGGCTCTGTACAATATACAATATACATTGTATTCCTTTAGTAAGTTAACTTTACTTTTGTACTCCCTCGCAGGCAGATGGTAACCAGAGTCATCTGCAACAGAGTAAGGTAGGGAGTTGTTCGCTAGGGGTTCTTGGCTGAATCCTGCACGCCAACTGCCACGAAAAGATTCAACGCAAAAGTTTGACACCTAAAAGTTGCCATAAATCGTAGAAAAAGTACCGTATGAAACTCGATTTATTAGGTATTATAACACTCATGTGAATTTTACGATTCTCGCTCGTCCGTAACGTCGTTTCATAATGTTGATAATATTTTCTTTGCTGGAAAATAAACGTTTACATTTTCAACGTTTTGTTCATTTGAAAATAGTTTCTCAAATATTTCGCGAGGAAATTTTAAAATTATTGTTTATTCGCTTGAAGAGAAGAAAAATATTTCAGGATCTTCTTAATTTCCGTTGAGGTCAGTTAGATTTGTGGGCCAGTCTAAGAGTTTTTCAATCGAAATATTTCTATTCCGAGAACAAAAGATACGATCAACGAACTGTGTCACTCTGTAAGTAAATCAATCGTTACGGAAGTTCTTGCACTATTTTCTCCTGTTGCCATTTTTGTCTTGGAATTATTTTCTTAGTTTCATTTATTTTTTCTAAACTACAACAGTGATGCATTACAATTTTTATTTGTCTGCCATCCCACAAAAGTAGTTTATGAAGCATTTTTATTGAGAGTAGAATTGAAAATGTTCAGTATTAACTTAAGGCATTTATCACGATTTTTTGTCAAAGTAAACCGTAATAAATTTTTAGAAATGTTTGTGAACATAACACATTTCAACTACCTTTTCAGTAAAATGTTTAATTCTGTGTCCTCCCTGTATAGCGATTATATCATTACCGATTTTGTAAACCTCCCTAATTTTAGTAGGGTTGGAGAATAAGTGGTAGTGAAGTAGTACTTGTTCTCCAAGTAAAACAAAACAATATTTTTGGAGTTTTCTATTTTTGGTATAGGGAATATTTAGTAGTTTTATGTTATAATTTTTCTACAGCTCTTTCATTTGTGCAATGTTGTCACAAGGGTTAAGCTAGTAGAATGTAATTTGGATTGTGTGTTTGCAATACTTAAGAATCCAGAGAAATATTTTGAGTGTCACTCGCTGTTAGCATTTATAATACGAGTTCAGCAGCCATAAATCAGGCAGCGTCGTCTTACGGCAGTGTTGTCAAGGTCGATGTCACGAGCAGGAGTCCGTGGCACGAGTGCCACGACTAAATCACCCCTCCACGCAAGTTCATTACCCCGCCACCAGACAACGTCATCCCTATTGTACAACGGCGAGGTTACGAATAGTTCCCTTTCCTGACGCTAGTTGCGCAGAGAAGCTCGTGGCATGATGCGGTGCCACGACACGTGCCACTACCACCGGTAGAAGACATTGACACCACTGTCTTAGGGCTGACTGTGCGCGCTCTTGTTGCACGGGGCGAATGTGACCCGGAAGTTCCTTGCGAGCAGATAGGCCACGAAGGCACATCTTATAGTTATAACGCATAATCATGAAAAAGGACAACAACACAACTCAACTGCTTAATAGCCTCCTAGAACAAAGTGATAGCTTGATGGCGTCGCGCAATTGGACTGCCTCAACCGGCTAAGCGCCATTTTTGAAAAAAAATATTAGATGGACGCTATCAGTTGCATTGGACCAAGTTGTAAGTGTACGCAAAATTTTGGCACAAAGTCTGTAAAAATAGCCTTATAATTAATGAAAAATTTAAACGCCATCAGTCACATCAGGGATTTTATGTTTCGCAACAACGGACTATAAACCTAGATCTTCAAATCTGCTGTCCTTAATTTCACATTATGCAGGTAAGCGCCAGATATGCCACTCATGTTTGTGTAGTTCGGCGCTTCAATGAATAAAATAATTAAATTACAATTTTTAGAGCTGCAAATGTAATAAAATCTTTGAACACGATTATCTCAAAATTTGTATGATGTCGTATAGCCGGTTGATGCATAACATCGTCCAATTTGTTTTCGCTGTTGGCCGCCCAAACGTGCAGCAGAAGATCTAGTATCTATGTTGTACTAGTGAAAAAAACTAACTTGGTAAAAGTGATGAATTGAGCTCCTTTAAATCGCGATCCTTGAAAAATTCTTACGACCGGCAGTTGTAGAGACATATAAGTTTTCATAATCCATTAAGTTCACATAAGTTTTGCAAATCCATTAAAAATCTCAAAATCGATATTTTTTCAAAAATTCCACTAAATTTCAGTATTGTCCCTTGAACCAGGAGGCCTACAAGCGCTAAGGACTTTCTTATGAGGATACAAAAATGGTAAGAGTGAGAATAAATATCTTATTTTGAGACTTACAAAAGTTTATTTTGCTAATATTTGAAATTATTCGGTTTTGAAATTATTCGCTCTATATCTCAAAAATGTTTAAAAAGTATATATTAAAAATGTAATTTGTGAGCAACATTTGAGAATTCAGTCGAAGTAAAAGTATTGTTTTGTTAATTTGAAGAGCACTTTTACTTCTGTTAACTCTGTAGTGAATAATCACTTTTCTTTCTTTGATAATTAAAGTCAATTTCAATTAAACTAAAGTGTTCTAATACGGGTGAACATTAATTAGTAAAAACTTGTAAATGCATTGTACTTTTCTCTTCTATAGAATCCGCCTTCTTTAAAGCCGCGAAACAAAGTAACAGAAGACATTTTCCCTTTGTTTTTGTGTGTTGTTTAGTTGTCTGTCGCCGATTTATTTATTTTTCCAGAGTAGGCATATTTATCAACTTCGTCACTTGAACCCAGTGGGGGTTCAAGGTTTTCACTTTTCTCTGGACTCAAGCTTTCTCTGATCTAGTTCTCGTAAACCACTCCTCGCCCTGTAATCAATAGTGTCACGGAGTAAAACGGAGCTGGTAAGAAAATCTCTTGCAAGGAGCATCGTTCGTCCTGGCCTAGAAAACAAAAGCCACGTTCTTTTTTCGCTGAGAGCAAGGAGAATGTCAACGTCTACAAACAGCTTTAGAAAACTGTTATTAACACGCATTATTTCTGGTTTATTGCTGTTGTAATGGAGAGGTTCTTCAGCTTTAATCATCTCTTCTTTAAGGACGACATCTTGCAGCATCATCTGAGAAAGATGAAAGCCTTGAGAAACCTCTAAACCTCGGTCTTGAAAATTCTTGATTATTTCGTTTTGTCGTTTCAAGAGGTTGTGAAACAGACGTTTTGTAGACGAAGATGGGCTGATATATTTCGAGAAAGTACACAATTTGTGTACCGAACTGACAGGACATTTTTTGCATGCATCAGTTCATTTTTAAGCGAGAAATCAATTAAACAATATAATACAAAATAGATTGCATCACTTGCACGCCTACACTCACGCACGCATTTACACTGTATTATAAAGTTCACGTACTTGAATGATTACTATGATTACTATTATTATTATTATTATTATTATTATTGTTATTATTATTATTATTATTATTATTATTATTATTATTATTGCTCCATATCACGACTACAGATGTTATGAGTCGGCTGAGTATAAAATCTTCTCCAGGTTGCAACCAGCTACCTAAGAAGCAGATCTAGGGACTGTCGGTGCCTCTACAATACTTTGCGCAAAATGTGAGCTGTGCCAAATAAAGCAATTTCTTTCACTTCCCAGTTCCTTTGAATGACGTGGAAGTTTAGTCAAGTTCTTACACATATTATTATTATTATTATTATTATTGTTATTAGTATTATTGTTATTAGTATTATTATTTCAGTCATCCTAAGTTATTTACGACAGTTGCCGTTTCTCTGGATTCGGGCCCTACACCAAGACCTAGGTGTGTCTCTGAGGTGTTTACGCAGAATGTGAGCGGTACCTAACAATGCAATGTTCGCAGTTAATGCGCCAGACCAGCAGCAAGGCCTAGGATGACCAGTTGCTTAGGCAGGTCTCCGCATATAGCTTCTAGAGCGGTTGTGTCATCATTTTCTACTGGTACGCGTCGTGGCACTGTAGCATGCCACGAACGTCTCTGCGCAACTAGCGTCGGAAAGGAAACTATAAGTAACCCCGCCGTTTTACAGTAGGGATGGCGTTGTCCCTGGTGGCGGGGTAAGGAACTGTGATTGTATCGTGGCACACTTGCCACGGACTCCCGCTTGTGGCATCGACCTTGACAACACTGTTCTAGAGCGCCAATTATTAATGAGGCGCTGTCGTGTTTTTCCGTTTTCAGATTGTTTCCAATTCTCCTTGAAGATCACGATATTTCGTAATTTTGTCTGTCACTTGATCCACTCGTGAGCATGCAGGAATTTCTACGTTTAATAGTGTAACTAAACTATAAGATAGAAAGCATATAATCTAAAGAATCGAATAAAAATATTTCAAACACGCGAAAGCTATTGAAATGCAATAGTGATAAATGAAAATGCTTCGGTTGTTTCTATTAAAATAGCAAATCATGTGTACATAATAGGCTAGAAACAAAAACAAATATTTATTAAAAAGGTTAGGAAATTATCTTCAGATAATTGTGCACAATTGGTGGAACAATGCCTCAACATATGATGGCATAGGAAGTGATATATTAGAAGTATTATCAAGCGACAGATTAATATGTCAAAGAGCTTGTTGTTAACTTCTCAGAAAATCATTGACTTCTGAGAAATGCATTGTAATACTTTTAATTTATAAGACGCTTTCCGTTATTGATTGTAGATTATTGAAATGATTTTATTGATAGATTATTCACAACACTATTCAACGTACTCTATAACTGTAACGACTATTAATATTTTATTAATCTCTGTTATGAATTCGAAAAATATTAAACCAATTTGTTCACTACTTGACGTTACTATTACGTGCTAGTTTATTATTCAGTGGCATTTCAACTCTTACGACGACTCAACGACTTACATCATTTGAATCTCTGGTTTCTTCACAAATATTGAAAAGTTCATGTGAAAAAACTATATTAGTTCAGATTACTGAATGTTAATTTAACCCAGTACAGTAAAATTTTACATCACATGCATAGCCCGCAATTTTCTTGACTATACAACATGCATTGCGTCGTGGTTAGCTTTTGGTCAGCCTGCTCGCTTTCCACTACGCAGCCCCGGGTTAGATTCCCGGTCGAGACAAGACTACAGTGTGCGTTTTTCGTGCAATGTCCCAATATATGTTGCTGTGTGACGATGAGAAAATTCACTTCTCAGGTTGAGAAGACCGGAATAGGGCGTGGGGTGTCTACGTGCTAACCACATGTACTCCCTTAACCCGTGTCCGCGAGGAAGGGGCGTCGCTGGTAGGCCTGAGCCCGTTCGCGGGCTGACACGCCAAGTACATACATACATACATACATACATACATACATACATACATACATACATACATACATACATACATACATACATACATACATACATACATACATACATACAAAGTGCATTCTGTTCTGGGTCACTGTAATCACTGACACTACACACAAGTATAAAATCTAAAATAAAGGTATTGTTACTTGACAAGAGCAGTTGTAAAGCGAACTTACATAAACAATTAAAATAAAAGTAAAGTCTATGACTTATGCAATTATTGCGAATGTTACCCCTGAAACCTTTTAGGACACAGAAAGGTACCTGCCAGTCGGTCTTTTTTTGTGTTTTTTAAGGTCGCACCAACTACAAGGTCATTAGCGGCCACTATTGATTTAACGTTATGTTATGAGGATGAAACGATATGGTGATCATAGAGGGTGAAAGGACGAACACATACAACAATGCCCGAGGCGGGACTCGAACCCGCGACCCTACGGTCCAAAATCACTACCGCACTACTGTCTTAGCGATCTCGGCCACGGGGCCGACCCAGTCGGTTCTTGATGATACCATTGTGATGATCCATTGATGATTCCACAGAAAAAAAGTCGTAGGACTATGTAAATAAATCTTTCATTTCTTAAATCACAAGAGATACTAATTGATAACATACTTTAAAAAGGCGATTGTAAGGCAATTGGAGTAGCGTTAATTTGCAAGACTAGTTTTTCAGAAATCACGCAAAGAAATCACAAAATCACAACACCATTGTCTTGTCTCTTCACTTTCACCACTGATTGAAACCCGCATCCTTGCAAGGTCGGTGTTAAAAACAAAAATAACGATTCTTATAATATAATCCGAGTAACCCAGTTTTCTTATTTAAATCTATCGTGAACTACATAATTGTTTCTTAGAAAAAATGTGTATATCTTGATTTTTATACTGGAGAAAGATTATCTCATTGGTAGTGGTATTTTTATTTGAGGAAAAGAATAAAAGCCAAAAAAATATTCTTTATTACATAATAACAATTACAAGACTCATATTTTGGCATGGTAAGGGAAAAACAATTTTACTTTATATCAAGGAAGACGACTTTATATCAAGGAAGTACGTCAGATGTTGAAAATATGAAAGGAATCTTGTAACAGTTAGGCTAAACTCCTGCTGATATATTTAAAAACCTTCTCTCGAAAGACTTTACATTATTAAATAAATGGAAAGAATTCGGCACAAAACTGCAGGGTAATTCAACATAACAACAGGTTTATGTATTATTTCCATAAAAAACTACTGCACAGTAAAAGAAGTTATATTAGTCGTCGTGTCTTTCGTGGAATATTGCAGCTTCTCAACTCATTGAAAGTCCCTCTCAGAATCAAACGACTGAGAAATTGCAAGGTTCCTGATGTGTCCAGCAGGAATTGAAAATTTGATGAAATATTTTTAATAAAGCTCCGAGCTTTGGAGCATGTTTCAATTTTAAACCAAGTGAGAAAGGTTTAAAGAATATTCTCGCTGTATTAGTCAACATCCTTCTTCTATACATTTAATTTCACAGAAATGTTGTGGTAATTATTTTATTTGATCACATTCTTGTTAATATTTTACTTTTTGTAACTTTTAAGAGAAAACGTGAAGCCGATGTGCAGTGTAATTGGAGATAACGAAGGCGAAGGCAGTTGCATTGAATTAGAAGCGAGTAAGCCTTTTGTAGGAGTCACATTGCTGCAATTTGTCACAATGGTTCCGGGTCACAAGAGACGCATTTGGTATTTTATTCGTAAAATTACGCTTGTCTCGCCAATGCTCGTCTTGATCGGCGTTTAGCTGCACTAAAACAGGAGACACGAATATTCTTAGGCGTTCTTTTGGGGTCTGTGTTTGGACGACGGCACGGTTCATATTGAAAATATAATGAAAACGTTATAATTACTTACGTATTACTTGTATTTCCAATGTCCAACTCATTGAAAAATCGTGAATTCCCATTCCGATGATAGTGCGCAGGAAGAAATTAAAAATACGGTTTTGTTAAAAGGATAACACTCTGTATTGGCAAGAATGAATGTTATCCTATTAATAATCTGCAGATTGAATGTGCCTATCACTATATACACTAGCCAATGTCCGTCCACTAGCCAATGTCCGTCCACACACTAGCTAATGTCCGTCCATTAGCAAATGTTAATTATTCATTGAATTCATTGAATTACCTTAGAAAATATTTTACAGACTTGTTGCTAACTCACTGAGCATCACATTTCAAAAGAGTGGAAATCTGTCCTCAAATGCAAATGTATGGAAATAAGCCACTCGTCTGCTAACCTGGTATTGTCTTGTTCCTGTGGGCGTGACAGTTTCGCAAACAGCTCGCATTGCGCCGCCTGGGGCCTACACAAGCGCGGAAGGGTGTAACGGGCGGCCGCCAACACCTCGTCTGCCTCGCTCAAGAGCCTTCTCTGCGCTCGTGAATGGATTACGAAGCGGCGCGAATGAACCGTGGCCTAGGGGCGGACTTTCCCACACGCGCTCCCGCCCCACGCCTTCTCCGCCATCGCTCTCGCAGCCAGCGCCGTCCAAGCCGCTGCCGTACCAGCCGCCGTCGTCCCAGCACCGTCGTCCCAGCACCGTCGTCCCAGCACCGTCGTCCCAGCACCGTCTTCCCAGCACCGTCGTCCCAGCACCGTCGCCCCAGACGCCATCGCTCCAGTTGCCACAACCGATCGACTCACCCCCGTGCCGCCGCAGTCCTCACCCCTGCCATCATCTTCACCCCCGCCGCCGTCTACACCGCCCCCCCGTCGTCACACTCATTGCCGTCGTCACCCCCATCGTCATTGTCATTCTCGCAGTCGTCGTTACCCTCGCCTCCGTCATCACCCCCACTGCCATTTTGGCCCTCGGTCACCGTCGTCTCCTCCACCACCGTCGATCCCTCGCGACCGTCGTCAACTCCGCCGCAATCGTCACTCCCGGCTCCGTCGCCAGCCGTACCGGCGACGTCACAGTCGCCACCGTCGTTACACCATCCCCGGTCTTTAATCCCATCGCCGTCGTCGCCATCCCTGTCGCCCACGTCACCCTCGCCGCCGTCGTCACCTTCCTCGCCGCCATCACCCTCGGCGCAGTCGTCACCTCATTGGTGGGAGATACTTCGTCGAGGAAAACTCCGCTAGCCGACGAAAGGTCGGCGCCGGATCTCCCCATACGAGGGGGAAAGACCAACGCCATATCTCGAGCAAAATCATGCACTACAGTTACGGGATGTATGACCTTAGCCGTTGACGCGCCCGGAATCACTAACAATCAATTAATCAATAATCAAGCGTCGTCACCCCCACCACCGTCGTCAACCCCATCGCCGTCGTCACCCCCACCGTCGTCGTCAGTCCTGCCGCCGTTATCAACTTCGCCGCCGTCGCGTCCTCACCTCCGCCACCTCCACCATTCCCATTTTCAACCTCACCGCCGTCTTCAGCCCCCGGCGTCGTCCTTATGCTCCGTCGCCGTCGTCACCCCCACCGCCGTGCTCACCCGCACAGCCTTCGCTACCCTCGCCCCGAACATCAACCCCGTCGTCGCGGTGCCATTGCGAATGCGACAGCCGCGCGCGGGCACCGGAGCGGTCACAAGGGGCTGTGTCGCGGCGGGCGAGAGGGGCGCTGATGTCGGTCGCCGAGAAAGTGCAGCGTGGCGTGGAGGGGCGTGGAGAGGCGTGGCGATCGGTCGCGCTCGGCGGCGCCGCAGACTGGCGAACGCCTGTCGCTTCCGGCAACGCGCCGCCGCGCACCTCGCATGCCGCCACCGTGCACTGGGCCTCCCTCAATACAACCCTTTTCCAAACAGTGGGCAGTATGCACTGAGCCTGAAATTACTCAACGTATGGCGAGTTAATGCCTGAGATAATAAATGGACTATGAGCGAAATAGTAATGTAATAATTCTTAATCGGAAAAGAACTATTACTTAACTGTAGGTGACGATTTGCGGCCATAATAAGAAAAATTTATTTCCAAACAGTGTGCAGGATTCTCTGAGCCTGAACTTACACAACGTATGATGAGTTAATGGTGAGATAATAAATGTACGATGAGCGAAATAATAATATGATAATTCATAATCGGCACAGGACTGTGGGTGACGATTTTCGGCCATAACAAGAAAAATTAATTTCTTCACAAAATGTCAAAAAAAACTGTTTAAGGCGATAAAATGTTTTGTATTATTTTTAATTCTGTAAATAATTATGTACAGAATGAATAATGATTTACATAAAGAATAATTATTTACTTGATGAATCTATTATAATAGATTCATCCAGATACAAGCAGCTATATTTCAATCACCTAATATTTGTAGAAACTAAATACCAGTGTGCTTGATTTCTTGATCTCTGTTCATTAATATTATGGACATTATGGATATACACTCAAGAATCGGTCCGTAATACTAATACCAATCTTAAGAATTTTAAGTAAGCAAAGGAGTACTATTGTACTACTGGTTATTGCTATAAATTATTTTCATCTCGTCCCGCTGCGCCCGCGTAGCAAAGCCTGCCTGTCAGATTGCCCCCCACAGAAAATGTGACGGCTGTCGAAGCGCCTGTCGTTTCGAGTTTCGGCCCAGTGTGCGTAACAGCTCTGGACGAGCGCCGCTCGTCACGGCAGAGGCGGCCGGCTCGTGCCGCGCGCCTGCGCCCTGCCAATTCACTGCCCCGCGGCGCAGGTGAAGTGAAGAGCCTCCGATGCAGGTTTTTCGGCGCGGAGGGGGCGTGGCCAAAGAATGAAACGCGATTGCGAAGGGAGAGAAGAGAAGCGAAGTTGACAGAGTTCTGCCACTTTGGTTAATTGTCTTTTTAAAAGTTTTTTCAGCACAATGTTGTGTAATGATTAGAGAACGTTTCATGTCGATGCTACTCAGAATATTTTTATAACACGTAAACACAATATCGAATTTGTTGAATCGCATAATGAAAACGTATCGATGAATTCGGGCGTAAGTATCTTGGCATCTGTTTCTCTATTTGGTATGGATTTTACAGCTACGTTCCTTCCCACTTAAGTGTGAATGCGTAATAAAATAGTTATTTTACGATGAGAGTATAAATATTAACCACCATCTCAGCCGCCTCCATTTATTAATGTAATAAAATGTTAACACTGAAAACAAAGGAGTAGTGAAATTTGATGGTAGAACAACTAAAAAATTATGAGGTACAAATCTTGTTGGTAGAAAAATGCGTTCAGTACTAAAAATAGATTATATATTAAATGAGCACGTGAGAAAACATTTCTTTGTGTCACAAAATATAAAATAATTTTAATATAAATTAATAAAGTTTCAGAAGTTCGTCAAAATCAATGTTTACATTTTGTTCTCAAACAATCTTTAAAATATGATACTTGAAAACATAACAAATTATAGCAAATTTTCCTCAGCATTCTAAATCTGTAGACAAGAATAAAACGCGTGTACATGTAACGCAATCTATTGCTACACCGGATATTAAAGGACCAATGTGGCTGTTGCGTATCTGAATCAGTGAAGGGTAACAATCCATTGTAAGCAGCTACAAGGTCAGTCGTCATCGTCTTCAAATGTTTGAGACTCGTTATTTCGTTTCAATAGTTTTACGGTTGGAAAGAAGGCAAAATAATACGTTGGAATGCGAAAACGGCACAAGTTAACAATGCACGTCAAACCGCGTACAAACGAGCTATACTTGGGTTTTTATATTTGGCGCGTGGAGGCGTGTCATCACGATGGAATATCTCACGGTATTTCGCGTCATTCTCGGTTGTGCCGCTAAGAGTTGCAAGATCGTGACTGTATCGAGCAGTACTGGCGATCAAGCAACTCCTAGCGGCACAACCGAGAACAACGCGAAATACCGTGAGATATTCCATCTTGATGACACGCCCCCACGCGCCAAGAAATAAAAACCCAAGTATACTTGCCCGCCTGGGAGGACCGGCGGTTTTGCGAGCACCAACAACTTCCCCATAACTCTCATTTTCTCCTCCAAATGATCCAGATTATTATATGCCAAATGCTCCTCCAAATGCTCCATATTGTCATTATGATATCCTTCAGGTCGAAAAATATTCTGCACGTACTGTATGTGGTTTTTGACAATGAAATGCTAGAGGCCAAACTCAAAATTTTATTATGAAAAATCTAAATTATTAATTTCCGGTGCGCACAGGAATTCAAAGGAAACTATGCACGCCCTGACCTCGGAGAGTTTGTCTGTGATTTCTTTGTGTTCCAGAGATCGCTGGAAAAATCCAAAATCAATGAGACAGTTCCGATTTTGATTGATTTATATTACCTATTCTCATGCTACGCGTATCGACTCATTACGCATGACCAGTGTTAGTTAATGCCTCATTTTAAGTGGCGAGACTCGGGCCATTAGGCCCGCTCTTCCGTCTGACCACGCAAATTTCGCTACGCTCCTTTCACCATCTAGCGGAGAAAGAAGGTATTATCTCGGGCGACGAAACAGGCGATTTTGAATTTAGCTCAGAGGCGTCATTTAGACTTGAGTATCTTTTACATGCAGTAAATCTACAACATGGGACAGCCAGCTTTTCTTCCTTCCCGAAGGAAGGCGCCCTTAAAAATTCACGGCTTCTATCGGCTTGAACCCGCAAACTTGGGAACAACACTCCCATACGCTGACCGTTATACCATCCGAATCCGCAAATCCATGTGTCACTGCCTGAATCCGCATGCGCAAATCATGTACCCAGCTGTCGTCATACAACAACAAGGATTTAAGAAATAGTCTGCGCGTCATTAAATATTTGATATTCACGTGTTGCCTTACGGAATACACGGAATTTTTTGGTGTTCTAGTTATATTAAGAACTATTGTACTGTATTTATACTACTGGACTGTATGCTACGTCATTTGTGAAGACGGTTTTTGTTAATACACTATACTGCGATTTTTCTAAGAGCGACCCTCAAGGCCACTCAAATCCCACCTTCGCGATGGAATATGTCACGGCATTTCGCGTCTTTCTCAGTCGTTCGCTAGATTTCGCACGATCGCGACCGTATGAAGCAGTGCTTGCGATCATGCGACTTCTACCGGCAAGACCGAGAAAAGACGCGAAATGCCGTGACATATTCCATCGCGAAGATGGGATTTGAGTGGCCTTGAGGGTCGCTCTTAGAAAAATCGCAATATATTTAATTTCTTGCACTCTTATATGAGAGTATTTTATTTGTTGTTCTTCAGTAGCGTGAGTGCTACTTTTGGGAATTCATTTGTAGAGGTTTTGGTCAGCAGCTACAGCTCTCTAGAATGGAAATGTTAATATTAATTTCAATTGAATAACAAATATCACAAACGAAAACTACAAAATATTACAAATATCACTTTCTTGTTATTTTAGAAGGAAGATGTATAAATTTGCAAATTAAATTAGTAAACCTTATCAGATACTGCTACAAAAATAACAAGATTAATGAGTTAGCGAGAAGCTAAGAGACTAGAGACATTATATTTGCAGTTATACTTCTGTTTCTGAGAACAACAGGCAAACTGGGAAAAATCCTTTCTGATAGATTATTTCAGATACCTAACTGTCTCCAATGGTGTATTTTGAGAGAAGATGAGCGATGTAATGGGATAATGACAACAAGTAATCATATTCTTTCAATAAACAAAGCATTGGCTTTAAAATTGTCCCCTATGCAACTTATGCTTTAAAAATACATTTTGTAAAGACCATTGCGGTGTGGTTATACTTTTTCCGCGAGAACGAAATGTTGTCAATACAATTTAAAATTATTGTTATAAATTATAGTTTCTGGTATCTGTTAAAACTCTGTGAAAAGAGTTAGTTTTTAGTAAAAAATTGTGTAGACAAATACAATATCATTCAGTGAAAATTTATAACTACTCTGTTGTTACATACTCTGTTGAAGATAAATATAGCAAGTCTCTGAAGTTTCTTCAGCAATATACCACAATAATAATTTTTCTCAGTTAATATTTGTAGGTGTAGGTCAGTTAGAATATGACTGTTTGGTACAAAATTAATTGTCTATTAAAGTATTTGGCGTGATAACAATATTAATTAGTATCATGACATCTATATGTAAGAAATTTAATGTGTAGGTGATCCACATCATAATTTATGTAATTTATTACCCATTATGTAAAAGGTTAATTGCTTGCACGTAGTGAATAATTGCATCACATGCTCAGCATGCCATAAAACACGGCACGCGTTTCGACTTCAAGAAGTTATTTGATACGTAAGTCACGGATAGTTGCTTAGAAAATAATAAATTAATTGAGACAATCAGGATTCCAGAAGAAAATTCCTGATGAATATTTTTTAATATCTCCGTAAATCTGCTATAATTGTCTTAAGTTTCTATTACATAGTTAATCCATCAATTTCTTAACCTTTCATTGATCTGTTGAATCCCTGCGTGAAGTTTCTGTCAGATATGCATTTATGAATAACAATGCGCTTGGGGCAATATCTAGTCTTCTTAACTGTCCTGTTCTCTTGCGGTTGCTATAATAACTGGTTACGGACTTTGTAACGGTATCTCTGGATCTGACCATGAAACGTGTTTGCCCGTAACTGATACGTGACAGAAAGTCCACAAAACCATATCAAATGAAGACATTGATCAAGAACTTGACTCTTCCTGATTCAAGGAAACTCTTTTTTATATTATAAAAAATAAATATTAAATTTATATTAAAAAAAATATAATAAAATTTGTGGAATTTTTATATACTAGCGTACCCGTGCGAAAACTCTCGCATGCTATACCTCACCATCTTCCTTATTTTTCCATTTCCATATTAAGCCAGCAATATAATATTATATATATATATGTATATATATGTATATATGTGTATATATATGTATATATATGTATATATATGTGTATATATATGTATATATATGTATATATATATGTATATAATGTGTGTATATATATATATATATATATATATATATATATATATATATATATCTTCAAGACTCTCTTATCCGTCATTTGTTCGATATATCACCTTGTAATTGACAAGAATATAATACACCCTTGTCAACACAAACTATTCTTATTTAACTTTATTGTCGAGTAAAGAGGTACACCCGTGTAATTCAATCGCAAAGAATATAAAGTAATTAGTAATTTCATATACAGTTGAATATTCTACAGGCTCTGAGCAGGTGGGGTAGAATCGAGAAGCGTCGAACCAGCAAAAATGTAATAGAATAGTCAATAAGATCTCATACTGAAGATTACAATTAGAGGAACGTTTCTTTGAGATCTTTCGCATAAAAAATTTAGTTTTTAAAGCTCTAGAACGCTTTGTTTAAGAGTTATAGATTGGTCCTGACGTAAGTTGCGGATTACATTTTACATAAATATTTAGATGCGTTTTTTACACAAATCCTTCATATTTTTAAAGTCGAAGTCCAATTGGTCACGTCTCCGTGAATTTCTCTTTCTTTAGAGACCTCATTTATAGAGATTGGTTGCGTGTGAGAGCCGCAAAGGGAAGGTATACTACTGAAATAATATAGGAGATCATACCAATAGTTTCAATCAATTGCCACATTGTAAAACTTCATTTTTTTCTTCTCACGTATTTATAAATAAAAGTTTGAACTTGGTCTTAAACGCCATTCCGCTGCAATTGACGTATATTTAAAGTAATTTTAATTTAATTCGATTACGAGTTTTAGGGTCTTTGATAAATAGTGGCTGGCAGAAAGGAGCCATTGGCCACTTTGACAATGTTATTATCTCCAAAAATCCGATATCACAGCGGATTCTCCTAGATAAAAGTTTTTCAATTACCTAAAAAAAACTTGTTTCGTTCTACTTTCAACACCATTGAAAACCGATGTCACACATTGAATTCCTCCAAATATCCAATTATCATTACTGTTTTACTTCAGTTACGCTTCTTAACGAACTGCCTCATTACTGTATATAATCATTCCTTCACGCACTCACCACTATAATAAAACACTTCCCTAAAAAAACATCCATCCATAACAATTTTAGCATTACACGTAAGTCATTCATAATATATTTTCACTCGCACTGTCTCTCGTGCAATTCACGAATGCGTAATAATCATGCTTAATTTACTAGAACTAATTCATTAAATATTTCGTGTAGTATACTTGTATGCATTCATACCGTTTTGCGACCATGTTAAGCATATCCAACAGAAAATTATTTTTTCCAATAATTTCATAACTCTGGTACACATAATACATTCAGTCTAGAAGCAATTAAAATTATTAGGTAAGTTATTTTTATAAACTGCAAAGAAAAACTCAGAATCATTTCGGAGTAAACAATTGAATATAAAAATAAAGGAACAGTCCTCTCCTTTAAATACGCAATTCTGTGCATTGATGAACTCATTTGTAGATCTCAATCGTCATTCTCTGGTGGTGGGCAGCTAAACTATTGCATATTGATGCACTAATGAATCTAGCTAGGCGGGAAAAGGACCACAAAAGTAAATTTTATACATATATTAAGGTTTATGGTCACAAATCATTTGGCCTTTAGTACTTTTGACCTTCATAGGAAGCACAAAAGTTTCATCGATATTGGTTCATTCAAAGATTATCGTGCTGTAACTCAATGCACTTTTCTCTTTATATAATATAATATAGTTTGTACGTTTCAGGATTTAAATTCGTAGCAAATAGACTAGTCTATACGGCCAAATGATAATGAAAAGGGACATTTTTCTTCGGAAATTTTCTTTAATTAGGTTCTTTCCATTTGCAATTTTCAAATTTCAAAAGTTTGCTTTTCTGACCCATGTTTCAAGACTATTTATTATAGTATGAGATATGCTCGCATTGGGAAAACACTACAGGATCAGGTGCAAGAGGCAGCGGGGGAAAGTTAAGGAAACCACGGTTCGTGGCCACCTGCTCTTGCTACCGCTCGCACTCCATGTGCAAATTTCATCGGCTTTCGAACAAAGCATGCTCAGTGTATGCGAAAAAACCAACCCGATATTCTTTTTAAATAGATACATAATATTTTTTGCGTTATCCAGGATCGTTGCCGATAGATTTGTATTCTCTGTATGAAGAGTTGTGTGTTCCATACCCCTCCTGGATGGAAAATTGGACAAGGCGTGAGTGGAAAAGTTGTCACGTTAAGTGTACACATTAATTAACTCTGCGTTTCATTAATAAAAGAAAAGATTTCATTCTTTCTGACAGAACCAATGAAGTGTGAAATTGTGTGAAGAATGCGTTGTTATGGACTCGAACTCGTTGTGAATAAACATAAATGAAGGGTAATTCGCGTGTAATTTGGTTATACGAGGCATACCAAGGAGTTCATTTTGGATATGCAATGACTAAAATAATGTTAGCAACCGTAATCAATGATATGTCTATATTAGAGGACAAATAAAAGCAACAATTATTCCACGCTGAGAATAAAACCGTTAATGCTGAGAAATGACATAATTTGTGAAGGACGCTGAGTAAACTCACTTAAAATATTATTCAATTTTTCGACACTATTAAAAGTGAATATTATGATTACATGTATTTCCCACAATAGAACATAGAATTCCAATCCAAGACAGAAATATTAGCGAACATGCGAACGATCTTCCGTGATACCTCTGGTGACAATGCTCTGACGTAACGAACTGTGATCCCGTATTTCTTGAAACAAACGCGTGGCTTGCGAAACCTTTGGAGCAATTGGTGTTTGAAGGCGCTCGGCGGTGGTGGCGGCGGCGGCGGCGGCGGCAGGGGCGGCGGTGGCGGCAGGGGCGGCGGTGGCGGTGGCGGCGGCGGCGGCGGCGGCGGCGGCGGCGGCGGCAGTGGTGGCAGTGGGCGGCAGTGGCGGCGGTGGCGGCGGCGGCGGCGGCGGCGGCGATGGCGGCGGCGGCGGCGGCGGCGGCGGCGATGGCGGCGGCGGCGGCGGCGATGGCGGGGCGGGCGGTGCCTGAGCAATGCAGAGTTCCCTTGAAAAGCGTCGCCTCCGCCGCCCGCGCTGTTTCGTTTCCCTGCGTTGCGTAACGCGCGTTTTCGCCGCGTGGCGGCGCGGCACGCGCGCTCTGAGCCGGTGGCGGCTGCGGCGGCATTGCGACCTAGCTGCGCCCGCGAATCACAGTGGTTCAAAATGCACTTTAGGAGATCTATGGTATTGCGCGGGAAAATGGCTTTGTAAACGTCGTGGCACGGCAACATACAACGTTGTAAGATTTAATTTTCTTAAATGCCATCTAGGATGATGAGTAATACTCGTCTAAAGTTTGCATCTCATCTTCTAATTACTTTCGACCTATTGATTGTTCGCTATTTTGTAGTCATTGAGATCATTGCAAGGATATTAAGGCCCGCAACAGACTACGCCGAGGAATGTGATTCCAGAAATGTGCGACGAGAAATGTGGAAATAAGCCGGCGAGGCTGCGTCCACACACTACAAAGAGGTTATTCGATGTCTCGAAATGCCTTTATGTGCCACAAGCCGAGAGTGATGGCAGCAGTTTTAGCTATGAGATCATCTGAGTCCCATTTCTTGTTTTATTAAATTGCTCTTATGCAATTTTACTCGTGATATCCTTGTTTTGTTACAATAATCGTAAACCATTTGTTTAACGAGTTCGAATTGCCTAGAGAGAAACACACTACTACATTGCATACAAATCATTATTTAATGTTAAAACACAAGAAGTTGAGTGACGTATAAGGGAGAAATTGTACATCAGCAAATTTTCTTGAACTCCGTAATCTCTACCACGCTCTGATTTACTATATTTGTTGGTTGAATAATGAATAGATAATGATAAAATAATTCATAATAAAATTCACAATTAATAAATTCATTCATAAATACCAATTAAGAAAAGTAATAAATTAATTCAATTCTTTCAAAGTACCCTTTCAAGTTTCTTGCTTCACATTTTTATTTTTATATTACTTATTATGAGCGGATTTCACACAAATAAGAATATCTTCCATACAAGTTTTTACGTGTTCATTTCCGTTTGAGGAGAAAATTCAAGAAAATAAATAAACAACTGGTAGTTTATCGCATCTTTTACTGCCAAACGTTATAACCTCACTCAGTTCTTGCACTGTTTGGTGTTTTCCTGCGGCAGCGAACGTCCAAATGTCGTATAACAAGTGAAAGAGTAGAAATGTGTCCGAGAAAAACTCGCTCGCCGACCGACTCGAGCGAGGAACTCTTTCGCCTCCGCAGAGGCGAACGAGGAAACTCTTTCAGGTGTGTGGGGGTCCATAAGAGTCCCTTGTTTCGATTTTCCACATTTCTCGTCGCACATTTCTGGAAACACATTCCTCGGCGTAGTCTGTTGCGGGCCTAAGAGGTCTATTTGAAGAATGTATGCCAGGATGAGTTCATTTTGTGACCGGAGGAACGCGTGAAATGTAGGTGAAGGTCACGAGAATCTGAAATCACTAAACGAGTAAATTAAGTTTCATAATGAAAATATTACAATGAGAAGATGGAGTGCATGTCAGACTTAGAATCCTAATGTTTGCTTCGCATGAAAAGTTTCCAACCTGGGCACCATGCACCCACTTCTCACATGTATGGCATGTCACTTTCTCTGAAAGTTCTCGTCAGTTAACTCTCTCATCGTTTACAATTGTCATCAGCGCACTCACTATAGCTAAATGCATAAATTCGTCAAATAGTCTGAAATTACGTTAAAATCCCTGTTGAATATTTTCAATTTGCAAACAATTATATTGGATACATGTTATAGTTAGCATTTTTCACAAGAAATACTCTCCAATCATTGTCTTAATATTATTTCTTGAAGATTGTGAGCATTTATAGAGTTTCAAGGCCAAAAAATGTTTACGAGGAGAGGATTGCATTATACCTCTCGAAGCAAGGACGTTAATTCATTGTATTTTCCTCATAGGCTATCGTGATAATTGGTTCACTTTGCGACTGGGAAGACTGAATGACGTCGTACGAATAACGTTTTGGAGTGGTATCCCTGACACGTTACTGTCGACTAAATATCGGAAAACTAATACTTTGCTTACCGGATAGTTGTAAGAAAATTAATGATGAAGGTTTTGTAATTGGATTTGTCACTGCGTCTTTCCACGCCTTTGTCCCGAGAAAAAAATATGCACGATTTACACGAGATTTGAATCTCAATCCCTAGCTCATGACGATGAATTGATTCCCAAACCCATCTGTAACATTTAGGTTAATCATTTTGCAGTTTACGCCTCAGAAATAAGTCACGAGTGTATTCGGCTTAACCTCATCAAACTGTTAGTTGCAATTGAAAGGGTTTTATATTTTTATTAATAGACAAAGAATTTACTATTGACTTTTTACCAAAATGTGTATCAGTTAAAACCAATATTGGTTATTTAGTAAATAATTATTTTGATGGAAAAATAATAATTGAGGAATTTAACGATAGGAAAAACCGAGGAAGAATGAGGAGAAATATTTTTTATCGATCGAAATGTAGATTTCTAGAATATACGCTAGAATAAAAACGTTTAGATTAAAGACTCTTTACATTACAAAAATCGAATATATAAATAACCTGACCTTTTCGCCCCTTCAGATGGAAGGCGATATGTGCCTGTCCTAATAAATTCCGGCTTCGATTCAAACCCGCTAACTTAAAAGAGAGTTGAGTGAGTAGCAAAACTTAATATTACTTAGGTCGGAACGAATCCGTACTCAATTTCCCCTGAGATCAGAACTACCTGCTACGAGTCTACCCCACAAGGATCGAACCGGATCCATGCGGACCCGGGATTATTACGTCTCCTTATTGCATTCGCTCTCACTAACTACGTGGGTATCACTGAAAAATGGGGCAACCAGGGGGAGGGGATTCCAAGATCCCGCTAAGGATTTTACACGAGATCGAAGTCTCAAATCTAACCTCGCACGGTGAGCACGCGCTCCCTTCTTACAGCACCATCTTTGGTACTAATGACGCGAGTATCAGCTAGAAACTCAGGATCGGGTGGGCGTTTCCAGTCCCCTATTAGAGAAAAAATGCCTTCCTCTCTTATTTGCGAGTTGCCAATGGTTATCGTAACACAGGCATGTCAAAGTCGCCGACAAGGTAACAAGATTACTAGAGCTCGCGGGCACTGCGTCCAGAGAAATTGGCGCGAAATTTAAAAGTAAGGGTTGTACAATGCTAGAGAGTGGCGGTGCATCACTGGATATCTGGCCTATGGAAGTCTTTGGGAGACGGTACTTGACAGTCTTTGTCAAATTTAGTAGTATTAATTCCTATTTTCTTTTAATAGCAAAGCAATTAGTCACTAAAATGAAATAATACATTAGCCCTATTTCAATTTCCGAATTGAGAATTTTTATTTTTAAATGAATGAAAAGTATCGTGATTTTGTAATCTTGTTTACTTAGAGTGATATAAAAGTCGTGAACTTTCTACATTCAGGTTAGAAGTTTTACCATTCTTGTCTGTTAAAAGCGCTGTCCATTTGTAAGCGAGAATTGTTGACGTATACAGACTTGTTAATTTACTTCACATTATTACTAAAAGCAATAAATAACTGAAAGATTTAATAATACAACACAAACCGAAAACAATGAAAGAAGTTGCTATTCAAACATATACCGGTCACTTAAAAAAGATGTTTATATAAGGGAGAATTTAGTGGGAAAGAAAACATCAAATAGTAATAAGCAGTGAAGATTATTAATATAATACAATTCTGGGTTATTAATAGAAAAAAACTATGAAACATCTTTTCGTATGAAGACCCTATATACCGCCTCGCACCGTTCCAGCTTGCGCATATTCCCTTCTAGATTTGGGCTAAATTTCTGGCGGAATGCGACGGAACGGCGTTTCAGTACCTCAAGAATAGATATTAAATTGTAATATAATATTAAACTATTTCTATTAAATTAATCATATTTTTTGGGTCGCGTTCCAGAACCCAAAACTTTATAAATCAAGCACTGTTTAACCCTCCGGCGGGCGCGTAGCGACACTCAGTGCCGCATTCTTACATTTTGTTGACTTCGTGAAAATAATTAGTATCGCAGTATTGAGCTCGTAGTTATTCTTCGTTGATTATATTTTCAACCTGATGATAGTCAGATCACGATTTTAGACACAGCCCATCGACCGTTATTCATTGGTAATCCGAACTCTGCAACGGCTGCGGCACTCCGTACCGCATGTGCCTTGTCATGTAAGTATAATATTTGCGTATTTTATCCATTCGAATTCTTAATGCAGTTTTTTTTATTGAGCTTTCTGACAAAGATTTTGGATTACTAAGTATTAATTCAAATTTAAATGCGTTGTTTCCGAAGATACGATAGAAGGCACGTTTGCAACGTATTCATTCCCCGACATGTAACGGAGGGAGCAAGTAATGGATCAGATTAATATTATTTCGTTTGGTATTTAGTTAGTTATTATGAAATAAAATGTATAAAATATAAATAAAGAATATTTCCTTCATATTCCATAACAAAAGTAATAACTATTGACGAGAGAATCGAAGATGATAAATGTGGCACGGAGTGCCGCACGTGCCTGCTGGCGGGAAATGATGGGACGCGTCCGCCGGAGGGTTCAGGGAAATGAGTTCGGAGTCAGGGGCAGTCCCGTAGAGGCGCCGGGCTCCCTAGGTGGGCAAGTAGCTCTTGCGGGCGCGGTTTGACGTGCCTGCCGTAACACATTCCGGAGCGCGCTCTCGGCGTGCGGCCCACTGCAGAGTGCGCCTTGCTTCACGTCGAGGGCTTCGGCGCCGACGCCGCACGCGCCTCGGTGGTCGCCCCGCCCCTCCCCCTCCCCCTTCCCACCCTGACGCCGCAGCAAAAACGCCTCCACTGCACCCTGATCCGCTTCGCGGAAACAAAAAGAAGCACGGCGGCTGACCTAGCGCACCGCACGGCGCTGCGTGCGCACTGCCCAGCTGTTAAAACACGGAGTTCGTTGTCTCAGGAATTGCGAAGCACGTAACAACAGAAAACTCTTGATAATATTCATATTGCGAGTGATGATTAAATCAATATTGTTCTATTCAGCGATTTTCTTAGCTTTGCGCCTGACGGGAATTAGCTGTTGACGCTTTTATCCAATTGGGAGCTTAACGTTCACCATAGTGACGTCACTGTAGCGACATATAAGTTCTCGATTGTCTGGTGGCAAAATAGCTGATTCCTGTCAGGGGCAAAGTTAAGAAAATCGCAGTATATAGCTCATTTACTAGACATCAGAGTTCTATGTGAGAAAAGTCCAATTTGTTGTTTTTTTTAATATCGATACGTTACGTTACGTCGATTACGTTTAGAAAGTGTTCATTGGAGTCTAATATTTGTGTATCACATATACATCTTCTTATATTCGCACCACTTGTTGCCAATAATTTATTGTGTGTCATGGCAGTTCTTCCAAGCGTACTTGTTCACAAAATAGAATTATTTTAAATTTGATTTGCTTGTTGGAAAATGGCGTTTGAATTGGCTTGTTAATATCTAAAGAAGTTTGTAGAGAGTGATGTATTACTACACACACACACACACATCATTTCCTTCAATTGCGTGTGTTATGTTTTAAAAATTGCATGTAGGTACTGAATATTTCAAAAGCGTTCTCAATTATTAAGTATTGATTGCTCTGGGAAGCATTTAACGAGAGTAATGAAAGTGTGGTTGTGTGTTACCTTAAAGTAATGGACCACTGTATAATTGAAGTTGTTAGGACATTCGGGTGGTATTACGTGAGTGAGAATTCAGTTAACTTTCATAATCGTCGTCGAAGACCTAGCTTTCTATGAAAAAATGAATGGAGTACATTAGCTCCGGCTAATGTTCAAATACCCGTTTGCAAGCATGCATTTTTTGTCTTGGTGAAACGTGCGTGAGGGGGCTATTGATTCACTGGCATAGGTTGTCTTGTAACGTAATAGAGAAAAAATGCAAAAAGAGTGGAAAGTGGGGTGAATTTATGGAGTTAAAGGGGAAAGTAACTAATAATTATATCCAGCAAATTTGATTTTAAAATTCTAGATTATTTTTTTGTATTCATCAATCCTCTTACTCTTACTAATGCTAGCTCTTGTTCTTATCATTTTAAATATGAACTATTTTATCGTCGTATATTATTTGAGCTATCTTTTTGGATGAGTACATTGGAATAAGAAATGTATCTTTCAATTTTCTCACTTGAAATCTTGTTATTCTTAATTAAGACATTTGTATTTTGAAAGTTTAGTATTTTAATTTCATTTACCCTCTACGATATATTTATGAAAGTATCAATTTTCCTTGAAATTAAAAATTTACGTGACTTTTAATACAACTCTAATGGATAAATTTTACGCTTTTTGATGGTTTGATCGTATATGGCCATGCAGTTGCACAATATGTAGGTGTTATTTTGAACGAGTGACCGTTCAGGAACGCAATGCTCTCTAGAAAGAACCAGTGTCGATCGTCACACGTATATCAAGAAAGTACTTTAGGGGAGTGGCAATTTCCGGTCGAGACCTCACTCTCCTGAATATGTTTGAAAGAAAACATTTTAAAAATCGTTAGTTTTAAATTTGGAACATGTATATTAAGAATGGATATACTCCTTCGGAATGTAATGCGATCAATGCGTGAAAAATGTTGGAAATAAATGAATTTGAATTACAAACAATAGTAGATGGTCCCCGCCTCCCCTTCGTGCATTCTTCTCTGTGGTCGAAGGTGAAGAGCGTTCGTCGAAAATTGTGGAGGTTTTTTTCGTTATTATTGAGTCAGCTACATTTAAGATGTAAGGTAACTCCCCAGTAGAGTACTACCTCGTTCAGGGCAAGCTCTAAGCTCTTGACCGACCTCCCGAAAGGTGTCATCATGTAGTTCTTGTGTGTGTGTGTGTGTGAGAGAGAGAGTAAGGAGTGATGATACGACAAGGAAGAGAAGATCGCGTGCAGTCATTTTCCGTTTTCTAGGGTACCGCTTCGGCATCCGCCTGGTAATGATCGGAGAAACCATGCAAAACCAACGACCAGAGCAGCTGACTGCAAAAGCGATTCTCCAGAAAGAAATTAATTCGACCAAGCTTTATATGTAGCTAGTGTCAAAAATTCTCCAACATCGGGACTCGAACTTTAGGACCTCTGAGCCAGCGACTCTGTTTGCGCAAGAGATGTTCCTTGTACTTAACAGGTGAATGTTTGGGAACGCAACGTCCACCGGATACAACCCATGTTTCTCGTACGATACGTCCTGGGCCTGACTTTCCGAAATCGTAAAGTGAGAAAGCTGAAGGTCGTCGATTCCCGCCAAATTTCGCCTATTCCTGTTTGAAACGTTTGAACGTAGTTCCGAAGAGTATCCACTAACTTGGTTAACTTGCATCCTATGCTCCATGTAATGTTTCGAAATTGTTTGCAAACAGAGTTTTATTTTTCATGATTTCCTGTAGTCTACTTATTTTGAAAGATGATTATCATTTTTCGGTTGCTATTTGTAATGTCTGATACTTCGAGGATATTCTATTATTTATTTTTCTGCTAGATTGTTTTTCCAGTGGGCTGAAAAAACTAATGTTATATAAGCATCGCCATTCAAATAAAGTCATAATTTATTGATTATTAGTTCAATACCTGTGAGTTGCAAATATTTTTACATCATGAACATAAACACAAATATTCTTTACAAATTAACAATTTTTCTTCTTTAAGTCAAAATGACACAGCATGATAGCATAGTAGGGTAAAGTCCCCTAACGTGAATTACGTTGCTAAAGTGAAATACCGAAGTATATCGGACCAGTCGTCTGACTGACGTCTCGAGACAAAATTTGTCAATTACTTTGAAGAGGCCCCTGATCGATAGCTAATGCTATTGGTTGAAGATTATGCTTTTATGCAAAAGCATAGATAATGCTTTTGGGGTTGAAGTTGTTGAGTGAAGTGGCAGAGCGGGCTTTCTTTGGTGCGTCAACACAAATGTAGGAGCAGTAAACAAAATAATTGTTGTTACTCGTGTGACGTACATATAAGAATATCTCTAGAGTATGTGTTAGTTGTATATCTAAGGAAATATCAGAGAATAGATTTTGACGGCGAAACAGCTTGAACGCAATATGGCTGCTATGTCCCTATTGTGGAATACGAGCATTGTCCTAAAGTAAAATATTCCGCATTGCCGCTCTTTGTAAAATATGCGTGGTTATTTTGGCTGAATACATTAAGTTGCATTTTCTAACATATTAATGTTGACATTCTATGCCATACTGAAAAGGAGTATGGTCCAAGAGCTTCAACTGATTAGAGTCAAGTGCCAGAAGTATAAGAACCAGGCTCATGTCCCATGTGCAGGTAATCCAAACCAGAATTTCTTCTGCAGAAATTGTCTATAATATTAAACCAAATATGTATTTTAGCCTAAATAAACATTGTTCTAGACGTTAATGCATTTATTATTTGCTAAAAAGAAAAAGCATTCCCTATTCCTCATTAGGACAGGGCACGCTTAATGTGAAATATGTGTAAACTTTTTTTATTACGAAAAATCGTCAATTTCTAATAGATTTATGCCAATAATATTGACCACACGGTTTATAACACTAGTTTACGTAATTAACTACACTGGTCTTAAAATTTTCAATTATTTGTGAACTTGTAGACGAAAATGTAAAATGTATTCCATATTCGGCACTTTGTGTACAGACAGCTCCTATTGTAAATTCAAAATGTTCGTCTCTACTGATCGTACGGAGAAGAGCAGCACAAAGTACGATCATTTTTGAAACGAGCAACTAAACCTGCATTAGAAAGTTATGTTTAGTGCTGGTTTTGGATGTTACGTATATCGTAAGTTATTGTTAATTAAACTGTTTCTTAAACTCAATTGAAACGAGAGCAGTTTTGAAAACCATTATTATCATTATTATTAATACTAATATAATAATTTTTAATAATATTAATATTATTATAATATTTTTTTAGATGGGCTCGATCCAAAATGAAAAGGAAATCAACGCTAATCTTGGAATACACTATCCGAAACAATAGAAATAAAACAACATTGGTTACTACTTAAGTAGGAATCTTAAATTCCTAAGTAAGATATGAAGCGAAATACCCATTATTTCCCATTACTTCCCATTATTTTTGCTGCTTCTGAAATACTTTCGTAATACGCGCGGAGTGTGACGATCTTGGCACGTCCGACAGCAGAGGGCGGATCTGGTAGACGGGTGAGTCACCGCGTCCACCGAAGAAAGTGAAACTGTAGGATGCGGAGCAGAGAATACGGAGGAGAAGAATATCGAGTGCGGAGTCAAATCAATGTACTGTACATGGCCCTTATAGTGTTTGTAGAAACTTTAGATCATATAATATCTTTAAATACGTAATAATTTTATTAAGTAATAATACTAGGCTGAGAAAATGTAATAGCTTTACCGAAGTAATATACGAAAACCCGAGGTAGTAATAGAAATAATAATAATAATAATAATAATAATAAGAAGAAGAAGAAGAAGAAGAAGAAGAACAATAATATCGACTTCACTACCTGGTCACCTAGTAAGTTTTAACAATTACATGGGAATATGTTTCCTATTTTGTAATTGTCAACCACCGTTACGACTCTAGATATTTGGAATAAAATAATATTTGAAAAGTCAAACCATAATTTTGTAATATTATTAATAATGACAATAACAATCATAGTAACATTTATACGAGTTCTTAATAATAGAAATAAAAATAGTAATGATAATAATGTTTTGTTTATGTTACGGCATTCATTTATATGAATGCTTGATACAATTTTGTCAGTTTTCACGCATTGATGTTCCTCGTGCGCAAGTGTTTTTTGCTCGTTGAAATTCAACACGGTTAAAATATTTTGATGAACACTATGAGCAATATTTTAAGAGAAATGATCGCATCCTTCTTTGTCTCAGAAACGACTGAATTTGGTCATGTAAGAAAAACTTGGTTTCAAATGATCTGATAAGACTTAGTTTATTGGGTCATTTAGTGTTTAAAGTCATAATGAATACTGATAGAAAAAATAAACTGTTAGCCCTAAAATCCGCCCATAAAATACTTAGGTCTAAACATCGATACCAAACTAAACTAGAAACATCATATTGATAACAAAATAATTTAGGCTAAAAATAAACTAATATAACTAAAACGAATAATCAATAGAAACAGCCATTTCCAATACGACACAGCACTCACTATCTACAAAACAATAGTTAAACCCTTCGTACAGTACGCATGCCCAGTATGTCTTAATACTGCCTAGATCAACTTAAATATCATCCAAATCATTCAAAATCAATTTCTAAGAACAATTCAAAACTCACCGCAGTTCGTGTCAATAAACTGCTTCATAAAACAATTCAATCTTGAACCCATTACCCAGTACATCATATATGTACCCATCCAATCTCTATCCTAAGGCAGATACTAAAACTAACGGGATTCAACCCAGCCAGACACCCAATCTAAACCGCAAGAATAAAAATATTCGCCGTTTTCCTCCGTACGATTACATAACGTTCTCCTCGTAAGGATGAGAAAGTATAACTAAGAATATTTTCCGCATATATTTAAAAATATTCTCGTAAATGGACTCTAATTAACGGAGACTACTCAATTTTCGGAACCTCTGTGTTGGTCGTCAATTTAATGCTTCCGTCGGTTTAAATCTACAAACATGCAGAGTTCAATGATAACTGAACCACGCACATGTCATCTGAAAGAAAAATAAACTAAGAAAATCTAATAGAATAATAATAAAACGCATAATAACTATTTTAATTTTTTCCCGTTATATTTCCACGTTCGTTCTTAACGCCGTCACGACTCATATGACAAGGACAAAGCATACTTTGTCTAGCCAGCACGTGCCTGCGCTTGTCCACACCCAAGAAAAGAATTCACTGAACGAATACACACATCACAAACGTGTTAAACAACGAGACCAACGAAGCAGCAGAATGACAGGCGAGTTGGGGATTTTCTCTACGCTGCGTAACTCGAGCAACCGGTCGGCTTTTTCCTCTGAGAAATGCTCATTAGCGCTTACTTCCTGCTGCAAATTACAAGGGGTCATCCATATGATGCAAACACATCTTAATTAATTGTGTGCATTTTCCCCTTCAATAACAGTTTCTGTAGATCCTCTACCAGCTTACGAGTTACAATACGCTGATCTCCATTTGGACGATTCGATAACACGTGCTACCAAAACTGCTATGGTTGGGCTCTCGGGACTAGCTACCCACATCGGCCGGCAAACCGGTTCCCGAGCGAAAAAGACCACATCAAACTATTACGTGGTGAACGCTCAGTCACTTCCGCCAGCGAAGTTATGTCCTGTTATGCAGTTCGGGTCGCGAACGACACTTGCTCTTGCAATTAAACGGAACCACAGACGCCTAAAAAGCAAGGTCTGGGAGCGATTCTATCACGCGAGACGCTTTACTTTCGGTGCATTTTTTCGGAGGGCGTGGACCGAATCAACGGTGACCTTGGCTTGCGTGTACGTCGGTCGACCGCGAGCCGTTAACGGATTCATTTTGCCTATTAGCTCGGGCTGGGTGTAGCGATTCTGGAATTATATAAGATATGAATCGGCCAATATTAATCCTGCGCGTGCCCTGTTTGGATTTCAGCTGCCCCAACTACACTAAATAAGTTACAAATCTTCCAAAACAACATTTTAAGAATAACAGTAAATGCCCCTGGTTGGTGAACAATAAGACCCTCCACAACGATCTTGCAATAGAACCAATTACTTCCTTTATTACAAAGATGGCACATAATTTTTTCAATAATTTAAATCATGTACAAGGAGCAGTCACATACGAAATAGGAACCGATCAGCTCCCACTCGCCCGCCTAAAAAATAGACTCCCATTCCATATTTTCCTTCAATATCTCTCTGACATTAGCTAAGGCAAGAACATTTCTAGCAATTACCTGTCCCTTCCATCGTATTTTCTTTTTAATCCTGTCATTGCTCTAACATAATTCCCTCTCAATAACCTTGGTTGAAAGTACAACACTATCAGTGTAATCACTATCAGGGAGGTAACAAACAGCTACCCCCTTCACAATTTTCTGATGCAAAGTTGCTCGGCCAATCAACTGAAGAGCCTCACGGCTGAACGTTCTACTGTCTGTAAATGTAAAATAAAATTAATAATAAAAAATACCTATATAAGATAGGAAAATTTAACGGGAAATTGTTTGCAGAGAGTGGTTTTATAATTTTTAAAATAAAAACTTGCGAATGATTATTAGAATATAAAAATGATAATAAGATAGGTAAATGTTAACGAGAATTTTTTCATTAATGTTGAATATAAAAATAATATTGTTATTAAAAAAAATATTGGAATTGTGAGACGTATCTTTTGTTTTACACTTTTACAGTCACAATATAGTATTAAATTTCTCTTAATGGAAAATGCAAATATCATATAAAACATAAATGCATGTGAGGATTTCACTCGTATCTATTACATTAATGGATCCCTGCAGCAATCTAAATAAATTCTGTAGAAACAATGTTGATAGTACAGAGCTGCGAAAATATTGAAGCACAAAATATTGTTATTGATATCATTTCGGATGTTTTAATTTAGAAAATTATACGCGTTCTTTTGTGTCACCTACGCATAATACGAATTTGTCACAAACAATGCTTCTATCTTGGGTTGAAATCGTGTCAATGGAGACTTATGAAACTAGAACTTTCTCTGGCTGCACTTCGACACCACTGCGTGGAGTGGTATTCATAACGCTAGCAACCATTAACAAAACTGGGCTCTGCCAAATACCCTCCGTTATTTATAAGCAACCCTACACTGCAACTCTGCATTGACTCAATATGCGTTAGAAGACATCGATCGAGTGACGACATTCTCGTATCAGTGGTTCCATTTTAAAACTTATCCCGTGGTTGTGATTATTCTTTGTGATATTTCAAGATGAGACATCGTAAACAACTGGACTTGTTTTTGTTACATATGTGGATATTGCATAATTAAGAAGCAGAAAATTAATATTACTCCAATGATATTTCTCAAAAGTTACCACATATTACTCAAATATTTGTATCTGACTACTTGAATGTTAAATTAAGCGGTAAACACAAAATGTTTGCCGCAGCATGTCGTTTGTTAAACTTAAGTCATTGGTACAACGAACATCGTTCATCTGCACTGTTTGGAATTCCTGTTATTTGGCTTGAATAAAAATATTATTGCCATATTTCTTATTTTTATCTTAGTAAAAGATCTGGACATAAGATAAACAAAACAGCCATCATATATTCAAATCTAACACCAGCACGTACGAGTTGGACCAATAGTTCTAATAAGAGAACCCATAATATGAGCAGTAAGAGAAGCACCAGAGCGCAATAAATTGCAAATGGTGCTCGCTCCAGTAGATCGAGATGAGAATGGTAGTTCCACTGAAGGGAGCTCTGGCGGCTGACGGCTCGTGGAGCGGAACGAACCCGCCAGCTGCTGGGCGTCGCTGGGAGACCATCAGCTGAACCCGCAGCGCAATTCACAACGCGACACGCTCTGGGACACGTGTTGACGACCCGTTCTCGGAATTAGTGGCAACCGATAGCTCGGCAATGATACGTTTCCAACAGCCACCAATAGGTTTTATGAGGGGAAGAGGCGTACTAAAAAACTCGTTTGAAGTGGGAAAAGTAGAATCAGCATTTGTATTCAGTAGCGATATTTTAATAATTAGTGTTCACTAATGTTGTTTTTAATTAGTAAGCAAAACAATTAACATTGTTTTGTTTTAATAAAGTATAGTTTTAATACTAAAAACTACAATTTCTATTTCTCTACATCATTGCGGTTTCTAATAGCAGGTTTTAGAGAGTAAAAGTCAATCAATCTTTTTTAAAATAAAGACTTATATTTTTGTCAAAATATGGCGTATTGACTTAACGCATTCAAATAGCGGTACGAAAAGGCTCTCTTTGACGCTATCGTCCATTAAGGATGTTCATTTCTGGACGACAGAAGATTGATGTCACAAATAACGGACTTGGTAGGTTAAATATCTCGTCCATCGCCTCAGTTTACAAACTTCAATCACACAGTACATTTTCTTCTATATCCGCCTAACGTAAACAACAATTATAACATCTTCCGTCTTAGTGTTAAAAATATATTTTTTCTACTCCCGTTGTATAATGCTGTCATTTCATGGCTGCAACCAGTTGTATAATGATAGTCATTTCGATACAGTTTTCATTATGATACAGGCTCTTGACCAATCACAGAGAAGTTTACAAACAACGTATTGACACTTAATCATTGATAATCGTTTTAGCAAATGTTTTGTGCGATTGTGTACATTAAGCTGTATTTGATATTATAATATGCTCAAGTTTTTAATATCTTTTATTATTAGTATTTTTTCGTGGTACATTATATTTAAAATAAAGTGGATCGTAATTTCACTTTGATCCTATTTGTCTAGCGCAGTACTCCCTCGCAGACGAACAGATAACCACAGCCACCTGCGGCAGCATGCGAGGGTAGATTTAGGTAGCTGTCCGCTAGGTGGCCTTGGCTGAATCGACTGCCACGAAACTATTCATTGTAAAAGTTTAACTTATAAAAGTCGTGGAAAAAGTACCGTATGAAACACGATGTAATGGGTATTAATACACTCGTGTCAAGTTTACGATTCTCGCTCATTCCTCGCTCGTATCGTAATATCGCACTCATGTATTAATACCCATCATTACATCATCGTTTCATAATGAGCTATTGTGAGTGTGTTGTTGAAATCGGTACCTATGTCTGCGCGCGCGGCAATAGAGTGCACAGGGAGAATCTCCACATCTGGAATTCTGGCGGTGCCATCCGGGGCGGACGCTGACTCCACGTAAACGCGCGTCCGTGACCGATTTCCATTACTCGTTGCATCACTTTGCGCTATGTTCCCGTGGAGCAGGCGTAGCTCTCTTTTTGCAGCGCGCCGCGGCATAAAGAGCGTCATTGCCCTCCGAGCAGTCGTAAACATTCGCATTGAGTTGCTGATGCACTGGCGTGTGAATTTATAAAATAATGTGGGGTCAGTCGTGGTTAATACGATACAGCAAATTGGAGCCAATGGGACATACTTTAAGAATCGTTACTTATTGATATCCAAAATTTTAAAAAATTGCAAATAATAGAAAATATATTCTATTATTAATGGCCTTTAGCAGGAAATGAAAATTTTACAGTATGCTGTACAGAAAATGTTACAGTTCAGAAAATGTTGCTGTTCAGAAAATGTTATAGTTAGTTGCTGATGCATTGGCAATTTTTTAAAATAATGCACGGTCAGTCGTGGTTAATACGGTACAGTACACTGGAGTCTATGGGACACACTTTAAGAATCGTTACTTATTGATATCCAAAATGAACAAAAAATTGCAAATAATAGCAAATATACTCTATTATTAGTGGTCGTATAGCAGGAAATGAAAATTTTACAGTATTTCCGTATAGCAAAAGAGAAAAAAAATATTCTTGAGACACTAGACCCTAAGTTGTCTCAATCGTTTGTTGTTTTTCAATCAAAATGCAAAGAGATCATAGAGATATCAAGCTGCATCACTTTAGTTTCATTAGGTAGTGTTAATTCAATACACACGTTTGATTTTTGTAAATAGTTGTGATAGGTTTAAGTTTTTTTTACTGCATATACGTCTTTTGCACCAAAACGCACATATTAAGTATTTTTCCATGTTTTGTTTCAAACGGCGTAGAAGATAAATAAAACGTTTGCTTTTGTGTATCATAATGTATTGGGTGAATATGAACCGTTCACTGTTTGTAAAAATGAAAGTAATATTTTATGCTAGATAAATATTTATGTTTCAAATCACTCTAACATTAATGGTATGCTGATCTGATCGATGTTCTTCTCATTCTGAAAATATTATAAAAAATAATAGACTTGTATAAATTTAATACCGTTTGTATTAGTGTTTTATTTCTGGAGAATTCCGACACTGGTTGTTTTTTGAGTCATAGCTTTCCTGAGATAAACGTCTGAAATTGATCGGAGAACACA
The DNA here is from genome assembly GCA_031308135.1 of Acheta domesticus. Lineage (NCBI taxonomy): Eukaryota > Metazoa > Arthropoda > Insecta > Orthoptera > Gryllidae > Acheta > Acheta domesticus. The sequence continues at coordinate 169,538,661 of JAHLJT010009419.1, forward strand.
TTTATTAGGATATTTAATGATTTCTTCAGATGAATTCTAGGTGCAAGCTCTACAAGAGCAATATCTCAACTATAATAATTTCCAGTTTGCAATCCTTAATTTCCACTATTAGGATTGAATGTTAGATTAATCGTCAGCCACTTCGACCTTGTAATCTGAAAGGGAGCTGGTAGTTCGTGTAAGTACGTCATTCCACTTAAAATTCACTATAAATACACATTATTATGTAGTACGCAACATAAGCTCAAATTATTATTTTTTACTATGAATTCATGTACTATTTCATGTGTTTAGAAGTACCAGTGCACAGTTTTAATGAAATAGTATTACACAGAGAAATAAATTATATTTGTTTATATGCATTTGGAGGACACATGGTTAAAATTATTTTACCGAATGGGAATACTGATAAAGTATGTAAACTGATTTTAGAAGGAAACTATTTCAAAGGAAAGCGAACAGTTAAAACGTCAAATCATTGAAATTCAGTATTAGATGTACATCGCATTAAAAATCGTTGATTCCGGTAACATAACAAACACCAAACACCGTTTCGTACAATGTATCTTGTATCTCTGTACATACAATGCGGATTGAAATCAAATGAAAGATCAGATACTACAACTATTTCTAAACGATTCAATCAGACGTCTTCGCTTGTAAGATACAACAGTTGTGCGTCACGCGAAACGCGTGCTTCTCCCACTATCTGCGCTTGTGAATGAAGCGATTGGCGGCGCACGAACACGGTGCCTGCCGGTCTTTGCGCGGGGCTGATGCATCGGCGGCAAACCCCGCGTGGCGCTTCGACTGTGTTTTGACGAACGAGATCATCGCTACAAACCGGTTTGCGTCCGCAGACGGTGGCGCCGGCGTGCGGTCAACGCGGGACGACAACACGAGGTTCTGCTTCGCGATGCGCGACCTGCCACTCGTCTTTTTAATCGTAACGAAAACTGTCGGCTCGAAATGCATCGCCTTTCATAAATCTGTTCTCTTTGAAAGAAAGTGCACTGCAGTTCTTACGCGTACGAAAAAGGGCTCTAATATTTTATGAATTCATTTAATAGATGAAAGTTAACAATGGAATTCAGAGCGGAAGGAGATTGGTTTTTGAGTAATAAACTATTTATCGCGAGACAAGCTAAGCCTTACTCTTTAAATGTTGATATTTCTTGCACACTACATTGTGCTGTCATTTTTAGTACATCATGACAGAGTTGTCAAAGTAAAACTGTTTGTAAGGTTGAAGAAATATGGCTCTGGAGATGACACTACACTGAGAAATCAATATTTCATCTTGAATTGAAATTCAATATAAATTCCAAATGTGTCGTTTGAAATTACTACATCATTGAAAATACCAGCGACAATGTAAACAAATTGTACTTACAAATATTTTATTGCAAGATGAGTTTTTTACTTGAATTGTGAAAGAATATTATGCTAACAACACAAGCTCACGACATATACGAAAGGCCAAGAGATCTAAACACAAACCGTTGTAAAATAAAGACAATGAATAAGAAAATCAACACTGCATTGCACATAACTCGGATGATGCGTTTGAAACAAACAAGGATACAAACATCACTACAATTGGAGATATTCAAAATCACTGCAAAACTTATAAAATAATAACTTGACACAAAATTACAAGTGCTTGCGACAAACGCAACAGTAGAAACATAAACACCTGTAGAATACTCTGGAATGAAAACGTAAGTTAGTGGCCTGTCAAGAAAATAACTTTAGAACATTTTGAAAATTGAGAATTATCGCACGTAAAATGTTGAACTTAAAGAATTATGAAAACACACATACTTTATCAGAAACAAAATCTGAGTAAAATAAAATGAATTAACGTAATGCCATCAGAATTTAAATGTCAAAAAATAATGTCTGTATCTTGAAGAATGTTACAGAAAGATATAAAATCTTGTAGATAAATGAGCTTTGAGTCATAATTTAACAACTCACCTCGTGAATTTGCATTCCAATTCTTGATTACAAGAATTCGAAGTCCAATTCTTGATTGCATGTAGAATAATTTCATTTAGCCACAAACTAACAAAAATATTAGACACATGGGGCTATATACTCCTATTACCACCCACAGTATTTATCAATGAATATAAGACATAGCTTTATGCATCGTCACTCCTTAAATTCTCCCTTAAATGAAGCTGGGAAAACTAGGCTACACATGAATGTCTACGTACCTGTCACTCTCCGTATCTTCACGTCTTCAGCGTCGTCACGAACACGCAAAGTCACCCTTCATACACCCACCCACACTTGAGCAAAACGAGCAAAATATCGCACAGTAACTGTCGCACTCCGTCGGCGCAAGGCCTACCTGGTAGTCGCCGGCGCTGCTGTTACACACGCTGCTATCGCAGAGGCAGTAACTGTCGCTGAGGTTCCGGAACGCGTGGGCGCGTAGGTCCGCGTGCAGCTCCACACTTCCGGCTCGCACACCGATCAGCGTGCGAATCGCGTTGCGACTGGCGCGGCCTTTGCGGCGGTGGCGTCCGCGCTGGCGGCGGCGGCGGCGGGGGCCTCTCCACCTCCGCCGGGGGCGGGCATCTCCGGGGGCGGCGGTCGGGCGCCGCCCTCATCCGCGGTCGCGGGGGCGTGGCCTCGCCGGCGGGCGGCGGGGGCGGCGGCGCGCGCGAGCACGCGGAGGTCGTGCGAGCGAGCGAACGCGCGCGCAGGCGCAGGCGCGAGCGGTGGGTCAGAGCGTCGCGGCAGCACTGTGCGAGCGCGCGCGACTCGGGCGGGTGCCGTGGGCCGGCGCGGCGACGGCGGCGGCGGCGGCCGCCGAAAGTTTCTCTCTCTCGCCGGGCGGCGGCGGCGGTGGAAATTTCAACGCGCGGCGCGGCGAGGAGCGGTGGTGCGACGGCGTGACGGCGACTGAAGGCACGCCCGCGCGTCCGCCAGCGGCAGCCGCGGGAAGCGGGCGAAAGGGAAGCGGCGAACGAAGCCTTCCAGGGAGGGCTGCGAGGGGGGACAAATGGAGCGGAGACGAGGTGACGCTGGGAGAAGCTGCGCTCGTAAGCGCTCTCTGGGTCAGGAAGGTGTCGATGGTCGTGGTCGCTGGATTGCCGGGAGAAGCGAACGAAATGACTGTAGGTACGGGGACAGTTTCTCATGCCCTTTGCTTCTTGTAAGAACGTTTAATGAATTGATTTATGCAGTTGTAAATTGAAAAGGTTTGCAACATCTGATCATTAGTATCGGGAACGAAATGACTCGATAAACGTACAATTGCAGTTCTTTCGTATAATGTGAAATTACTCTAAAACAATAGTTCACAACTAATTGGCATGAGTTTTCTTAGACTGTAGCCTCATTAAAGTAAAAATAAAAATTGTCTAGTTAACAATGATTTACATGTAAATGAGTAAGAGTATACATAAACATTTGACAGCTGAGTAATTTTATAGCCTGTTAGTATGCTTTGAATCGTTAATATAGATTAAAAATACTACTTATAAAACGTTAATTGAAGTTAATATCACAAAAATAAAGATAACAAATTGAGAAATTCTCAAAAACAATATGCAGTTCCCTTACTCAGAAAGTTTATCGTAGATTTCTCCAAGAATTGTAAATTCCTCAGACCTTGAAGCAGTGAAATCTGAAGTACTGAAATCTGAAGAATTCTAGTATCTCTCCTCTCATTTTGTACGAGATCGTTTCGTAATCCCAATTAGTTAATGGTTCTCTAGACTCTCCTGGAATGTAATTATACATTTGTCATGCCGAAATAAAAGAGGTTTTCTGGCGTTTAAATGGGAAAGTGGGCCAGAAATAGACACCTGTTTCCAGGACTTTCTTCAATTGATTTGGAACCGTTGTGAGTTTGTGTTTCCGACGCATGCATTGGCTCAATGTCGTAATTTGGTCGTGTTCAGCGAAGTATGATTCCTCCACAGGTTTGAGAGCGTATCTATTTGTTTGGAAGCTTGTCCCTGTTCTGTCCCTATGGATTTTTGGAAACTGAAGAGTTTCATAATTGTTTCAGGCAAATAATGTGTGTATGTCTGAAATTGAGGGAGATTCTTTGATATTTTGTGCGAATTATAAAGTTTGTGAATGAAAGAGTACATTTTAAACAGAACAGACTTACGCTATACTGCCATCGTATCTACCCGCCAGTACCTACATGTATTATTATTTTTATTGTTATTATTATAGGCAAATTTTCCTCATAGATGGAAGACTGAATCAACCTGTATTATTATTATTATTATTATTATTATTATTATTATTATTGTTATTATTAATATACGCAAGTGCAAGTGAACAGTTGCTTAACGGCAAGTTATATTTGAAATTCGTATTTTTTTCATTCTACAAAACACAATACAAAATAGAATGACGCCAGTACTATTAAATATTCGAATCTTTTAATAAATTAAATATAAATAATTGCAATATAAATTCTGATGATTATTACAAGACCAAGCTGAACTCTAATAAGTATATTCTAGTATACTGTTCTACTTCTATAAATCTTGATTTGAATATTGGAAAGCAATTATTTTCTTAAATATACCGTAAAGGGGCTGAACTCATTGGGTTAGATGACATTCCTTACAATTGGCTATCTTTTAAAACTGGGTGAACTTTTAGTTACCAGGAATTTGTTTTAAAATTGTATAAATAAACAGTCATTAAAAAAACATTAAAAATCTTTTATCAATCTGTCGAATCACTACTTTCAGTTTCACTAACACTTTTTCTGTTATGATCATATTCACTTGCTTCAAAAACCCGAATGAATGTCTTTTGATGTTTCTTTATATACTAGGATAATTATTGGTTATTCATACATTAACTGATTTAGTCTACCTAAATATGTTTATAACATTTTTGTGATAATAGTGACTTCAGAAAAAGTACAAGAATTGCTGCTGGGAACAATCTATTAATAATTCCGCCAGTAGATCTTGGATTGTCATCTCATGGAAACGAAATAACTTTTTAGAGAATTTCTTCAAGAAATTGTAAATTGAAAATAACTTATTCTACTGACACCAAACAAAGATAATAATTATTAAGTTTCATGAAATGAAAAGAAAAACATCTTAGAGGTAATATAATATCACACATTTTCACCTAATAAAACGCAGGATACAATTAATTTGAAACTGAGAAGTCTCGATTTCAATGCCAGTAATTTTAAAGAAAATATCTGCATCTTTAAGAGTATATTTAACTCGGAAATAAATTTCCGATTCAGGAATATCTAATGTTTAGAACGATTATTAGTAAACATTGAATGAGTACTTATTTATTTAGAAATCATGACAAATGCAAATAATCTGAAGTATTATCAAAAGATACAATTGGAATACACTCTACGTCGTTCTATGTTTGCGTTGAATTTGTCAGAATACAAGATAAACAAACATTGATATTTATCCCTCAAGGAGAATCTCCTATGCATATAACAATCGAACGGTGTACAAATGAAGTATGAGGGAGACAACATTTGAGAACTTTATACAGATTACCTTCGACGATTTTCTGTTAATGTAATCATTGTGAAATAGCTATTTGATTTGTCCGGATATTAATATAAATATGTTATTGAACAACTACATTCGTAGTTTCCAATTATTCAGGATATACGTCACCAACACTCCAAGTTTGCCTGCAGGAAAACCTTTTAAGAGATTTTTGAAGTAGATTAGATTTATTATTAATTCTGCAATTAAGTATCATTACTTGGTGGCAGAATATTTAAATTACAAGAGAGTACTTAATTTAGGAAAAAAACAATAATTAAGAATAATGGTACATAATTTCACAGCGCAAACCTTACTCCAATTCATTTTACTCCACTTCACTGCACTGCACTTCACAACACTTAACTGTTATGCATTTCTTTCGCATTTCTTTCCCTCCACTACACAACACTGCACTGCACTACAAGAATATAAATAATAATAATAATAATAATAATAATGACAATACTACTACAACTACTACTAATAATAACAATTAGACAAATTACTTAATAGGAAATTCTACTTATTTAACAGTAGAAACTTAACAATTATAGAATGACATAAAATATAGATGAATAGCTAGGAAACTAAATTTATTTTTAAATTTTCTCAGGTTTTGAGGAAAGGGTTCAAAGATTGTCGCAGGCAAACTGTTCCAGTCTCTAATAGTTCTGTTTGGGAATGAAAATTTCCCAACGTTCGTTTTCTGCACTCTTGTCTTAATTTTGTGCTTGTGATCCGCTCTACCGAAGTAAGTAGGTTTTCCTAGACGACGATTAATTTCACCCCAAGCAGGATAACCTTTGTATGCTTTGTACATAGCACAGAGTCGCAACTTAATCCGCCTTTTTTCGAGTGACTCCCATGCACCTTTATTTTTTGTACCCCCTGAAAGTGAATTTTAATGCTCTGCGCTGGAGCCTTTCTAGATTACCTTGCTGCGATATTCTGTACGGGTCCCAGCATACCGCGCCGTATTCTAACACGGGTCGCACTAGTGACATATAAGCTAATTCGTTACTTTTCACCGTACTCCTCTTTAGAATCCGCATAACGAAATGTAAAGATCTCCATGCTTTCCCTACAACGAAATTTACTTGATTTTCCCAACTCAATTTACTGTCTAACTGTATTCCTAAATATTTGCAAAATGTAACTGTAGGTATGACATTGTTATTCAATTTGTACACTGTTTCACCATAACATCGACCCCTACCAAAAGTATGCTTCCATTATATCTGAACATTTAACTTCCGCAAGAACCTTTAATATTACTGCTATAATATTATTTTATCGTAAATTTAAAAAAAAATGATTTTGAATAAGTCACCTATAGAAAAGAATAGTCTCCTGGAAAGGAAGAAGAGTGTAACAGACCTCAAGACAACTCTTCTCCACTTGGAATATTCTATTTTTCTTCATAGTGGTGAAACAGGACATTCACTACAAATAGAAATATGTAGTTAAACTAAAATATGTAATTCTGTGCTTGACAGTAATGTGCCAAAAGTTCCTATATTCGTTTTAAATATTTTAAATCACTGCAACTTTTGTCTAAATCAGCTTTACGAAACATTACAACTTAGTTTCACCCATTTTCATAAAAATAATTGAGACAATCTCTTCAATCATCGCTGCAACAAAGTCTCACTTTCATTACACAATACATTACATTATAAATACATTTCCATAAGTCATGGCAATTAACCAGTGAAGCAGCAGAAATAGAAATCGTTATATGCAGCTGAAATTCAATGGAATGTTCTCGGCAATGCCAACACAGAATTGTATTTAGTTTCAGAAGCCAACTAATAGGGTAAATTCAAAGACGTATTTATTAAAATCATTGATTGATTAGACACAAAAGAAAACAAGGTGCATTATTCTCTTCTGGCACACTTCAAAATAGTAATTCTCCAAATTTTCAATATATTTGCCGACAGCAGGCTTGTAGGCCCACTAGTAGACACATTTGGGCAATACCAGAGGGAATTTACTCCCCAGCGTGGGCATCTAAGCAATGATCCCAGCAAGTACACAAGTAAACCGATAGGCTCGTATCCAGACACGCCAGAACGCGATGCCGAAACGTGAGAATCGCGGTAAGCACATGTACCCATAGCCTCGGTATGCCATCTCACCAGCTCCAGTCTACCAACTTTCTGGGTTCAAACTGGAGCTGTTTACGCCACTCACTGCGTTTGGGACATGTCGCTCCTCAATGCCTGCGATTGTCGGGCACGTCGACGACAGAGCCAAGAGCCGAGTTGTTACACCTCGGAGGGCACGGAGTGTCAAGGCCGTGGCCCCAAACCCGCCCGCAGAACATGAAATCGAATGCGACGGTTCAGCTAGGACAGGTGCCGAAAGAAGCGTTTTACCGCTGCTTCCAAAAACAGCAGAAACGATATAGCAAGTGTACGGGTGCGTAAGGGTCCAACTTTGAAGTTGATTAGGTTATAATTCCCATGTGTTGTAACATCAACATGTTGAACCACCATTCCGGAAAGTTTTGAACGCCCCTCTTATTACTACGCGGCATATATTTTTTTAAATGGTCTGATGATAAGTCTCCTGCAAAGATAAGAGTGCACGAACTTTACCACTGCCGTTTTGCTACCTGGAGAATTCAATTCCCGTTTTGTCACAGCGGTGAAATAGGACATTCGCTGGACAGAAATATATTGTTGAACAAATATATGTAATTATGTACACGATAGTAATGTGTCAAAACTTCCTATATTCATTTGAAATATTTTAAAGCATTGCAATTATTGACTGAATCAGCGTTTCGAAAAATTAAAACGTAGTTTCACCCGTTTACATAAAAATAGCTGAAACAATCTCTCCACTCATCGCTCCAACAAACTTTCTCTAGAACGCGATGCGATGTGTTGGCGTTGAGAACTATAGATTATGTGCGGGTCAGTAAGTAGGCTGTGAAGGTCTCCCTCACTCTACGATAAGGCAAAACACTATCACCAATACATCTCGTCTCTACGTATGACACGAAGAGCATTTTTGTCACACAGCAATTTGGAATGGTGACTGCTATTTGGTTTAATTGACTCTATTGACACTTGTCAAATGCAAGGTTTGAGGCATGAAGAATGAAGAAGCATTTTCAGCAATATGTTTGGAGGTGTTGACAGATAATCACAAATTCACACAGAGGCGATTCATCTGTTGTGGTGACGACATTTCATACACCGTCATAAGGGGTTTGCAAATGATCAAAGAAACAAACCACATTTGTGTTATTTCGGATGATAAAAGATTGTTTCCATGTCTAATGAAATAAACCTTGCGTTATTTCGGCATATTTATATAATTTAACCATTACGTGTATTACATTCTTCGTATTTCTATTTTGTCATCTTTGTAGCCATGTCATATGCAATTAACGGTTTGTTACGTTTACATCTGGCAAATGTGTCATATAATATATATTAAGTAATAATTATACTCTCGAACATAATAAAAATAAATAATAATAATAATAATAATAATACGCTCGGTAATGGTGTAGGAAAAAATGGATAAGAACGAGTATAAAAATTTTAAAAAAGTATGTTCACACTTTAAAAACATTTTTTAATATGTGAATTTTAAAGGGGCTTTTTCCGACTTCAGGGGATGCCGATTCCGGCTCTCCGCGTCGGGGGCACATGCTGACCTTTACAGTAACCACTGTCACACATGCGGGCTCCTCGGTCTGTGGTCAGCAGACTCACAAGGCCTTCCGCGACAGCACTCGTACAAGAAAGACAAGGGACCAACAACCATGCCCACAGTGGGACTCGCACCCGCGACCCTTCGGACGGAGGCACTGCGTCTGCTTACGCTCTAGCGCCTCTGCCATCCAGGTCGGCATTAAAACACACATACTCGTATAAAACAAATAATAAAAAAATGTAACGGATCTAAACAAAAATAAATACGTAAAATGTGCACTATTCGTCCCTTTCTTCTCCATTTCCATCATTTCACTTCACTTTACTTCCCTACATGTCTCCGACCTGGCTGGCTCAGTGCGTAGCGCACTGACTTCGCTGTCGGGAGGTCCGGGTTTGATCTCCGGGCCGACCATCGTGACCGCAGTTTTTGTGGTTTCCCTCGGTCATAAGGTGAATGCTGGGATGGTTCCAAAAGCCCACGATCACCTCTCACCATCATCCTATATACTCCTAATTTACTACTACTACTACTACTACTAAAATAATAATATAATAATAGAAATAATAATAATTATAATAATAAAAAATATTAATAATTAAATAGTTCACAGCGGGACAAAGTTGCTCGTGTCCGGGATCTACCACACATGCGCTCTTGGCAACGTTAAATGAGCAACAGCGATTTGCCACATATGCACTTGGCCATTATGGACGTGCTGATCCCCACACGCTTAGGGAAAACTGCACATCTATACTGGTCAGCGCATCACCAAAACGGCTAACAAGCCAAGGGTGGGCGTTGGCTAACAAACAACTTCACTACATGTCCCTTCGCTACTTAATAGTTTCTATATTAAAGGTAAGAGTATGTACTTGACACGTACTTTTGTTGGTATTTTCTTATCCTGAAAACGCCACTGTACTTCATAGCACATCCCTGCTCTTGCTATCATAGCACTCTATGCTCTTGAGATCCCTCGAACTTATTACTTGCGTGCTTCTAGGAAGGGTCGCCAGCACCTCTGCAGGTAAATTGTTCCAGTCAACAATGGTCCTATTTACAAAGCTGAATTTTTCTATAACCGTTCTTTGTTATCAACGTCCCGTTCTTTGTTATCATCGCCTGTAGGGCGTTGACCGTAATGTTGCCAGAAGGAAAATTACTTACTACATGGCATTGTTATGTATTTTCAGTTTTACGTTTTTGTTTCTGAATATTTTATTTCAATTACTTTTGTTCGCCACGGTTTCATTATTTGCAATTAATTACAGTAAATGACGTTCATTTGTATGACCAAGACTCATTAGTTGTTTTGCCACGTTAGTATACCCCGATTTAAATGTAGCGTCCGTTCAAGGACACGAGCTGGAAGAAGAGGAGGTTACTGCCTTACAATTGGGAGCTTGAGTACCAAAAACTAGTAGAATGCGGCGTCCCCGACGCTGTAAACTGTTTTAAAACTATATTCTTGTGTTGAATATTGTGTTTTGTTTGTGAAAAAAATTGTAGTAACGTTTGTGAAACAATTTGCATGTGTTTGGCAGTGCCCTCCTTGTCTTCCAGCTTGTGACCTTGAAGTGACATCACATTTAAATTGGAGAACTGCGCACCTCCGAAGGCTGACATAGTTCATCATCCCAATGACTCCTATGACTCACATGAGATTGTGATCTACTGTGTCCTTGGGAAGGAACTCATCACGAGAAGAAAATTACATATTTTCCCGGAAGTGCGCTTTAGTGAAATTCAGATCACCGTCCTCGCTTCCCTTCCCATCTAGCGGGCTTTCGTCGCCTTGGAGGACAAATGAAGGGGATTGGGAGAAGGGGGAAGAATGGGCAGATGATCGGGCGACCGTTCTCGCAGCACAGTGGGCCGAAAAGGATCCAAGAAAGCGCACACCAAGACATTGTCAGAAATTGCGAAACGAAAATTTTAGCAACAACGAAAATCATAAAACTAACCCTTATTTCTAAAAACAAAACATAAGATAAATAATGAAGTTCATACTCATTTCACGATCGCATTCTGTTTGCGTGGGAGAAGGCTTGCGTGTTTATTTTCTCCCTTCGTCGGGCAGTAGGTCACAGGGTTGGTTTGCCGCTGCTTTCCTGTGTCTGAAGAGTGTTAAGGTAATCATGTGTGTTGAATGATGATGGGAGATACATTATTAGAGATAATGGAATGGAGGGATGCGTGGGGGAATTAAACGTCATACCACCATGGTAAAAATTCCAGTGCCTTGAACTCGCAGCGTTTGGCTCTGCGTTCTTGCACAGTACTCCAAACTCCTACACTATCAAAACGCGCAATTCGAATATACATTGATTGAATGATTGATGAATTTCGTGTTTCCGTGCGCGTTAACTGATGTGGTGATTAGTCCCGTAAGTGTGGCATATTTTTAATAACGGGAGGTGGCGGTAACTTTCCCCGCTGAATGGTGAGAACTTGTGTGGATCTACATGTCGTCTAGCGGCGTATTCCCCTTCCAGCAACCTTCGAACAGTGGGGCTTCGCCCCAGCCGAGAGTAGCTCCAAGCTTCCAACTGACCTTCGAACAGGACTCCCGACAAGTAAAATCATTGATTTTTTAGACATGTGTCCCGACCTGAAATTGTGTATGTCGGTGTAAGTTTGTGCAAGTAAGGAGTGAAGATAGGAAAAGGAAGCGGAAGGAAAGATCGCGCACGATCCGTGGTCTGTTTTTTCGGGTACTGATACAGCATTTGCCTGGTGTTGGTCAAAGAATTGACGGAAAACTACCGATTACAGCCGCTAGAATTCTCCTCCCCTAGGCGGCTGAATTTGACCTTGCTGCATATCTAGTGTCGGAAATTCTGCCATCGTCGGGGATCGAACCATACGACCTCCCGGTCAGAGGCACTGCAGGGACATCACATGCCCTGAGCTACCTCATCCGGTTTGAATATAGTTATTAATGTCTTTATACTGGGATATTTATTTCTTGGGGCGTGGGGGGCGCGTCATAACAATGGAATATCTCACGGTATTTCGCGTCGTTCTCGGTTGTGCCGCTAGGAGTCGCATGATTACCAGCACTGCACTATTTAGTGGCAATCATGCGGCGCCAAGAGGCACGCTTGAGAACGACTCAAAATACCGTGAGATATTCCATTGTTATGGCGCGCCCCCCAAGCCCCAAGAAATAAAATCCCAAGTATAAACATATACATCGCAATTGCCAGAGGCGCTTAGTATGTGTAGAGATATTTATGACCTCCAACCGCAACCAAGAACAAACAATGTTCTTAACGGCCGGCGGACTATTAAATCCTTAACGGACGTCGGGCGTTAAGAGTGGCTTTCATTCCTCTTTTTTTGGCTGGATTAAATCGATATAACGGTGCGTTAAGAAAAGGATTGAATTTTTACTCTTTTTAATAAACTCCTAAAAGTGCTGTTTCTATGTTTGTATTAATTACGACTGACAATATTGGGTGGAGAGGAATGTGAAAATGGGGGGAGAGGAATGTTGGGGTTTCTTAGGACTTGGATGTTCTAAATTTAATCGTCGATTTTGCTCCGACTTACCAGAACAACTAGTGATCTGTGAAATAAGCCCCCTACGGTTTAATAAATTCTGAATTGATATGTAAATGGATAGGTTGGATATGTAAAAGGTGGGATAGGTTGTCGATGTTTCTAGGGAAGCAATATCTAGAACTGTGATCCCTTAACGTATGAATTCAATCACTATCAATTTCATAATCTTGAAATGCTATGTTGAAATAAATACACAATGTACAATGATTCACCGATCCTCTATAATGCACATTCTTTAAATTTTAAATATTTGTAATAAGTTACAACTTATCCACAGGTTTGCTACGACTATACTGTACCTGTTCATCCGTTCATTTACAAAGTAATGGGACAGTCATCCGTCGTACGTGTACGTAGTTCATTTAAAACGTCTTCCATTTGCATGCGCATTTTTCTATATGAGATTGCATGGGGGCGTCTTTCCATGCACACAACCGTTCTGCAGTACTTCGTTGGACGGTCTCGTTTTGAAAGTTGTCCTGAGTGCGATCCACTCCCGCGACGTTCCAGAGTAACGGTTGCGGCAGACGTAGCCATGAGAGCAGTTCCCACGGAAGTCAAGTTATTTCCTGCCACAATAATGTATAATTTGTAACTTTTATTAATTACTCGTAGAAAGAGTGCATTTTTTGTGTGTATTTGGGTTTCATTTTTTTGTTCTCGTAATTTGAAATATTTTGATTCATTCTACAAATTATTATAAAACCATCATTGTAAGAAATTTTTCACGTTATCATTTGTATTTTGCAGATAGCTTCAGCTGGCACAAACTTTTTTTAAAAAATTCTTTATACTCAAATTCAAAGTGCATTTTGATGGAATATTTGTCTGTTTTACTAAAATTGCTCTCAAATTGTGTTAAATGTATAATTGTGAAGAATGCATGTGTATTCTATTCGAATAGTTTGCTTTCATCTCTCATCATCGTCTGACCCTTGATGATCAGTGACGCAACCTTCCAACCAGAGAAACGCAATTGCAAATCACGAGTGTAAACATCTGATCAGGGTGAGGGGCTATATAAAAGCGTAGACCACCTTCTTTGCCTATATTGTGGGCCCGGGTATGGCACTAATAATCCGCATCAAGTAGATCATAAGAACTGTAGTTTAATGTCAAAATATAATAAGTAAATATAATAAGACCAAAGATATTAGGTCCGGTTTTGGTGTAATTTGTGCGTACGTCTGATCGTCATCAACGTTCAGTACTTCGTTTTGTTCTGTTATATTTGTTTACTAGCTCTTGGGCCTCCGTTGTGCATGGCTTCATTAGCGATAAATAAGTATATGCAGAATGCTTGATTCGTTAAGTGAATATTGTACACACAGTTTCGGGCGATGACAAAACCTCTTCCTTCTTTTTTCTACTTCTCCTGTACCTCCTTTTCTTCTTCTTCTTCTTCTTCTTCTTCTTCTTGTTCTTCTTCTCTCCTTCTCCTCTTCTCTTCTTTTTTCTTCTCCTTTTTTACCTTCTATATTTTTCTTCTTTCTCTTTTGCTTCTTTTTCCCTTTCTTATCGTCTGTTTCTTCTTCTTCTTCTTCTTTTCTTCTTCTTCTTCTCCTTTTTCTTTTTGGCCTCTTGCTACTCCTTCATCTTCTGCATCTTTTTATTTTGCTTCACCTCGTCCTTTAACTTCCTCTCATTATTATTTAGCTTCTGCTTCTCCTTCTTTTCTTCCTTTTCTCTTCCTTACCGCTGTTCCAGCAAATATTTATGCGACATAACAATTGCAGGGGTCACAGCATAACGAAAGTTGTGAAGCGGGTTGCCTAATAAAACTACTGTCAGACGCCAGCAATTGGCGGTGCTGAGCTTTATTAACCGCATTTATTGATGTCTCGTGCGGCCTTCGACCTGGGCTTCGGGCCAGTGTACGCCACCAGCGCCGCGTCTCGCTTGGCCACGCCACGCCACGTGCGGCGCATGCGTCTCCGGCGTCACGCAGCTGGCGGCGGCCGCTCAGAACAATGCCGCTGTGGCCAGCGGAGGGTCGCAGCTGAGGTGGTGGCGAGAGGGGCAGGGGAGGAGACGGCAAATGTTTTCGTGTGGAGAAAGCATTGTAGACCATACATTCAAAAATCTATAAAACAATCGTCTTATCGCGTATGCGTGTTTTGTCTCCTTCAATGCAATCCCAATAGCTATCATAAGATAAAAGTATTTTAATTATGTTCTTCACAGTACCGTCTTTTGGGGAGACTTTGCACCAGGAAACGGTATTTTTGTATTTGTAAAACCAAAATATTTTTTTACATTTTTTCTAATCTTTTACAGACGTAGAAACAACTCCAGAGGTATGTTTTTACATACAAGCCGTTTATGTGTTTTTTATTTGGTAGGAGAGGAAGTTTTTTCTGACATTCCAGGGTAGAGTGACGATGTCCGCTTCCGTCTTTCTTATGAGAATGTAGGCAAATTGGAAAGGATTAAGAGATAGAGTGTCTTTATACCTTGTAAAAACATAACCACTAGTATTTATCAATTTTAATTGTTTATTACAAGTACAAATAACCGTAACTCAATCACTCAATACCATTTATCATCTACCCAGGAGCAATTGAGACTTATATTATTAATATAAATAAGCTTTCTCTTACGCATGATCTTTATACAGTTTTTAACAATAAAATGGAAATCTCTTTCCGGCGAGAAATCTTAACTCTCCAATTGCTGCAAGATAGTTAATGAATTACACTTCTTCCTGATCACTAAGCACTTTCTGACCCCCAACGTAGTACCACAGTGTTTACCTTGTAAGTTATTTCTTATGTTAGATCGTAAAATTTTGTAAAGAGTTGCTGCTTTTATCTCGAAAAGTTTACCTGTTCAAATATCGTCGATACATTCCAGTAAGTCAGGAATTTTTTTTGAAGAAATTTCTTTTCATCAGAATACCTTCTTTAGGGCCTAGTATCTGCCAAACAATGATAAGTTCTCGGCATCGTTAATGATTAGTTAATGAATTACTTTAACATACAATAAATCACACGGTTAGTTTGCAAAAGTATATCAGAGTGATTTTGTACCACATCTGAAATATTTTTCTTCCATGTCTGGAACAATAAATGGTACGAATAAATTGAAGTTTTTATGTTAAGTAATGTGAGTAAACTGTAAATAATTATTATATAATCAGCACTTAAATAAAATATATAATGTTCATAAAATAATTGTGAGAGTTACTCTCCTATAAAAAACGTCTAAAATTGAACTAATTTTCTTATCAGCTCATGCCGTAATAATCAAAAGTACAAGCAGACTGGTTTTGCCGCTTGGTGTGTTCAACGCCTTAGAATTGACTAATGGTTAAAGCAACTGAAAATACACAACGCCAACATTTAGTTTAACAGGCATTCTTTAAAGTGGTGCGTGGTGCAAAGCCCCCCCTCGTGATTTAAATCACCCCAAATAACTGAAGTGAAGTATTCCCTGTATTATATATATATCCTTGTATTTATTCAGTAGTTATTCATTATTCAAAGACCTATGTATCATAGTTAATTCAATTCTCACATGATTTACTGTGAACATAATATTCATTTTCTGCCTTAATCTCCGATAATAAAGTTCTTCCCATTTACGTACCTTCCCTGGCATATCGTTCCAATTGTGTAGCGTACCTTACATATTATTATGATTATAAATTACAATATTTTCTTTCTACAATTTTCTGACTTTATTTCCCCATTGGAGTCTCTCTGTTATCTAATTACTTGAGAGGAGCCAGTAAGGTTACTTGTACTACTTCAACTCTTCTTACTTCGTGGCTATCAACGCCAACTATTGTCGGTCAAGTTATTGGCAGTCTTACATCTGATCCACAGACAAGATAGCTAAAAACACTCCAGCACGTTTCTTTTAATTCTTTCATCATTTAATTCCTCGGCATTTTTTCTCACAGGCATTGGTTCCCGAATAAGTGTTTTGCGTAAATTTTTAGTTTCGTGGCAAAGTTATGAAACAATAGAAAAGTTCAACTGCTATTTGCAGTTTTGTTTTCCGAAGGCCAGTTTATTTCACTAGGCAGAACATGTGTTTATAAATAACTCATCCTGTATTACTTGTATTATAATTTTAAAAAAAACTGAATGACATATCAACATTTGTAAATAATCTTAAATATTGATCCAAGAAACGACCTTTGGTACCTAAGTTAATATGAATGTTTTCTTCAGTTTCTTTCCACGATCGTGAAGGTAACATCGTCATCGGCGGTAACATCGTCAGGGTCTTCACTATTGTCATCGTTATCTCCACTAACGTGGCCATTTTGTTATCACCTCCACCTTACTTACAGTTGATACTTACATTTACCGATACGTACACAGCGCTCCAGAAGTCTTACCGATTGGAGCGAGCAGATGTTTTAGTGAATGGGCGCCAAGAGCTTAAAAGCTATACAGCAATGGCAGTACGCAGGACCATTTCTAAGTTTATCGCTTTTCCAAGTGCTATTAAGTTATATCCCTAGAGAACTCCGAAAAAGAAAATGTTATTAAATTGTTAAACTCTTAAACTGTTTCCTTTCATTCACAACTACTACAATCTGAATTATTATTTGTTTGTCTCGCTGAAGACAATAAAAGCAGTCTAAATTATTTGCAGAGAGAAAGAGAGAGAGAGAGAGAGAGAGAGAGAGAGAGAGAGAGAGAGAGAGAGAGAAATCTACGTAATTGTTTTAAAACTAAATGTTCAGTATATCACATTCTAAGAGACGAAAGTTAACACGTTGTTTGTCCGAACTTTAAAAAATAAAATAAAAGAAGTAAATTATTTCTGTTATTTACAACGTTAGTGTAAATGATATGTTAAATATACTCGTAGATCATATATTTAATACTATTTTATGAAAGAATTAAAATTTCCAAATTGTGGCAGTATAGCAACAAAAACAAATTATTAACAGATAACATTTTTAGAAGACTGATGTATGGTTATCAGTTTTAAATGTGCTAATTTTTATTTTTTATTTCTTTAGAAGAAGCATTATTTTAAAAGAAGTTTCTAGAAAGTTTTACCTGCATTATGTCCCTTTAAAATCAGTAAAGTAAACCCTCACTAACTCACGGAATGCCATAAAATGTTCTTCACTGTCCATGGTCAATTGAAGAGCAATCATTTTAATGCAGAAAACAGTAAAAACCCGGAAGCTTTGGAACTGATCACTTCAACTTTTCTTTTCAGAGACACAATATTGCCATTAGAGCATCCGGAGATCTGGAAAATAAGGGAAAGTATAATTTTTTCCGGCTGTTCCAAACAATGTTGATCTAAGACAACTCGCTCAATTTGAATTTACATCTGTAAATGCATTCCATCCGAACCTGCTTAATGTTGCATGTGTGTGGTTCATTGTTCATTCTCTCTAATGTGCGGATGAGCAATATTTAGTTTTTATGATTTTTAATCCCTTATCTTGTTTTAATAAACATAGATGTTCTGATACTAAGTCTTGTATTTCTAAGTTGTTCTCACATTCCGTTTCGTTCATAAGTGTATTCAAATATTGCTCCTGAAATGAGGAAATTAAAATTCCACACATCTAATTGTCAGACAACAATAAACTTCGTTCATGTATAAGTCAGGAAATAAGTGTCGCTGAGTAATAAGGGCGTTTACAATGTACGCAGAATCCAACTTCAGAATTTATTTTTCTGTGGAAACTTACAACTAGAGAAAAATACCTTTGGCATACTCGTAGTTTTCTCAATGATATATATGTTTGAATATTTGATTAAACATTTTGACCAACTGCTTATACGGTAGTTCTAATCTGGAGTCGAATAGCAGTCTTTTTTATGCACTCCATGTCTTACGCAAAGTCTTGAAACCTTTTAAAAACAAATATATATGAGAGGAAATCCCAAACTCTATCTTTGATCCTATCCAATAATAATGAGATCCAGTATCAACGGGAATTTTCACCAATAAACTATCTGATAAATATATATTACGATACTTAATTCGCCGTTACTCAAGCTTTTAGAAAAATCTAACAATTCTGGATTTATTTCTATAGCATTGACATCTTTCACACGCGGGCATAACGCTTGAGTATGACTGAACTCTGCATCCGTTCATCGTTCATATCAGTTCTGAGAAGGGAAACAACATGAGATGGCGCTGATTATTGCGGCGCCTCGCGTGAGATATTTTCTCACATTCGAACAATCGCGTTATATTTCGATACGATTATCACCTTCACTCTCCTCCCAGCTATTTCCTCTGCTTTGTGTTTTGTATACTTGTGTGAAGATCAGAAAAGCTGTGTGTCTCATTTTGATCTGTTTTTTTATACCTTATATCAAAGGTAATATTCGTGGATTTTGCAAAAATATCTTCCGCCAACCATTTCTTGTAGTTTCTTTTTAGACTAAAACGTTATGTAATAATAATAATAATAATAATAATAATAATAATAATAATAATAATGTCTTTATTTCTGGCGAGGCTGTATGTATGTGTGCTTATGTAAAGAAAGCAACCAGAGATAAAAGGAGATTCGCTTATTGTCCGAAGAGGCAAACCAGGTTTACTCAACAATCTTGTAATATTTGCTCCAAACCCCTTTGTAAAGAACACACAAAAAGATTATTTGTTTGCAGTTACTGTAGTTCTGATAAAATATATTTTAGTCCCTAGATGATCCAATGTGGTGAAATTATAGTTTATTGCATTAACTGTATTCTATTATTTTCCTTTCTTAAATAAATTTGCTTTATATAATACTTCATTTCTCGATTCTCTGTGATTTTCATTTGAGTGCTTATTATAAACAAACATTATAAGCCTGCATGTCATTTGTATGCATAATTACATCTATACGACATTAAGAACACAAGAACAAATATCTCGGAATATTAATTCACGAATTTGATTTATAATAAAAAAATCAATGCAACATGAACAGTTGTTAAATAAAATCTAACACGGGAGTAATCACGTAACAAAAATATGCGCGAGTAACGACGGGTTAAGATACAGACCTTGACAGAATAAAAGTAGTTCTAAAATATTAAGTTAAATCTTAAGGTTTAACGATGCAATAAACTCGATTGTATTAGTATAGGATGCTGGGTGTAATCAGCCCCTCTTCTAGAGCAATAAGGATCACTCAAAACTCCATGAACATTCAGAAATAATTTATTTTTCAGAAAATTGTTTAAAAGCGTCGCCTTCTCTTTCTGATTTTATTCCGTGTAATTATCTAATCTTTTTAGAGCCTCCAGTACAACACGCTCCGTAGAAGATGCATTTAGTATTTGCAGAATTATCTTCTACTCCATTTCATTTTTAGGGTCAGCAACTTAAGTGAATTGCCAAACATTATAACATATTTTGCTAATCGGTTCATATTGCATGATTTAGAAGCTAATTACATTAAAAATATGTTATAAGAGTTTGTACAACAGGTACCAAGTTCAGTGTTCATGAAGAAAGTAAAAGCGACAGAAGCAGGAAGAGCAAGTGTCAAGTTGTTACGTATTGATCTACTCGCTTGTCCTGACTAACTAGTTATTGACGACACTTTTCCAATTGCACATGAAATGAGATGAGAGTTCGCTTTCGGGGAAACTAAAAATAAGGGAAAGGTCAAGGGATATTACAAAAGACGGGTAAAAGTATCACGGCGTTTTGTTGTTTTTTAAAAATATTTTTTTAATAATTTGAGATATATTTGCATTTGTGTTAAATTTCTGCAAAAATATTTTATTGCAATGGGCATGAAGAGGAGGCAGGGATTAGAAAGTGAGCATTTTGCTGTTACATTCACTAAATGCACACAAATGATACAAATGTGGACATTAATTTTAAAGTTTAGAAACTTACGTTTCCTATTTTATTGTTAATTTCATTTTTAATCAAAATCGGATATCAGTTTTTCAACGTCATACAATACAGAATGCGCGCTGGGGAAACGACAATTTGGTAACTCAAAATCAATGTTACACTTTATCAGCAATAAAATTGTTTTACTTCTACAAAGCAGCGGGAACTCGAAAGCAAAATTAAGCTTCTTCACGACCGTTGCGTCACATTAAGTATCAGAAGGATGAAGCTTGTGATACTGAATGTTACTTCAACGTGGCAGTTGTAATATACTATTACAGTAAACGTATGTACAAATGTTTTAACGAAGATTTTATTACGTTAAGAAATTAAACATATTTCTTCGGAAGATGCTAACATTACAGAATTTACCTAAGATCTGGTACACTTCTCAGGCGTTTGTATTTTCTGCGAGTTGGAATAAGAATTTACAGAATTTGGGTTTACACATTACCATGCGCTATTGTGCAGATATTTTCATTCAACTTACTTGGCTAATGATGACCGTAATATCAACTGTGCAGAAATTACTGATTTTGCAACCTTAATTTAATGTATCGTGCATTGCATTTAGTTTTATATCAGTAACTGATTGCTAAATAAATAAAGTTCAGATATGGTTTTATTGATAATCGGAATTATTATTCTTAACAATGGTATGGCAACATGATCAAGATAATGTAATACTCGTGACAATGACTCTGATGTACACTTTTTTAATTAAATTTATTTATAATGGTGGCATAAACATCTGGGTCTTGAGCGACCACAAGTTTGTGATACAAAGTTACATGTGTTTACAAAGTATTTCTGTAGTAAGTTACTGTATGACTATAAATAAATTTGTATTGATTGTCCATTCTTTACTGCATAAAGAAAGGTTCCATTAATTATAGACAATCAGATCATGTGATAATAAAATATATTTAATACCAAGTTGAAGAAAAACGAAGTTTGAGTTTTACAGGTTGGAGTTTCACAACGATTCAGAGATCATTTCTCCTGACCCCCTGCCTCTTTATTCTATTCGTTTGTTTTACTTACTATTCACAAACGTAAAACTATATTTAATAAAGCCAAAATGTACCTGATGATGGAGACAAATGATCTCTGAAACGTTGTGAAACTCCAACCTGTAAAACTCAAACTTCGCTTTTCTTCAACTTTGTATTAAATATATTTCATTATCCCATGATCTGATTGTCTATAATTAATGGAACCTTTCTTTATGTACTGTATGACTAATACAGGTTATTATACCTACTTTACATGATTATGGATAGGTCTGACACTTGACCTGGAGGAAGGTATCAAATAGGTATTCTTTTATTGACACATGATCTGGGTTTGAAATAGTATTAGCAGTATAATCCATAGAGTTGCAAAAGAAAATTAAATGTCAACAATAAGCATCTCAACAATAATAATTTATGTAGTAACAGAGATTAACTCTGCTGCAGTATTTTGTAATGATTGGGTGATATACATTATTGTGTATGTATAGTTATATATTTACACTTACATTATCACACATACATTTGCTCAGAGTTCGACTAAGAGGAATAAGAATCCAATGGATTTTATTTATTGTTTTTGTTATTTGTTGTACCATGTATTTGATATGGCAGGTGATGTCATTGAACAATTTATCTCAACATTTACATTCAAGTTCTGGGTTTGAGATAGTAATACCAATATAAAACATAGGTTTGCATAAGAAAATTTAATGTACACATTAAGCATCTCAAGAACAACATTCATGTAGTGGCATAGATTAACTCTTCTGCAGTATTTTGCAGTGATTGGGTGATATAAATTATTGTGTATGATGTACACATTTGGGTATAAAGAAACGCATTGACTACTGCGACGGTCATCAGCTCTTGTGTTATGAACTAAAACTAATGATGCTAAAACAGTACGTACCTTTGTGCCGTGTATTCATGCAAAATTGCGCGAAAATGCTTAAATTTTCCAAAAATTGTACATTAATTTATTTCAAAATCTATCGTTAAGGGACATACTTCATTAAGTAGATAATCTATCTTTAATATTTTAGTTCTAGGAAAACTCCGAAAAAAATTGAACATTTGCAATTTTCGAAAATAAACGTAGATCTCATGTTCGTTGAATACCTAATCTTTCTCTTAAACGTCCTTTACACTATCCAATAGCAAAATTTAATAAAAAACGATGGATTTTTTTTGAAAATTTGGAAAATGTCGCAAGAGCTTCATGTTAAGTACTCCCCAAAATTAAAATATCAGTTTCAAATTGAAGGGGCCGCGACATCAGTCAGATCAATTGGGAAATATCAATTTTGCATAAAATCAGATGAACGGTTTAGCCGTTAGCGTGATTCACAGATAGACAGACAAACAGACAAGTTGACAGACCTACAGAAGGACAGACGGGAGGACAGGCAGACAGACGTTTTGCCTTCATTCGATTTTTCAGTATCAAGGACACACATGGATTCTGGTTTCCTCTCATGTTAAAATATTTTTGTTCTAAATTTAGTAGCTGTATTTATCCACTTTTTCGTTACGGGGTTCCTGAAATCAGAGTTTTTTCTGCTGAAAATTCGCCGTTTTTTCGCGCAGCATTGCATAACGTTCTCTCTACTGCGTGAGCGGTACCGAGAAAGTAAAAATAGCAATGACGCATCGACGAGGGTGGGGTGCTCATGGGGCCTGAACATACAAGTTGCATCCAGAAAATACGTTACCCTAGGTCTTCAACAAAAGAAATCTGTTTCATGAAAAAAAAACTTTATTGCAGAGGATACAGCAAATGTTGCACTATTTTCCCACATAATTGCCATAAGAAGTGAGACGTTCGTCACACCTTAGGATTACAATAACATTTGTATCCCTGTGCCTTAGAAGTCCACCGCATCGCTGGGCGGGGGGGGGGGCGGCGAGTACTGTAGGTTACGTGGTCTAACACCTCTCAACAGAACTGCTGCAGATTTGTTGTAGACCGATCCGTGTAATCGCTGAGCGTTATCCTGCAGGAAGACAACACTGGCCGTGAGCATCCCGCGTCCCTTGTTCTGAATGGTACTTCGTGGTGGCGATCAGACCATATTGAATTGACCGCCACTATCAACGAGCGTCGACAAGCAGCTCGTTTCGTCGCTCTGCAGCAAGAGGGCGTCGCGGGAGCAGTGACGCAAGAACTCCGTGACGGCCAGCCAGCGGGGTTTAGGGGTTGCTACCCCACCTTCCCCCTCCCCTCAAACTTGCATAGAGGGGCGGAGCAGGAGCCGCTGATAACCGGCGCGCCCGGCGGCCGCACGCCATTTTGATAGCGATTGCCACGTGTGTTGAACTGCCTTTAAGGAACATTGTTTAATAGTACTGCTACATTTGTGAACTGTATTTGGATTAATTGTGATTTGGCTTACGACTAGGCATTTTCTCCCGGAGTTCTGATTAATCTAATATTTTCTGCCATCCTTGGTTCACAACACGTAGCAGATTCTGTAAGTATTGCACAGTAATGTTCAGCGTTCACCGTCTTACCTCTGGCCAGGAATTCTACGAGCAGTATGCTCTTTCTGTTCTAGAAGACCGTGCACTTCCCTGCCCGCGACAAGATCTGCTTGCATTTGGTTGTGGTAAGAGATCGTGTGACGCCAATGAATTGACTGCTGCTTTGATTTCTGAGGTAAAGTGTAAATCATGTTTTATTGCATGTGACCGTCCGATTCAGAAACGCATTGCCTAACATCAATGTATATCTCCAGAAATGTCAATGGTGATTTCACGCGCTTTGCTTTGTATTTGGAAGTCACTTGATTCGGCACCAATCTCTCACATATTCTTAAACAACAGATGTTTCGTGAGAATTTCTTGGCATTCGCGACGGGGCATTTGTGCGAAATGGATAATGCGTTCCACAATGGTAAATCGCACTGCTACACTTGCTCTATCAGATCGTTCGTGACGAGGGCTGGACGCCGTTGCTTTCCACATCATTCTGTCGTGCTTCGTACACTAGCCACAGGTGACGATGGATTTACATACATTTTGCGTTGAAAATCTTTATTACAGAATGAACCGCGAAACCGGTGGGCGATGGAATTAAACAGCCATTTTCATCCGTTCTACTCGTGTTATCTGGCGCATACGATTGCCACGTCATTTGTCTCTCGCGCACTTGTACTAGTTTTTCCAAATATATGGACTGCTGCCTGTTACTCATAGGGGAAATTTACTTTCTGGATGTGCTACATATTTTAACTATTTATATACTTTTACTGATTTATGATTTGAGTCAATGTTGTAGATAATTAATAAAAGGGGTGAGTTAGAGTTTGAAAATTACGATATATTTTAGTTAATAAAGTTGAGTTTATGTTGAATCATTGTTACAAATTAATACATTCTCATATTTATTAATAATTAGAAAATTATTCTAAAATTTATTTGTATTTCATGTTGGCAGGTACATGGAAAAAACTGAATTTTTTTCTTTTGAAACTTATTTACGTGAACAGTACATTTAACTTGAAATATGGAAAATATTTGTTCAATAGTAACGAAAATAATTCAAGATATCTCTTTTATTCCGAATAAATAATTTATTAACAAATAAATATTACTTTTACATACAGCAAAAATGCATCTTTTTATAAGAAAGAATCAGTCTATTAAATCTCAATACCGCCTCTGATAAACAGGAAATATAATTGTTTAATGCTCGTATTACATGCGACATATCAAGTGAGGCAGTTGCAGCTATTTTCGTTCATACAGACTTGCAGTCGACATTTCTTTTATTTCCTTGAAAGTGAACATTTCTTAAACGAAGCGAGCACCGTGTCGTTTCAGGCCGGTTCCATATGCTTCTGCGTTGCCTGGAACAGCCGCCCGTGTAATCTCGACCACCGAGGCGTGACAGGTACCAGAGGCCTTGAGGCATCGGCCACTGCCCCGCAGCCGCCGTGCCCGCCGCCCCCGCCTGTGCAAACGCAGTCTGCGTTGTAAAGTACCCACGCTCACGACCTTGCTGGCAAGATGCGCCTCTGTCGCGGTCAAGGGCAGGAAAATCCGGACTGGGTTGACTGACTTGATTGTGAACGTGCAAGGTCGGAGAGTCTCGTTGAAACATGCGTCGCACTTCAAACATTTTGCGATCTTGAGCTTTGAGACCAAACAGTTTTTTTTGTTGAAAATAAATATTGGCATAGTGATTTTGCATTATGATTTGGGTTTTATTAACATAAAGTTAAATACGAATAAATGGCTGTGTGGGACCGACCAATATTTTGTTTGGTGAATAAGGATTACCTCGATAAGGATATCCTCTTTTAAAATACTGTCCTGTGTTTATTTACCACTTTCCGATCCTTAAATTTGAGCATTCTTCGTGGATGACTTCATAAGACAAATATTTGAAATTGTTCGACTGCGATTGTACGACTATCTTCTTCAGTCTGTACATTATCAAATTAGTTTGCCAATAATAGATTAATTAATATATCATTTATTACAATATTTACGTATATATTAATACTTCAACTTGTCTCTTCATGGTCTTATGGCGATGATCATTTTTCTAAATAAATATAGGAATAACTGAGTTACCGGAGGGTTATGAAAACGTTTTTAGATATTCATTATTTTTATTGTCTTGGCTAAATCAAAGCAACAAAGTAAATCTCCGTGAGATGTATTTTTCACAGATCATGCGCAACATTCCGTACAATGAGGAATACCGAATCAATTTCAGAACGCCAAAGGTGAACATAAATGTACTTTGACGAACAATATTTCGAATGTTAATTGCAATGAAATATATAATTATGTAGACTAAGTGCTCGACAAATTCTGTGTGAGACTTGTAATAATAGTATTCTGTGTCCAAAGTCTATCTATTCTGAAGATCTGTGTCACAAAATAATTTGATTATAAATGCAAATATCACTTCGTGCTGCTGTAATGGAAATTACTCAGGAGTTTTTAAGTGTGGTTTCTGGAGAACGGCCAAGACTTTGCTTGTAACATAACTTTCCGCTGCATACAAGGACTTGGTCACATCTGGGGATGAATCATCTATTTAGGGGAATACTGTGTCAGCAAAAACTGAGTGTCATCTACGAATGCAATTGAGTCTCCGTAGTTACAGTGAGATATTACATCTTTCTTTGAATCAGGAGGTGTAAACAGAAGTTTTGCAGGATATTTTTTTAGTTTTTTATTCGCATCTATTTATTTTTATCTCACATATATCTATTTTTATTCGCATATGGTTATTAGCAACTACTTGTGTTCCAATACAATGCAATACAATAGAATGCATCAGTAGAAAAATAAGACGGTAAAAGTTTCAATCATCTTACAGTAGTGAGAACAATTCAAAACTACAGTGACAATTCACATGTATTCATTGGAGTTAAATGCACAGAAATAAATTAATGGCTTTACAAAATTTAATGATTATTTCTTGATATTCTTTGGAATGGAATATTGATTCATGACTATCCAGTTAATTCTCTTCACTGTTATATCTGGAACATACTTTGAAAATGTGATGAAGATTTAGATGAGTATTGCACTTTGCACATGTGGGGGCAAATTTTGATTAAATGGGGGGATTTTTTGATTAAATGAATATTTTGGTGACATTAATGATAGTTTTACAGTGTTACCTTCAGCAATATTCAAAAATTTGATGTTCACCTAAAACGAAACTACCGCCAATATTTTTACCATCCTTTGATACACACAAATGGAAATTTTAAAGAACAATTGCAGCAGTCTTTGAACCGTAATTGTATAAACATTGCCTCTATTTCACGCAAGATTATTCAAAAAGTGTTCACATTTTTCAAAAATTATACGCGACCTAATTTCAAGATCTGTTTAGCAACATATTATTTCAATAAGGAAAAAAATCCCAGTCTTCAATATTGTAGTTGTAAGAAGACACCGAAGTATTTGTTTAACTGATGCAGTATTCCAAATTTTCGTATCATTTTCTCAAGTATTTTTAAATCCTAAACAACCATGTTTGCTTTAAAAATAGTTCAGTTCCATAATACATGCATTCACTGGCTATTACATGTCTGTCAGTAAATACATTTACTATCAAGCTGATAGAATATATTTAAAAAGAGGTAATACTAAAAAAGAACCAAAAAAGGAGAAAATTACGAATTTGATTGAAAAATGCAAATATTTGATTGTGTTATTTTGCTCACTCTCATATTGCGCACGCAGACTGAATTTTCTATCTTAAGTGCGTCACAGTTCACGACACAGCTGACGTGAAGTGACATAAAGGCCAAGGAAGAGGTTGTCCGTCATTAAATGCTAGTTATTTGCTTGTTGCGTCATGAACAAGCAGGTTTTTCTATATCATTGGTTTATAAAGAATTGTGGTTCTCTATAAAACACCTCACTATATTATTGCAGTACACACGAAATGTTTATTTGAGCAATACACATTTTTTTAAACCTTTTGTCATTTTGTTCAGCCACATTTTTTCTTCTGCTGGCCACTAATTTACTAATCTATTTTCACAACTCACTTCTTTAAAACGTTTGTTATTATTTACTTTCACAAATTCATATTTTCAATTTAGGTAAATTTATGGCAATGAAGTGAAGAAGTTCCTTATGGAACAATGAGCGAAGGCAGTTAGAAAGTAGAACTTAATTTAATGTTTTAATAGATTTAAAGTATTAAAATATTTAATTATTTAAATGTAAAAGTGGAATTCATCGCAGGGACCAGTATTTCTTCAAATGGTTAAAGTAAACAGCTTAAAAATGAATTATTGAATTTACGTCGATTTTGCATTAGGTAATATCTCGATTACAATTTTCCGAACAATTAATATTTCTCCGAAAATTTCAGTAACGTTTGTTATGCAAGTACAAAGAGGTATACTGGGTGGCCTTTGTGAAAAGGTTCAAATCTGACGCGGAGCACAGGATCCTCAGCCTCTCCTTAAGAGGAAAGAGAAGTGAGCCGATCACTGGCTATACGAACTCTCTCCCGATTGTCAGTAAAAAGTTCGCGAGTGTGAAGGAGTGTTAACGCTCTAGAAAGTCGGGGAAAGAAGTGCGGCTGAAGGCGCCTCTCGCCCTGTTGTTGCCAGTTGTGTTGATGTAAAAGAAAAATCGAAGTATATAAACATGCTCTATAATTGTCATGTGCAATTCCTCCATTTTCTCGACTTCGCTTCTATTTCATTCATCGTACGTATTGAGATGCTTTTCACTTTTTTCCGTTAATCAAAAATATAATAAACCTACTTAATAAAATAAAATGAAAAATATTCATTTAATGTGAAATTTCTTAACGTTTAATATTTTCAATAAGTTCTCTTATACAAATCTATGGTGTATGCCATAGAATCATTGGCCCTGAACAAACATTAAATGAATATTTTTCATTTTATTTCATTAAGTAGATATATTATATTTTTGGTTAAAGGAACAAGTAAAAACCATCTCAATATGTGCGATGAATGAAATAGAATTGAAGTGAAAGAAATGAAGAAATGGTACATGACAATTACAGAGCATGTTTATATATTTCGATTTTTCTTTTACCTTTTCTTATTTTTTAAATTTGTAAAGTTTCAATTTTTTGAAATTCAAAATAAGATAACATTTATTCATTAAAAACGTATACAATATTGTTTTTTAAACGGAAATAACGAAACGTCTAGCTAAATCCATAATTTTAAATAACTATTTCTATGAATGTGTTCTTCACACTTCAAAATAATAATCCTTCCTTCAGGTCCAATTTCATAGTCTCTGAATTCACTGTATTTACTGTCCCGAATATTTTACTCCTTTTAATTTTACATTGTACTGTCCTCAATCAATACTCCTTCAATAAGACATTGCATCTTTTACTTCAAATGCTCCATTTAATTGCACTACATTGATTCAAGCGTTCTATAAAACTTTACGTCTTCACTCAAAACGTTTTTGTAACTTTACTCAAGAACAATACTTTTTTGTGACTTTTGATTTTCGTCCTTACACCCAGGTCGATAATCTCCAGGATATCAAACATGATCCACCTGAGAGTTTATATTCCAACAGGTTGTATCTACAATTGACGACAGATATGGCCGAAATATTTATAACATCTAAATACGATTCATTACAATATGGAATTTGTCTACCAATAAGCCCGCTCGTCAGTCACCTTACAACATCGAAATTAAAAGGTTGATCAGAATAATTTGTGCAGGTGCATCGAATATTTTTGTTAATATTTATTTTCATAAAATGGAAATAACTTGGCCCTGATAGTGATGAATTAAGACTAAAGTTTTCAGTTTGTATCCTTGAATAAGAAGAAACTTCTGAAACTTTTGAAATTCTGGTAATGTAATCTAAAAAGAACAAAATTTTGGTGATAGCGTCTGTTTGTGCGGACGCGACGAATTTATACAAAGGTCTGGCCGATGGTCATTTTAAACATAGTTGTTTGTAACCAGAGGAGATATTTTCTCTTTTTTATTACGATAAGCGTAAAAAAATAATTGAATTTTATTGATAAAAATTCATTACTTTATGAATGTCATAAAACAGCGAACCTTTAAGTAGTAAACCATACAACCAGCAATATGCTACCATTCCAATAAACACCGTTTAAAAAGGTTCGCATTCTTTGTCCTACGGACTGGAGGATCATGCGGCCAAAGCGATTCATTGGAAATCGATGGAAAAAAATCTCGTTGGTTTTTCAACGCCGTATAATATAGCGGTATATTGCATTGCTGCCTCCCCCCCCCCCGCGTCGCGAACTTCCGGCGCGCCCTTCCTTCCGGTGGCGGCGCTTCGCTGGCGTTCGCTCGACTCGATTCCGCTGTTCAGGGGGCTTCCCGCTTTCCCCTCTTTAACATGCGCCCGCCCCCCCCGCTCCCCCCTCGTTATCGCAATGCGGCGCTCAAAGGGGCGTTTAGATTCAATCCAGCCGCCGGTAATTCTCATGTAAACGTACTGAAACGGCTCCGCGCTCTGAAGTGCAAATTTTATTGTGTTTTTCGTGGTACTGCAAGTTATAAGGAAATAGATAACCCAATATCTACTCTATTATATTGCATTTTGAATATTATCTAAGATTATTGTATTTGTAACTTGCCACCGGACAGTAGTTCATTTGCAAGATAATAAACTTATTATAACTCGACCAAGCGAAGAATGAAGGATGCGATTGCGGCGCGTCGTGGAACTAACAGTGTAAATACTAGTCTGTACAGCCAATTTCGCTAACAAAAGTTGCCAGGAGCGTGAAGCGGGTTCAGAGCCTGCTACTACGGAATCACTGTAGCCTCCGTCATAGAGGTTTTGAATCAGCTGATAAAATATAACTTCAGAAACACATCATGCAAGACTTGCACTGACTGTTTAATTTTTGTCCTTTTAAGTTGCTTTTTCTAGTCGTTTGCGTTTTAAGTCTTTTTTTTCACCGTCCTAGTACAAGAAAGTAATAAAAAATTTTATTTATATTGGATTTTTAATACTTATTCATTGAATTTAAACATTTTGTATTCTTCATTCATATTATTTTCCATAGGCTTTAGGCGGTTTGTTAGGTAAGCTAAAGTACCAAACCATTAACTTTACTGACATAAGTATCTACAATATTCTTAATTATTATGGTACTTACTTCTTACATAAAAATAATTTTATTTGGCATATATTCTGAGAAACTACTCAAGTCAAACTAAACGATTTATATGAATGTTACTGCTCGTCGAAAGAATTAGTTTCAAACTTTTGAATCGTTTTGCAGAGAAAAGTTATTTTTATTTCTTACAATATGAGGTGCAGACATGTCCAAATACAGTTAAAATATTAATCGGCAAGATATTAGATTTGCAACGAAATAAATGACGCTTTTTTCGCAATAGTTTGGCACGGTTCCATTTTCATTTTGAATTGAGTATCCTTATATCTCCGTCTCTGTCGTTTTGGCTGTAAACACAGATGATGGCGCGCTCCTGTAAACCTCATTCCCGACTTGGTCTAGCTATACTTATATTATTTCTTATTCAAGAGGAATGATAGTTTGTACAGTTCCGACGATCGAGAGGTTGCGGAAAGTCAGGTTGGGTGAGTCGAAGAAAGAATCAGACCTAAAGCAACCTAATCAAAAATCACAAACAAATTTCAAGTTCGCAACTACAATATTGGTAGTGTTTTAAGGACTCTGACAGTTCTCTCGCCACGTGCTGTGGTACGTCGTGACCTGCTCTGAAGCAATCTGCTTGCAGAATTTGTTTACTTTCTCACAGCCAGGGTTGAGCGTTGCCGCTTATCTGACTCGCACAAAGATGTGGAGACGCATTACGGCGAGATACGGCAATAACCATCCCCAGATGGTCGAAACGTTGGCAACACAGCCTTCGACGCTGCGTCACCCAAACAGTCAAGATCATCCACATGACTTCGGCCGCGGAAGCATAAGACTTCATCCAACAACATGGTTTCGAAGACCGGGAGTTCTATGGCTCGAGTCCAAATGGACACTATTTAATGACACCAAATTAAATACCAAAGACGAACTGCCAGGGTGACAATTCTAGCTCGAATAGGCCGTTTCTGTGTTGTTTTTTTTTTGGTCCATTTCAATTCCTTTAGCAACAGACTATGCATACATCGCGTGCGGTTTTTTCTTTGCCATTCTCATTAACCATCCCCAGAAATTGACGATAAGTTAATCCCATATCCCCAAGCATCCCAACTTCACGATCTCGAAAAATTTCGGCAGCGTTGCGAGTACATGGATATCGAACCAGAGAGTTACCTGAGCTATAGTCATCGGAAAGAGATGCTTTTTTTTTTTTCAGGAATGTGATTTCGCGGATGTGCACCAATAATTTGTGCGATGCTGCAATGAGAATTGGCATGGATTGCTGGTTGACTTCTTAGGGGAACACATGACATAAAGACTGGTTGAGCTATAATTTGAACATCGCATTGAGGAAAGCAATCTAATAGGTCCAACAGAATCCTCGTAGGAGTAAAGTAGAGTAGAGTCTGAGATTCACCATTAATAGACACATTCATCACAAGCGTTATGTTGTCTATGGCCAGTTTTCAAAGACAATTGTAATTATCTTCTTTACTTCCTTTTTACATTTATTAATTGCAAAGAACTTAATTTATCAATTTGAACATTTATTAATATTAAATATTATTAAATAAAACATTTATTAACATTATATGTAATAAATTAATGTAAAAAGAAAGGAAACAAAGAAAATTAATACAATTGGCTTTCAAAATTGACCAGAGATGACGTATAGTTTACATAGAATTATCAGACATATTCTTAATCATAAATATTATCTCTAATAAAGATTTAAATTTCAAATAATTTCAGTTCTCATTTTTATATCGTGATTGCTGAAAATAAAAATATTCTTGCGGATGGTTTCAAATTTTGACCATTATTAGATCTCCACCGTTGACTTCGTAACCGGTTTATAATTATATAATCTGGAGAGTTTCTCTATTCATAGCCGAAATTATTAACATTCCACGAATTATAAACAGACGTTTTGTCTTCAATCGATTTTTTGGTATCAAGGACCTACAAAACAGATATTCTGACTAGACATGTTAGGGGAAATAATTTACTGAATAAAGGGACAAGTTTTATCTACTGTATCTAATTTTTCGCTACCAGTCAATAAGAGTTTTTGAAAATTCAAAGTTTTTTCCCCACAGGCTTCAAGGTCAGTAGGTCTACAAAAACTGGATTAATTGTATTAAGGTCTAACAGAAAAAATGTGTACTAAAAATGTGGTCTACATTTATATTAGGCCTGATGGTTAAAGGTCCACAGCTAAAAAGTCTACCAACAAAAATGTCTACAAACTACGAAGTCTATCAGAATTACAATACTCTCTGTTCTGCGTAGTCAGTAGAGAAAAAGTAATTAAATAATTCCGAAACCCCCACCCTAGAAATTTGTAATAATTATTAGGGAAAACCTGCATATTCTGTATGATTTACTTATTACTGACGAGGATTTATACCTGCAAATTATTTTCGGTTCCGGTGATATCTCATTCTGCTAACATTTTTTGCGTTTATAATTATTGTCTTTTTAGCAATTTACCTTCTTCAAATAACCAATTAAAATTTTAAGTTTAGAGTCATGAAAAGAGTGAGCGATGCATCAAATAATTTGTGTGACTCCTTCCGGGATAATTGTCATGTCAGTTTACACCTTGGTTCTCTGGGGCGATAGGTGCACATATTATCTTCCATTTGTTTTCTGGATTACAAGGACAAGGCGAACAAGGACACCAGTGTCTCTGATTCACGCGATAAATCCATTTCTGGAAAGCGTACAAAATGGACGGTCTCACAAAGAGATGTTACTTGTTGGAGTGACTAAGGATTTCTTGGAAGATTTCTTAGTTTTTATATTCACGTTTGTGTATTAAATTCTTGAATTTTTATTCATTACACAATTAAATTCTGTAATTTGCGCACATATACATTTGCGTGTTCTTTGTAATGTGTGTTGGACTGTGTACGTACTGAACATAGTATTTCCTTTGATTAAAATGCAATGAATAACAAATAAATGAAATCCATAATAATGTTACGATTGTATTTATTATTAAATCAAGTTTTTAAAATGAATATTTCTTTTGATAACTTCCTGTATGTCAGAGTTTCTGATATGTAACTTCTCCCTGATGTCGAACATCGATCATTCTTTATTTTTAATTTCCGACAACGCTTTTTGATTCGTGATGATTCCGCATTTGGTCGTTGAATATTTCTTTCACATGCGAAAATGTTACAAATTAATTCAATTAATTTAGTTGTTGGAGAAACAAACGCTACATTGGAAGCCAATAAATAAAGTTATTTACGGAAATGTAATTTTTATCAATAACCGAGTAATATTTTTATTTTCTCCTTTAAATAAACTTACGTAATAAAGAAAAAATAAGGAACCATTGTAACTCTGAGTGAGAAATAGGAGATTTTTCAATATGTGGTTTCCAAAAAATGTGGAGAAATATTATTCCTATATATGTATTTTCGAAAATTT
Source organism: Acheta domesticus (assembly GCA_031308135.1). Lineage (NCBI taxonomy): Eukaryota > Metazoa > Arthropoda > Insecta > Orthoptera > Gryllidae > Acheta > Acheta domesticus. The sequence continues at coordinate 169,573,322 of JAHLJT010009419.1, forward strand.
CAAACAAAAAATAACATTGTAAAATTACAATATTGACAAATGATATTTTTCCTTAATAAAATATCTTCTTTAAACTTGATCATCAAATAACGTAAAAGAAAGTCTCTGCAATTTTGAAAATTGCAAATGCAAATGCAAATGATCAACTTCATTTAAGCATCACGATAATTTAACTGTAAGACTGATAGTTAATGTGACTAACATATATGTAACGCGTGTTAACTCAAAGGATTTGAGTTCGTGCGGAATAATGTTTCTTGGTTGAATTTTTTTACTTTCTCGTACTCTTTGCAGGAAAAGAAAGTATTGTAAGTAGTATTTAGTATTTTTACTTTCTCGCCTTGCAATGCACGTACAAAGTAAAGGAAAAGTAAGAAACCATCGTAACGCTTTGAGAGAAATCGGTGATTTTTTTTTTCACATTAAATCTCGAATTGGTAGGGGGGTTCTGGTTTCGAAAATATGGATAAAGTTTGTTCCTGTATATAACAAATTACTTCCTCTAACACGTTGTGTACTTATAATCCATATTTTGAAACTCGTTAATAACAAAAAATCTGTTGATGAACTTGGGGCAATAACATATGCCACATTTCTGTTGAAATTGGGATATTAGTGTATTTCTGTGCCCCAAATTTGTCTCTAGATGTTGCGTTTGTATTTCAAAGATCTTCCGCAAATTTGCAGTGTAATTCATAAATTATTGTTCTTTATCGCAATGTGTAGAAGGAAATGTTTAAAACTTTCCTTTTCTTTCCTTTTCCTCAACACTTCGTGTAGTGTCATAGCATTTTACACATACTCTTTGAATAAAATCTGCTGAGTAAGTTCGTGTACAATTTTTCAAAAATACGTGTAGTCTTTCCGTAATTTTACGTTAAATATAGACAATTTCCCTAACCGGGGCACCACCCAGTTGGGACAAGATATAATCTATCTGACGTGTAGTGGAGTGCATAGGACTTTAAGGGGTAAGGAAGGGGCAAGAAAGAGGAAGGAAAGAGAGCGCCCGGTCCGTGGCTCATTTCTTAGGATACTGCTCCGGTATTCGCTTGGTGTTAATCGAAGGTACCACGGAAAACTATCGATCAGATCAACCGGCCCCTAGAATACTCCTCCAGACACCAGAATTCAACCGATGTCGATAGTGTCGAAAATCCGCCACCGTCGGGACTCGAACCCTAGGACCTTCCCAGTCAGTCGCAGCAGCATCAAATCTGGCTCTGAGCCAGTTGCTCGGAGCCCGTAGCCCGAAGCCCAGTTGTCCAGATTTCAGTTGCCCGGAGAATCCGTAACTAATCTCGCCGTAGACAACCGGGAGATATGTCTCAGTGCATCAACCTGATGTCACTGCAGTCCCTCTGACCGGGAGGTCCTAGGTTCGAGTCCCGACGGTGGCCGGATTTTCGACACTAGCTTGTCAGCTAGGTTGAATTCAATCGCTGTCTGGAGGAGAATTCTAGCGGCCGGCTGCTCTGATCGGTAGTTTTCCGTGTTTTTTTTCGATTAACACCAGGCGAATGCTAGAGCAGTACCCTAACAAACGGGCCACGGACCGCGCGCGATCTTTCCTCCCTCTCCCTCTTCCTTGTCCTGTCTTATCCTATCATCTCCTCTTACACACACACACACAAACATGCACTACACCACATATGTCGGGAGACCGGTCGGGAGCTTAGAGCTTGTCCCGGCTGGGGTGGTGCCCCGCAGGTGGGAGATACCTGGTTGTGGGAAAAAAACCAGCTAGTCGACGGTAGGTCGGCGCCAGATCTCGCCATCCAGCGGGGAAAAGATCATCGCCGCCTCCCGAGAAAAACACGCACTACACGTACGGGACTAACGACCTAAGTAGTTGACGCGCCCGGAAACGCGAATCAATCAATCGCCGTAGACGATTGAAAGTGTTAGTAGTCGATGGAAAGCGCCCCTTGAAGTATAGCCGATCGTGCGTTATTTGTGACGTTTCCACGAAAAAAGCCTTTCCGTCCGATTCCGCTGACGTTAGTCAACGGCTCGGCGCGGCGCGTAGGCAGGTAAGCGCGGATCAGCGTGGGAGCGGCGCCGTTTCCGGGGACAAGCGCGCGGGCGATAGGGCGCTTCCCGGAGCGACGCGTTTTGGCCGCGAAAGCGCCTTCTGGAGCGGACGTCTTCGGAGACTCCGAGCCGCTTCCCTCCAACGAGGAATTCCACTTCGGAATCGTAACTCCGTTTAGAGTAAATGCGGAAGGGAAATTTGCTTTGCGTTGGAAGAACGATGTGCATAAGAAACTAGGAAAACCCGGCAGACGTTGTTCTGCCATTCATCTCCCTCTTTCCCTTCCATCACTCGTTCTCACCGTCTCTCCCTCCTTCCCTCACCCTGTCCCTGACTGTCTCTGCCGCTCTGTCCCTCTCATTCACATTTACCTGCAGATTCTGCACGTCTCTAAGCATGCGAGATAATATCGGGAATCGCCGGATCAGCAAAAATGTAATAGAATGTTCGAGAAGAGCTCTTTCTGTAGATTACGGCGTGAGAAACGTTTATTTGAGACGTTTGGCCTCAAAATTTTAGTTTTTATGACCCTAGATTGCCTCGTTTAGGAGCTATTTAACGATATAGATTCAAAATGCTGCCGAGTGTGTTGCGGGTTGCATTTGACGTGAATCTTTAGTTTTGTTCTACAGCGTGATGTAGTGGAGTTACAACAGAATTAACAGCACATAAATTTTCTAGGTGGAAAAAACACCTAGAAGAGCCAACTTTCATGGAGTTCGGTCATAGTTTCGGAGTTTACCTTTTATATATACCAATATCCAGTTTTATATCCATAGATTTTAGAACGCCTATATGTCCAATGCTGGTGACTTGTGGTCTGGCCTACTTCGATGGCACAGGGAATTGTTTGAAGCTGTGCAAATTGGAGTCCAGCGTAAGGCGCATATGCACCATGTTATTGTGATATCAGCATCTCATAATACCATTAAACATAGTCACATTCACAAGATGAGAATAACACTCATTATTATCGTTAATAACGTTATCTAAATAATATCAGATTAATGTAATCTACATATAATCAATTTTTGTATGATTATACCAATATACATAAGGAAAATTTAATCATCGAACAAACAAAAAACGGAAGAGATAATAATTTCCTATTAATTCGTATGAGTAAAGAGCTTTTGTTATGTACTTGGTAAAATATGTAACGTTTTAGAGTTCAGAGCGTTAAATCCAATATCAGAGCATTACCTCTATCTAAGCTAAAATGAGAAACGATAAACAAGGAGTCTTTCTAAACGAGCACGGAGACGCAATAGCAAAACGGTATTCTAGATTCAAATGCTTTGTAAATTATTTTGGCGATTAAATGGCGATTTGGACCGCTGTAAAATTGCAATGAAAATGAATCTAGCTGACTATTCAGGAGATGCCACGTCGCAAACACAGAGGCCAACGTTTTGGCAATCATTCTGACACTTTCCCCAGGGCACAGTGCGAAGGAGTTCGCAGAATGTCGGCCGGAACGTTGGCACCAGTGCCTACGGCGCGGCGTCTCCCGGGCAGCCTAGTAGACAGGGACTCTAGCCGCGGAAGCCTACGCTTTCATTCGAACTAATTATTCACGAAATATTCGGGTAACATACGCTTCACTGGGATAATACTTTTTCAAGGTGTAGTGTACCAGTAATGAGAGAAGTAATTAACTTACCGCCGACAGCCCGACGGATTACGTCCAGAGGTGACACATATTCGACCGTGCACTAGACACCAAAACACATGCCGGAACGTGTGATCTGGGGTCAACAGAACGCGAGGCCCTCCGCGACAACACATAAATGAGCGACCAGAGGCAAACAACCATGTCTAAGGCAGGACACAAATTCACTACCCTTCGGAACGAAGCGCTGATTCTGTACACGTTCTTAGCCCCCTCGTCCATCCAGGTCGGCAGTAATTATTATTATTAAACTTCAATTTTTTTATATTAGATTCCTGATGGTTCTGAAGCGTAATACAAACGAAGAAACCAAATCCAGAATAGTGTCGACGAACAAGAAATTGTGGCTAAGAGCTAAGAGCGTGTACCGAGGTGGCTAAGAGCGTGTACCGAATCAGCGCTTCGTTCTGAAGGGTCGGGAATACTAGAAATTCGGAATGCCTCAACGATCTCTCTTCTCTTACACCATTCACAATGTGCAGACTTCTGACACCCATATGGTCAGTATATATGGCCATACGCAAAATTCTTTCAACCTACTTCTTCTTTCTACTTTCTACTCTGTATGTATGTGCGTGTAAGCATGAATGTGTGTATGTACGTGCCCATTTTTAATAGTATTATTAATGTTAACGGTTGGTTTTGAGAAAGCTATTGTATTGTTCCATCCTTTGACGTAGTAGTAGTTGTAATTTATTTTATTGTGTTATTGTAAATTGTTTTATGTTAATTGTAAATGTAGATGTATTGTAAAGCTTAGACTTATAGTTACCACCTTATAGACTTATGGTTACCACCTTATAGACTTATGGTTACCACCTGGCAATCATCCAATTGTAGCCTAATAAATAAAATTAAAAAAATATTATATTACCACCCATAGGGTCAGTTGGTGAACCTTGCACAAAAAAGAAAGGTTTGCCCTCGTGGTACGGTAACACACGATAACAAACGTACTCGCCCGCGCGCTGGCGGGTGCGTGTGTCGTGTCAGTCCTCGTGCCTCCGTCCTCGCGTGCTTTCTCAACCGGAAAATGCCACGCGCTTTTCAGCGCGTTGACACGTGTCGTCCCAGCCGCGCGGCGAGTCTCGCTGGGGAGAATTCCGCTCTCGGACGTAACCGCGATCGCCAGATTAACGGAGAAAACGGGTTACGTCGAGGTTTGTTTCTTTAAAACGCATCCACATGACTGAGATTGCAAGAGTCGCTATTAAGTCATGGTGCTTAAAGATGGTATTTCTGAGGTGGTTTATTATAATGAAAGGCAGTTGGAAAACGGGGAGGAACACAGGATGTAAAACGTAGTCACGTTCTTTTTTTTCTATGAGGAATGTTGAGTAAGGGTATTTGTGAAATGAAGTTGTTGTCTTTGCAATCGGAAGAAAAACTCCGTTTCTCACAACATTTATTTTTCACAACATAAATATACAAATGGTCGTCGGTAGGCGAGCTGGGTGAGCCGAAGGCTCTGTTTTACGGCCGACGGCCGTGGTGAGTGGCAGTGTGGGGGCCGTGACAACGGCCGCGGCGAGCAGGTAGTGTCGCCGGTTGAGAGTCGTGGCGGCGGCGGAGCCGTCGCCCAGGTGCCGAGAGGCTGGGCGCGGGGGCCAGGTAGAACCCGCGACAGCGTGAGGCCGTAGCACCACCCGGGCGATGCCAGGCGGAAACGTCGCTAGCCGAACGTGGCGACGGCAGCGGGGCTGTCCGCTCGGCAGTGGTGAGGCCGGGGAGTGGCCGCGTCGCTGGCAGAGCGTCGTGGCGGCGGCGGGGTCGGCGCCCGGGGCGGCGAGGCAGTGGCGTTGTGGATCGCTGTTGCCTCGGCGTGACGAGTCGGTAGACTCGGTCGGTTGGCTCGTACTGGCGGTTGCGTGTGCTGGCCCTCCGTTGATCTCTGGCAGACGCGTGGCAGACTCGTCGCTGACAGGTTGACGACTGGTAGCTGACTTCTGTTGACCCGTTGTCCACCGGGCTTTTATATCCCGGTGGGCCAATGGGAAATGGAGTTCTACGCTACGGTCAGTGCGCAGCGCGTTTGTGCTGCGCCTTCTTGACCGAGTCTTGCGTTTTGCTGGGGCACGCCGTTTGAGTAGTCGGCGCGCACAAAGCAGAAGGTTATGTGCTTCTGTTTGACAACGTAATTGGGATAGCGTGTTGTAATAAAAAGGACAATTGTTTGTCTCAAGGATACTTTTTGATCATACTTTATTAGTTATTTACGTATTCATACATTTCCTACCCTATTTATATTGTTTCTCTCATTTGCTCGTTAATAATAAGGGGCTTTCAAAAACATAAATAAAACCTTGGAAATATTGAAATCCGGAATTTGTTGCATGATGTTTTAATCAGTCTTTCACATAGCTAAGATTTTCCAGGATTTGTCTCTCAATGACATTTCCAGGAATTGAGTCTCCCTTTATTAAAGAAGTTCGAAGATTTAGATTCGGAGGATATTGAACTGGCGTTTTTTTAAATGTTCTAAATAACATTAACATCAATGAAAACTGCGGCCTACTCCTTAAAGATCTAAGACTCCATAACGATCCATTTGTTACTGACGTTTAACAGTTGTTTACGTAACGAGAATGGACACTGCCGTACAAATGAAATGAAGTGTCCAGTGAAAGAGGGAGCTAACCCACAAAATTCAAAACATAGATTTATTTACATTTTCAATGTGTTAGTAATAAAATACGTTAATAAATGCGTTATTTTGAATTTTATGGGTGTTCTTTCTCACTGGACGCCTCAAATGTTGAGGGAAAAGTCGACAGTAGTAGCTGAGACCAGCACCTCAATTTTTTCGACAAGGACATGCAATTGAATAATATTGAAAATATACGTTTATTGAAACATTATTCTTATATATAATAAATTACTTCCTCTTACACGTTGTGTACTTTAATCCGTATTTTGGAACACGTTAATAACAAAAACTCTGTTGAAGAACTTGGGGCAATTATATATTATGCCACATTTCTGCTGAAATTGAGATATTAGTGTATTTCTGTGCCCGAAATTTGTCTCTAGATGTTGTTTTTATTTGAAAGATTCTCCGCACGTTTGCAGTGTAATTTATAATTTGTTCTTTATCGCAATGTGTAGAAGGAAATGTTTAAAACTTCCCTTTCCTTTTTCTCAACACTTCGTGTAGTGTCATAGCATTTTACACACACTCTTTCAATAAAATCTTCTGAATACGTTCATGTACAATTTTTCCAAAATACGTGTAGTTTAACCGTAATTTTACGTTAACCAGGGGCAATTTTTAATATTAAAAAAATTATTTTCTCAAAAAGACGTCAATTTTTTTCTTTATATTTTCTCCTCATATTATCAAAGGACGGTAAAAAGCTTGTGCTAATCGCATTTCCGGCAAACTCTTTGTATTTTCGAAAATTGTAATATTTAAAAATTAAAAATTATAGAATTGAAGGTAAAGATTTTTACTTCAAACAAAATTTGTTCTGAAAATTCTTTAAATAATACAATGCACAATATTTTAAGCGTGTATTTTTCACGTAATTAGAGCTTGAAATCAATGCAATTAATAAAAAAGGTTTTTCCCAAACTAGATTTTTTCTTCAAGATATCCAGTCAGAACAAGAAACGTTTAAAAGAATGGCGGCGGTCCCATGTTTTTGAACCCTGATGTTTTGAAAATTGCAAATTTATAAATAATGCGAGAAATTCTGCTATATAGTAAGAATTAGCGCCGACCTGAACGCTGACATGCGGAGCATTTGTTCTCCAGGTACTTCCAGGTATTAATTGCATTGATTTCAAGCACTAATTACGTGAAAAATACACGCTTAAAAATATTGTACTCGCCGTAGACGTGCTAGTAGTCGATGAAAAGCACCCTTTGAAGTATAGTCTATCGTGCGTTTTAGTATCCAGTAGAAAACCTCCGGCGTGCGTTATTTGTGTGATCCAGGCTGACGTTTCCACGAAAAACGCCTTTCCGTCGGATTCCGTTATCCCAGTAGTGTCAGTGTTACAAATTTCTCATACTTTTCACCTTCAGCGCAAGCACAGAGTACTGGTGATAGTGAAAGTGAAAAAGAGCGATTTGTTAAGTGGCAAAGAGAAGAATTATATGCAGGGTTCTCATGGTAAAGATAATGGATGCAAAAAGGAAAATCTAGTGCATGGCCCATTTTAGTTCAGATGACAGTGAAGATGAAATTGGAACTACTGAGAAAGATGGAAATGGTAGTGAAAAATATTTACCGAGTTCCCAAAGAAGTCAAAATGGTAAATACAAAAATAAAGTTCTTGTACAAAAGCATGATGGTACTGTGGCACATTTTAGTTCAGAAATGTGCCACAGTAGTATCAAATTCGAACTACTGAGAAAGATGGGAATGGTACTAGGGAAAATTTACAGGCTTCCCAAGAAGGTGAAAACGGAAAATACAAAAATAAGAAAGTTCTTTTACAAAAGCATAATGGTACTGTGCCACATTCTAGTTCAGACGACAGTGAAGATAGTGACAGTGAGAGGACGCAGAAAAAACGTACAACTAGCCGTTTGCCTGTTGGATTCAGAGACAAAGCATTGAAGATAAGACCGTAACTGAAGAAGCACTTTCTGATTTACTCGTTTCAATTAGTACATGCCCAGCAGAAAATGTTCTAGCAGATGCTCCATTGGGTTTGAGACGCTCTGTGGAACTAATGATTCATTAACGCCACGCTTTGGCATGGCTACTGTGACGGGAAACCCAGAGACCACCGGCTGGTATATTAGCAGACTACATGGGACTTGGAAAGACACTAACAATGCTATCCCTGGTGCTAAAATGTAAAGAAAAAGAGCTGGAGAATGAAAATTGTGAAAAAGTTGATTATGAATTCGAAGAGGAGTGTGATGAGTATCCTTTGGGAGGGACATTGGTTGTTTGCCCTGCCAGCTTGCTCCTGCAGTGGGAAGATGAAATAAGGGGACACTGCAAGAGAGGAGTTTCGGAGGTGGAAATTCACCATGGTCCAAAAAGTGAGGAAAATGCAAGACAATTAGCACAAAACGATATTGTCATAACCACATACAGTATTGTGAGAACAAGTGCAAATAAAGGAGGGAAGGAAGAAACTGTTAAAAGAACAAAGAGATGTTCTACATAGGGTTCTGTGGTGGAGAATTATTTTAGATGAGGCACATGTTGTACGAAATCTAAAGTCAAGTCACTTGCTGTGTGTCATCTGATAGACACAAAAGATGGCTCTTACGGGCACACCAATCCATAATAAAGAACTAGATTTACATGCACTACTGAAATTCCTTCGGTGCTCTCCATTTGATGATTACAATGTGTGGCGTCGGTGGATAGGCAATAAAAATAGTGCTGGCATTAAGAGATTAAACACTGTTATTAATGCAATTATGCTACGCCGTACAAAGGCATTGTTACAAGATAAAGGAAAATTGCGAAGCCTCTGAAACCTTCTGCATTATGAACTGTAAGCAACAAGTTTGAAACCTTAACAATGTTGAATAACATCAGTCAACTATAATAAGCAGTTAATAGAAAATTGAATTAATAAAGCTTTCGATACTAGCCATTGTCACGTATTACATAATGTAATCAATCTTTACAATACGTAATTAATTGTGTAAGATTGTTACTAACATATAAAGAACATTGTAACAATGAAATAAATCATCCTTAGAAAGATTGAATATTGAAGACAATTCATTGAGATACTAAAAATTTATTCCATTGGTTTCATAAACATACTTAAACCTAATAAGCACTAAATGATTTCCGTATTAGTTTTCTATTTTCTTGTTTCTTCGCTAGCTATTTGGAATTGCCACGAACTTTCTTGCCAGCTGTCATCAATCACCGCCAAAAGTACATTTTTTTGTCATTTTCTTAATTTTTCGGTTTCCTATTGGTAGAACGAAAATATTAATTTTAGAATATTAAAGAACACAACCTAGCCGTAAATGGCAATTTTCTTTTAAAAATTATGTGCCGTTTAAGAGAAAATGTCGTTTTAGCACTACTAAAAATGCGAAATTTGAAGCTCATTTTCACAGAAAATTTTTGAGTTTTCAAAATACTTTATTTGAAGTTATTTGAAGCACTTACACTAACAAATATAATAATCTTTACAACATGTACCTCATATAAAATAATTCTCCACCACCGACCCCTATGTAGAACATCTTTGTTCTTTTAACAGTTTCTTCCTTCCCTCCTTTATTTGCACTAGTTCTCACAATACTGTATGTGGTTATGACAATATCGTTTTGTGCTAATTGTCTTGCATTTTCCTCACTTTTTGGACCATGGTGAATTTCCACCTCCGAAACTCCTCTCTTGCAGTGTCCCCTTATTTCATCTTCCCACTGCAGGAGCAAGCTGGCAGGGCAAACAACCAATGTCCCTCCCAAAGGATACTCATCACACTCCTCTTCGAATTCATAATCACCTTTTTCACAATTTTCATTTCCCAGCTCTTTTTCTTTACTTTTTAGCACCAGGGATAGCATTGTTAGTTCTTTCCAAGTCCCATGTAGTCTGCTAATATACCAGCCGGTGGTCTCTGGGTTTCCCGCCACAGTAGCCATGCCAAAGCGTGGCGTTAATGAATCATTAGTTCCACAGAGCGTCTCAAACCCAATGGTGCATCTGCTAGAACATTTTCTGTTGGGCATGTACTAATTGACCCGAGTAAATCAGAAAGTGCTTCAGTTACGGTCTTATCTTCAAAGCTTTGTCTCTGAATCTAACAGGCAAACGGCTAGTTGTACGTTTTTTCAGCGTCCTCTCACTGTCACTACCTTCACTGTCGTCTGAACTAAAATGTGGCACAGTACCCTCATGCTTTTGTAAAAGAACTTTCTTATTTTTGTATTTACCGTTTTCACCTCCTTGGGCACCCTGTAAATTTTACCCAGTACCATTCCCACCTCCCCCAGGGGACGCCGCCTTAAAGTAGCACTGTCCGTGCGGGCGGGGAGGTTTGAGTGCTCCAATGAGGCTGAGGGCTCATGCAGCGGTAGCACTGCTAATGTATAGCGTGCTACTGGTAGGGTCACCCATGCTGTACAGGTCTCAGCAGAGGAGTCAGACAAAGTGGCGTCCTGCATCGACCCGTCACGCCAATCCTTTTCCTTGTTTCCTGTCACACCCATCCCTATGCTCCTTCCTCCGCAACCAGGGGTCCCTTTCCCGGATGGGGTACTTCTTCCACTTGCTTGTACCTCGTCCGTCTGTTATTTGTGCTATTGGCTGCTCTAGGCCCCTTGTGTTTTTCGACCCCGACGCTATTAGGTTTCGAGGGCTAGGGAGTCATTCATTTTTACTTACACTTATTAGCATGGCATAGGTCCGATTTTCACGGATAACTGAATTTTCGAAAATTTTGAAAGTCTTTTTCGGCGTCTTTCTCCAGCTACAAAATTGAAGATAGATTTTTTCTTCAAATAAAATTTGTTGTGCATATTGAGTTCTTTCATAAAGGTCATGTAAATGTTTTTCAAAATTTTAGTAGTTTTCGTGCAATATTGCGTGCAATGTGTGCAACATTAAAAAATTACAAAAACAAGATTTTCCCAAAAAGGCTCCAAATTTTTTCTTTAAAACTTTTGGTAAGGATAGTGGTAAATTTACTCTATCAGATGACATAAAAGCCATATTGGTCTAGCGATTGTTTTTCCAAAATTACAAAAATGTAAATTTATTTACTAGTCTCTCACGTCGTTAATATTAACATTATCGGCGAGTTTTTCACATTATTATATTTACGAGTATATATGCTTTAAATAATGTCAAATAAAGTTTCTCGAAAACACTACCGTTTTTTGTGAAAAGTAGCTGAAATTTCGGCTTTTTCAGAAATGCTCAAACGCCATTTTCTCATATACGACTGCACATTTTTTCTTGACATTTTTGTAACAGATAGTGATAATTACTCTTTAATATGACGCAAAGTTTATTTTCAGTTAATTTTGTTTTTTTCCATAATTATATAAATGTAAATTTTTTGAAAGATCTCACATCTTTAATATGCACTTTATCCGCAATTTGTAAAGATTATTATATTTGTGAGTGTAAGTGCTTCAAATAACTTCAAATAAAGTATTTTGAAAACTCAAATTTTCTGTGAAAATGAGCTTCAAATTTCGCATTTTTAGTATTTATTTACGTCAAAAACAGTTAAAAAACTGCGTATGACGAGCTATGGAGAGAAGTGAAAGTGCTTAAAACGCCATTTTCTCTTAAACTGCCCATAATTTTTAAAAGAAAATTGCCATTTACAGCTAGGTTTTGTGTTCTTTAATATTCTAAAATTAATATTTTCGTTCTACCAATAGGAAACCGAAAAATTAAGAAAAGGACAAAAAAATGTACTTTTGGCGGTGATAGATGACAGCTGGCAAGAAAGTTCGTGGCAATTCCGAATAGCTAGCGAAGAAACAAGAAAACAGGAAACTAATACGGAAATCATTTAGTGCTTATTAGTTTTAAGTATGTTTATGAAACCAATGGAATAAATTTTTAATATCTCAATGAATTGTCTTCAATATTCAATCTTTCTAAGGATGATTTATTTCATTGTTACAATGTTCTTTATATGTTAGTAACAATCTCACACAATGAATTACGTATTGTAAAGATTGATTACATTATGTAATACGTGACAATGGCTAGTATCGAAAGCTTTATTAATTCAATTTTCTATTAACTGCTTACAATAGTTGACTGATGTTATTCAACATTAAGTTCTCTCTCACTGGACGCCTCAAATGTTGAGGGAAAAGTCGACAATAGCAGCTGAGACCAGCACCTCAATTTTTTTGACAAGGACATGCAATTGAATAATATTGAAAATATACGTTTGATGAAACATTATTAGCATTAAGTTGTCATATTGCAAAGATATAAAGAATGTTCAACCACAAATGTGATGTTCAAAATGAAAGACGGAAAACTCTAGATTTTCAACGAGCGTGCAACGACAAAGAAATTGGTTATTCTCAAGGAAGTAAAACGTGTAATAAATCTAACAAACATAGCGATCTCGGGTAGAAATATAAATGCCCAATTAAAGTTCAGTTCCAGATGAATCTGATCGAGTGCAACGTGCATCAAGGACGAAATACGTACATTCTACGAGTGAGACAGGCTTTATAAAGACAACTTCAAAATAAAAATGGGATTCGGGTCTTTAGTAGCAAAATGCTTCAATATGAGCTTTTATAGGTTCTTATAGTGACGTGAAAAAAAATTACTGATGCGAGGGTTGCTCAGGGTCACAACATAAGAACTACAAAATAATTCATTCTTTCGCAAAATTTGGATAGATGGTCGTGAAATAGTCGGGAAGGAAAAAATAAAAAATAAATTGATTTTATTATACGATAATTTATTTTTATTTATTGTGACTTTACCAGTGATTCTTCCTGTCCTTAATCGGACGAATGTATGATTGGACAGCTAAATTTCAAAACCGACCATTGCGTGGTGCGCGTCGAATTCGAAAGAATACGAAACAGACTGCACAAAAACAGGACATCAAAATTTAATCTCATGTATGTTACTAAATTTAATTCTATACGTTTCAATAAACTCCACAAAACCCAACTATCGGAAAAATCAAAAACCAATAATCAGGTCTTGTAGATTATAGAAAATCTTCGGCTGAAATATCTTTATTTAGAGACAATAAATACCGAGCAAGCTAAGCGGGGGCACAAGATAATTATGTGTTCAACAAAAACTAATATTTAACAAAGACAGATATAAGGCCCTATCAGAAATTCAGAAATCAACGCACTACTGAAAAATATTTGACTGGATCTGCAAAAACACCAACAGGTTTAGTGAAGAATATAATGTTTACTACCAATCTCTCAAATTACAATATTTCAGAATTTAGAGAAAAAAATAGTTCCATGGGCAGTACTGGCAATAGGCGATGTTCCACGTTAATAAATAAAATAGAAGAATTTACACAATTTTAAGATATATACACAAGTGAAAATGTGTGTCAATCAAAGACGTCAAGAACGTTTAAACCACGAAATAATCTCCCAAAATACATTGTTGAGTCAAATTTTGCAATGGCTACTTTCAAATAAATGTACAGATGAAGACAGTGTATTGCATAAATATTTGAGATTTATAATTGAACTAACACTACTACTACTACTACCATTTTCTCAAGTGCTGCAAGAAGAAAAATTACTTGAAGGAAGTTTAATTCAATACCATCTACTAATATTTTATCAAAAACCGCTCCAAATTTTTTCTTCAATTTTTTTCACGTATATAACAAAGGATGCTTAAAAGAAAGACGCGTTTCATTTTTATTGAAATCTTTAAATTTTCTAAAATTTCAAATTTAGAAAGAATGCAAGAAAGTATGTGTTGTTATAACACCACTAGTTGGTAATGAATATTAGGCTCGTCAGCAAAGAACTGTTCTTCCTATTCTAATGGACGAGACCACATCGTTAATAAGATATATCGTATAAAAAGAAAGGGGATAGGGCGAAAGGTTGAACCTTCCAGGACTCCATGTGCAATTGCCAATGAATCGGGAAGCTGAATAAATAATGTCTCATCATTCCAGTAAGGTATTTCTACTCTTTGAGATCGATGCTTAGGATACGAGGATATTCAATCTGGGTCAATACCAAGAATATGAAAGTAACTTTGAGATAAAATCTTATAGTAAATACCACCAAAAGCTTTCAAAAAATCTAAAAATACTCCAATAGGTGCTTCATTTTGATCCTTTGCTGAAGCAAAATCTTTCCGAAAAGAAAAAATGTCTGTTTTCGTACGTTTTGATTTTCATTTATGTTGCCTTTTTTTTAAACAAATTGCACTTGCGGCACTAATGACCATAACAGTATTTTACGCACCATTCCGAAAAAAATTCATTCAACCCAAAATTGTTATTTATTACAAGAAAGATGTTTTGTGAAAAGATATATTTTAGATAATTTTGAAATTAATATTAATGGGAAAATTCTCCTAGTTTCTCCTTGACTTTGATTTCATTACCACATTAATGAAGAGAACTGTAAGCAATGCTCTCTAAACGCTTGATCCTTAGCAAGAAAGTTGGTCCGCATATAAATCTAGGAAAATAATCTCATGACATAACACTAAGGGAACAAATCTTTTGGTTGATAAAATATCGAATATATGTAGGTATATGTCCATCTGAGACTAATACCATCCATCAATAATATCTTCAGTGATAAATATTATTCAAAATTTGGACCGTCATTTGCATTCTAGACAGGTCTTTTTAATCAGTGTCATTTCATTCCCGATTAAACGAGCAAATGCAGAGCATTATAATCAAATGTACGCTACCGTAACCCACCGCTCTAACTCAAAGCCTTGCGGATCTTCCACCATGAGACGGCGTCTGTGGACAGTGACAATCGAGTCCTTGAAAGTGCATTTCACAATTAATATGTAACCGGGAGAGGTGGCTTCAGGGCATCAACTGACGTCACTGCAGTGCATTTGACCGAGAGGTCCTAGATTCGAGTCCGGACGGTGGCAGGATTATAGACACTAGCCATATAGCTAGGTCGAGTTGTGTCGCTGTTTGCAGGATAAGTGTAGCGGCGGCTGCTCTGACGGCCACTCTCTATGGTAGTTTTTTTGTGGTTTCTCTCTCTCGATATTTTCCATACATTCCTTTACCGTTTACTTTTCTCTTTTCAAAATATTCCTCCTTCCCCTGACATTTCATTCTTTTTTGATCCTCGTCATGTTGTATCGTCAATTTCGCATTTAAATTAAAAGCGCAATTAGGAATGATATAATGTTTAATTTATCAGACCCCTGGTGGCCGAGATCGCTAAGCCAGTAGTGTCGAAGCGAACTCGAACCCAATGATCGCGGGTTCGAGTTCCACCTCGGGCATGGTTTTATTTGTGTTCGTCCTCGCAACACTATCATCACCGTATCATGACGTCTTCAGTTACATAATGTTAAACCATATAGTGGTCGCTAATGACGATGTTGATGCGATCTTAAACAACCAAAAAAATGTTTAATTTAACTTTACTATTAGGTACTTTAATAAGCTTAAAGCATTTGTTTTGAAAACAAAAGATAAGTTAATAGAATATTTAATTCTATCTTCCTAAAATGTGACAAAAAAAATGACGAAATTAAAATTAATATTCGAGTCATAACAAAAATATATTTTTGCCTTCTACTCTCTTCTGGCATATAACCAGAATTTGCATAATCCCTAATCATTTATTATATTTTTCATTTATTTAGCGTCAAAAAATGTTGAATGTAGCTATATGGAGAGAAGTGCAATCCATACAAGATTCCTTGAGGGCTAGGATCCCAACACCAACTCATACGAAATACAAGTTGAATTTTGGTATGCCTCATCAATAATGTGCACGAGAATGTCCCCATCAATAATGTACTCGATAAATGTTATGTGAGATACACGCTGGGCCTACTATATGCGTTTAACATCTTTTTGGCAGGTAAGAACAAATCACAGGCGCAACTCCTTGCCCAAATTTCGTGGGAATCGTATTCGAAAAGGAGGATAGTGGGCTTGGCAATGACTCAGCATTGCTCAAGCTTACGTTGTGGTTCCTCCTTGAGTGAAAATTGCTCCGTGACCCGAGGCGTGGGAAACTTGTTGCGTAGATGGTGTGATTAATAGTGATTAATAGTTACGGTTTAAGGGATTATAACTTATGATCTATTTCCTCAGGACTAAATTCGCGGAGAGTTTATGCAGGTATCAGAGACTCGTTGAAATTCTATTTTTTCCACTGAATGACTACTTGACTAAAATAATTGTGAAGTTAAAATAACGAATACGCGAAACCGAAATAACTTCATTACATTATGCTAGTAAAATTGCTGTTGTTCACAACATATTTTCTTTCATAATTAAAATACATTGTTTTGTATAGCTATGTATATGCCTTTGGAAGCTGTTCCTCTGACATGAATATTATAATTTAAGAAAAGAAAAACTCTTTGTTGATATATTTAGGCCAGAATTTATACCGATTTGTAAGTCATTCCGTAGAAGTATGCAATTGTGGTTCTGAATTTTTAAGTTCTTAATGGTAATGGTACTTATTTTTTTCGTCTTATCACAGACATGTGACTTGAAGATTCATCGTTGAAACGACGATTGGTGTAAATTTCGACTTTATCCTTGAATGACCTTGATATCAGTTTATTATTATTACTATTATTATTATTATTATTATTATTCTTAAATTCACGATTACAGATGATAGGTATCGTTTAAATATAAAATCTAATCGAAGTAAGGAAATATATCCCGAATCTTCCGGTGCTTCTACAATATTTTGCGCAAAATATGGCCTGTCCCCGATAATGCGAGTCCTACACTTCTCAGTGTTTTAAATTGTGTGTGTTTCGATAAGGTCTTCATCCTTTTTGTGGAAGAATTACAGAGCTTCGACGACATTTCGAGCCATGATGTTTGTGTAACAGCTGATTTCGACTTATTGTATTTTAGACATTCTTCCTCCTTGATTACGACGTCCTGATCACATCTACAATTAGACACGATTTTTTCCAAATCCCGAATAATTACAAAAATAGTAATGATAATTATAATTATTACGATAATACATATTTTGTTTACCGCTGTTGTACAATCAGTTTGGATTTGTGGTCATACAGAATTTCACACAGTCGAACGAAGTTACAAGTTTTGATGAGTGTTCTTACCACTTGAACCGTATGTCTGGAACTTTCAGGGCATTACAGATTAACCAATGGAGATAACTACAGACTCTATAGTGACTTTGTAGGTATTACAACATATCTGCAATGGAACAAGCTGAGACAATATCTCTTCTAACAAACATGGGAATTATCATATCGGGAAATTTTGTGATGAAATTGTGCTTTACAAGATGTAATTATTTGTAGATATTTTCCATGAAATTATTTGTTTCTCCAAGATTTCTATAACATTTTTGTGCCACAACTCACGCCCACCACCATCAACTGTTTGATGTTTCCGTTATTCTGCCTGAATTGCAAAGTTTTGTCGCAAAGCTTTTTGCTACACTTACAATGCCTTATTTCATCATGCATAAACTTGTGGATGGAAATGATTAATTGTAAGCAGTTTTCTGTTTCCTTCTTCCCATGGTTCCAATATCTTGCGCGGTCCGGTCTACCTATCGAAAGCTGTATTCAATTAAAGGCACAGTTAAATCCCATAGTGCGGAAACGCTATTCCTGGAGTTCAGAAGGGACTGCAGATCAAGTCTAAATCCTCTTTAACACTCGTAGAAATTCTTTTATCGTGTCGTTTTGAGTGCCTAGATATTTTACCCCGGATCAAGACCTTGAATCGCAGGTGTATTTCAACATGGATTATCTCCGTCGTTAACACTTTATATATCTTTAAGTTGACTTTTGCTCATTTGTCAAGCCCATTGCCATTTATTTATCAATACAACATTTGATAAAACAATTGATTTATTCGTAACATACGATTTGAGATCCTTTACAAAAAAATGCGCTCATGTGCGTCACGAAAAGTGGTATTTCATCGGCATGAAGCTTGCAACCAAAGTTACGTCAGCATTCAACAATTGTCTAGTGGGGTAATGGAAAACAGCAGAGGGATCTCTCTTAGAAAATCCATTGTTAATCTGAATATTTCTTGATCTTAGTACTTACTGTTAGAGCCATGCTCAAATTAGTTTTGTTTGCATCTATCGTTTAAGGTGACTTTTTTGAAAATCAAGATTTTCTTGTAGTCGTAGGAATCTTATCGACATTATTTCTGGCCAATTACCAACTGATGGTTCTCCTCTAGGTGTTTGTACATTTTGCTACCTATTGCTTCAGTTATTCCAAAGTGTCGCAAGGGTTTACTTTAAAATGTTGAAAAACCTAACCCTCTGTTGGGAACATGCGGACAGAATATCTATTGTTATCAGTGAGAGTGCTTTATGTATGCTGAGCGTCTTCATCCTTCTCAAATGCTTCAATACACTTACAACCTTGAAGAGATGGTCATTTCAGCTCTGGCGTGCGATCTTTTCGTGTACTAAACTATTATTTTTTGAAGTTAGCTGTGCCTGACGGGCAAACGTTCCCACAGTTCGAGGTTTTCGCGTGTGCTTTTCATGCAGACGTCGCTATAGATGAACGATTTAAAACATGTTCCTACAGCCGCACTTAATATAAATGCACACGATACTGACATCCCTATATTTATTTTGATACATAATTATTCACAAACTAAGAAAAACTCCCTTACATTATATGCAATTTTATTTTTTTGTTTTATTTTCATTGTAATTTTAGGATTTTGTTATTCAGCTGTACATACTATTGAATTTTATGGATTTTCATGTTAATTATTTAAAAGATGTTGACTAGGTTACTTATAGATTCCTGACAATGTATATGCCAAAAGATAAGAAAACTTACTCGTGGTATTTCCATCATATTTCTGTCAAACTTGGTAAAATTCACGTTAATTTTTTAATAAAGCTTTTTTAATAAGAACATGTAGGGAAAAACACGAAATGTACTAATTCTTTTATTAAAATGTGAGTCATTGATGCTCTGGTAATGTAATGGTAATGTCTGGTTCTGAGGCAGGTATTCCCATTGAATAGGAAAACATGTCCCCATGAAGAGAATTACAGATATAAAATTAGGGATAATAAAAATCAAACAATGAATTGGTGTCTAAGTAAGCAAACAGAGCCATTGCTGAGCAACTTGCCACAGGCCAAACTGGAGACGCCCAGTCAATAAAATTCCTTTCTCCTTCTTTAGGCTCTGAGGAGCATTGTGATTATGTCAAATCGACGTCGGCATCTCCTATTCGGTGCTGTTCAGACGCAGTGGGGCACGGTGATCAGAGAGTGGCCGATTATTAATGCGCCCTTAGTCATTATACTACCGTTTCACTTATCACGGTGTCCGTGCACTTGATCGGGCTTTCGGCCTTGCCATCGGCCTCGCCGCCCGCTGTTCCCCCTCGCCGCCCGGTCGGCACGCCCCTCTGTTGCTACGCGGCGGGCTCTGATGTCATTGTGTCCCACCCACAAACGTATCCGCAATCCCTCCTCAACGAGTTGGATCTGAGAGCAGGCATATGTACCACCACCAAGAAGTCCCCCCACGAATTCCTCTCAATCCAAACACGTCATCCAATCCCAAACACGTCATCCAATCCCAAACACGTCATCCAATCCCAAACACGTCATCCAATCCCAAACACGTCATCCAATCCCAAACACGTCATCCAATCCCAAACACGTCATCCAATCCCAAACACGTCATCCAATCCCAAACACGTCATCCAATCCCAAACAAGTCATCCAATCCCAAACACGTATCATCCAATCCAAACACGTCATCCAATCCCAAACACGTCATCCAATCCCCAAACACGTCATCCAATCCCAAACACGTCATCCAATCCCAAACACGTCATCCAATCCCAAACACGTCATCCAATCCAAACACGTCATCCAATCACCAAACACGTCATCCATCCCAAACACGCATCCAATCCAAACACGTCATCCAATCCCAAACACGTCATCCAATCCCAAACACGTCATCCAATCCCAAACACGTCATCCAATCCCAAACACGTCATCCAATCCCAAACACGTCATCCAATCCAAGACACGTCCATCCAAATCCCCAACACGTCATCCAATCCAAACACGTCATCCAATCCCAAACACGTCATCCAATCCCAAACACGTATCCAATCCCAAACACGTCATCCAATCCAAAACACGTCATCCAATTCCCAAACACGTCATCCAATCCCAAACACGTCATCCAATCCCAAACACGTCATCCAATCCCAAACACGTCATCCAATCCCAAACACGTCATCCAATCCCAAACACGTCATCCAATCCCAAACACGTCATCCAATCCCAAACACGTCATCCAATCCCAAACACGTCATCCAATCCCAAACACGTCATCCAATCCCAAACACGTCATCCAATCCCAAACACGTCATCCAATCCCAAACACGTCATCCAATCCCAAACACGTCATCCAATCCCAAACACGTCATCCAATCCCAAACACGTCATCCAATCCCAAACACGTCATCCAATCCCAAACACGTCATCCAATCCCAAAACACGTCATCCAATCCCAAACACGTCATCCAATCCCAAACACGTCATCCAATCCCAAACACGTCATCCAATCCCAAACACGTCATCCAATCCCAAACACGTCATCCAATCCCAAACACGTCATCCAATCCCAAACACGTCATCCAATCCCAAACACGTCATCCAATCCAAACACGTCATCCAATCCCAACACGTCATCCAATCCCAAACACGTCATCCAATCCCAAACACGTCATCCAATCCCAAACACGTCATCCAATCCCAAACACGTCATCCAATCCCAAACACGTCATCCAATCCCAAACACGTCATCCAATCCCAAACACGTCATCCAATCCCAAACACGTCATCCAATCCCAAACACGTCATCCAATCCCAAACACGTCATCCAATCCCAAACACGTCATCCAATCCCAAACACGTCATCCAATCCCAAACACGTCATCCAATCCCAAACACGTCATCCAATCCCCAAACACGTCATCCAATCCCAAACACGTCATCCAATCCCAAACACGTCATCCAATCCCAAACACGTCATCCAATCCCAAACACGTCATCCAATCCCAAACACGTCATCCAATCCCAAACACGTCATCCAATCCCAAACACGTCATCCAATCCCAAACACGTCATCCAATCCCAAACACGTCATCCAATCCCAAACACGTCATCCAATCCCAAACACGTCATCCAATCCCAAACACGTCATCCAATCCCAAACACGTCATCCAATCCCAAACACGTCATCCAATCCCAAACACGTCATCCAATCCCAAACACGTCATCCAATCCCAAACACGTCATCCAATCCCAAACACGTCATCCAATCCCAAACACGTCATCCAATCCCAAACACGTCATCCAATCCCAAACACGTCATCCAATCCCAAACACGTCATCCAATCCCAAACACGTCATCCAATCCCAAACACGTCATCCAATCCCAAACACGTCATCCAATCCCAAACACGTCAACCAATCCCAAACACGTCAACCAATCCCAAACACGTCAACCAATCCCAAACACGTCTCTCGCATACTTACAATTAACATTATTCGATTTTTAAAGCAATAAATTACATTTTCCTTCTAATTATATTTTATGATTTATGTAAAATGAAATTTTTGGGAATTATGATGCGGTATTTTTTACGTGATTACGGGAAGAAATAATGCATGTCATCTGCGTCAGCTTAACATTCACGTTATATTGAAGATTAAGTTGACAAAGATCACTTCCATTATTTTGTCATCAATACGAAAAGTTTAAAGTTGTAGGTGAAGAGATTTTCAACCTCGACAATGTCATTTTAAAACTGGAAGATTTCTAACTTACTATTACTTATGTCATTTCATGAACTGCTTTATTTTAAAACGATACTTTAAACAAATGAATTTGTTAAAATATATTATTTTCCTAAATTCTATTATAAAATGTTGATCTCGTTTTTCCTTGGTGACGGAATCGCGTAACACCACACACAGAAGATAAAGTTCACGTTCTGTATTCTATCGTTCTGGGACTTCGACTCATATTCCGTTTGTTTTGAAATTTACAGCAATAAACGCCTGACCGTTGTAAACTCAGTATCCGTTAATGAGCTCAAGATGGATGGTAGCAGAAATATTGTTTTGCGTAAGTCTGACCTTCAGCAGTAGAGAGGAAGGATTTGCAATTGGAAAGTCGTGGGGAATCGTCACTTTATCGTAAAACGTTTTTTATAGTCTGTAGAGTGCTTTTCCCAATGTGGCATTTCTATTTCTACAATGATTTGCGCATTTTCTTTGGGCAACTATTTAACAGCATAAAGTAAATTTCTTCTGGTTTATATTTTGCTCCGTTGATCCGCGAAAACATACGACCTTGTTTTGTAATTCACATAATAGTAAACATGTTTTATAATGTTACATTTATTAGTAGTTCAACCTTCCTGTAGGAAATTTTCCAGTTTCAGTTGCCAATCATTCTCTTTCATAGGTACCAGTCTTTCACTGAAGCAATGCACGGAGTTCCTGACTTTCATCTCGTGATCTCTACGTACTATTTTTCCTTATTAATGTGTTTTGCAAATGAAGCATCGACTACACAGTACTGAAATGATTTCTATCACTTTTCATTGATTTTAAAACCTCAGACACCCATTTTTTGACTCTGCATAAAAAATTACTTACATTTGTATTTTATTTCGCAGGTATTATCTCAATGTCACTATTCTTTAAGTATTCCTTGTATGTTAATTTATTCACGTTGACTATTATTCAAAGAATTTGGAGTTCTTACCGTTTAGGAACGCCTGCTACATTATGACAATTATCAGTTTTTTGACATTTCACCATTTATATTCATTATGTAATACAGAACAACTATTTAAGATTTAGGTTAATACACAGTGCAAGCCGCTAAACAGAATGATCTGTAATTATCGCCATTAACGCCGACACGTCTCTCATATTGACGAGATTGAGAAGACAGGTTATTGTTCGTAAAGGTGTTTTGTGGCGCTATGAGAAGTGTTGTGGAGCAACACCAGTCTGAAAGAGAAGTGAAAGTGGCGACGGAAAACGGGATAAAAGATCTGAACGACGACCTTGAACTTTAGATAGGAATACGCCCGCACGTTGTGTGATAGAAAGAGGAAGAAAATCGAAGTAGGTCTATGGTTTTGCAATCCATGCCAATCATATCCAAAACTGCTAAAACTTCCGGTAAACTAGCTGTAGAAGTACACGAGTAAATCGGTATTCGAATATGAAGGCTCTGATTTTTTTTTTTCGTTTCAACTTACATTTGTAGTGAGCTGTAAAGACTTCCATCGTTCACAACTTAAAATATATGAAGTAATGAGTGAATAAAGATATCGTAAGTTGACTCTTCTTCTTCATTAATTTATTTCATATTCGTCCTATCATTTTTAGTTATTAGGTTCAAGTATGTTTATGAAACCAATGGAATGTATTTTTAATATCTCAATGAATTGTCTTCAATATTGTCTGAATGAATTGTCTGTCAACCTCAAATGGAATGTACATATAACAGAGTTAAACACTAAATTAAGTTCATTATGTTACGCATTCAGAATTCTTTCAAATTCTGTCAGCTTTCATGTAGCTCGTTGCGTTTATTTTGCAAATGGACATTCCCGCCTGAGAAATGGCATAATATTCTGGGGAATCTCATTTTGTAGTATTCAGACCTTCAGATTGCAAAAGAAAATTATTCGAATAATGAAAAAATGCCTTCCACGTGATCCCTGCAAGCCTCTTTTCATTGAACTTGGTATCTTACCATTGCATGGTCTATTTATTTACAAATCTGTAATATTTGTCAAAAATGACCTACCTAACGGAGGGAACATATTTTCATGCAATATTGATATTTATAATTATAACACACGCCGTAGAAATCACGTGCATCAAGTGTCAGTATCAACAGCTCAGTACAAGAAATCAACATACATATACGTTGCTTTACAACGCATTGCCAGATGGCAATAAACAATTAAAGTCAATATACAAATTTAAGTTAAAAGTAAAATCTTTTCTGCTGAAAAAACAGTTTCTATACAATTAGACTATACTGATCGTCAAAAAGAAAAATGTTTATTTTAACAAAACAATGATATATAATGAATTAGTTTAAGTTTGTATTGTATACATTTAAAAAAATATTTAATACGCTTGTAACAAGTAATGTACTTCAGCTTCCGGGTCAATGACCCCCATCTCGATCAGGTTTTTGTCCAGTTTCCCTGATCCATTGAGCAAATGCTGAGATGGCCCCTTGTTTTGCTTCTGGACGTAAATGTAGCTTCACTGTGCGCACGTTTTGTTGAGCACTCCTTTTGCTTGTAGTTCATTTACCTTTGAAATTGATTTCCTATAACTCGGAAACAAACATTTTTTCAAATATTTTTATTTTTCTAAAATAATTATTTTCTAAATTCATTTTTTCGTTTTCTTCTTTCTTTTTTTTATTCTGGGCCTCAAGAACATGTGCGCAGATAAATCTTTCCCCACAAGTCATATACAGTTTTTACTGTTTTTTTGACAAATAAATAAATATTCAATCTTTCTAAGGTTGATTTATTTCATTGTTAGATGTTAGTAACAATCTCACACAATGAACTATGTGTCGTAAAGGTTGATTACATTATGAAATAAGTCACAATGGCTAGTATTGAAAGTCTTATATTCCTTTATTTTTCTATTAACTGCTTGCTATAACTGTCTGATTTTACATTTACACTACCGAAGAGTACATAACAACTTTACATGACGAACTGAAATTTTCTTAACTTTTGAAGGATAGGAGAACTTGGCACTTTTAAACATTTTATTTTTATTGTTAAGTGCTTTTTAATTGTAATGAACAAAAGACAAGCCAATTTTAAGATATACGATTTTCATTCAAGGGGTATTCAATCTTGAAAGTATACAAAATTCGTTGTCCCGAATAGTTCTGTAATTCGAAGAGAAAGTCAAAACAAAATTCAATACTACTTCCGTATTTTCCTTCTTTGCATGTTTCATCATGTTTTATCAGCGAATTTCCGCAAGAGACTTACGTCGCATTCAGGATATTTCCTAGGTGAGAATAGAACTACTTTTTATATGTACACATTTTATGACGCAAAGAATATTAGAGCATTTCTCGAGAAATTCTTTCTCTATTGAATAGCGTACTTTCGTTGATAAAGAAATGAGGGCAGCTGACAAATGATGAATTATGATCTTTTATTCAACGAAGTCAGAGTCTATTGAAGAGGAAAATAATTTAATTGATTTCAAAGAACTTTAAAAAGCGGGATTCTAACGTTTCACTTTGTAATTCTATTTAAAAAGCCTTTTAATTGTCAAAATAAAGCAAATTTATTGCTTGTTGCTCGTTCCTGTTCCTCAGCACACTCAACATTTTTATTTGTCATGTTTATCAGTGAAAACATTAACATCTAACACTAATATGTAGCCAGTTTCTTGTTTCACAGCTGTAACCCGCGTTTTCCAGCTGAGATTAATTACCAGGATTGACAACATAAGAAATTTCCCCAGAAATTGGAACAGCATATTGTACAACCAAGATCAGACTAATTATTTTCCTACGTTTTTTACGAGATAGGAAAAACTTACGTTTTTTCAATATATTTGCTTTCCCACACGCGTAGTACAGGGAAGTTATGTAAAGCTGCGCGAAAAAAGGTGGATTTTCGGCAGAATAACTCTTATTTACAGGACCGTGGTAACGAAGAAGTGGATAGATCCAGTTGCTAAATTTAAAAAATCCTCCAACACTTGGTGCAGCCAAAATCCACGTTACATAGCTCCTTGATACCGAAAAATCGATTGACAAAACCTCTGTCTCTCTGCGAACAATGCTAGTGACTAAACTGATCAGCTAATTTCTCCAAAATTGATAATCTCCAATCGATCTGACTGATCTCGTGGCCCCCTTGAATTAGAAACCAATATTTTAATTTTGGAGGGTTCTTAATAGACATTTTCTCTGAGACATTTTCAAAATTAAAAAAAGACACCAACAATTTTCACTAAATTTTGTTGGATAGTTTGAAGGCCATTTATGAGAGTAGGTTTCATGTAGTATGAAAACTCGGATTTTTTTTTAATTGAAAAAATTGAAAATTTTTTCGGCGTCTTCCTACAACTACAATTATGAGGATATTCATTTTTAATGAAATGACTTCATAAAAAATAGATCTCCAAATAAGAACATGTTCAATTTTTCAAAAACATTAGTATTTTTTGCGAAATTTAGTGTCAAATATAGGCGAAAAATGGTTTAAAGAAAATATGATTTTATTTAAACAATTTTTTCGTAAAAATCGCACAATATTTTTTATTAAATTGAGAACTTACATAGCATAAAGAAAGCTTAAGAGAATGGTCCAGGTTTAATGTTCGTTGAAATGCCTGAATTTGCAAACATTTTTTAAAAATTTAAAAATTTCCGCGTTTTCATTCGACCTTACGTTATACATCTACACATTATTCTTCTAGAAATTATTTAAAACCTATTTGAAATATATGAAATACAAATTGCTAGCTCCCAGGGAATATCGACAAAGCAGGGAATGCAACAATGGAATTGCACTTCGCGCTCGCGAATTTCTATAAATTCCATATCATTGTTGTGACTTGATATAGCTGTAGGAAAAGGTGTTTGTATAATTGTCACATTTATATTGAAATTTGCATGAAAATACTAAAGTTTTCGCACCAAATGCTCTACCATTTATAAGGAGTATTTTTTGGGAGGCTTAAAATATCTAATCATGGCCCTAAGAAATGCATTTCTATATTTTCCGGGGTATCAGGCAGTCTTTTGCAATACAAGTTGACAAAACATTTGTATTATATTTTTGTGCAGTGGTAGAAAAACTATTGATCATATTTCGCGTGCGAAGTTTCCGTTTCTCTCACACAGCGCACACAAATTGAAACTTTCTATAATTTAATATGAATATAACTATTTTATTATACGCGTTTTGTACTAGGGGTAAAATGATTACCTATAAAAATGTTAACTGTTGCTAACTTTTTTAATGCATATTCGTAATTTTAAGCTCATATATTGGTTAATTTACGTGCATATATTGTAAATTTTAAGTGTACGGTTGCATGTACATTTTAATTCTTTTAGTACATGAAATTTCGGTATCTAGTTATATACCATTTAATATCATCTAATCCTTAAAGAACGATGGACGTGGAACGATGGACGAAGAACGTGGATAAAAGAAAACGATGAAACTGTGTCGGAACTGTAAATGTTATAAGGCAATTCACGAGTGAGCTGCGAAATTTTCGTAATTATTTTGATGTCAATTGCATATATTCTAATTATGTTAACATTATTAGCCAAGCGAATTCACATATTTTTAACAACACTGCGATGGAAACGCTGAGTTGCTCGCTTCTTGTTTGAACTGGTTGTTTTCAAATAAAAGCTAAGATGTCAGTAGCGCAGAAAATGCAATATTTCAATATGACGTAGCAGTTTCCAATAATGCGGGAAATACGTAGCAGTTTCCAATAATGCGGGAAAATACGTAGCAGTTTCCAATAATGCGGGAAAATACGTAGCAGTTTCCAATAATGCGGGAAAATACGTAGCAGTTTCCAATAATGCGGGAAAATACGTAGCAGTTTCCAATAATGCGGGAAAATACGTAGCAGTTTCCAATAATGCGGGAAAATACGTAGCAGTTTCCAATAATGCGGGAAAATACGTAGCAGTTTCCAATAATGCGGGAAAATACGTAGCAGTTTCCAATAATGCGGGAAAATACGTAGCAGTTTCCAATAATGCGGGAAAATACGTAGCAGTTTCCAATAATGCGGGAAAATACGTAGCAGTTTCCAATAATGCGGGAAAATACGTAGCAGTTTCCAATAATGCGGGAAAATACGTAGCAGTTTCCAATAATGCGGGAAAATACGTAGCAGTTTCCAATAATGCGGGAAAATACGTAGCAGTTTCCAATAATGCGGGAAAATACGTAGCAGTTTCCAATAATGCGGGAAAATACGTAGCAGTTTCCAATAATGCTGTTGTGACACTAGTTTGTTAAATGCTTTTATTATGCAAAAATTGCCGATCAAGAATAATAATTTGAATTAGTGATGCTACAGTGTGGCACAGACTTTCCCAAATTAGCTTTCAATTTCCTTTTGTTTCGGCTAGTTTTTCTGACTTGCCACATATTCTTGACAACGGCAAATTTCATATTGCCGCACGAACTACATTTGACATTTTCTTAATTGTTCGGTTTTCTGATAGTAGAACGGAAATATTATTTTAAGAATATTAAAGGACACTAAAACCTCGTCCTAAATGGCAATTTCCTTTCAAAAATTTGGAGCAGTTTTTAAGAGAATGGCTTAAAAGCATTACTGTAACTTTGAAATTTGAAGCTCTTATTCACAGAAAATTTCTTTTCGAAAAAAGGTTTCGAAAAACTGCATTTGAAGTAATTTCAAGTAATTCAACTTATAAATACAATACTGTTTAGAAATTTGCTGGAAGTGTGCATATTAACGGTGTGAGGAATCTTTCAAAAAAATACATTTGTGTAAGTTTTAAATTTTGTAATTTTTGTAAATTTTTGTAAATTTTCAAATTAATAAATCTTGAAAAAACAAGAAAATACCCCAAAATGAACTTAACATCATATTAAACAGTGCAATTAGCACTATCCGTTGAAAAAATTTTCGAGAAAATATTTGGAGCCATTTATGAGAAAATGGCAACGCCATTCCTGAAAACGCGGAATTTTCAGCTAGTTTTCAGAAACGGTTGAGTTTTCGAGAAACTTTACATGACACTATTTAAAGCACATATTCTTGTAAATGTAACAATGTAAACCAACCTGCTAAACAATGCTAATGCAAATATTAACGACGTGAGAGATATGTAAATCAAATACATTTTTGTAATATGTTTTGCAATGTTTTTTAAGCCATCTCATAAGTACAGTAGGCCCCATCTCTACCAAAAGTTTAAAGAAAAACCTTGGAGCCGTTTTTGAGATCATCTTGTTTTTGTTATTTGTTAAAATTGCACATTGTACGTAATATCGTGCGAAAACTTCTACAAATTTTCAAAAAAATGTACATGACCATAACGGAAGAACTAATTATGGACAACAGATTTAATTTCAGGGAAAAAGTTTTATCTTTAATTTTGTTGTTTTAGGAAGACGCCAAGAATATTCGGACGTATGAAATTTTCGAAAATTCAGAGTTAACCCTGTAAATCGGACCTATGCCCCCTTTATAATAAGTGTATTTTACTCTATTCTTGCAAGAAATTTAAAGAAAACATTTGGGGCCGTATTTGCGAAAATTTTGAAAATGACCTCGGGGCTTCGTGTAAAGTACCCACAAGTTTTAAAAAAAAGTTTTTGAAAATCTCAAAGCTTTGACTCAAACCAGATCGATAGGGGTTTCTTCAATTTGGAAGGAACTCCTACGTATGGTTTAAATGCTGTTGTTCACATACAGCAGAAAAATAAACAGACCGACGGACGGACATTTTGAAAAAAAAAACACGTTTTCGGTATCAGGAGACCCCAAAATGTGTTGAATTTCGTTGAAATTTC
This sequence comes from Acheta domesticus, assembly GCA_031308135.1. Classification (NCBI taxonomy): domain Eukaryota; kingdom Metazoa; phylum Arthropoda; class Insecta; order Orthoptera; family Gryllidae; genus Acheta; species Acheta domesticus. The sequence goes on from JAHLJT010009419.1 coordinate 169,603,294, forward strand.
GAAATTGATTTTGCCGGACGCACGTTTCGCTTTCAATTGGTGTTTTGGTATCAAGGAACTACAAAACAGAGATTCTGGCTACATCACAAGTTAGGGGATTTTTTTCTTAATTTACCAAATTGTTTTTATCCACATTTTCGTTATCAGGGCTCGGCAACTAATTTATTTCTGCAGAATATTTGCCGTTTTTTCCGCGAAAGATTACATAAATTTCGTACGTATATTCGTACTCTATGTATATTCTTCTGTACTGCTCCTCCTCCTACTACTACGTATATTACTCTGTATTTACGTATGTAAACGGGAAAGTAAAAATAATGCGCTGGTCAACAATGATCGACGAACAAAAGAAATACGCGCTCCAGGGCACTTGTATTACGGCTGTCTCCCGAGGTCCTTGGGCAGTGCAGCAACGCCTCGCAGCCGGTAGGGATGGCAAGGGGCGCGGAAGGGGAGGGTGTGGTGGGGTAGGCGCGGAGGGAAGGGAGGGGGCGCACAGCGCTGGATGGCAACCGAGCCTTCAGGCAATGTGAATGGATCATGGAGTGACGCAAGTCAAGGCGTTACCAGCAATTCAGATGACTCCCGCGAGGAACTGTAATTTCTTCTCCCATTACTTCCGGACAATGTCGGTGGGTGGTACTAAAATGCGTTATTAAGAAATGACGAAATGACTTTATTGTATTCTGATAGTTTATATTGTACATATTAAATCGAGTAAAGATAGAGCGAATGTAAAGAGCAGCAAGAACCTTAGGCATGCATAATAAAGGTGATTTACATAGTAGATGTGAAATTCTATCTTAGAACAGTGATGTTAGAATAATTTGTGATTCAGCAGTACACAAGTGAATTGAAAGTAAAATATGTTCAGAAAATGTATATCTTGAAGCTAAGTATTGTTCTCAGAATATCTTAAATGGGTTACACACACACACACACGCACACATTCTCTATTTCTCCCACTCTGTGTCTCTTTCTTCCCATCTTTCTCTTTCTATTTCTCCCTCTCTGTATCTCTGTTTCTTTCTCTCCCACTCGTTCTTTTTTTCTCTCTCCCTTTCTTTCTCTTTCTCCTTCTCTTCCCACCCCTCTCTCTCTTTCTATATCTGTTTCTCGATTATAATCCTTTCTCTATTTATGGTATAAGAATTTATTATTACGTATTATTAATTTTATTAACACAACTTAAAACATTTAATTCCTCGGAGGTTTTTCAAGTATAGAATATAAAATAAATGGATTCTGGGCGAAATAGCTAATAATCTTTTTCCAGAAAATATTTTGCTTGGCAAACAGGTGAGTCAGAAAGATCGTTGGGGTTTATCTATAAGAAGTATTGGAAAATTTACGTCATGGTGAACAATTCACTTCAAGGGCAAGGAATTAGAACTTGGCCTGAATTACCACAAATTACTGACTTGTGGTAAAAAATATTTTAACACGGTTTGAGGCCAAGAATTGATCGACTGCTTTCGCAGACTTTGTTGTGAAATAATCTTTTAACATAGTGAATGAGCTCAATTTTCTCCATTTTTAATTCCTTGCCCTTGAAATGAATTGTACACTATGACATGAAATTTTCGTTCTTGTCGTATCAGAAAACTTGTACTTTTTTGTAAATATAGTTTGGTCTTCAGAGTCTAAGTAAATGTTGTGTTGATGGAAGCACAGCTTATTATTTTAAAATATTTTAACATCATCTTTTCAATTTTTTAAAATTGATGTGATTTATAGCTAGGCAAAATTATTCTTATTAATAATATTGTTTTTTGAATTCTTTCATGTCGTATAATTCTATATTTTTTTTCATTGCTAAACTGACTTAGTTTATAAAGCTTATTTAAACAAACTCAATGTATAATTAGAGGAGGGACGACCAAAATTTTAAAAGAAAATTTCTGAACCCAAAAATACTCCAAACCAATTCATTATTTAAAATATTCCTAAACGAACCTCTTAATATGGGAACACCAGAACTGAATTCAATTTCTTAGTTTTTAATATTTTACCCAAAAGTAGGCGAGCGAAAAAGTTTACAATTCCCCAAAAATATTCTAAAATTTCCATTTGCAGAATGTGTCAAAATAAAATTTCAGCTAGGAAGAAGCAAGGAAAATTTGATGAAATTTGCCTCACTTTTTCTGTAATCAGAGCTAACAGCCACTGGGTGGAAAAAAGGAAGTTTTGTATAGAATATTATGGTTATGTAAACAAATGGTGCTAATAGATAATAATAGTAATAATATAAGTTCTAACATAGGTAAATCATTTCATACCTAGATATCGTCAGTGCCTAATTAATTCGAATAATTTATTTTTTATTAACTTGCCAAGATAAATATGTTTTAAATGATTTTGTGAGCGTTTAATTTGAAATTACATAGGTTAAGGAAAATATCTTGAATTAATTTATTTTTAGATTTACCTATTTAACTTCAAACAAAAATTATAGTTGTCATAAACCATTCTTCTCATACGTGAATGACTCTTAGATCAGTCAAACGGTGCTCAAAAGTGGCAAATAGCGGAAAGTTTTGGTGTAGTTTTGATTTTTGGGTCCTATATGTTTTTGGAATCGCTGAACACGAATCTCATGTTTGTCAACAAAAATGTTGCCGGAAATACGTTTTTCTCGCAAAAAACATGTTTAAATCCGACATTTTTCAGTTTCTTCAACATTACTCGAAAACTATCCACTTTTCGTAAATTAAGGTCATACATGAAATTAGACGATAAAAGTACCTACATTTTATGTCTTATAAAGTTGATTCACCGAATGATACGTTCATGTCAACACGACAGCTGTTTGGGGGCAGCAATCCAGTATTACTGCTTTTTGCATTCTTTTTTTTTGCCTTTTTCGCTGCTTCCATTAGCCTTCTCTTCCACTCCTTTATGTCAACTTAACTGTAGGGAGGTCAGTAATACTGCTTTTTGCATTTGTTCCACTTGTTCTTCTCTTTTTTTGCCTTTTTCGCTGCTTCAATACGCAGTTTCTTCCACTCCTTCATGGGAATTTTTAAATTGACTTTTTTGCCTTCAAGAGAATTATGCAAGGGCAATAAGAAAAGACAAACCGCGTCAATTTAACATCTACTTAGTCAAAAAATGAGTAAATCTGAATCATAAAAATCGGGTAAAAAAATAAAATCTTGTATGTACAATGGGCGTTAAATGGTTATAATGATGGTTATAATAAATCTTGGGCGACAAAAGTCCTAAGGCAAAAGGCCCTCGGGTATTTGCCACGGTCGATCATTATAACCCTTATAACGTGCTTGGTGCAGGACGTGAATTTTTTTAGAAAGATCGATTTTTAGTTTTTTGTAGTAAAAAATATTTGCAGATTTCTGAACAATTTAATATATTGAAAAGGCATGTAACTCATCTGGAAGGCATTTAAATAAAAATTTAAAGTTGGCGTACCGCGTGGCCCGAACAAGACCACGCCCCCCTTTTGCTGCTGCAGTTTGTGATCGGTGTTTGCTCTTCTCTAAAATATATTTGGATGTAGTAATTTTTGTTTCCATACGTTTTCTGCAGTGCAGAGCACGTTGGCATCACTGTTATCCCGCGAAACGTAGTTTTCGTCGTTCACATGTGTCTAGCATCTTTGTGTATACGCCAGTCAGTAATACTGTGTAGTTTGTGTTTGCTCTTTTTGACGTGTGCCAATATGCCTCATTCATATCACTCACATTAATGAGTGATTAATGTCATTCATCTGTAATACCATTGCTTAAAGATCAAACTACCAAAGGAAAATCAAATTAAGATTCAATCTAATTTCCTGTGTCCTATGCCCAGACCTCAAAAATTTCTAATTTTTCTAATCAAATTATAAATAATGAAGTGTAATTATTTAAGCAACAAATAAACTACTCACACGAAAGGTGGAAGATTCAATTGGTCTGTATAAATGAGAATCACTGTAGGATACTTTAGAAAACACAAACTGAGGTTTCTTCTGCCTCCGTTTTTTTTCTTCGGCTTGTATACGCCTTCTCTTCCACTCTTCTGGCATCCAGCATCTCCGCAGCTATATAAAGAGGGGCAAATTTTCAGCCAACGTTTCAATCACCCTCTTTCCAAAAAATTGCAAAATATTCAAATGAAAATTAATATTCAATGCACATATGTCATTATAGAAAACTAAGAACATAGGCTTAAGTTTAGAGATTTTAAATATACATATCAAAATTTAGTCAACAAGGATTTGTTCACAATTAAATCTTCGATATTAACATTCTTATTTAGTGAAACAAAAGTGGCAAATAAACATTATTATATACCAACAAATATTTTAAAGCTGCAATACAGAACCGTTTAAAAGCTATTTCTTATATGTCAAAAACACTTAAAAACTGTCTGACGAGCTACGGGGGGTACGTGAATTCTGTGCACATTTTCAGAATTCTGTGATCTTTATCCTAAACCACATTGTACTCGAATTTTGAATACAGACGGCGTAATGATGACCCTTGTGTGTTGATTCACCGAATGGTATGTTTTCTGGTGTCGTCGGACAGGTACGCTACGGAGGTTTCTTCTCTCTTTTTTTTGGTTTCTTTGTTGTTTTTTAAGTCTGGGTGAGCGGCGTATAGATGACCCTCGTGTGTTGATTCACCGAATGGTATGTTTTCTGGTGTCGTCGGACAGGTACGCTACGGAGGTTTCTTCTCTCTTCTTTTTGGTTTCGTTGTTGTTTTTTAAGTCTAGGTGAGCGGCGTATAGATGACCCTCGTGTTGATTCACCGAATGGTATGTTTTCTGGTGTCGTCGGACAGATACGGTACGGTACGGTATAAGAGGTTTCTTCTCTTTTTTTGGTTTCTTTGTTGTTTTTTAAGTCTTGGTGATCGGCGTAAAGATGACACTTGTGTGTTGATTCGCCGAATGGTATGTTTTCTGCTGTGGTCTGACAGGTACGAATATCTAGGGGGGAGTTTCTTCTCTTTTTTTGCCTTCTTTGTTTTTTTTAATTCTGGGTGAGCGGCGTAAAGATGTCCCTCGTGTGTTGATTCACCGAATGGTATTTCTGGTGTTGTCGGACATGTACGGTACGGAGGTTTCTTCTCTCTCTTTTTCGTTTCTGTTTTTAAAGTCTGGGTGATCGCCGTAAAGATGACCCCTGTGTGTTGATTCACAGAATCGTATGCTGGCTGCTGTGGTCTAACAGGTACGACACCTCTAGGGGGGAGGTTTCTTCTCTTTTATTGCTTTCGTTGTTGTTTTTACTTTCCCGTATACGTACGTATACACGGAATGATATGCGCAATATAAGGAAAGTTATGTAATGCTGCGCGAAAAAATGGCCAATTTTCGGCGGAAAAAAATTCATTGCCGGGTCGTGAAAACGAATAAGTGGATAAAACCACTTGCGAAATTAAGAAAAAAAATCCCCTAACACGTGGTGTAGCCAGAAACCCTGTTTTCTTGGTCCTTGATACCGAAAACCCAATTGAAAGGAAAACGTCCGTCCATCTGTCCGTCCGTCCGTCTGTGAACACTGCTAGCGCCTAAACCATACGTACGATTTCTTCCACAAAGGATATTCCCCAGTCGATCTGGTCCTAGTCAAAGCTTTGAGATTTCGAAAAAGATTCTTCAAAATTTGGTGGTACTTTCTATGAAGCCCCCGGGGTTTTCAAAATTTTCTCAAAAACGGCTCCAAATTTTTTCTTTAAATTTCTTCTATGAATAGAGTAAAATACTCTTTTTAACGTGGCATAGGTCCGATTTTCACGTACAGCATTGAATTTTTGAAAATTATGAAAGTTTGAATTTTTTTCGGCGTCTTTCTCCAACTACAAAATTGAAGATAGAGATTTTTTCTTCAAATAAAATTTGTTCTGCATATTGAGTTCTTTCATAAAGGTCATGTAAATGTTTCTCAAAATTTTGGTAGTTTTCGTGCAATATTGCGTGCAATATGTGCAATTTTAAAAAATTACAAAAACAAGATTTTCTCAAAAACGGCTCCAAATTTTTTCTTTAAACTTTGGGTAGGGATAGTGGTAAATTGACTCTATCAGATGACATAAAACCCATCTTGGTCTATCGGTAGGTTTTTTCAAAAATTACAAAAATGTAAATTTTTTTACTTGTCTCTCACGTCGTTAATATTTACATTATCGGCGATTTTTTTTACATTATATTTATGAGTAACATGCTTTAAATAATGTCAAGTAAAGTTCCTCGAAAACACCACAGTTTTCTGTGAAATATAGCTCAAATTTCGGCATTTTCAGAAATGCTCAAACGCTATTTTCTCATATATGGCTGCAAATTGTTTCTTCAAACATTTGTAACGGATAGTGTGAATTACACTCTTTAGTATAGCGTAAAGTTTATTTTGAGTAATTTTTTTGTTTTTCAAAAATTACATAATTGTAATTTTTTTGAAAGATATCTCACAGCTTTAATATTCACATTACCAATTGTAAACATTATTATATTTGTGAGTGTAATTTCTTCAAATAAAGTATTTTGAAAATTCAACCATTTTCTGTGAAAATGAGCTTCAAAGTTCGCATTTTTTGTAACGCTAAAACGCAATTTTCTCTTAAACGGCAGATATGTTTTAAAAGTAAATTGCCAATAATGACTGTTTTTGTGTTCTTTAATTTTCTAAAATTAATGTTTCTGTTCTACGAATAGGAAACCGAAAAATTAAGAAAATGACAAAAAAATGTACTTTTGGCGGTGATAGACGACAGCTGGCAAGAAAGAGTTCGTGGCAATTCCGAATAGCTAGCGAAGACCCAAGGAAATAGAAAACTAATACGGGAAAGTCTGTGCCATTCTGTAGCACCACTAGTTTGTTTGGGAGAGCGGCGTAAAGATGAACCCTCTGTGTTGATTCACCGAATGGTATTACTTCTCGGCTGTCCGGGTGACGCCGCGTCGTTGGCAGTTTGGCCTCACTGCCAACGACGCGGCGTCACCCGGACAGCCGAGAAGTAATGAACTCGAGCCGCGGAAGCTTGCGTGTTCACCGAATGGTATGTTTTCTGCTTGGTCTGACAGGTACGACATCTCTAGGGTTTTTTTCTCTTTTTTGCCTTCTTTGTTGTTTTTTAAATCTGGGTGAGCGGCGTAGAGATGACCTCTGTGTGTTGATTCACAGAATCGTATGCTGTCTGCTGTGGTCTAACAGGTACGACACCTCTAGGGGGGAGGTTTCTTCTCCTTTTTTTGCCTTTGTTGATTTTTAATTCTGGGTGATCGGCGTAATGATGACACTTGTGTGTTGATTCACCGAATGGTATGTTTGCTCCTGTGGTCGGACAGGTACGACACCTCTAAGGGGGTTTCTTCTCTTTTTTAGGCCTTCTTTGTTGTTGTTTTTTTAAATCTGGATGAGCAGCGTAAAGATGACCCTTGTGTGTTGATTCACCGAATGGTATCCCGTCGAGGTGGGTTGGCCCTCGTCCTGACGGGGGGATGCAGAGAAGGCTCTCAAGTGTTCCTTTCTCCATTTTTTCATCTTCTTCCTTCTCATTTCATGTCATGTACGTTCTTTTCACTCCTTTTTCTTCCTCACTGGCCTTCTCTCTATGCTGAACGCCCACCCATGTGTTTGCCGTACATGGCGATCCGTGTCGGAGGGAATGTGTGTCCTGGCAGTTGAGGGACCTGTTTGTTTCCCTATCTAGTCCTAGTGCTACTGTTCGCCTTGCACTAAGAGGTACTTTGATCACGTATTTTGGGGAACATTCCCTGTAGGTTCCAACACACTCGCTTTGGCCCCGGACTCTTCTAGACAGGCGGTCGGGAGCTAACCCACTCCCGATCAATCAGCTCGGACTAGGTCTTGTACTGAACTCCAGGGTGAGCAGGGGAATCCACGGCGGTGCAGCGCTGTGTTATTCCCCCACTATATCCTCGTGGCAACCCTGGCACTCCGATGGAGTGTCCCCTTGTTGGGCTCCGTGGTGGGTGGGGACCACGAGGATGAACCTATTCCATCTTTATGGATACTTCACCTTTCTCCCCCGCCCTCTTTCGCAAGGAAGAGGAGATGTGCCGAGAGAACCATCGACTTGAATAGTTTCTTTTCTAGAGAAGAAGATCGACCCAAGATGCCTCGTTTCCTCCTCATGTCATGCGCAGAGGAAGGTAAAACTTTTAAAACTGTAAGTGCTGTCCGTCTGGCGCAAGCCATAGAAGAGGCTTACGGGAAGCTCCAAGCGGTCGTGCGACAGAGGAATGGAACGATTCTTTTTGAAGCACGTACCGACGAGCAAATTGGAAAAATTAAAAATGCAAAGATTTCCGGCCTCCAGGTAGTAGTCACGGTTTATCCCACCTTGAACCTGTGCAAAGACGTAGTAAATCACGAGGACTTCGCTACAGAAACGGAGGAAGATCTTCTAAACTTTTTAAGACCTTTGGCGTGATTGAGGTGTACAGGATCGGAAGGAAGGAGCAGGGGAAAGTGATCCCTACTTCTACCCTGATCCTTACTTTTGACTGACCATCCCTCCCGGAAAGGATCGTTACAGCTTTCTACAACCTCCGTGTGCGGCAGTATGTGCCGAACCCTTTGTGATGCATCAAGTGCCAAAGGTTTCGGCATTCCCAACAGCGATGCATGTCCGTAAACGCGGTTTGCGGGAAGTGCGGATCATCAGTTCACGACCCACAACCCTGCGACAAACCACCGCACTGTGTGAATTGCGAAGGCGATCACCCAGCCAACGACAACTAGTGTCCCACGTTTCTCCGGGAAAGAAATCCAAAAACTAAGAGTAACCGAAAAGGTTTCCTTCCCTGAGGAGAAGCGTAGGTTCCAAATCAGGAATCCAGTGGACCTATCACGATCCTTTTCCAGTGCGGTAAAACCTAAGTCCCCGGGGGTAACAGCGAGTTGTAAAATTCACTGTACCCCAGCGGTAGTTTCGCACTTTAGTTGTCAGGTGTCGCCGATAGACGTCCCCGAAGATTCGGTGTGTATCCAAGGTGGGAAAAATATCATTCCCACAAAGTACAAAAAACCTGTTCAAAAACTCCATGAGACATCGACCACTTCCACTGAGACTTCTACTGAAATCGATCTTAAGCAGACACCGCCTCCCAGGAAAAATGTCATCCAAATCCCGTCCACCTCTTTCTGTTTCCGAGAATCACATCGGACGATCCTCCAGCCCCTGTAGATCTCGGTCAGCCGTGGCCAAAAGTCGGGAAATTACCCCGACATAGGCGACCATATCCAGCAAGCAGTCAGGATGACTCTGCTGTTGATGAGGAACCCAAGGAGAGTTCCTCTACAACCATTCAGAAGGCGAGAAAGAAAAAAAACAACCAAGAAATAATTTCTCATAATGGCTCTCTCATGGAACTTAAATGGTTTTCGTACTTACTCAGAATTAAGATTAATAATTTCTCGCCACAAACCATTTATAGTCTGTCTTCAGGAAACTCATCTTCTCCCTCATCATCCGCTCTCTCTTCGCGGATTTAACATCTATCGGTTCGATCAAGACGACTGGACTTCGTGCTCACGGCGGCGTTGCGGTACTTATCCGCGACTCCCTGTTCTGAGGAACACAACGTTCGAACCGACCTCCAAACAGTTTGCGTTCGTGTACACCTACCATCCTTCTCTTTTACGGTGTGTAGTATATACATTCCCCCTGGCCAACTCGTGTCACAAGAGGTACTCGAAGATGTTTTTTCTCAGTTGCCCGCCCCTTTTCTTATGCGGGGGATTTTAATGCCCACAATCCCCTCTGGGGTGGCACGAGGACCTGCCCGAGAGGTTCTATCCTCGAAAATATTATTGACCAGCAAAACTTAATTTTTCTGAATTCCGGGAATCACACTCATTTCTCCATGGCGTCAAATTCCTTCTCGTCAATCGATCTGGCACTCTGCAGTCCATCCCTATCTACCATGGTGGAGTGGACTGTACTCGATCTACATGGGAGTGACCATTTTCCCACTTTGGTCCACTTTAATGTCCCTAATTTAGACGTCATCCACCACCCTCGCTGGCTATTCCATCGAGCCGACTGGGATACATTCAGTGAGAAAATTATAATGCCAGACCACTTTTCAATTAATATCGATACCTTGGTGGCCCAATTCACTGACGCCCTTCTTCGCGCAGCCACCACTGCAATCCCGACACCTACGTGTCGGCCACGACGCGTCCCTGTGCCTTGGTGGAATGCTGACTGTGCCACCACGGTGCGTGACCGAAAGCAAGCACTCGCGAGGCTCAATAGGTCCCCACCGCATCAAACCTGATCGATTTCAAAAGAAAGCGGGCCAGAGCCAGATTAGTAATACGGGAAAGTAAGACCGCTTCCTGAAGAGCCTTTATATCTTCTCTTTCTTGCCATACCCCGCCTAAAGTAGTATGGCGAAAGATCCGACAGATCGGAAGATGATTTCCCCACCATCTGTCCCAGGACTTCTTATTAATGGAAATCTTATTACTTCTCCAGAAAAAGTAGTTGAGGAATTGGCCTGTCATTATGAAAATACCTCCAGTTCCTTACACTACTCCCCTAGCTTCTTGAAAACGAAGAGTAGAATGGAGAAATGCAGATTGGACTTCTCAACTTGCCTGGAGGAAGATTATAACGCCCCTTTCTCCATGGATGAATTTTCCTGTGCGCTCGCCCGTGGGAAAGATTCTGCTCCAGGACCAGACCAGATACACAACCAAATGTTAAAACACCTGCCAGAAGAGGCACGTATTTTTCTCCTCCGTATCTTCAACAATATTTGGATGGAACATACCTTTCCTAGGACCTGGCGCGAAGCGATTATTTCTATTCCTAAAGAAGGAAAGGACAGGACAAAGCCGTAAACCTACCGTCCAATCTCGCTCACAAGCTGTATATGCAAACTTCTGGAGCGAATGGTGAACACGCGTTTGGCCTGGCACCTGGAACAGAGAAACCTACTTACACCCATCCAATGCGGTTTCAGGAAGAACAGGTCAACCATGGACCACCTTGTCACCCTTACCACACAGATCTCCACTGCTTTCGTGCTACGTCAACACCTGGTAGCAATTTTCTTCGATATAGAGAAAGCATATGATACTACCTGGAGGTACGGCATTCTTCGCACCATCTATTCTTGGGGTCTCAGGGGCCGGCTCCCACTTTTTTAGTAGCCTTTCTTTCCTCAAGATACTTCCGCGTTCGCCTTGGTGACAGGGTATCCGCCAGCCACCATTTAGAAAACTGAGTCCCTCAGGGCTCAATTCTGAGTGTCACTCTGTTTGCCATCGCTATCAATAGTATAGCGTCGTTAATCCGAGAGCCGGTGAAAGCATCGCTCTTCGTTGAAGACTTTGCCATTTTCTGCTCTTCCAAGAGTATTAAAGTGATAGAGAGACAATTACAACTTGCATCACTACATTCCTGCAATTTGTTGAGGACGACAGGTTTCAAATTCTTCGCATCAAAAACTAACTGTATGCACTTCTGCAGGATTCATCATCTCCATAACCACCCTGATCTTTTTCTTGGAAGACATCTTCTACCTTCTGTGGACTCTGCAACTTTCCTTGGGCTTACTTTCGATAAGAGCCTAACTTGGCGAAATCATATCCGTAAACTGAAAAGCCGATGTGTCTCACCTCTGAACCTCCTCCGCACCCTTACAGGCAGCTCTTGGGGAGCAGACCGTGTGTCTCTCTTGCGTTTGTATAGAACCCTCATCCGCTCTATTTTGGATTATGGATGTATTGTATATGGGTCAGCGTCACCATCAATCCCTCCGGCCATTAAATACCATTCACAACGCCGGTATAGCCAGGGACGTCAAACAAAAAGATTCGTCGATGAAGGTGAGGTGCATCGTTTTTGAAAATATTTAATTTTCGTTTTACCTTGTTAATTACCAACTTTGATTTTTTCAGTTGAAGTGAATCAACAGCCGTCATATTTAGTAGCAGGCAACTATATTGTTTGCAACTTAATTATAATTACGAATAGGAGTTAGAGAGGTAGTGAGAGAGGGTAAGTGAGGTGCCATTCTCACAGTAACATCAAAGTATTTTTTGCCTTTGGGTTCGACGCGCGGTAGTGGCACAACTGTTTATCAGACAAAGAATCTTTGAGTCTTAAAATGGAGACAATTTTATAACCTTTCATTTCATGTGAAGTCAATATTTACGAAAAATGCGTAGTTTCTGAGCTACATAGTGATAAAATGGGATGAATCCCGTTTTCACAAATTTCTTCATAAAAACATAGAACTTCACGTTGCTCTAGCGGCTAAATGGTACGTTGGAGAAAAAACTTTATAAGACATAAAATGTAGGTACTTTCATCTTCTTTAATTTCATGTATGACCTTAACTCGAAAACTATCCACTTTTCGTAAATTATGTTGAAAAAACTGAAAAATGGCGGATTTTTAACATAAGTTTTTTTCGCAAAAAAAATTTCCGGACAACATTTTTGTTGACAAACATGATATTCGTGTTCAGCGATCCCAAAAACATATAGGACCCAAAAATCAAAACTACACAAAAAATTTCCCCTATTTTCTACCATTTGACTAGACTATCAGGGTACTTGGATACAAAGACGGAAAATAATGTCGTTCGAGAATTTGGATCACCCCAACTATAACGACACTGCATTCCGGGAAAAATGGCGGGGACAAATTTTATCTCGCCTAACAGAAGGGATCAAAAGGTCATCTTGGTTAGGTAATAGAAGACTCAAATGCCAAAGAGAAACAGTGTTCTCAGAAACGTATTAATAAACCGGAATTTTTGTGAACACACCACGCTACTGCTTAAGAGTTAATTACTACTCGTTTTAAAAACTAACAAAGCTTTTAATGAATATTTCTCCACCTTATCTTTCTTCTCTACATTTCCATTGCCTCCAACAATTAGTATAGTTCTGCAGTTCAACGCACTTTTTCGTACCTCGTTTAGAAGGCAACTGAGGGGAAAACTCCCTCTTGTGACCTTTCTCGCAGGTCGAGCGCGAACGAGAGTAACGGCACAGAACCGTGAGATTCCCGAGCGAAGTCGAACCGCGGCCTCCCGGATGCGCAACCGCCGCTCATCTAAAGGCCAGCGCCGCCGCCTCGCCGCAGGGGGCCTTGACTTCTCTCTGTACACCGCTGGCGACGCCTCTGGCTCGGGCCAACGAGGGCGGCTGCCCGGTGTTCTGCTCAGCCGGGAGCGCACCTCGTGACCCTCAAGTCTCCTCAGTTTGGAAACACAATAGAACGCGCGAAAATAGATAATGTCGAGGTTAGCCACGCCTCATCTTACACAACGTGGTGTTTTAAATGAGTTAACTGCTTTTGTGGAAAGACGTTAGCAGTGCTCCTTCACAAATAGCACCTTTCTGAGGAAATATGAAAATAAAGATCCTCATAATTCATTTTTTTTAAAAAGACTCTTATTTGGTTAAATTGTTTTTGCAAATAGTTTTGAGACGAAGCGAGGGAAATAGTTTGTAATCCTGCTTAAGGAGTCTTGTCGAAATTACGCAAGAAATCAATATAAATAAACTACATGATTATCTCTACACACGAATAAAGTAAAGCATTAATACACAGCAGTAGTATTTCTGTTTAATCTGGTAATTAAAGATGCTTACAACAAACCGTACGTTTCAGAAAATTTTGAATTTGCCCTTCAGTACTGAAAGTATTAACGTTTAGGATGTTGAAGAAAAAACTCATGTTTTGATTGCACGAAATTTTCTTTGTAAACCCAATTGAATTTTAGGCTTCAAATTAATATCAACGAAACATGCAATGATCTGAAAGTACTAAGAAATACGTGTCTTCGTTCCTTGCATTCACAAACAGTGAATTCGTTTAATGACATGCCTAATATTCTAACGTATCCACGAAGGACTTTCTGAAAACCAGTTTGTAACAAATTATTTAAAAGATGTACAACTACAAAGCTAATACTCAAGATCCGTTTGATTGTTCAATCTTTACATTGTTCGAATAATAGAGACGTAGACGGACATAAAGTATTCGTAATCAAACAATAACATACATGTGACTTTGGGTACAGAAAAATTGCAGGCGCCATGCATTTCCACAGGTGTCTAGTAAAACAAGTTTAATTTCCTTCGCTCTCGAGTATGTTACAAACTAAATGAAATGAAGAAATATAATATTTGTTCAATAAAAATGTACTGTTTGTTGACTTTTATTGCAAATCACCTCTCGTTCTTAAGTTTGCCATTATTTTTTTGCCTCTATTTTTTTCTGCATGTCACGTTTCTTTCGATATCAATCACGGCACATCTCAAATTGCAATAGTTACATTCGTATATATTATAATTAAACCATAAATATTTAGTAAAGCGGTACTAACAATGGGATTTTATTTGTTTTTCGTCTGGAACTCTTGTAATATTCCGAAAAGCAGTTTGTTGATTTTTCATGTTATTGTCATTTTTCTTTGATTTCACTTTGTTTTCATGTAGAACAAACTACTTTTCTATAGATTATTCAAAATCACTTTTAATTCACTCTCAAGGTGTACGTAGAAAATATAAGGCAATGTCGCGGCTTGGAATTTGAATAAGGAACATTCAGAGCTCGAGTGAGGATTGCTAATGACTGCGCTAGCATACAAGAATGTTGTCAGGTAACTCGCTAGGGCGATATTCATTAGGCGCTTTTCTCCAAAACAGGTGGCACTGTGTCCCAGGAATGTCCGTACATGATCTCATCAAGAACAATCCTCATGGAGCATTTTGTTTAATTCCGCATTTCCTACCGTGGATACCTCCTTGTAAGCAACGCGTAAACAACTCCAGTGCTATATTTCTCCCGTGTTGGATCTAATATTGATCAGTTTTAGGTTTCAGATGTAATTTTCACGTCTTTATCCGATATTCTGATTTCTCTTTAGTCATCTGCAATGGTGTATTCTCGACGTGTTTAGAAAATAAATGTTATAAATCTTCATGAACGATTCACGAAAAATACATAAAAAATAGTTAAATAAACATTCTCATAATTTATACTACTTTAATCTATTATCAACAAAGAGGAGTAAACAGTTCAATCTCTGAGAATATTTCAAGCACAGGTGTTCTTTCAGAACAGAGGATACGGCAGCTGATGCAAGCTTCTATTATAGCAGTCTTGTTCTTTGGTTGATCTTCCCGCCACAACTTTTTATCCTTACCGCAGACTCTTCCATTTATTTGTTTCTAGTTTCCTTATCCGACTCTTCCCTCCTTCCGTGCACCTACTGGAGACTGTCCGTACCAGGATGTCTTCCATTTCCTGTGGTATTTTTGCGGTTGTCGACGGTAAATGCGTCGACCGATTCAGGAGTACTGAATTGAGGCCGCGGGAGTACCATGAAAATGAGTGATGTAGACTTAAATTAGCAATTATTTTTGTGAATCCTTTCAGGAATATTAAAGTTACCTTTCCGAAACATTAATTTCATGCATTTTTGTCAGGCAGATTTATTGACCTTTTGTTTTCTTTGATTTAGAATGCAATGAACAACCCTCAAATCTTTTGAAACTGCTTGTAAAACATAAAATAACAATTACGAAGTTGAGATAAACCCCGATCCTCATCGCGGAAGTCGAATAGAGAATTATTAATGCAACTTTTTAATAATGATTTCTCTCCAAAGATTCTACGCCGGTTACTTGTGACATTTAAAGAAAACTTTCAATAAAAGCGGAATGTAAAATTTTTAAAGAAACTGGAATGGTCCGCAGTTTGTACTTCTAGAGAACTTCTTGCCTAATCTCTGACTTGTAGGCAATATTTCTTGGCAGCGGCCATGGGAACAAGCTTAAATTTCAGTTGACTACTTAAAACTTACTTAACTACTTAAAACTACTTTGGGAGCCGGCAAGAACTTACAAAACTAATTTTTCGAAACTCAAAAATTGTGATTGCGAAATAAACAAAAAGATTTTTTATTGTTTTTTGAATCTGGTCTTTGGTTAAAATTATTCTTTGAAATGGTGTCTTTCAAGCTGCTCTACAATTACTGTGCCATATTCCCGAATTTTATTCGCCAAACTTCTGTGTGCCTAATTTCTTCTCTCTGGTAACCCCTGAGTACATTCTACAGACCGAATTATGAGCATTGTGAATACTGGATAAGAAATAATGATTTGCAAATAAATAGAATGTATAAATGAAACGCGTTTATAATGCGATTATGCGGAATGATTAATACGAATCGTTAAGAATCTAGAAGAACCGTATCTGTAGTTTGGGGTGAAGCGCGCTGGAAATCTCGCGTTGGGTGGGCTGAATGACGTTTTGTGTTAATGGCCATGCGACATTGTAACATCTAATGCAGTTTGTATTTGAAGTCAATGGCCTCTTAAATAAAAAAATTATTAATAACGGTCTTATCCGACGACTAGGAACTGCACGAGCGGATGAAGTCACATAGGCCGTATCAAAGTAATATTTTGCTAATGTAACATAACGCATATACCTAATTCGCTTAGCCAGCATAGTACTAGGTGCTGTAGTTTGTTTCTAATAAATAGTCTACTAAATAAAAATAACTATTCACTTAGCACACATTGATGTCTGATTATTATGGTCTATTCTTTACAATATGTAAATTCTAAAATCGGACGTTAATAGCAATTATTTTTAAAAACGTACTAATCACGGAGGCCGGAAGTCCAAATCTTGCTGTCGACTTCTGACAATAGACTATAACCCATCTACCTAAACCAGTTTTGTCAAGGTCTTCTACTGGTGGCTGTGGCACGTATCGTGGCACCGTAGAATGCCACGAGCTTCTCTGCGCAACTTGCGTCGGGAAAGGGAACTATTTGTAACCCTGCCGTTTTAAAATAGGACTGGCGTTGTTCGTGGTGGCGGGGTAATGAACTGCGTGGAGGGGCAATTTGGACTCCCGCTCGTGGCATCGACCTTGACAACACTGACCTAAACAGTTCAAAAGTTTTGAATCAGCGCTCACCAAGCAGTACATTCTACGCTTGTTACATTTGTCTTGTTCCAACAATGTTCTTTAGCTGATTGACAAAAAAGTACCCGCTTCCGGATTGCACGTCACATTTTAATATCGTCTACCAGCTATCGGGCTCAGGAGCGATCTTGGACTGATTCATTATTTCGCGTTTTCGGGCGCGACTTCTATGGCCATTAACCCTGTAAGTGCTCTGTATGATTTTATCACGGGAAGTGGCAGTTTCTTCCCTCTGGGTAGTGACATCCGGTGCCAATCTACGTCGGCTTGTTTGCGGGGTTTTCCTCACGCAGGTATTTGCAACCAGAGGGGCACCGACTCACCCAGGACAAGTCTAAGCCTCCAACAAGTTTCCCGACTTGTATGGTAGTGTAGTGTAGTGTATGCGAGTGTGTTTGTAAATAAGGGGTGAGGATAAGACAAGGAAGAGGAAAAAAGATTGCGTGCGGGCGATGGCCCGTTTGTATAAGGTACTGCTACGGCATTCGCCTGGTGTTGCTCGCAGAAGCCACGTAAAACTGCCGATCGGAGTAGCCGGTCGTTAGAATTCTCTTTCAGACAGCAACTGAATTCGACCTACAGTGCGATTTCTCTAACTCTGTCCCTCAAGCCCCTATGGCCACGATGGAATATCACACGGCATTTCGCGTCTTTCTCGGTCCTGCCGCCAGGAGTCGCATGATCGTAAGCACTGCTTGATAAGGACACGATCAAGCGATATCTGGCGGCATGACTGAGAACGTCGCGAAATACCGTGACATATTCCATCGTGAATACGGGCCTTGAGGGGCAGAGTAGCCAGATAGCTGTACTGCTATTTTTCTAAGAGTCGACAACCCTGCCACCGTCGGAACTCGAATCTAGGACCTCCAGGTCAGAGACTCTGCAATGACATCAGTTGATTGTATAAGTAAGCTTCTGACGACGCGGCGTCACCCGGACAGCCAAGAAAACCTCAGCTGATGCCCTGAGCAGTCGGGCGCAGCGGCAGCGCGCGCGTCGTTCCCGAGGGCCCGTCCGGGCGCGACGGCTGGCGCGACGCCCCCGGCGCAGCGCCTGCCCCTGCCCCGCCCCTCCCCTCCGCGCTGCCAGCCTCTCCGGCCGACAAAAACGCGACCGCTGCGCTGCCGCTCCCGTCGACTCCGCTGCCTCTCCGGCCTCTGTCACTTCCTATCCTACAAACGGGCGCCGCCGCCGCCTTCATTGACACTGAGAGGCAAGGCCGTGACCAGAGAGCGGCTGGAGGTACAAACTGTGATGTCAGTGGGTTGGACAAATCACAGACAAGATGGCTTTGGTATATACATTGTTATTTTACATATATGTACATATAGAAGTGCTGTGCCAATTGGTCTCCCAACTCCTACATCTTTTGGCCTAGGAGCGCGTAATAGGAACATAGAATAGGGCGTTTACAAGAGAGAAGCTGTCAACACTAAGGTTGGTCGAGTGAAAAGATGTCGCAGGGTCAGGACAAATTCCTACACAAATTTTCTCGAGTAAAGGGACACTAACTGACGTCGTGGGTTGGACAAATCAGACAAGATGGCTTTGGTATATATATTATTTATTTACACATATGTACATACATAGGTGCCGTCCATTTACTATAAGAGCGTTTGCCCCGCGTTAGCATCCGCTAACTACCAACACATTGACACATGAGCCTCGCGCTCATACCCGCAAGCTTACGGCCTCCCACGCACACTGGCGACTCGCGAAGGTCTCGCGACAAAAGTTTGAGGAACAATGCTGGCCCTTCTCAAAGCCCACCCGCCTTTATAGCCTCGCTGTGACCGCGTCGCGCCATCCCCCGGGTGCGACTGCCCGGTCTGCGATGCATCTGGCGCCAAGTCGGACACCATCCCTCCGGACCTGCGCCCTGGGGTTTCGCCCCCGCTTCTTCGGCCCTTTTGAGATGCATTCAACACGTGTTCACTGCAAGTGTCCACGATACCCGCTGTGCACCACACTGCCGCTGTTTCAGTTGCGGACGCTACAAAGCACTCACCTTAATTCTTTGGTGAATACCAACTAAAAACCGGCCGAGTTGGCTCGTGTTCCTGCAGTGCCGCTGACCCGTGAGGTCGTAGAGTTCGTGTCCCGACGGTGGCGCGATTTTCGACACTCCCTATACAGTTATGACGAAATTCAGCGGAAGAAAACCCACGCCACCTCTCGTGATAAGAACTTGCACTACACTTACGACACTAGTGACTGCAGCTGTTAAGGTACCTGACACACGAATTAATTAAAAACCTAAAAATCTTTATTACCTAAATTACCTAAATTAATAATTTATAATCTTACTAATTATCATTAATTAATTGTCTTTATTACCTAAATTAATAATTTATAATCGTTATTAATTATATTTAATTAATTAATTGTCTTTATTACCTAAATTAATAAATTGTGTCTTCTAATTCTTAACGTCGAATGAGCAATCGTTAATTGTTGTTAAAAGAAATTATATAAAATGCCATTGTCCATAATGCGAATTCACTTTTCATTAGCCTATATTAATCAGTTTACTTCGAAAAAAATTGGTAACGCGGTTACGGAAAATTATTGAGAAGACCATGTCTTCCCAATGCCACCCAATGCTCCAAGATGTTATCGCCACTGCCACTGCTTACCTTTGGCTTCTTCACTGCGGCGGAAATATTTAATTTTTATTCATACTATGTTATTTCTTGTTATTGCCCTTAATAGAGAGCTCAATATACAGGTGTTCAGGAAGCAAACAATGAAACTTTTAAAATAAGCCCTTAAGTCAATTTTAAGCATTTTTTTCTAATAAACTCCTTTAAAATTTTGAATGGAGAGCCGCAATAAGGACTCAAAAGTGTGTTTGAAAAAATACTTTTTAAGCAAAAAATTGCATTTCAGGAACATGTAAATTGTTTATTATTTACAATAGAAATGAATATTTTTTTATACAAAGAAAGTTCACACAGAAAAGAAGCCATTGAATTGTGTAAATTGGGTGCTTTTTATTTCTCTGTTAATTTTTTCTTTTTAAACAAAAATATTCATATATGTCGTAAATAATGAACAATTAGATGTTTCTGAAGTGTTTATGTTAATGAAATGCAAATTGTGTTGATAGAATCAACTTTTGAGTGCTTATTGCTGCTCAGCCATTCGAAATCTCGAAGGAGATTTTTAGATAAAAATGTGTTTGGAAATTAGCTCTTAAAGCAATTTTAAAGTTTCGTTGTTTCCTTCCTGAACATCCTGTGTACTGCGTAACTTACCTGAATCGACAGGATCGTGGTTAGGAGGGAAATATGAAAACAGGTGAATGATGCTACATGTATGGAGGGAATTTTTAGATAGATGAAAGGGAATTATGCAAGGGCAATAAGAAAAGACAAACCGCGTCAATTTAACATCTACGTTAGTCAAAAAATGAGTAAATCTGAATCATAAAAACCGGGTAAAAAAATAAAATCTCGTATGTACAATGGGCGTTAAATGGTTATAATGATGGTTATAATAAATATTGGGCGACAAAAGTCCTAAGGCCAAGGGGCCCTCGGGTATTTGTCACCGGTCGATCATTATAACCCTTATAACGCGCTTGGTGCATAATAGGTATTTGTCTGCTGTATTTCATGGCCATCTGTAGAAAATTCCATTGCGTGGTTCATGGGTATTGGTCAAAGTATGAAATTTCTGTCAGCCGACGTTTCGGAGTTTTATTACTCCATCCTCAGAGCTGAATAAATTTACAACACGGTTAGATGTATACAATAAATTACAATAGTATGACACTCATTGTATATTATACTATGTACAAAAACTACACATTGTAATCAGTTTGTTATACAATACAACTAACACAAAATATCGGCTACCACCACGGAAGTTACTTTCAGAACTTAATAGACAGTGCCTTTCTTTTTCACCCATATTTCACTGGCATTTAATTTCCCGTGGTGTTCACGTTATGACTTTCACATCCGCACAACTCAACTGAAACCTTTTTTCCCATGAGTCTAACAGTGTTATGAACTCCCAGTAATTTTTATGATACTTATTTCAAATATTATCGTTAATTTGCCTATATTCGTTTTCTCCCTTCTCTCGGCTTTCGCTTTGTAGTTGTATCTGTAGACATGAACTCGTCGACGAGATTCGTCGCAGCCTCTTCAAACACCAACTACCATTCCTCCTCACTGTCAATCTTCCCGGATTGTTGCGATTCTTTTTTTTTCTCAGGATAATTTTTTTGTTAACCCTTAAGCGCGCGCGTCAAATTTCGGACATAAGTGGACGCGCGGCGCACGGAGTGCGCCAAGATGATTTCCGTTTTTTTCTGCAACTATATTGTGTTATTTGTTTCTCAATTTATGGCACATATCGTCACAGCCAATTATTAAAGGCACAGTCAATTCATTACAACCCACGTCTTTCTCCTCCTCGTATTCGAGCAAATGATTTGTAATAAGACATGTTTCTCTCTCAAAATCACCCGTGGAAGAAAAAGTTATTGTTTCTCAAAAGCATTTGCTAGTTTGCGTACAGTGAGCATAAAAGGATGTTTTTCATCAAAGTGGAGAGATCAAAGTTCATAACAGAAGGATAATTTGAGACTACATAACTCTACGCGCGGCGCACAGTATGCGACAGACGGTCCGTCGATGACTGATCCGCCAATAAGTCAGCCCAGGATTGAGTGAGGACAACGAAACTTCACACGCAGGATGCCAAGACTACACTAAAAGGTTACACGAAGTGATGAATGTCGATTCATCTATCGGACATGGCGCAACAATATCCGCCGATGGCGCACGCTGTGCGCTAGCGCGTCCACTTGAGGGTTAACCTTATTTTAATGTAATATTTTCTTCCCTCTCTTTTGTGCGTTACCAATTCTTCAATTCGTGCATCGTGACCATTTCTTCCACATAGTCACCATTACAGCTGCCATAACTGCTCGTATGCAATGTACGCCGATACATACGTACATTTCAAAACCTGAATGGTACTACAATGGTATTATTAAAAGATGTGTATTTAGGAATTAGTGGTGCTACTACAGCAGGCGCTTTCTCGCATTATTGTAAAAATATTATAATATTACTGAACCCGCAAAAGGGTTTGCCAACCAGCAAAATAGTCAGCCCCGCTGGGATTGGAGTACAAGAACTTGATTTTAGAAAGCAGTTAGCTAACCACTACTCTAAATGTGTGAGTCGACATCACCTTCCCGAAACCTTAAAAATAAAAGTAAACATTTGTTATTTTCAAAACTTCATAAATTGTAATCAAAATCAGACGGAATCGGGTAAAAATTAAGAAAAAGTTCGCAGATTTGAGAAAATCCTTTATAAGTTATTTTCAAAGTTGTCACTTTTTCACTCCAAATTGCACAAAAACTTCTCGTATTATCAAAAAGTCATTATTGAAAGATATAATTTTGAATAATTGAGTTTACTATGAATAAATTTCTGTCTTCAATATTGTAGTTGAAAGAGGACACCGAAAAATGTTTTAAGTTTTAAAATTTTCAAAATTCCGTAACTCTTTAATGTAAATAGGTCCAATGTCATTATTAAGTACACTTTATTTGAGAAAAATATAGAAAGCATTTGTATCAGGTTTTAAGGAAATCTTATTTACGTACTTTTGTAAATTGCCTCCTTTAGAAATCTAAATTTAAAAACAGATATTCTTTCCTTTGTGAAATCTATCTTCAATAATGTAGTGATAGGAAGACCCTAACAATGTTAAATTTTCGTAATTTTTGAAAATTCAGAGACATTAACAAATCGGACCTGCGCGATTTCTATCAGCTTATTTCCATACTAAGCACATCCTTGAAAAATAAGAAAAAATACACTAATTTTACTCATCACCTTCTCAACAGATTTGCTAGGCTCATGTTTCATGTATCCTGCACCCTCTTCCAAGCTTTTTCCAACCAATTGAAAATTGATTTAAAATTTTCAATTTTTTGTTATTAGCCACCTTAAACGTTCAAGGAAAGTTCAGAACTGAAGAAAAGTTTACGATAAACGATCGTAACTGGTATTACCTTGATTTATATGAGGTTGTTAATGTCCGTAATAGTATAAGCTAAAGAAGTCACGTAGTGAGACATGAATCTTCTACATTATAATTGGACGTAATAAAACGTTTAGATCTGTACTTTCGTTATTAATAAATTCATGCAGAGTGCTTTATTCGCTTCTTTTTCTGAAACATACTTTCTAAAATTGTTTCGCTGAAACTAAAAAACAGCACGTGGATATGGCCAATAAATATATCATTCAACACACAAACTATGTCTTCATGTCGTCGTTAATCTATGTGATGTATGTGTTGGAAAACTTTGTTCCTGCTGATCACAATATGAGTTTACAAATAGTTCGTGCATTTCATGGTGCAAGAAGTTTAAACGATAAACCATATTTTCCCTAAACTCTTTAGTGAACCGTGGGTGGCGTGGGAAGTTTTTGTGGAATGGGTGATGCGTTTCATTCTAGATTGAACAAGTGAAGGTTTTCTCGTGAGCAAAATTGCGGTGAAGTGCTCGAGTGGCTATTTTACTGTGATTTCAAGATTTTTTTTCAACTCTTCTTTTAAATTGAAAGGGTATTTCCGTTTCTGGAATGTCACAGATAAGCAATATCTTTTACAAGCAATAATAGATTCATATCATTGGGAATATTTCTATTATAATAATTATTACTTAACTGGAATAAGAAAAGAAAATTGAAAATATATTTTATTATATAGGAGCAAATATTTTGTCAACTAAACTCGAAAAAAAAACCTCTTTTCTGCATTCAAAATTCGACTAGAATATGGTTTGGATAGAGACCACAGAATTATGAAAACGTGCACCAAAATTCACTTCTCCCCATAGCTCGTCACACGCAGTTTTTAACTGTTTTTGACGTAAATAAATAAATAAATAAAAGCCTGCCACGGCAGACATTCTTTGAGGAAATGAACCAAAACACCCATTTTTCATAGACATTTTTTATATTTTCAATTAAAATCAAGAGAGTAAACTCTTTGAACATAACGTTTTTAGTGAAACAAGCGATAGAAAGGGATGAGAATTAGGAAGCGATAAACAGAATTTTTTGAATACTATAATTCCCTCATAGTTCCGTATGTCGGCTGAGCGGAAATATTTTCAAACACATATTGCAAAATCATTCTTACGAGCCCCAGACAATAGGCTCCTTGAAAACAATTGAGTTAGAAAGAAAATAGACTCTGAAATAAATTTCTAACAGTGTTACCTCTTGTCTATTTCTTAGAGACTTGAATAAGTTTATATTTTTTTAATTTGTAGTAATTTCTGCTTAGAGAATTTAATTTTGTTTAATTAGTGAAACCCCATATATTCTACTCTTAGTAATGTGTACGGATGGGCAACAAAATGTAAAGCTCTACCTTTTACTGTCATATAATAATTTGTCAAACTTAGGAGGTAGTACTGAAGGCAACAAGAAGCAAAATCGTTGAAGGGGGGAGGTACCTTGTTTCATTTCACATATATTTCGCTTATGGAATCGTCATAACGAATGTTTCCTCTATACCTACGCTATAATATACTCATCTTCAAAGATCCAGTAAATTTGTTAACCAAACGAAACGCCATATTGTTTATACACATAAAGTAACCGCCCTGATGTAGGCGCTTGCGTCATTAAGCATATTGAATCATGAATATCTCACTTAGAAGTTCATTCGAAACATGTGAGGGCCGCATTTTATTTTCTCCAGGGTGCTCATAAACACTTTAAAGCAATGTACCACAATTCTAGAGGCGAGGCAAAGTAACTACTGCACTAGAGGAGAAAAGTCTCGCTGCGAGACAGGAAAATACATTTTGAACGCATTCCTGCATTGTGCATGGTTAAGCCTTCCCTTTTTAAATATTTTGATACTCGACATGTTGATTAGTATTCATTTTGGCAATTGTAAACTGAGGTTGATATTGTCTTTAAATTATTAGTTTTTGATTCATATCATTTATCACCAATGTTCCGTGTTGAATACAAAATCAACTAACATTTTGTTTCCCTAGCTTTCTACTTATTATATAACTTCGTATCATAATGAA
This sequence comes from Acheta domesticus, assembly GCA_031308135.1. NCBI lineage: Eukaryota > Metazoa > Arthropoda > Insecta > Orthoptera > Gryllidae > Acheta > Acheta domesticus. The sequence continues at coordinate 169,628,336 of JAHLJT010009419.1, forward strand.
CAAAATTTGGCATATTTGAGTAAATAATCGTACGATTGTTTGTAAAGGTAGCCGGGTGCCGTGAAATGAAGAATTCCTTGATCGGATATTGCGAGGGAAAGGTTGGCGTCAATTACGAAACGCACTCAGGTGTGATTTTACTACTATTGCTCCTGTATACTCTTGGAGCTAGGACGTGATGAAATGCAACCTCCAACGAAAATCAAGGTAGCGTAGAATTAGAAGAAGTGTCTCGACTTTTCAGTTAATGCTCATTAAAGGAAGGTCTGATATGAAAAAACTCAATGGTGTAAGAAAAGTTCCTAAAGATCTTCGTTAAAATCTTCGTAGAAAATAAAATCCTTTCAATAAGTTCCATTTAAGAAATTGGTATGAATTAAGGGAAAAAGATCATGTAACGTGTTCTAATATTTTTGTAAGAATTTAAGGTGTCTTTTTTTCATTCAGAAAATCTCAATTATTAAATGTTAATAAAATATTTTTGATTACGTGTGTATTACAGGTAGAAAGAACGTATTTGGGATTCGTCAATATAACAAGCAATATTAATATCATGCAATTACAAGATAACGAAAGCATATAAAAGTGAGGGATAGATAGCAATAAAATTCGAATAATACACATTGAATTCTAGTAAGTGAATTGTTAATATTTCATGGCCACTCACTATACAGCACAATCCACGTTTTGTGTAAGCAGCAAATGTCAGTCTTGGCAGTACAGCTTACGTAATAATTCACCCTTGTACTGCATCTCTCTGAATGCTCATTCACAATGACCCTTCAGCTCGTAACGTAAACGCAAAAGATGACAAAAGCATGTTATTTAATAGAACCATTGACGAACTTAAAGATATCGTTTAACAAAAATAAGACTGACTAGACTCTCCTTTCGTAGCGTTCGTTTATTACGAAATAATTACGATCAAAGCAAAATTTTAACCATTTTACTAAATTTCTTTCAAGAGTGTGTAGAATTTATCTGACGATTATTTATTGTATTGATATCAATGAGTGACTGGCTACATGTTTATGTTCATTGTGAATGATACGTTCATGTTTATGTTACAAGTACCTGTTTATGCCATCACGTCTACGGTAACGTTTTCCTTGTGAATGGCCCTCGAATGTTCCATTCTTCCACGTGCAATTTCTATCCGCGGCGCGGCGCTGGCGTCGGAGCGGTCAAGCGGCGAGTGGCGGGGGGCGACTACCTGAACAACGGCCGAGTCGTGCCTCAGCGTCGTGCTCGCTCGCCGCAGATTACAGTGCTCGCGCTCGGAATCGCCAGTAATGAATAGGACCCATTACCCTGGCGCCACGCCCCCGTAAGACCCAGCCCCCGCCTCCGCCGCCACGGACACCGCTGCGGAAAGGGCACCGCCTGCACAATTTGGGCTCTGACCCTCAGGTGGCCTACTTCCCACACGACGGGTGAATCAGTAATATCGACAGGGCATACAAAAGAATCGTATTGATTGCCAAAAAGAATGTAAAGAAATGCACGTAATAATTTGTGCGAATTTCGGAAAAAGAAAAATCGGTTATCTATTTTGGAAAGACTGATGACCCACTTCTTTTGACTGATTTCTGAGAGGGACTAATGGCCAACTTTGAAAACTTGTGGTGTCAGGAATAACAATAGATTCAGGCCACATAAATTAAATTTCTTGAATTTTTCCGGATAGAATGTCAGGAAATCTACATAACAATGCTTGCGAACCATAATTCCTTTTATTCGTTTAATTTTTAAAGAATAAAAGTATTTGGATACACTCATCCTTTGTGGACCAGTTCCCAACCGAGACGGTTGCTTCATTCATATCGGCAGCTCGAGTTCACGTAAAAAACTTATTAGCAATATTTTCACAAAGAATGTCTAAAATTTTACAGAATAAGGTGCTGAAATTGTAATTGATATTCCCGGATCGATGTGTAGGCTCGAGGCACTGCGAGTTAGAAACGGATATTTCGATTTTTGGGTCTTGACACGAAGCCTCAACAACAATTTATTTTTTTTTCAAATTTTTAATTAAAATAAATCCTCAGATAGATAAAAAATACAAGAATGGCGCGGGCCTAATTATTGTTTAAAACCCTGATTTTTAAAACTTTAATAAAATAATTAAAAATATTTTATTAAAAACGCTTCGATTTTTTTCTCTTCAATATATTTTCAACATACAGAGCATACCTTGCTTAAAAAATGAGGCAGGTCTCATTTTCAAATTCTCTGAATCATCGAAAAAACTACAAAAGTTATAAATAATGCCAGAAAGTATTTGCTGTTGTAGTTTAATTATCTATTTAATTCTCGTTTTAAGCTAGTCGAGTCAGCTGAAGGATCTGATTCAATAAGCACCAAAAGAGGTAGCTCAGAGGTAACTCATCTCACTGTATTGCCTCGGACCGGGAGGTCCTAGGTTAGAGTCCCGACGGACCGCGGGGTTTTCCACAGTAGCTTGTCGGCTTTTGTGTCATAAAATGCCCTTTTATAAACAATTTCTTGCAACAGAAAAGGTCGTTTATGTTGCTGGTACACAAAAAATAATAAACGTGTTGGAAAAGAAATGCGTATAATAGTTCATTCATGCGACGGAATTGTATAAAAAAAAAGGTTCCATACATTCTAAATTATTTCGTGACATTTACAGCCGACGTCGATATTATTTTATCAAGCGTAACTCAAACAGAGGTCGAGAAGACACACCTCGAATTGTCATGCGCATCGACGATCATCTCGCTTCCATTTGGCATTGGAGCCACGCGAAGGCGACGAGTTGCCTCATCTGCCACTTGCGGTCTGCGGGGCGCTCCTTCGCCGCAGCCTCCAGCGCCCGCCGACAGATGGCATCGCCGACGCCGACGCCCGCGGTTGCAGCGCGCTCGCAGGAAAAAACAATTTGAAGTTAATATTATCGGGTAAAATTAAGGGATTATTTTGATCATTTGTTTTTATAATTGTTTGAAACCTTTGTTTTATCTATGTTAAAAGCCAAAGCCGTTGAGACTATTAACCGCATTCGATGCAAAAATAACTTAGTACCCGTTGACAGCAGTTTATATCAGTGTTGTCAAGGTCGATGCCACGTGCGGGAGTCCGTGCCACGAGTGACGAAATCGCCCCTCCAAGCAGTTCATCACCCCGCCACCAGACACAACGCCACACCTATTGTAAAACGGGTTTCTACTACTCATAGTTCCCTTTCCCGACGCTGGTTGCGCAGAGAGGCTAGTGGCATGCTACGGTTCCACGACACGTCCCACAGCACAGTGGAAGACCTTGACACTACTGGTTTATGTAGACAAACTTATCAGTAGTGAAATGTGGTGAAAGTCCTGGATCTATTGAGCATGTCTTTCGGTAATGCATTTTTTTGACACTGAAAGGAGAGGAATGTTATCCAGGTTGCGCAAATTTGGTTGGCAATGTCGTTCTTCTATTTGTACATTGCAATCGGTTTTGGATAAAGTTATTATTTCAATTATTGTAAATTTTATTTCAAAGATTAACAAGAAAAATTAATTTTATATCATTATTTCTTACATTTTACATGTAAACATGTTTTTTGTTCGTTTCTTTATATCTTATTCTTTATGTAATTTGTTTTCTGTGTGTTCACAATTGTCTTGTTCTTTTAATTTTTTTTATCAATGTGTGTTTTGGCTCTGTAAACATATGTTTTACTGACTGTAAAAGCATACTACACATTGCAGCACGCTGGCGCAATGGGAGGCGCTGCGGTGCAGCGGCCACGAAACACCGCACGTTGTCTTCCACACTCGAAGCCAGATTAACCCTTTCGGCGGGCGCGTAGCGGCACTCAGTGCCGCATTCTTACGTTTTTGACTTCGTGTAAATAATTGGTGTTGCCCTACTGAGCTCATAGTTATTCTTCATTCATTATATTTTCAACCGGATGACACTAAAATCACTATTTCAGACACTGCCGATCGACCGTTATTCATTAGTAATTCAAATTCTGCAACGGTTGCGGCACTGCGTACCGCAAGCGCATTGTCATGTATGTACAATATTTGCGTATTTTATCCATTAGAATTGTTACTGCTGTTTTGTTATTGAGCTTTATGACACAAATGTTGAAGTACCAACTCCTAATTCAAATTTAAATGCATTGTTTCCGAAGAAACGTTAGAAGGCACGTTTACACCGTATTAATTCCCCTTCATGTAACACGTAACAAGACACGGAAGAAGCGAGTGATGAATCAGACTCTTATTAATATTATTTCGTTTGGTATTTAGTTATTATTGAAATAAAATGTATAAAAACATAAATAAAAATATTTCCTTGATATTCCATAACAAAAGTAATAACTATTTTGTCGCGAAAATCGAAGATGATGCGGCACGGAGTGCCGCGCGCGCCTGCTGGTGGGAAATGATTGGACGCGCCCGCCGCGGCGGGTTTGGAAAACACGGCGCTGAGTTTTTACTCGTGGTACTTCAGAAGGTCTGTGATGAATTCCCGTCAACAAATATCGTTCTACAAATTTACAGTTACTTCTACTTGAGAACAAAAATATACATGTTAGACTCGCCAGAAAAAATCAGTTTGTAGGGTAAAAAGCAGATTGCGTGTAGAAAAGTGCGTATTTTTATAGGAAAATGAATGAGTTGTGCCAGAACGTTTATCTTATAGAAATTATATTTTCCAGTAAAAACTACATCCATATTGGCAAAGACTCGTTGGGTAGCATTTTTCGCAATCCGTCGTCATTACATTTTATTGCGTTGGACTATGAACCTCGTTACGTTTTTTGGTGTCTTATCGATTCGCAGATACAAATTATTTTAATCAAAAGTGGATTTGAGATAATTATTCCGAAAATTGAATCGACTGAGCAAGTTATTTTCGTCATTACAAGTTTATTTGTTCGTTTCGTGTGTTGTAGAACCGTTATTTACCTCTTAAGGTAGGTAAGGTACCTCTTAAGGTAGGGCCTGCCAACATCATAATTGTCACACGTATTAAATGTCTCTTACTGGAGATCAGTTAAAATCAATTTGTTTAACCTAATCAAGTATTGTATTAATCGTTGATTTAAATTTTAAAAAACGTATTCTTATTCACGTTAGAATATTTGCGATCAGTTTGACACTTGAGAAACAATACCTCGCCTCTCCATTTCAATTGTTTTACTAAATATCAATAAATTGATTTATTATTCTGGTAATTTAAATATACAGAAGGTCTCAGAATAAATGTTACAAACTTCTAAGATGTGTAAGGGAATCGACAATGACATTTTTCCAATGAATCTATTTTGGGGAAATTTTATGTACATATTTTACACCAGACATTCACCCCTTAATGCGCCACGAATGTTTCATTTTATGCGCCTAAATGCGCATAAAATTAAACAGGCACACATCTCATTCACTGCTCCAGAATGTGACCTAAAATACTTGCAATTATCACATGCGTAACTTTTTTTCTATTAAATTTGTCGACACATCTTCATTGGCAAAAAGAGATCTTCGACCGAAGGTTGCCGTAGACGTTTGTTACATTTATTCTGAGACACACTGAATATTTTCAATTGTTTTATACTATCGATTTTCAAAGCAAATTGGATCAAAATATTTTTCCTGTTAATGGGCATCGCTTTCAAAGTAAATTACCCTTTTCGCTAAAAATGGAGATAGAAATTATTTCTTAAGTGTCAGTATGTAAAACATAGATTACAATGGTTTTCTTATTTTATATTTTTTATTTAGGTTTTCCTTTTTTATTGAGCCAAAGCTGAGGTACATACGATCATATAATGCGAGATAACTACAACATAACTACAACGTGTCAAATGGAATTCCACATGTTGCCCTTGAAGTCTTGAAGGTGAAGGATGAAAAGGATGTTTCTTATTACCTCCTGATAGAGCGACTATTCGTCCTTCCGCTGGAGAAATGTAGTCGTTACGATTTTTCCTCATTGCAACCAGTTTTCGTGTCATCTTTTTTCTTAGAGAATCCCTAACCGTGTACGCATCCGGGATTGTTTGAAGAGGAGGACGTTGTATAATGTTTTACGTATTGGTAGCATTATCTCCTTCGTTGTTTCTGTATTGTGGAGTTCTAACAACCACGCGAAGGAACCTTACGTTCGAAATTCTTTCCTCTCTCTTTTGTAATTTGGAATATTCGCTCGTCCAATCATTTTGCCCCACCTTCCTCTGTTTCTATGTTGTTCCTATATTTTTCTTTCCTTTTTGAAGTTCCAGTTTTGTATTGGCTTTATAAACGCCGCTCATTGTAGTATCGTTTGTTACGACCAAATGATACAGATCTCGCTGAAAACATCAGTCCCATGACAGCTGTCTGACAATTATTTTTAGGATATATTATCTGTCCTCATGGTGCGATCGGAAAATTGTATAATCATTTCCTAATCCGACACAGTTTTTTCAGTTATTTTTCCTGTCTGCCGGTTTATCTTTCGGATCACTGTGCACCAGATCGCTTAACAAACTCTTAATGTTTCCATTGGTTACCAGTAGTGGAGCGTCTGTTTCGATGTAGACATTTCCACTTATGAAGAAAAATGTTTTTCTCTACATCGCTCTCCTTCAATTGCAGTACTAAAACACTATCAGAAGTAGTTTAGTTCTATTTATTTTCCGGCTAAGCACAGCTCATACTCATTGTTTAAAAGAAGTTAACTGTGCACATTTCATTATTTCTTTGTTCTATTCTTCAAAATTTTGCTGTGATAGCAATAGTTGCATTTGAATAGACATTTTACAAATGCACATCTGTCCAAACTTTTCATATAAGACACAAACCTTCACGTGTCTATTCAACAGTATTTTCAATCTCCTACAGTAGGGCCTTCGTACAATCATGTCATTTACAATTCGAACTAATTCAGAATGGAAAATATTTAAATATGGTTATCACTGTAACAATATAATACAGAAGGAACTCCAAACTCTTGGAGAAGTGATTTACAACAGAAAGAGACCCAGTTATCTTCGGACAAATATGTCTAAGAGAATATTGAATGCAAGTTGGTATGATTCAAATTCGTAAATATCACTCACTGACTCACTAGTTGTTTGCTATTATTACGATGGAAGCAGCTCGTTAGCGGATACGTCGATAAAAGTGACAGAATGTAGCGAATTTTTTGTACTTAAAGACTTTGTAAAGTGAAAGTAACATCCGATTTCGACGGTTGTGGAACACCGTATGCGTGTTGCTTACAATGTTGCTTGTAAACAGCATACAGCAAACATTTATATTATTTTACAACACATTGTCAGATGAAATTAAACTATTATAATCAATACATTAGTTTTAGGCGCCTTTTGAAATATTTTCTACATAACTGTTTCGATACAATTAGATACTGTACCGAGAATAAACTAATGGAGCCACATCATCACATACTTTCTCACATTACTTCTGATGTTTGCAATTTTCAAAAATTCAGAGAGATCAACGAAACTGAGACATGCATTGTTTTATGCGTCCCTCGTCCTATCCGTGAAAAAAAATAAAAAGTGTATTTTTTTAGAAAATGTTTCTTTTATAATTTGCATTAACTCCAAGCGGGAATAAATCGAAAACCAAACGTTTTCCCCAAAACTTATACATGGTCGCTTTTAAGAGCTGATTCTTTAGAACCGATTTTGTCGAAGACGTACATCTTTACCTTAAAATTTCTAGTTTTGCCATGTTACGTGTTTGCAATTTTTCAAAATAGTGTGTTTGCCGGAAATAGGACTAGCGTCGACCTCTGTAACAGTTCTTTGATACATACGAAGGTAAAATTTAAAGAAGAATGGAGCTGTTTTTAGAAAATAATTGTATAAAATGACTTAAATTTCACACAAAATTACTCAAAAACGACCCATATTAAGGTGTTTGACGTTTTCTAAATGGATTCACTATATTAATAAATATTTTGTGTGTGAAGTGTTCATATTATCTTGTTCAACCCTTGTACGTAGTTACTTGCATTATTATACAAGTCCGGGTAATTTCAGCCGCATTTTAAACTGGAGTACTTATTACATTTTTTTTGTTAATGGAACCGTCTAGTGTGAAATATGTGAGTGTTCAATTCAAATAGGAAAACTTTAGGCTTGCTCATTAGGATTCAAATTATTAACTTAGTAATTATTGAAATGGCGTTAATTTTAGTATTTGCGTGTCATTTTCAAGGCCGTCAATAGCGATATTAATCGTCTTAACTCGAACAGTTATTGGAGAAAAAGCTTGGGAAGATGATCGAAACATACCAAGAAAACCCTACAAAAAAGTGACGTATAAGATGGACTAAATGTGGAGGAGGACCACCAGGCGGAGTGAGATGAAAATGCCAAAAATGTTCTGTTCTTACTCAATGAACAACGGGCATTGTTCAGAATTGGGACACGCGTGAGCAAACCAAAAAAACGTTTTTCGAGAAATCTGTGACAATGGGCACTTATTATGGCGGACAGTGGTTTGTTGGGCAGCAGACTTTCGCCGTAAATGCCGTTATAAAATGAAGATCAACATATTTTTCTTGAGGAGTCCAAGCAATGTAAATACTTCTAAAAAGAGAACAATGCAAATATTTGTGCTATTCTAAGGTCGCTGAAGAACCCGGTCATTGTTTCTTTTTAAGAGGTACACGATTGTGAAAAGAATTAAGATCATATCGATCACGATTGTGAAAAGAATTAATCTGGCATTAGAGAGGAGTTATGAGGATTCATCAAAATATGATTAACATATCTAGTAATCTTTCTTTCGAACTTTTGTTCAATCTATGACACATTTCCCTTACGGAGTTAAAATGGTACTTCAGTAGTTAATTAGAAAACTTTTTCTACAACTACGCACCAATAAAAATGTTAGAATTTGATCTATTTGTGGTAATTCATTTTCCATAAATTACCACAAACCAATATGAAACCTACAATCTCTTTTTGAAAGAACTTCATGTAGCTTTTATTTCTTATATTCATAGAAGAGAACAATAGAAGAGGAAGCACGATAAGATCAATACGTTCTTCATTTAGGAGAACATAAATAGATATATTGCAGATCCACTTGTCTCTAATTTAATATCAAAGATTGTACCCGCATTGTATGTATGTATTTTGACACAACAGATCTTTACGAGCCAAGGCCCATAGATTTTCCGCATTATTTCCATTAATTCGCGGTGAATTGTATTTTTTCTTCTGTTAATTTTTGCATAAATTTCATTTTCTATTTCAATAGTTTAAAACTTTAACGCGTGAAAACTCGTAATAGAACATGTTCGCCATATCAAGAACTCCTTGTCAAACGTGACAAAGCTCTCTTCTGAGTAATACGAAAGTCGTCCTGCTAGTGGTTCACCTACGAAGCCACCAGAGTGCGCCTAATACTGGATATGCTTCGGTTACGCCTTTATACGCAACCCGCTAGTCACAAAAGCAATAGGAATTGCATATATTCGTCAGAATTTCAGAACTACAAGAACAGAATAAGAGTTAGTTAAATAGATTCGCTTTAATTTTGAGTGAATGTCTATATATCTACGCTAGGTGAGACGAGTATCTCCAGTCAATGTGATTTTTAATATCGAAGGAAAGTGTGTTTACCGTGTCGACCACTACGGCGCCAACAGAATTTAGAGCCCTTGAAAGTACGACATTTGATATTGCTTCTATGTTTAAGCTATAAACTATTTAAATCCATTTTGGTTTTAATTAGTCTTTCGACTGGGGTCTTAAATATACAAATATAGAACGTAAACATTTTCTTTAATGCATTTACAAAAGATCTGAAAGCATTATTCCCGTCTATATTACTACAGTTAATCACATACACAATATTACTACAATTAATCACAATCACATTTTCTCTATTTTCCTGCTTAAAGTTTATTACTTGAATATTTGGAAAAAGTTATGTTTTACACAATATTAGTTCATCATTAATGTAATATTATTATCATTATTACTGTCAGCTTTTGGCTTACACTTCCTCGGCAAGCATTTAGAACCATTCTCATATACATAGTGCATAAGGCTAATGAAGCCGGTACTGCAATGTAAGGAAAGATGGAGAACTTCATGTATGTCCGTCGTTCATTCTCTCACAAAATGTAAGTAGTAATGTAAGAAGTCAATCTCTCTGAATAGCTGTTTTTTTGTTGTTTTTTTCGTTCGCGTATAGGCCGCCTCGGGCCAAACGTATATGCATTTACCGGGGATTAGAAACATTATCTTGGAGGCAGGGCATGAAACATCATTGGGGGGATCAGCATTTTAGCTGAAATCCAATTTTTAACTCCCAGGGTTGTTAGCCCTGGGGTATTGAAGATGAAATTATGATAATGAGGGGTGAGGACGGCACACAATATAGACATACACAAATACACCCATGTCCGAGGCGGAACTGAACCCGCGACCCAGCTGTCATAGATCACGACACACTTGCCTTAGCGATTTCGGCCAAGGAGCCGATTCTCTCTGGACGGAAATAATACCATTTGGTAATTTCATTTTCCTAAGACAGGAGGCAAATCGATTTGCCAAATTTAACTTTTTTTCAACTATACCAAATTTGCCCCTCTTCTGCAATTGTAACAATAGTTATAATAATAATAATAATAATAATAATATAATAATAATAATAATAGAAATAATAAAAACAATAATAATGTAATTCTAGTGCGTGTGAGTTTATGAGCATTATTACACTATTACTTACTTTCAAATCCGAAGTAAAACAGATCCCGATTAAAGAGTTCTTCAGTTGATTGGCTGCCTAAGATATCCGCTTCGTTGAGTTGAATCTCATAAGCAAAAATAAATATCACGTATATATTGGTTTTATTTTATTGCATAATCATGACTATCAATTTGTGTCACTACATAATGTTTTAACTGATCAAACTAATAGGCTGGATAAGAAATTTCTCATACCTCAAATTTCTCATAGCCTGTGTATTATGTATTATCCAAAACCTGTATAAATGTGAGCACATTGGTCAATTTTATATTTTTTCTTCTTATGCATCGTTGTTTTCGTAGAGATGGGTACTGTGTCGAAAATTTACTTTATGCAAAGAGAGATTTGAGTAAGATGAATTCATAATTCTTAGTATGTTTTTATTTTTGTTTCGAACTTCAAAAAGTAATGCGTTTATATTATACTTTTTCTACCTTCAAATTTTGAAAATTTCCATTTTTTAAAGAAACACTAATCGTATTTTCGTAATTTAATGTTTTTTTAACATATTACATGTAATTTTTATTAATGCAGTACTTAATTGCAATTGTGATTTTTGTCCAGTTTCCCTGCGATCTAAGAGTATTTGTTGAGATGTATATTTTCTGTTTCGTTGCAGTAAACGTACCTTTACTAATTTTGTCACCACATGAAGTAAGAATTTAAGAATTTGTATTAATATGATAATTTTTTAAATGAAAACGATGGGAATCATCCATGTACTTCTTTGCATTCTGTGCCTAAATAAGAAAGAACATTACTATGCCACTTACGTAATTTCATCGTTCTTTGATGTGCTTTAATAGAAAGTCGGAAACTTCACTGGATGCGAGTAGAACAGAGAAGTGTCGGCAGAAGGAGATTTCTAATTTTCTAGTTCCCGCAGGTGTAAGGGTAAGATTTGCTAGATTATATTATTTTATGAAAACGGTGTTAACTCTGTACTCAAAAAACCAAACATTTTTCTAATGTAGTTGTAAAGGATTGCAGGTGATTTTTTTTTTCTCGCGCAAACGTATGACGCGTGGATTCTAACTTTTATTAAATTTTAATTTACTCTTCATACATTAGTTGGTGTACAAAATATTTCAAAAAAATAACAAATTATATATTAAAATAATGTTTACAATGGCGAGTATTATTGATACCCGAAAATCGTCTTTTGATGACTAATCTAGAGTATCAGAATTGTAACAGAAAATATGTCAAAGAATTGAAGAAGAAAGAGTTTGGGTGGTTTGTCCGTTGTTAAGGGGGTGAGTCAATCGTGATATTTTTTCAAAGTTGCCTTTTTTACACAGTTTTTATAACACATAATATTACATTACATTCATACACTAAGTGGCCCCAGCGTTCACTCATTTAGTTCACTTGTTCGAGATAACCGGCCAACCTCTGCAACGCACGCTGGGTAGCAATTATGTAGCAGACCGGCGATACATTAACTCATACATGAACTTATATGAAAGGAATGTATGTGACCTTTGAATTCTCTTTCCTGGTGCAAAGCTCCAGGCATTGTATGCGGGAGCTTTGTTGATATGGCTACAATGGATACGGACATTCTTCTGGTAAAAAGGATTGAGGAAAACATATTCGCTACCTTCAGAGCACTTTATCCCTAAAGGATGGGCAGCTCCCGAGTCGGATTGGTTTGAAAGTAATTTCAAATATTTAAGAGCAAACATTGTTTAAAATGTCATCTGATTATCACAAAGGAAGTAATAGATCAACCAAACCAATTGTTCAAGGTCAAGATTTGTTTTATTTTTAAGAGAAAATAATATTTCATACAATTTTCTGTTATATTCGTTTTGGAATGTAAAGTTAATAGGAAAACTAGTAAGAAAAATTTTAGAACCATTTATGGCGGGTGGAAGATGTTCATTTCTTTGAATGTTTTAATTAAATATTGAAAGGAAGAATGAAACCATTAGCAAAAATAATACTAAAATTTCAAATAGTTTAATTATATTTTTATTAATTTTGTGTTGAAAGGATGTCAGTTGAGATTTGAAAAAAATTTACTAAACGCATACAGAACTCGTGTTTTGTCTAAGAAACTTTAAAACTATTATTTGCCTAAGGGTTCTGGATCTTTTCAGTATTTATTTTTCTTCTTTCATAGTTTGCTAAAATGCCGGAGACTCCGCACGGACGGGCAGGGCAATATCATTCGCGCGCACCAATAAAATTTACTACTGCCATATCAGTGTTACAGGAAGTATAAAGTAAATATTAATAATATCTTGAATAAAAGAAGGTGTGGCTTTAATATGTAGCATGCTGGAGATATATTTCGGATCATTTATGCGGAAGTAATGTAAAATGATTCATAGATTAAAGAAAGAACTTGTCTTGGTTAACGTTGTAGATCATTTTGTGTGTTGCGCTTGGACACATGTCTACCCATCCGATGCACTTGAACTGTTCAATATCGTAACGTTTTTTAGTATAATTACCATTTTCTTCCGGAGTGGCTGTTACCTTCCTAAATGGGGCGGGCGCCTAATCTGGATTTTTCTTTCCGGGATAGTGTCGAAGATGTCGCACTGCGTCTGCTATTATTACGTTTTTATGGCTAGGGAGGGTCCTTTCTCCGAAGCTTTTCTGTTTCAGCGTAGAAAGTACGCCTGCAAGCAACTATGTAGCTTGCATTATTTTTTTCACCTCTGTGAGGGTCAAACGCAAGTGCGTTATATCGCAGTCATTTGAGTAATTAGGAGACTGTGTAACTTGAAAATCAGTACGAGATTTTCTAAGAATTTGTTGAGAAATTAAAGCTGATATTACAGTTGAAAGTTAAGATACGGACTACAGAAAATGGAAAACGGTTTTAAAGAATTTACATGATTCTTATGTGTAATGATAATTATGTGTATGTTAGATGAAATTTGTGTAAGATGAATAAGTACAATATAGAAAAAATGGGGGACGAGATGACTTAAAAGATTGAAACTTTTTTTATGAACAGGCATACATACATTTTTATGAAAAACGTAGTTCCGCAAATATGAAAGATGTCATCTCGCATTTTAATAAGTGAATGAAGATTAAGCTTCGATTAATCAGATGCAAAGATTTTGAAGATCGGATCCAAAGTAATCCATTATTTAGTGTATTATACTATGCAATGTTTCACAATCTAACAAATGACTCCATGAGCCTCTAAATCATGCATGTCAAGAACGCGGGAGGATCACAAGAGCTCTCAGGCACTGCGTTCACATTGTCATTAAATACAAAAAACTTTAACAATTTCACAAAAATCTTTCATTGCTATGATAACACAAAATGAAAGGTACCTGACTGATACAGTAAGAAAATTTAATTAGTGTAAACATTGCAGAATGTATTGAAGCCTATGAGGCACACATGCCTAGATTTTTCAAACCAAACTACTCTCATAGTACCACAGCTCCTCCTATTTACACAGCTGTCTAGTAGAGGGTCTCAATGCACACAGAAAAAATGCCCTTCGCTGACGGGAATGCTTCACGGCAAAGTTTTTGAACAGTCCCGTGTCGAGCGATAAGCTGCCCGCTGCACTCCCCGATCCGTCCTCCTCGCCCCGCTTTCTCCCGGCCACGCCAGATGTGTCCACCGCCCCGAGAATGTCACCGGGCGAGTGGAAAGGGTGGCTGGCCGGCCGGGGGGGGGCGGACGGACGGACGGAGGTGGGGGGAGATAGGGCGGCGACGGTGGTGGTGGCGGCAGCAGCAGCGCCGACCCCGGCGGCGGGGGCGATGATGATGATGATGATGATGATGAAGCCCGACGCCGGCGGCGGCGGCGGCGTGGCTGAAGCCGCATGGCGGAAGAGGGCGTTCCATGCGTAGAGGCGCGGGGGGAACATTGGTTAATTAATTTTCTTAATTAAGTTTTTTCAAGTGAGACGCGCGAATTTTGTGTTCGCACCCCCATAACACACTGGTGCAGCCTGGAACTCCCATAATTTGGCGGGAGTACCACAAAGTGGGAGTACCCAGGTGGGCGGAAGTCACAGGAACTTTATCCGCGCCGAGAAAAATGTGCTAACACATATCAACAGAGATTTAAAAGTAAGGGTTGTACTAATGCTCCGGAGTGGCGTTCCATCATTGGATGCTTCATCTGTGACAGTGTTTAGAGAAGTCAGCTGCCAGTTTTTGCTCCAAATTTATCTATATTAATTAAATTTTCCTCTACTCAGATAAAGAAATGATCCATTAAAATGAAATAATGCGTCATTCAGATTTCAAATTGTCAACTGAGAGTAATATTAATCTTGATCAAATTTTAATATTAAACAAGGAACGCAATCTTCATTCAAACATATTTCTGCCACTTACAAATATATATATATATATATATATATACGAAGCAGAATTTTAAAAGAAAATAAACATGAATTAGCAGACGCCAATATTATACACATTATTCTCAGCGGTCCTCGGTTGTTTGATAGAACAAATGTGACAAACATATTTTTCATGTAAAGCCACTTTTCCCCGCCTCGCGTCGCTTCACCTTGCGCATGTACAATTCTCTTTCGATGTGGAGGGCAAATGAAAGAGGAGTCAAGGGAAGTTGCCCGTGCACAGAGCCCAAAATTCACTTGTTTTGTCCGTACAAAAAATTTGAATTTTAAGCTAGTGGGGGTGCTAGCTTTACCGGCCAAGATTTGAAATCGTAATTTCGAGGTGTTGGGAGGTAGCCCAAAATTTTTGGAAGAGGGTTAAAATTTGCCCAAAATTATGGCGCAAAAAATGTTAGGAGTGCCGTGGTTCCCAGGCAGGCAAGTAGCTCGTGCGGGCGCAGATCGACCGGTCTGCTCTAAATACTAGGCCTGATGATCACACTATACCTTCCTCTTTGTTCTTGAAGGCGGGATGCAGAACAAAGGAAACCGAAGAAGAAAAATGAAAGGTCAATATGAAAAAATATACACGTGCATTTAATAACATTTATTTACAAGATTTTGCATAACAACGTAGATTTTAATACCTTGTGTACAAAGTGATCAAAAACATAATAGGGTTTAGAAATCTAGAATCGCCTAAAATACTGCGTCAACAAAAGTGATGTGTTCACTTACACTTGTATTAAATGTGTAATTGTGTAACAAACTAAATAAAGAAGTAAATTTACAACAGATAAGACATTGTTGCACTACTGATAGTCATGCGTTTTGTCATCCAGTCACTTTCTTTGTTGCACGTAAGATAACTGCCTTTGCATGCTGACTTGAAAGGCTCTGTAGTAAATAATGGTTGAGACTCATTACACAATGTAACAACAATAACAATAACAATAATTCTCATGCCTCCCCAACTTTAATGTATAAAACGTCATTATGCAATGACAATCTGTTTAAATTCATTTCTCTTATGTTCCTGTACGTCCTTTACTTCAAAACAACGTCGTGGTTCCAGAAAGACACTAGATGTCATAGGATGTATTTGAAAAGTGCATTTTCAGAACCAATGAAATTAATTTTTCAATTACCATTACCTACAAGCATATCAAAAAGAATGGAAACTTGTAGAGAAAGAAGGAGAAATATAGTAATGCATTGGAAGAACATGTTATAATTATCTAACAATAAATTTGTGTGATATCTAAAGAACAATAAGAAATAGATATAATAACATACATCACTATATTAAAAGAACAATACGTATATAACGTATAACAATTTTTTTTGATACTCTTAACTCAAACGCTTCCATATGAAATTTGTGAAACTGCGAAGAAGTAAAAAATGTTTGATAGGAAATGCGTGTAATCAATGATTTTCATTCTCTATTAAACATTCCATCAGACATCTACACCACAAATTTTTTTTGTAATTTTTCAAAGATTTGATGAGTCAAAAAGCCATTGACAAAATTAAAGTTACAAAATAATTTCATGTGTAAGTTTTGTGGTGAAAACAAAGTAATAGTAAGACATTTTTTTCCAAAAATGGAAAACCCAGTTATCTAGAATTACATTCATGGGATGCTGACTTGATTGAATAGCGAGACCATTTCCCCCATCTATAGTGAAAGAAACAACTTTATTAATATCGAAGAGTTCTACTACTGAAAATTTAAACAGCAAAAAACTGCTTTATTTTTAATAAATCGTGCTAGGAGAAAGCATCATCTCTGACAATAGTCCAGGAGTGACCCTCAAAAGAAATCGAATTTAAATTGATGATCTACCTACAGGTTTCCTGTTTCAGGTCATAATTTTCAAAATTTCCTTATAATTTCTGATGAATTCACCTTATTATTTTATTCCAGTCAATTTTATAAACTTTAGTTGTAATTAGCTGGAAGACATTGGAAACGAATAAAATATACACTTTTTGCGGCTATTTTTAATCTTTATCAAGTTCCATTCTTCAGAAACGAATTCTAGAAAATCAAGACGGCAGTTAAGCAGCATTGAGACTAAAAATATAATAATAAATCAAATGAGAGAAAATATAAAAATATAAAATATAAAAATTATAAAATTTGAATAAAAAGAAAATTAACACGTTTAAGAAGAATGAAAAGAAATACACGAAATTAAGAGACAATAGGTGAAGAAAATATGTGATTGAAATATTTGATTTAATTATCGTTTTAAATCTATTTCTGTCACAAAAAGGAGAAGGGTAGAATTACTGGAAAATATACAAGGATATTAGGCAAGTGAGCGAATTAAGAACAAATTAAAACGATAAAATACTAAACTGAAAAACGGAGAGAAACATTTAGATCAGAGAGATAGAATGAGAGAGATACGCACATAAAACAAAGAGGTGAGTTACTGAAACAAAAATATACAAGACGGTGAAGATAAAACATCAGAAAGGGGAGAAAATAATTTTTAAAAATATACAACAGAGGTAAAATTAATCAATAGCGCGGAGAAAATATTAAAGATATTAAAAGTTTATATGAGATATTGGGGAAAAAAGGAAGAGGAAAAAGGAAAATATGGTGAAGATTTTTAATAGTAAGTCACCAAGGAAGTCTTTGAGAGAAGTCAGAGAAACGTGAACCCTCTGAACTATTTGCGAAAATCGTGGAAAGTTGACATTTTTAATATCACAGGACATATAATAATATTTACCAACTTGTAAATAAATGTATATCCTTAATTTCTGTATATGTGAAAGGAGTGAGATCTTACTCGGAATCGGACTCCTGTTCTCCGATTAAAACAACCATGAGATTGACAATCACGGAGTTGTGATTGACCCACTCACAACAATCACTCAGTTGTGATTGACGCCAAACAACTCACGAAAGCAATCAAATGGTGGACGTGATTTTTTGAGCTCTGGAACTGTGAGCTTCTGTGGAATCGCTTCCCTATCTCGAAACTGTTAATCACAATCTTCAATCGGACAACATATCCGCACCACCACCCACATAAGGGATACATCAGTGTGAGAAAGGAGAGGAAGTTGAGAAAACACTAGAGAGAGTATTTGAAGAGTAACTGGGATCAAATCACCTATCCTCTTACGTCAAATTCAGTCACAGCGTGAAGATAGTCGTTGAGAAAACGCGTTAAGAAGAGCTTTAAGACCGCCTTAAGTCGGTGGAGAAAGGATATATAACTGTGGAACATGCGCAGAAAGCGTAAAGAGAGAGAACAGAGTAGCAGAAGATGCGCTGGAATCGGACAATATGTATTGCGCATGCGCCCAAGACAATGTATTAAGGAGTCTCCACACATTCGGCATATGGCAAGTAGCAAGCAACTGCACGCCCAATCTCGAGTGAGAGAGGTGCTCTGTAAATGTTCGCTTTTTTTATGTCTTCAAAGACCGTCAAGTTTTGAAAAGCCAGCACCGAAAATTTTGTGCTTGCCAAATATCGCAAGCAACCCACCCACATTATTCGGGATTTGGCGAGATTGCATCTCGCCGAATTTCGAATATGTGGAGTCGTCTTAACAGCATGAAGAAGGAGAGGGTGTTGCTGAAGAAACGTCCAGATCGGGAAGAGGGAGAGTTAAACATTAGAATGTTGCTCAGAGCATAAACAGGAAGAAAATCACTGGAGAGGTTCTGGAAGCGGACCTCATACCCACGCTTGCATCAAATCATATTGTTAAGCGTGAAGAGGACGTCGCTGAAGAAAGAGAGTTTGAAGGAGAGGGAGTGAAGAGCACAAAGAGATAGGGGATTGCCGAAGAGGTGCTGGAATCAGAGCGCATATCGTCGCATGAGACCAAGCCAAAGAGTTTACAGCGTAAAGAGAGAGAGAGAGAGAGAGACGTTGAACAGGCGCTCAGAATATAAAGAGGAAGGCTGGAATGAGACCATCTCTTCGCGCACGTTCAAAGTGTTTACAGCGAGAAGAGGGAGAGGGAGTCGTTGAAGAAACGCTCAGAGCATGAAGAGGGATAGGGTACAGACTTTACGGCGTGAAGAGGTAAGGGAGTCGTTGAAGAAACGCTCGGAGCATGAAGAGGGATAGGGGATAGACTTTACAGCGAGAAGAGGTAAGGGGGGAGTCGAAGAAACGCTCAGAGCATGAAGAGGGATAGGGGATAGACTTTACAGCGAGAAGAGGGAGAGGGAGTCGTTGAAGATGCGCTGGTAGGCGAGGGCGGGTGCGTGGGCGAAGGCGGGGTGCGCGAGCGCGGGGGCGGACACGAGCGAGAGCGCGTGCGGGGCGAGCGCGGGGGCGCGTGCGGGGGGTGGCGGGGCGGCCGCCGGGGGCGAAGGCGGGGGCGGAGGGCGCGGCGGGCAGCGCGGGGGCCGGGCCGGCCACCAGGCGCATGAGGCGCAGGTTGATCTCGTTGGGGCTCCACGTGCGCCGGAAGTACTTCTGGAAGCGCGACGACGTCAGCCAGAAGCGGCCCTGGTCCCTGGGCGCGATCACCAGCTCCGAGGAGAACTGCAGCCGCTCGGGGTCGTACACCACCACCCGCGTCGAGTGGCTGGACGGGGAGTAGGCCGCCAGCGCCGTCTCCCGCACCTGCGACCCAAGTGCACTCGCGTTAGACACTCCAATTAAACGGACATCATGTAGTCTACCTAAATACTAATAGCTCATTACTTGTTAGTAAAGTGTTATGAGGTTCAGTGAAGTGAAAGGTGTGATTATGGGTAGTCTACTAAAAAGCGTCGTTTATAGGCTATTATGGCAAAAGTTGGTATTTATTGATTTATGTTGAGTGTTTTACGTGTTAAAAATGAAAAAATGTAAAAATGTAAAAAAAATTTTACATTGATATTTTATATATTGTTTTTATTTGTAATTGTTTCGTAATTGTAAATGTACTTTTGTTTCTGTATTCTGCCCCCAGGCAACATCAGCCCAATTGTAGAATAAACGTTATATCTACGTCGCTAGTGCAGTAGTGTCAAGGTCTCCTACTGGTGGCTGTAGCACGCCTCGCGGCACCGTGCCATGCTTGTCGCTTCTCTGCGCCACTAGCGTCGGGAAAGGGAACTATTAGTAACCCCGCCGTTTTACAATAGGGATGGCGTTGTCTTGCGGCAGGGTTAAGAACTGCGTGGAGAGGCGATTTCGTCGTGGCACTCGTGCCACGGACTCCCGCTGGTGCCATCGACCTTGGCAATACTGCGCTATACATTAAACCTCCTACACAATAAAATAAAAACACTTTTAAACTAGCATATCGTCGTTGATAATAACCTCCTATGTGAAGGAATTGGTGATTTTTACATTTTGGTATCAATGATTCACAATTTTACCTTAAGTTTGAGGAGATTTCCAAAGAAAACTATAAAATGTGGTCTTAAAATATAAAAAAAATCTGGTTTGTGGTAAGAGTCTCATGGCATGTTTTTGTAAGGTGTTTCAGAAAAATATTACAATAAATAAATATTTAATACTATTATATAGAAAGTGTAGAATGCCTAAACTTAAATGTACTCAAATTGTACATTATTAATATTAAAAAGTGTTTTCCTTCCTCCTTTAATATTTTATTTTTCTTCACGTAGGAAATTATCCATCGGCAACGACTGTATCTCAAAAATACCCTTTAAGATGAGTTATGAACAATTTCCAATTTGAGGATGGTTCTGCAATAAGAGATGCTACTTATTTCGAGGACAAAGGCCTGTTTTGTGAGCTTTATTACAATTTTACCAGTAAAAATAGATAATTTTCTATTCAAATTTCTTCATTTTACTTAAAAAAAAAACAATTGACGAGTCGGGTTTGTTATGCCCCAAAGATGTAACTACGTAGTATAGAAATCAATTTTATTCAGGTTCTAAACCACATCATAAAACCTCGATTTTCGAAATCCTATTAAAATGTATGTAAAGTTCGTCTAATATTATTGCTTGACTCAAATTCTTTTCAAGGCTTTGTGCACTTCCGAACAAATGGTAGGATTCAGAAAACCTTTATCAGCAAAAATGCTGATGTCGTGTGTGTTGTGTGAAAAATTGGCTGTTCTGAAACCACATACGTGAATACTTAAACTTTTTCTTCTATATCGCATGTCGTCAGCTGTATCGAAAGCAGTGACAAAATTGTTCTATAACATAGGATGAGAAACTGCCAAATATCATGATCAAATTTCTGCTTTTTTCGGTCAAAATCGAAATTGCTTTTGTGTCATTTCGGACTTCTGGACACCTTACGAACTATAAATCCCTTTCACATGATCGATGCACAGTTTTCTTTCACTTTTTGAGCGCTTTGAAAATTTGTAATATAGATATGAGCTAAATTATTTTAAGACTCCGTCATCACTGAGTTTGAAAGATATATTTCATAAATAACGTTCCTGATTCGCTTGCGTTGTATTTCTATTATCTTAATGTTAAATATTGTAAAACATTTAAAAGTCAATACTAAAGCATTACAGGATTTTTTTATAGAGAACGCTACATTTATAATTGGTTTGAAGGCAACTAAAGTTAAATTATGTACTTCATCGTGATGGTGCTACAATTCTTATATTATAGATTCATTTGGGTAATGTAAGTACACTCCTGTGGACATTCATTACACTAAAAATACGTAAATATTTTTTTCAGTTTAACTCTATTCAATAATAGGTTACTAATATTAACCAGTTTACCTTCAGTACTAACTTACAATGCTCATTATTTACATCCAATTTACTTAACAATGTGGGTTAAACGAGCTCTTGTAGCTTCTTGCGCTTGTGGCTTTCCGCTACCCCGCGCTTATTTTCCGCTCGAGGCAGATCGCTCGCAAAATAAGACTCTTGTTTTCGCAATTAGGAGTTTCTCACTTTACTAATGCGTCAACACGGCCGACCGTAAGTTGGCAGCCGTGTAATCAGAAGAATGCTCGGAAGCCTTCCGCTCGGCAGAAGCCACAAGGAAGTAGTTGTAGCAAAAGAGCGGCGAATTAAAAGGCTGTCCATCTTGTTATGAAGCAACCTGGTCATTGTGGGGCACCTTGCGTTCTGCAAGCGTTTCTTCGCTCTTGTTTTGCAAGTCACGCTTTCGCTTCGTCACGACACGAGCTACAGGTGGTCGTTTACTCTTGTAAGCCTTGTTCTACGGTGAATTGGTATGATGACTAGCGGTGCAACTGGAGTATCAATTTCAATTTCCTTCCTTTTGTTTTCCCGTTTTTAGTACTCCTCCGCGTTTACAAACATTTTCCATATTGAATTTTCCTTGTCTTTCCTTTCCTGTATCTCCAAACGTGCAAGCTGCTTGGTTACATGGTTGACCATTTGTTGTATGAATTGACCATTCACTTGTACTTGTGGTTGGAGTATGTTGTGTAACGATGACTGCATATTTATGAAAGCAACTGGTGCCAAAATATTAATTCATATGAATGAATCATATTTCTGTGTGTGCTAGTTTAATGGTTACAAGTTTCGAAAACACACACCTTGTTATTTGAACTGAAATTCAGCTTATATTTTTAGTTTCTTAAAATTCCGAAACATTTCTTTGAGATTAAACAAATTCAATCAAGTTAAATTCAACACTCATGTATAAAGAAATGTAATTAAATCAACAATAATTAAAACAACTAACATTTCTTTACTCTATTTTTAGATTAAATGACAGTCATGTGATACATCCGTACTGACCCATTTTAGAGTTCTCTCTCGTATGATCCGGTATTTTTGGGTGTCTTTTTAAAATGAAAGATTTACAAAACTAAGAGCATGGCAGGTCGCCAGATGGCAAGATATGTGGCAAGTCTGAAAAAGTAGATCTTGACATTTGCAAAGTTCCGTCTACATACCCTGTATGACATGTTCTTCATTTGAGTTTGATTTTTTGTTTGATTCCCTCTTCGAAGTTGTTGGATCGTTGCGTATCGACTGCTTGAAGGAATGGGTGGGGTTCGTGGGTGAAAGGCCTGGAGGGGCCGGCCGGATAATTATGAGCGCTCCTAGCGGCCAGTCCTGTCCTTTCTCCGCGGACCGGCTGCATCGTGCTTCTCTCGGGTCGTTTGACACGCGCACGGGCTCACATACTGCGGGCTGCCGCGTTTGGTCGTGAGCGAAAGTGACCACTCCTATCTCTCTCTCTCCGTACGCAATTAAACACGCTGGATGAGGGTGGCTGATATGGAAGCACGGTAGGCGACGGTTGGAGAACAATGGCACATTTTTTTTATTTCGGAAGTTTTAGTTGATGGGAAAGTTTTGGTAAGGGAGAGGAAATGTGAGGAAGGAAGTAAAAGAACAAATAGCAACGGAAAATTAGCGGTTGGTGGATAATAAAAAGATCGTAATCTTTCGTGGAGATACTAGAAAGGATGAATTTGGATAGATAAGTCGCACTTAGAATTGTGTATATATGTGTGTGTGTGTCTAAAGTCCCAGCTTTGCCTCCCCTGTCCTTTTAGACAAGTCCATAGACTACAATAAGTATTTAAGGAAATGAACACTGACAACGGCGCTTTTAATAGATGATGGCCTCATTTATTATCAAATATCAAATTGCTATGTTCATTTTTATAACCACTCACATTCAGCACAAGTCACGCCCACTTTTATGTACAAAATTAATGGGTTGCGAACTTCATGCATATAAGTGTTGACTCAGAGTGCAGTGTAAACATTATTCTTTACTTTCACTTCTCAAGCAATTGCTACGAGCATGCTTCGCAGCTCTCATAACACTGCTAGGAGTTTTTTTCATCTGGAGGGCGTGTTAACACTTGCAAGGTCTCCGTGAGAATGCCGTAAAATGTGACGTTTGCTTTTCGTACATAAATTTTGTTGCATAACAGAAACTAAAAACAGAGTATCCAATGTCACAAACACGTCATAATACCTTGGAAGTTGTACCTATTAGTTTAATTGAGCACCGAATTCATTTTTTTACCTCTTTTTTTTTTTAGAAAAAAATTTTCATAATTGTGGATCTCATGCTGGTAGGTGCTTCTGCCGCGGCTCTTGCTGGTACTTTGGGACCCTTCACAATACTTTGATAGTTGCTCTTACGGAGACTTGAAAAAATTCTGGCAGAGTTCACTCACTCCTTGCAGTCTTCTTCATTTGCGAACCATTCTTTCTCAAAATCCCCGAATTCACAATATGTTTCCTTTAATTTAACCCAGTTGCCTTTTGACTTCAGATCTTCTAGTAACGCAGAAACTAACCTTTACTATCTTGCTATTGGGTCACGTCACAATATACATATTCCTGTCCCAGAATATACGAAACTCGCGTACCTATGCTCTCCAACACCTTTGGCGATTTCAACTTGTACCCCCTTAGTTCAGTGATGTATGTTTGATGAACACGTGTACTCTAATTGTACTAGCAGTGTTGAAGAACATGAGAAGCCAATTGCATAAGGTCTCCAAATTCATCGTATAACAAAAGATTATATGCATCGACTTACGATGTATAAGAAAAAATATGTATCAGTTAGGCTTTCAAATTGCTTAAGTCAGTCCAAATTCTAAGATTATATCGACCTACTGCTTTGCTCAGATCTGACCCTCTGGTCTGGCTCTTGTCTACCAGTTTTATATGACTCAGCGCCCATGACGCGTTCTTCTGGTTCAAAAAGAAGCCAATAGATGTCAGTTCAGGGAAGGAGATTCTCCCTTTTGCCATTTAGCTCCATTAAAAAGTGTTTCCTCTTCTTGCCGTAGGAGCGCTGAGAGATACAGGCCATTAACACACGAGAGGAGGAAAGGCTGAGCGAGTTCGATGTATCTTCAAAGAGGCACGTAGATTAAAAACTCGATCAAAATAAATTTCCTTGTAGTTATAAACTTAAAACTTGTTCATTTGCCGTAAAACATTCAAAGCAAATATTTCATTTGGTAAATATATTATGACGAAGGGCGTAAGAGTAGGATGGTCCTCCCTTTCCTCTCCGGAGAAACCGCAGGTCCTCATTTAAAATCGCCATCAGTTGTTTCACACCTATTCCTTCCCATATACCTTCGTATTCCAACCTAAGCATTCGGTGTACTCATCTACATGGTGCTGCTCGATCCTCTGAATGTGCGGTTGACATCGACGTTCCACGAATATTCCGAATGTAACAACTCACAAGTGCTCACCCTTGTAGTTTGAAACTTGAAACCATTGTTGGTGGAAAGTACAAACCCTATGGTAGTATTGGAACTACAAACCCTTGGTGGTTTGAAAACATGAACCTCTTAAGGTGATATGAGAATTGTATCTCTTTTTCATTTTAAAATAGTCTCATTTTGATTCGAAAATTGGATGTTTGTGTAATTTGAAAATTGGATCTCTATTTGATTTGAAAATTGGATCTCTCTTTGATTTGAAAATTGGATCTCTATTTGATTTGAAAATTGGTCTCTATTTGATTTGAAATTGGATCTCTATTTGATTTGAAAATGGATCTCTATTTGATTTGAAAATTGGATCTCTATTTGATTTGAACAATTGGATCTCTATTTGATTTGAAAATTGGATCTCTATTTGATTTGAAAAATTGGATCTCTATTTGATTTGAAAATTGGATCTCTATTTGATTTGAAAATGGATCTCTATTTGATTTGAAAATTGGATCCTATTTGATTTGAAATTGGATCTCTATTTGATTTGAAAATTGATCTCTATTTGATTGAAATTGATCTCAGTTGATTTTGACATTGGATCTCTATTTGAGTGAAAATTGGATCTCTATTTGATTTGAAAATGGATCTCTATTTGATTTGAATTAAACGCATGGTGCCTTAGATTTCCCTGTTAAAATGATTGATATAATGGCCCTCCCAGTTTTGCTGCATGGATGGTGAAACTTGGGTTCAAAAACAAAAGATTGTAGGGTTTGAATCAGCAGAAAGAGATTTCTGAGAGGATAATGGCTGTACATAGAGACCAAATAAAAAGTGGAAAAATAAGAGAGGAATTAGGGTGTAAAGAAACAGTACATGACAAAATTAAGCAGTACCGACAGCCTGGGTGACATCACATTGGAAATATGCCGCAAGACAGACTTCCAGTGCAACCCTGAATCATAAGCTGCGAGGAAAAAGAAACAATGGAAGGCCAAGAATGAGATGGAAAGAGGCAGGAACAGGCAATATGCCTATCCGTAAAGGAAGATGACGATGTGTTGAGATGTGGGTGACTTACCGGCTGAAGTAGACGGTGCCGTCGCTCTGGTCGACGGCGAGGTTGGCGGACTGCGAGGACTTGTGGCCGACGAGCGTGACGGGCAGGTCCTCGCCCTCGGGGGGCGGGCCGGCGCGCAGGGGCGGACGTGGGGATGGAGAAGAGGCGGTCGGTGGCCAGCGGCTGGAAGTAGAGGATGCGGCCTCCGCCCGGGGCGGGGGCGCCGGCGCCGGCGTCCAGGTGCTGCAGGCCCGGGAAGGCGGCCGCGGGCGGCGACGGCTGCGGCGGCGACAGCGCCAGCCCCACCACGCCGTCCATCAGGGTGAAGCGCTCGCCCGCCACCTGCGCAACGCACGCCCACGTCACTCGTTGGCAACGCGCGCCTCCCTCCCGCTCCCACGTCGATGTCGATGTTTCCAAAAGACCCATGTTTTTTACATCAATGTCGACATTTCCAAAACACCGATGTTTTGACAACCGATGTTTTTACATCAATGTCAACATTTCCAAAACACCGATGTTTGGCACCCATGTTTTTACATCAATGTCGACATTTCCAAAACACCGATGTTTGGCACCCATGTTTTTACATCAATGTCGACATTTCCAAAACACCGATGTTTGGCACCCATGTTTAACATCAATGTTGAAATTTCCAAACACCGATGTTTTTAACATCAATGTCGATATTTCCAAAACATTGATGTTTGACTCCGATGCTTTAACACCAATGTCGATATTTCCAAAACATTGATGTTTGACTCCGATGCTTTAACACCAATGTCGATATTTCCAAAACACTGATGTTTGACACCGATATTTTTAACATCAATGTTTCTGATCAATGCTTACTTTTTCAATGATCGTGAATGAAAATTACCCATAATCACAATTTAAAAAAATATATGAAATACTAACTTATGGTGCCACTGTCAGTTTGTGTTCAAACCAAACGAATGCGGTTTTTTCTCCCTTCATCGAGCAGACTTCCCTCTCCCGAGATGAGCCTGATGGCCTGGTACTTCTTCGTTTGTCCTCGTATTTCGGACCATTCTGTACCGCTAGTTATTATAAGGGATACTAAATAAATTACTCTTAGGTTTCTCCATATGTACGGCACTTCTTCGAATTATAATTCATGGAGCGTAATCCACTTATCTTGATAATCCACATTAGTGTTTCCACATTCCTCGTTCGACCTGTTCAATGAATGAGAAATGACTACGCTCATTCTTTTAAAATAAAGTGAAAGTACTGTAATATTTCTAATATTATGAGGCATCTCTGAGAACTATTAGTGGCCACAGAGTAAACAATGCACCCGCTTTAGTCTGTGTGGACACATAATGTATGCATTAGAGGTACATAGATATAGTCTATGGTGGACACAAAGTGTGCCGATAATCGATACCAGCGCAACAAGAGAGCATCGCGTGTTAAAAATGAAGTGGACAATTTTGGACTTTTAGGGTTGGTGAGAAATTGTACAGAACTGTGACTATTCAAGTAAATAGAGGCAATGTCGTGGAATATTATACATGTTGTTTTGAACACGATCGGTTAGCGGGTTCGCTTAAATCACAGAAAAACGAGTTCGGAAAGAGAAACCATTCGTACGTTCCAAGAAGCATCAAACCGGAATTTATTAAAATTTAAGAAGAAACACTGAATTAAATAATGAGAGATAATGGGATTCATTGGAAGATAATTTCGGCCGAATTTAGAACTGGGTTTCTGAATTTTTAGAACACTGGGGAATGTATTATTAAATAAATATTAAACGTAAGAAGATGATGAAACAAACGAAGACATGTTGCATAACGTCAACATAGAAATCCACGATTTTCGGCTATAAATATTTAGAAAACGGCACTTTTAACAAGATAATCATGACATTGGATGCATGGACGAAGCGAATGAACCCGAAACCCCGTTCGAAACTCTTAAAATTGAACATTTTGAGAAAATTTTCTAGGACGACAATGAGAATAAGCGAAAGAAGGTGGTCGGCATTTTTTTTGAAAACAAAGGTGTTGTGTTAATCGACGCAAGTTTTTGAGACAGTTGGGTTCTGAAAGCCGTGGAAAGCACATCGAATTCACGTCGGTCCGATTCAAAATTCATAATTATTTTGGGACTTGTAATTTTTTTCTGGTGATCGAGCATTCAGTAAGAACTGTGAACGTGTAGGTAAAACGGACGTATTCGTATTGAAGACAGAAGAAGTTTGTTATTTTGTTAGTGATTTTCAATGAAACATTCTTGGAAATTTATGGGATTTTCCACGGAAGGAGATTAATTGAAGAGGACGAGCCGCACGAGATTCAACAGACCGACGGCAACGCACGCGAGGGAGGCGCGTGTACATCGAGGGAAGTGGCAACGGCGCGGTTCTTCAACAACAAACGCAGGAAAGTGGCGCATCAGCAAACGTTCGCGACGTAATTCATGAATCCAAGCTGGTTTCGCGATTTTTAACAATATGTGAACAGTAATGGAGATTACGGAACTGAATAGTCAAAAGTAACATTAATCCAGATAAGAACGATTTAACAAATACTAAGCAAGGATAATTAATTTCATTTTTTGTGTATTAGTATAGAATAAGTACGTACGTACGAGATTTTGCACAATATTAATAAAATTCAATTGCTACAAGGAATTCCTTTAATTAATTATCATTCATGATCAGCTGGTCAATGATAAATAAAGATTAGCATAAGAATTAATTGTGATTTATAAAACAGAGCAAATCGTAACAATCACGCCAAGAGCACCTATATTAAAATTTACATTGTTGCCGCAGTTAAAAGAAACGCTGATTAAAGTTTTGTTTTCATGTTTAAAAGGAAACACCGTGTTTGATTTCAGTAGCATATTTCTGGAAACTGTTGTTGTTTTGAATGTTGTTTTCAGCCTGGTCCGTACGGAGGCACCCACCGCCCACGACCATAAATTTTTGCAATCACGGGATTTAGCAGAGTAATATTCGGTAGTAACGTCAGATAGATAGAGAATCCAGAGGAAGTCCCGTGGGTACTTTTGCATTGGCAGCCCCGTGTGGGGCACAAAAGGGGAGTACTTTTTGCAGTACACATGTGGTAATAATGTATACGCCAGCAATGGAATAC
The DNA here is from genome assembly GCA_031308135.1 of Acheta domesticus. Taxonomy (NCBI): domain Eukaryota; kingdom Metazoa; phylum Arthropoda; class Insecta; order Orthoptera; family Gryllidae; genus Acheta; species Acheta domesticus. The sequence goes on from JAHLJT010009419.1 coordinate 169,657,713, forward strand.
ATTTTTGAACATTAGCAAAATTAAAATTTCAAAAGGGAAATGAGTCACTTAATAAAGCTTTTCCGTTTTTGGAGGAATGTAAATAAAACATTCAATAACAGCAATTTTCTGATCCAAATAACATAGACGATACAAATCATTATTTCTTTTAATAGCGAATAAAATATTAATGTCCTTTGCCAATTGTAAATTATACTTTGATATTTATTAGAATCATATTCCGGTTATATTTCTACAATTACACTATTGTGTATTTGATTATAAAACATGTGAAAGAATTATGTCAACAAGAAGGTTGCAAGTTTGTAGGCATTTGTAGACCTACGGTTCGTTTGTCGGACTTTGCCGGCTAGCTGTGTCCCCATGTCTGGGTCTAGTTTAATTTCCACGCTTAGAGGTTAGGATCCAAGTGTTTTATATAAAAAGATATTTCATTTCATTCATTTGAAGAAGCATTACTTCCCTCCTGTTTACCTCTCCACGTACTACGTGGGAGCCAAAGAGCCACGCGCTTACTGTCCCAAACAATGGGGCATATTCTGCGCGCCGTCCGTGAAAGCCCCCTGGGAATGCGGGTAGCCGGCCGTCCTTCGGAGAAAGCTCCTGTTCTCAGGATGCGACGTGCGCAGAATTCGCGAAAACGCAAGTCTTTCCCGCAGCTTCTCTCTGTCGCAATATGATTCAACCCGCAGAACCGGTTTCGTGGATGTTTATTCGAGCGCCGAGTAGTTTTCATCTATATGTACTAACCTATTCGTGTAAGTAAACAATTTGAATTTATCTCTGGAAATAAATGTGATAAAAATATTATTAATTTTTGTTTTGTGTAAGTTGCTTCGCAGACATTTGAAAAATTTCCATTTACTTCAATATGAAAATTGTTCCTAAAAAATCGATTTGTACAGTACTCTTATTGACATGATGAGGCGGACCTCAATGCGTTTGTGTCAAACAGAAGCGACTACATTGCGAAATGCAAAGCAATTAGCCGGAGAGCGAATTCAATTGATCACACAAGAAAGTTATTTAATGCGAATTTGAAAGTGAAGGTTGAATATGTTAATGTTTGAAAGAAAACAAACAAAAATATCTGTTAATCATTACATTTCTGTTCTGTTTCTTCTTAAGACATTGACTAACTCCATTGTCTCTTTTAGAGTATTTAAACCTCTCTTAACGTTTCTCATGATTTTCTGCAAATATTGCTTATTTTTTTCTGAAGTGAACGTTTTCAATCATTATAGCAAATTCAGGAAGAGAACGAAGGCTTTTTACAAGATTTCGGAATTCACGTTAACGAATACAAAGCAAATAATCTGGCTAGTTAAATGCGTACTTACAACCGAATACGTACTTGCGTAACAAGCAAATGGACATACATTCAGGCAAAAAACACACGATATATCGATTCGCCCTTCTTTCCTCTCTGTACTATTAGTTAAAGCTAACAACCTCCCGTGAGATCATTCGATGCCTGTCCTTGTGTCTGCGTAAGAGTCAACTTTCCATCAGCTGGAGCGATACCATAACTAAACCGAGCGGCGCCGACAGCCGGGCGATTGGCACCGGCGGCTGCGGACGGCAGTGGAGCGGCACAGTGCGTGGGATGAATAATGGAAACGCCCTGCGGAATGTCACAGCGATCTCCATCGACCCGGGCGACACTGCGCAACCTCTGCGTCCGCAAGTGCAGTTCGCTGCTGGTGAAAGCGGCCGACCGTTTCACGGACGGGAGGCGGGTGCCGCCTACTGGCACGGTACGTGTGAATGTGGGTTTTCATGCACGGATAGATATGAAGCTAAACGGGGTTTGTAGGACATTTCGTTAAGAACTTTTGGCACGATCTTTGATATTTCTAAAACAAACATTTGCTTACTACATGTTACTCGACACCTGAAACCTCACTCGCATCGAACTTTTTAGTGAAGCACGTACAATCCTGAGTAATAAATAGCTAAGCCCCTTATCCAATTTTTAAATATTAGTACCTTCCTTTCATTTCATCTCCCTTAATTCTCCCCAGTATTTGTGTAGTTAATCCCATTAATTGCTGTTCGTTTGTTCATTTATATTCTATTACCATATGTCGCGATAAAAATATTAACATGTCTCGAATTTCTCAGTATAAATGTTTGTGAAGCAATGTGTGAATTATATGCTGACAGCAAAGAAGTTGTTTGTTTCCTGGTTTAATAAAAAATTAGTTATAGAGAGCCAAATGATAACTGATTGCAACTTAGTATGTACAAATGGTTTTCTGTTATTACCGTACTACTTCATTTGAAGACTCATTTATTCACTTTGGCCCTCCCAATGCCTGTCTGTAGAACTCCGGCGTTTACTCCTTAAATGTCTCCGGCTTGGTCAGTCTTGTAATCTCTTCATGACAACTGTCATGAAAAGATCAACATGCTACTTGTTAAAATGAACAATATAATCCGAATATCCACGTAGATATAAGAAAACATTTTTGGAATAATTGCAATTGAGGAACGTATCATTTTGGCGAAAGTTACTTTATTATATGATTAATTTCATATTCGCGAAGTGCATTGAAATCAAAGATTTACATGTGTTCGCAGCGTCGCGTGGACGCAGACGGCTGGCGCCCGCGTAAGCATAATGACGTAGCTCCGCCGCGGAAAGAGCGTGTCAGCAGAAAAGGCCTATATAACAGCCTAACCTCCGCTTAGCGGGGGGACGAATGCTACTCGTGAGCTCGTCGCCCGTGTGCACGGACCTTCCACTCCCCGTCGGTTCAGATAGGCCCAAATTGGCCCTGCCGACCTCCCTTCACCCCCAGTCGGTTCAGATAGGCCCAAACTGGCCCTGCCGACACTCCTGCACCCTGCTAGTCCAGACAGACCCTCCGGGGTCCTGCTAGTAGCTTCCCGTTCTTGCTCTTGATCACCGTGCACTTAGTGTCGCCATGGCCGCTGCAAAGTCGCTCTTCCGGAGAACCGTCCTCGCCGAGGCTGGGCTACGTCAGGTGCATATGTAAGTAACACCTCTCCAATAAACTGCTGTTTGCCATGACTGGGGTCATCCCTGTTCTTATTGCTCCCTCTCATCCGCCTTAGGCCTTTAATAGAATAGGGAATGGCCCAGAGGGCACCTTCTGCCCTTACCGTCCTTCCACTCCCCTGCACGTGGTGCCAGACCCCTTCCCCCACGACAATGGTGTCAGGTGTGCTGTCCGCGATACACCACGAGTAAGATCAGTATTGATTGTGTCGAGAACAGAACGATAAGGGGATGCGGTATGCGCGCAACGTGGATGTCAGGGGATTGTGATTTTACCTGTTGAGCTAGCAAAACTGCGGTCAAAACTCAGAATTGGTTTTTTTGTTTTCCGCCCTCTTTTTTCTCTTCCGGACGAAAATGTGTAAATCAAGAGGAATGAAATAGGAAAATAAGTATAGAAGAAAAGAACAGTCCCGAGCAGTTACGGTACCGGAATATATTGAGCAAATTCTTGCAGAGTGTCAAAGAGCAGCTTACGGTCTGTCGCATGAACAGCTTAATTTATTGAAAAAAGAAATTAGAGAAAACATGCCTTAAGATTATCAAAAAAGAAAGGGAAATTTTGCAGGATTTTTTTAAAAATTTTATTTGCCATGTATCCTCTACCGATGATTTTTTTTCCTTTTTCGTCCTACAATTTTGAAACTCCCTCGGGCATGGCAAAACAGTTGATTGGCTTAGCGCTTTGCGAAAATGGCTGGTGTGTGACCCGAAGTCATTTTTTTCTTGCTTTTCGCCCTTTTTCCTTTGTGACGATAGGAAGGCGCGATTGGTTTAAAAAGATTAGACAGTGCATTAAACTTCAAAATGTTTTTTTTATCGTGGGACGTTTTAAACCCCTACGTGACAGAACAGGGCTAGAAAACGCCATTAATATGCAAGGTGGCGACGAAAAAACTAGTACGCCTGAGAGAAACACCGGTAAAGAATTTATTAGAGACTCAGAGATATTACACCGAAACCGGGTTTAGCCAATAATATTATGCTTATACCATGCTTCACGGGAGATGACGATGTCTCAATAGAAACATTTTTAGAAAGACTGAAGATAGTTAGCCAATTTAACACATGGTCCGAGGCAGGCACGTTGGCAGCCGCCCGCCTTAGAATATCGGGAACGGCAAATGAGCTCTTGCAAAACCACCCTCGCGTACTAAAATAGTTTCAAAATTTTATAAAGTTTATGAAAGAAAGATTTTGTCCAAAGGTTTCAAGAATAACCCTATAAAAAAGTTTCAAAAGCGCGGTGCAGGAAAATATAGAATCAGTGTCCGAATATTCTACTAGATTACGAGGCATTTGGCGCAAATTAAAGGGAAGCATATGGAGATATACAATCGGAGACAACATCCGTAATGTTTCAACAACGATTATTGGCACAATTTTTATCGTGGCTAGTAGAACAAATTGGGCGTTTCGTATTAGTACAGAACCCGCAAAGTATATTAAAAGCGGAAGAATTTGCGCGTACACAAGAAATGGTGATGCAGGGATATAACTCGACGAACATGATACCATCTTCCGCGTGTTTGCAACGTCGTCGGAAGTGCCGCAGGCAGTTGCATTTATTCAAGGCGCGAGTCAACGACCACCGCCGGGCGAGCAGCAAACGCAGCGTTTCGCCGAGCAGGCGCAGGCAAAATGCGTAACTTGCAACACCTGCGCTAAACGAGGACATGTGAGCAGACACTGCCTCTCCAAGAAGAGGAAATGTTTTAGCTGCGGCGACACATCGCATTCGGCATATAATTGTCCCTTAAGCATTTGCGGTATTTGTCGAAAAAACAGGGCACAGGCCGATAAATTGCGATAATTCGCCAAAAAAAAACTCGGAGGGCCCCGCTCCGAGCGGTGCGGGGATGCAGTAATTCTAACAGTTAACCCAGAGGCTGGTTTAACGGCAGAAGTGCAAATATTTAATAAACATTTTATCCTTTTAGTAGATATGGGAGCGTGTTGTAGTGTACTCAACGCGGACGCGCTTTTAAAGACAAAACTTAAAACCTTATTATAAAAGTGTACGAAGTGCGTCAGGACATCCGCTTAAAATTCACGGTGATTGCCCAGTAAAGTTTGAAATTGATAATGAGGAATATACGCAAGATTTTCTGATCACAGAATTGGGAAGAGCCAATTACGATGGGATTCTGGGATTGGATTTTCTTAAACGGCAGGATTGTACTATTAGGCTGAAAACCGAGAAAATGGTGTTAGCACAAAAGCACTACACGAACCTGAGTACAATAACGTCTATATTCAGATGGATGTGAGTAGAGATAAAATGACAGAACAAGAACGGGTAACAAACAAAGACATTTTAGATTTTTTAGGGTCACTCGAAGTTCGAGAAAGTGAAAAACTTCAAACACCCTGGTCACCTGAATTACCGCGGAATAAGGAACCAAAAAATTCTTCGGATTTTTTTTAAAATTTAGATGTAGAAGTCGAAAGAAGCTTGCCAAAACCCATATTGCCGATAAGTTCCGGACCAAATCGCCATAACATGTGTTCGGATTTCTTTGCAGAGTTAGATAACGAAGTTGTAGACAGGCTTCCAGAGCCAATGTTGCCAATAATTTCTTCGCCAGAGCAGAATAATAGTTGTCGTAAGAGATATTGATGCGCGAGACAGCACACGGCTACAAGCGGAAACGCGGACGTGGAATCGACGTCAAAGAGTAGCTCGTGTGTGTTGTATAGCACAGTTTCCAGTGGACAATCACTGAAGGGTCCAGGAAGTGAATGGGTCCAGAAACCGTGCCCGCGTTTTAGTATGAATGTTGTTGAATGTGTGAATGGGTGTACGCAAGGCTCAAATGTGGATGTTAGCCACGTTTTAGTTACTGGAAGGCGGTTACAAGTTGATAAGAAGGCCGCTACAGATGTTGAGGAACGTTTGGCTGATCAATTATGTAGAGCATGCGTAAAAATTGATGCGCGAGGCAGACAGCCCACGGGTACAAGCGGAAACGCGGACGTTGATGATTCAGCAGAGGCGCATGGTGTAGCGCTCCACGCCGACCCAGTGCTGTCGGCGGCAAGTAGAATTCAGTGCGGAGAAGTTATAAGCAAAACAAAAGTTAAACCGTTCTCGGTGGTGAAAACGGCAATAAGGGTTGATGCGCAGAATGGTTCAGAGATATTCGTTGAGGACGACAAGGTTCATGTGTTTCCTGTAGTGTCAAAGGTTAACAAGGGTTTAGCTCGAATTTTACTAGTAAATGAAAGAAAAAATTTAAAGCACCAGTTGCGCCCACCAGAGGCAGACACGAAGGTTCCCACTATGATCACAGAAGAAGCAAGTACAAAATATGATAAAATTCTGCGTCAGCAGAATGCAGGAACGGGCGACGATCTACCGTCGCCTGCGTCAGCGCCGGTGGCCTCACAACAGGCACCTTGGGCGTATAGCCTACGCCAGCTACCAGGCCGCAGTCAGCGAAAACCAAGTATAATGTAAAAATAAAATATAAATAAGTAAATATTAGGGAATTAACAGAATAGATTTTTGTACAAAAGTATTAAGAGGAAATGTAAGTTAATAGTCGTAATTAATTTTTGTTGTTCTAGAAATTAGAGAATTAAATAAGTACATGTATTAATAGCTATGTACAATAGTATACTTTTACCAGAAGAATTAAGAGAAACTTAAGAAAATATTATTAATTTACTTCTTATTAATACTCTAAAACAAAGTATGAATAAGTATAAAATAAAGTATGAATAAGTTTCTTTAACACGAAGATAATTAAACACGTAGACGTATGTATAGGGAAGTATAACAGGGTTGCACATTACGTAATATTTCAGTCAAGTAACTCTGTAGAAAGTATTGTAAGCAGTATTATTTAGTATGTCTGTTGAATAAAGTGAATAGAAAGTAGAACATTCTCGTTTCATATTTAAGAGATTAGTTTTCAAAAATGTGTGCAGAAATTAATATTGGTTTTATTTTTCAGAGGAATGTGTACTGTCTCATAACGATCGAATTTACTCTGATTTCACGAGATAGAAACAGAATCAGATGCAGCCTCTCTGGTCTGACCGCACGTGCGGCTCGCACTCCGCAGAGGCGCCAACGCCCAGCTGGGCACTCTTTGTGGTACTCCCGCCAAATTATGGGAGTTCCATGCTGCACCAGTGTGTTATGAGGGCGCGAACACAAAATTCGCGCGTCCCACTTAAACAAATTAATTAATTAAAGTATTAATTAATGTTCCCCTACGCCTCTACGCATGGAGCGCCCTCGTCCGTCACGCGGCTTCAACCACACCGACGACGACGACGTTGCCGCTGCCACCGCCGCCACCACCACCACCACCGTCGCCGTCCCTCTCTCCCCACCGCCCGCCCGCCCGGCTGGCCCCGCTTCCACTCGCCCGGAGAGATCTCGGAGCGCAGTGGACAGAGAGGCGGGGTCGGCGGAGAGAGCGTGGGCCAGGAGGCGGCGGAGTGTGTGCCAGGCAGCCTGTCGCTGAACACGGGAGTGCTCAAGAAAGCCCGTGAACTTTAGCCGTCAGCGAAGGGCATTTTTGTGTGTGCATTGGGACCCCCTACTAGACAGATGTGTAAAAAGGAGGAGCAGTTGTAATATGAGCGTAGGCTGGTTTGAAAAATCTAGACAGGTGTGCCTCGTAGGCTTCAATACATTCTGCAATGTTTATACTAATTACATTTTCTTACTGTATCAGTCATGCAGCCTCGCCTAGTTAGTGTGCTTTTCATTTTGTTTTATCGCAGCATTGCAAGAGTTTTGAGAAATTGTTAAAGTTTTTTCTATTCTTTGTCACTCCAAATGTTGAACATTTCTTTGCTAATTGTAGTTCTTGTACAGTTCTTGTTGTTTTCATACCTCTGATCGTCTTTGTCGCCCTCCTTGCCGTGAATCATCCCGCCTCTTTGTCCCTTTGCATACATTTTCCCCGATTTCGGCATTTAACTTCGCCCTAGACATGATGCAGGTTTGCCCGCAATCCACACTCTCTTCACGTTCGGACACTACTTGACGTTGGTAGACCTAGGACGGTGAGGAGACGATGGAAGAAACCATCGCTCCCACTAGCAGGCTACAGTCACTGCCAGCAGATTCTCTCCGAAGATTTTGAGAGAAGCTCTCTGCTTGAATTGTCCGACCACGTTGGCAAAGGCAGATCTAAGACGGTGAGGAGACGATGGCAGAACCACCTCTCCCATTAGCAGACTGCAGCCAACGTACCCTAGCCAATCAGTTCAATAAATCTCTCTGGAGAGTAACTGAGAGCTTGGATTGTCGGATTGCATTTGACCGTTGCAGATCAGTGACGGTGATGAATTTTGGTACAATCAACTTTCCCTCTAGCAGACTGCAGTCAAAGGGCCCTCGCCTATACACTCTCCAAGACCCTCTCTCAAGCATATACCCCTTTGCCCTACTCAGGTTTATAAGAACACGTGTTCTTGACGATACATAATTATGAGGTTACTTATTTTTTCGGCATATATTTAAAGTATTATAAATTCTAGAAAACCTAAATTCCTTCTAACTTCCATATGGATGTAAAATATCGAGGTGCAAAACCTTGGCAAAAGAAGTGTTCAACAATTAATTTTCTTTCAGAGTAATAAAATAGTTATAAATTATTGCACAAATGTGGAAACCATACTCAGTGTTATGATTCATGTGGTTAAGTTTATTATAAGAACAGCATCATTTTAATTTTGTGTTTTTAGAAGGTGCATCATTTTAATTTTGTGTTTTTTAGAAGGTGCAAATATTTCATTTCTGTACTAGTTAATTTTTAAACTTCAGTCAACTTGTTTTGTAATGTAAAGTGCGGATTAATTATTGATGTTAGCTGTAGTAATTAAATAGAAATGTAACAATTTGTGAATTGTTCAGAAGGGTGAAAGTGTTGTTAAATTGATTAAAAGAAAATATCATTTTATATTTTGTGTTAATTACAAGATATCATTATTTCAGTTTTGAACAAGATTGCTTTTGTTGACGTAAGCCAGTTTTTCTTTGTATTTTTCTACTAATATAGTGTGGAGTGAACGTTAATAGTTGATGTAGACTGTAATAACTGTAAAACAATCAGCACGCGGTAGCCACTGCGGCAACGCGACATGGAACTCCAATCTTCTTCTCGAGGGGGGGAGTGATGTTGCGTGGCCGCAGACGGCTGGCGCCCGCGTAAGCATAATGACGTAGCTCCGCCGCGGAAAGAGCGTCTCAGCAGAAAAGGCCTATATAATGGCTTAACCTCCGCTTAGCGGGGGGACGAATGCTACTCGTGAGCTAGTCGCCCGTGTGCTCGGACCTTCCACTCCCCGTCGGTTCAGATCGGCCCAACTGGCCCTGCCGACACTTCTACACCCTGCTAGTCCAGACAGACCCTCCGGGGTCCTGCTAGCAGCTTCCCGCCCTTGCCCCTAATCGCCGTGCAATTAGTGTCGCCACGGCCGCTGCAAAGTCGCTCTTCCGGAGAACCGTTCTCGCCGAGGCTGGGCTACGTCAGGTGCCTATGTAAGTTACACCTCTCCAATAAACTGCTTTTTGCCATGACTGGGGTCATCCCTGTTCTTATTGCTCCCTCTCATCCGCCTTAGGCCTTTAAGAGAGTTGGGAATGGCCCAAAGGGCACCTTCTGCCCTTACCGTCCTTCCACTCCCCTGCACGTGGTGCCAGACCCCTTCCCCCACGACAATGGTGTCAGGTGTGCGGTCTGCAATACCGTTAGTATCGGTATGTGTCGCGGCATAAATATTTTGGATCGAAATAGCTGAATACATCAAATACTAGAGACGGATTCAACAAGTATTTTATAGAGAACATTTTAGTTTGTCCGCCGAAATGTATGACAAATTACACTTGTTTATATTGTACATTTGATCTTGAAATGACATCAGCTCAGTTTAATGGGAATATTCCTTTATTAGAATAAAATCATTTTGTGGAAAAATTTTAAATATATTTACAAAAACAAGTTAAATATGAGGAAGGACACCACCTTTGTCTCCCTGACCCCTGAATTAGCCACTCTGGGAAGTACTCACAAGAAAATGTACCCCCAACACTCTTCATTAATTACAATTTAATATGGTAGCAGTAGATCATTGCTTTCGGTTGTTTTTTTTACTTATTTATTTTCTTCCATTTTTCAAATATATCCAGAGACTCAATTGTTTCTGCGGTTGCCAGGTTCGGTTAGATTAGTTTCGGTTACATAAAATATAGTGATATGCAAACACTGCCATAACAATCTATGTGTTGCTTCCATAAATTTTTTATGATTTCGATTTGTGTCAACGTAACCGAACGTACCACACAGCAAATTCTGTTAAATGCGGCAAGAGCAACATTTGAGTATCAAGCTATAACATAAATGAAAATAAAATGCAGGTACCATTGTTTTGTAAACTAGAAATGTCATAGACAAGTTGTTCTATTTTTTGATCGATTGATAAGTTTTCTTTTTTGATCGATCAATGAATTGATCCAGGCTCGTCAATTCCTAAAGTCGTTAGTCTCGTAAATGTAGTGCATGTGTTCTCCAGGAGATGTGGTGATTGCTGAATGTTGACTGGTGAGGTCCCGCTAGGTGAGATCCGGCGCCGACTACTGTCGGTAAGGGGGTTTCCCTCATACAGGTATCTCCCACCAGCGGGACACCGTCCAGCCGGCACAATCTCTAAGCTCCCGACCGGGCTGCTGGCATGTGTGGTAGTGTAGTGCAGGTAAGTGTGTGTGTGAGTAAGGGATGACGTTAGGTCAAGAAAGAGAGAGGATAGATGGAGCGCGGTCCGTGACCCGTTTTTTAAGGTACTGCTCCGACATTCGCCTGGTATTGGTCGGAGAAACCACAGAAAGCTACCGATGGTAGCTAGAATTCTCCTCTAGACAGCGACTGAACTCGAACAAGCTGTCCAATGTCGAAAATCCTGCCACCGTCGGGACTCGAACCTGGGATCTCCCGGTCAGAAACTCTGCAGTATCATCAGTTGATGTCCTGAGCCACCTCTCCCAGTGACACATCGTTCGAGTAAACTCGAAATATCATGAACAGATAAGCCTTTTCTTGTCCGAACAACCCGCTGTCCGCCTTCCCAGAGCAAAGCGATCGTTTCTTGCTCGGCGCACACGCGTCCTTCCAATCACTCTAATGGGCCGTCGGCGATGGCGATCGGCGTCGTGCGGTCGCAGGTGGCCGTGGGCGCCGTCGCCGTCGCCGCCGCCGCGGGGCCGCGATCGTATCTGCCCGCGGCGCCGCCGGCTGCCAGTGCACCCGCGGTATTTTTGCGCAACGCCAAAGCGCGTGCGCTGGCGAGCGGGCGAGGCGGACGCGCGGGCGAGCGGCGCGACAAGTGGAGCAAGGCGCGAGTTGCACGCCGGCTGTCCACGCACGCCTGCCTGCGTGATTGTTTGTGATTGTCCATTAGGACGCGGGTGCGGGTGAAGGTTGGCGGCAATCCGTTGCTCAGCTTCCTATTTGTTATACTTCGGTTTTTCTTTCTTGGCGCACGGGGAGGGGGGCAATAAAATGGAATATTTCACGGTATTTCCCGTCGTTCTCGGTTATGACGCTAGGAGTCGCATTATCACGACTGTATCGGGCAATGCTGGCGATCATGCGATTCCTGGCGGCGCAACGGAGAACGACGCGAAATAGCGTGAGATATTACATTTTGATACACCCCCGTGCTCCAAGAAGGAAAAACGAAGTATACCACGTGTTCACAATTGGCTAGCCTGGAACTAAAGTGGTGGTAATTATGGTATATTTGAACTGAACAAGTGAGAATCTATACATTCTAAAGTGGTCTATAAGTCACTTGTCGTGGGTGCCCCATAGTAAAAGTACAGATGGTTTTAACGTTTTGGCAGATGGTTTTAATGTTAGTCAATTCTTAAGTGGTGTAAAGGTCACATTGTCATTTGTACCATAGACCACTTTAGTTCCAGGCTAGCCAATTGAGGCATTCGGATGTAAGTGATGATTCCTGACTTTTGCAAAATTAACCCTGGATTACAAAGGCAGCCTGTAGCAAGCATTATTACAAAAGCGTATTCCGACGTACTACTTTCGGTAAAAATAAATAAAAACTCATTTTTACCGTGAAACACTAATTTTATAGGATTGAACCTGTATGATATGGAGTTACAAAATACATTTTAAAGATTTTTATAGATACACCTAAAGAACTTGACTCTCACAGCACACACTTGCTTGGTGCTGTCTACACATGGCTTTTGAGAACCATCCGCAGTAGTGCCTCGTCACGCGACCTTTATTATGATCTCTGTCGTCCGATTCTGACAGCTAAATCTTCAGAACAAAACTTTAATCCCACAATACAAGAAATTCGCATTCATTATTCACAATATTAAGTAATATAGCGCTGAAAATAGGAGTAACGTAATTACAAATGCGTAGTCTACTGAACGATGCGTGCTAAAATGCTGTATACCGGAAATTCGCGCACAAGGTTACGTGTATTTCATTGGCTAGTCACACAGTGAAGGTATCTAAAGTTTCAGAAACGGGGAATGAAGGGAAGTGGGTGGGGAAAGCTGTCGGTACTATTTGGGTCGTCTGACAGACGACACCTTTGTGATCTAGGGTTAAGATGATTGATACTCATCTTATTGTTTCTTAAGAACGAGAAATACGACCACCTTTATATTGCAAGAGGATGCATGAAGATAACAAATGAAGTTCACTCATATCTTAAGGATGTGCATCTCATTTCATATAAATACTTCGTTGCTATTTCCTTCAATATGCAATTTACATTTCATGAATTGTTAGTCATCATTTCATACGTCCCAATGCTCCAATTGAATTTGTAACAATAAAAATGATTTATTATTATTGGTGTTGAGCTAGAAGAAATGCTGAATGTAAGTCGGAACCATATAGGATCAATCTTCAGTATACACTAGGATTTTATGTATCTTGTTGTTCATTTATTGTTGTGCCTGCATGTTTCGTGCATTATGTATCTCACCTTTCAAGAGAAAATCGGAAGTTGAATTCCTAAACATTTTTTTACATATTTACATGTTTAAAAATTTAGTACACCATGTCATTTCTAAGTTCTGTCAAAAATCTTCGTTCTCAAAATGACTCAGCGCGTCCTTTATTAGTGCCTGACTGAGGTAGATACTATTTATGTTACGTGATATGTAAAAATACACTTTGTAGTGTTTCGATTATGATAATAAAAAACAAATAGAATAGTTAGATACTAACGAGTAGTTGTCTGGAAAAGAAATGCTTGTTATTGGCGTCTAATCTTCCAAAAATTCTATTTTTTTACCTTTTTTAAAACGCGTATGGAAAATTAGAGTTCCAACATTTCGAAGTAATTTTAAAATATTTTCCATTCAGTATATTTTAACCTTAAATATAATAAAAATAATATTTTATGAGCTGCAATTTGTAAAAAAAATCATGTAGAAAGATTTTTACAGGACAAAAGGCCCTCCATAATTTTGAACAACACAAATTATACTTGAAAACATATTTAAGAGAAAATAATAAATACTAGAGTAACGCTATATATATAAAGCAAGGTACCAATGTATGCAACATGTAATCAAATATATCTCAGTTTTAAAATTTTTCCTACGTCTCGGCGTGCATTAAAACTTGCCTCTTCGCAAAAACTAAGCGACGCCTCTCCACTTGAGGTAAAAATATACTGAATGACAAAATATATTCAAAATTCAAATTGAATTTTGAATATAATTTTCCATACTTGTTTTTAAAAGTAAAAAAAAATATAATTTTTGGAACATTCATCGCGAGTAAGGAGGAAACTAGTTTCCAGAAAACTACTTGTTAGTATTTAACTATTTGTTTTTTTATTATTCGTAATCGAAACGCTACAAAATGTATTTTTAAACATTACATAACATAAATAGAATCTAATCAGTGAGGCACAAATAAGAACGCACTGAGTCATTTTGAGAACGAAAATTTCTGACTGAATTTAGAAATGACATAGGTGTACTAAATTTTTAAGTATGTAAATATGTAAAAAATGTTTAGAAATTCAACGTTGTTTTGAAAATTCAACGTAAAATTTTTCCTACGTATCGGCGTGCATTAAAACTTACCTCTTCGCAAAGCTTACCTCTTCGCAGGCTCCTCTCCACTCCGCGTGCCCGCCGGCCCCTCCCCTGCCATTATGTCACCGCGGTGTCCGACACGCAGTTTCACACGCCTCGAAATCGGATGCGGCTTCCTGCTGCGCGAGTATGTGCCGCGTGCCGCGCAGCGCGCGCCGTCGCCCGGGCTGCCACCCGCTCGCTGTTTCACCTACCACGCCCCCCCCCCCCCCGCGCGTCGGAGAAACACCGGAACAGCCACTTGCGCAGCGCGCGTCCGGAAGCGAGGTTGCCGAACCCGCTGGTCGTTTTTTGGTTGTTGTTTTTTTTTTTTACTTTCTAGTGTGGAGATGTCGAGCAAGGTGGCACATATATTTACGACAGAAACCGGGAGAGGTGGCTCAGGGCATCAATTGATGTCGCTGCAGTGCCTCTGCCGGGGAGGTCCTAGATTCGAGTCCAGGCGGTGGCAGGATTTTCGACCCTAGCTTTTCACCTAGGTAGAATTCTAGCGACGACTGTTCTGATCGGTAGTTTTTCGTGGTTTTTCCAATCAATATCAGGAGAATGACAGAGCAGTTCCCTAACAAACATGTCGTTCCGTGAACGCAGCGGTTTTCATATTTTCAGAGCTTTTGCACATAGGCACTTTAAGATAAGCGAACCCGGATCTTGTCACGTGACGTAAGGGGGCACCAATCACTGCCTCTAGAAAAAATAAGCATTAACTAGATTCTGTTCTGTAAGCGAGGCTTCATAACGTGTTCTCAATCGCGCTCCAGTTATTCGTGTTTTATGTTATTAGTGCGTGTTAGAGATGTAAAATTTATCATGGCAGGCAAAAACCGACTGCAATAGATGATTTATGATTTATTATAGTGGAGAAAATAAATATTGCCATGGCTTTGCAAATGGAAAAGCCCTTCAAAATGACAACAATGCAATTCAACGTTCCAAATTTACAGACATTCTAATTTCAGGTCGATTTGATTCTATAAGTACGTGCCAAATTGCATTTTCTATATTGTATCTATTAATATCCTTAGGAACATATGCTTTTATTACTCTCTCTTTGCGCGTCATTCAACATTCGTTGTTACGATATTTATAACAGTTAACGTTAGCCATTTCAGTTAAGTGCAAATCAATTGGACTGGCATCGAAGAATAACTTCTTCGTAAGCAAACTCGCATTTATCATAAAGTTATCTCAATTTGCGTTCTAATCATATCCCATATTGAAAGACTTGTGAAACAGCACAAAGCTCGGGGTTAATATTTTATATCTGTTTGCGATTGATTGATTCGTGTTTCCTGGCGCGTCAACTACTTTGGTCACTAGTCCGGTAAGTGTAGTGCGTGTTTTTTCTCGGGAGGTGGCGATGATCTTTTCCCCGTTGGATGGCGAGATCTGGCGCCGACCTACCGTCGACTAGTGGGGTTTCCCCTCAACCAGGTATCTCACACCAGCGGGGCACCGCCCCAGCCGGGGCAAGTTGTAAGCTCCCGACTGGTCTCCCAGCATGCGTGGTAGTGCAGTGCCTGTCAGTGTAAGTGTGTGTTTAAGATGAGAGGATAGAACAAGGAAGAGGAAGGAAAGATCGCGCGCGGTCCGTGGCCCGTTTGTTAGGATACTGCTCCGGCATTCTCCTGGTGTTGATCGGAGAAACCATGGAAAACTACCAATCAGAGCAGCCGGCCGCTAGAATTCTCCTCCAGACAGCGACTGAATGTGACCCAGCTGACAAGCTAGTATCGAAAATCCTGCCGCCGTCGGGACTCAAACGTAGGACCTCCCGGTCAGAGGGTCTGTTTGCGAAAATTATGTAAAAAAATTATTAAGCAATATTATATTGCTCTATTTTTAAGTACACAATAAGCATTGTAACATTATATTACTGTAAAATGCAAGTAATGTAATATTGTATTATAACGGATATTACTTGTAATAACACCATACATAATCTACATTCGCTTATTTAAAACATCTTAGAACACTCGTCTTTAATATCATTTGAAATAAAATTATGTCCATGTTCGTATGGTTTGCATTACTTACAGAATTCTTCAAATCGGTTGTTACGTTGCATTAGGTATTGTTAAAAATGAAATTGGCGAATAAATCTTTGAGGTTCGGGTTCGCTTTCCAATACTTCTTATATTAACACCTGTCAAGCTCTTTCTTCACTCTCCGTTTCTTCCAACCCACACATTTTTCTTCAACGAGCCAAAGTCATTACCACGTTAATTGCGCAAAGAACAACACGTACTAGGTGCAATAGATCCGTTTCCGAGCAATTACCGCGCCAGCTACCGTTCCCTGCGCAGCGCATTCCTCGTCCAGGCGGTGTGACACGTGACTTACGTGGCGCTGGGGGCGTGGCCGAAGGGGGCGGCGCCCTCACCACACTACACTATGCCGTGCCGCGCCGCGCGGCAAAGAAAGGTCGAGCTTGTCGCAACGCCACCTCCCGCTCGCCAACGCGGCCGACGTGGTGTAACACGCTTCGTTCCGTACGCCCGCCGCCCGATCGACAGCCGCCCAAACCGCAATGATAAGGCAAATTCCATTGCTGGTGCGTCAACGTGAAACTACTGCAATTAAAACCTCTAATCTACAGAAACAGCAAATTACCATATCATTCTTGAATTGCTATATATATATCCATATGAGACCGTTATATGATGGATATATATATATATATATATATATATATATATATATATATATATATCCATCATGAGACCGTTACTACTACATGCCTGTCCCATCTGGATAAATGCTTCAAAAACCAATCTAAAAAAATTACATATCATTCAGAATCAATTTCTCGGAACAATGTCCAATGCATTGTGGTTTGTCACCTATCATCAGTTTCATAAAGAACTCAGCCTAGAACCCATTGAACATCAAATCACATACCTAGCCACTAACTTCTACCATTATTTACCCCAAATCCCTTCCCTTGTAACCTTCAGACTCGCAATAAATCCTAACCACACCAGAATAAAAAACAGATATCCTTACAACATATTCCTGAAAACCGTCTCTGAATTCGAACCAGAATAGAGGACCCAAAAGGGCATCCTCATCCTTATATTAGATTCAAGAGTTAGAAGTAAGTTTTAAATGTAAGTTAGCACGTAAGCCTTCAAACATATGTAAAGTAGAAAATATACTGAACTATGTACAGCCAAAATTAATCAATTAAAAAGAGTAGCTGTCAACTAAGCACGAGCTTAATCTGTGTCGCAATTGAGCTACTTACATTTAAAGTAATCAAAACGGTTATACGTAGTTATCCCTCGATTCAAGTAATTTCCAAGCTCGTCCTCTGCGATCAGAAACGGTCGTATATTAGCACCTCTCTTATTGGTCTGTTAACGCAGAGAACGCGTATTCTGTCTCGGTTGAGAAACGTGGGTTTTGGCAGGAGTGAAATTCGCGGTGGCTGTGCCGTACTTGCGGCATATAAGAGAATCCTAGATAATGCCCAGCAAAATTAATACTGAAGCAACCCTACCCTAATCAAAGCCAAGGCAAGGCAATTTGCTTTCCAGGGGAATGCGTCAAGTAATTTGATAAATATTATCTAGACCGTTTTTGAGGCGATTTCCGGATGTAATCAAGGCACCATGATTTATTCCAAATTCCCAAATTCATCGCCAGCTAAATATATTGCCAATTAACAAACACATAAACAAAATAGCTGACCATTTCTTTCAAAATCTTTACTCTTCCCCCCGTTCCACAATATTTAATCTGGGCCGCCATGCTTCATGACCCCGTATTAAATCAAAATTCCCCAAGGATAGACTGAGGCCATCGTAACCGCATGTTTCTACACCTTTCCTAGCATTACCTTAATTTCAACGTAACACCTCAAACCGAACTTTGAAGCCTGAACAAATCATCGAACCTTAGACCATGTTTTCACGAGTAGGAATGAATACTCATTTGCTATGGATGGCCATGTCCAAAACGTTGTAATACAAAATGTACTGTTTTCAAACTCTTCGAGAGACAGAAATGTCGAACGAGAAGAAATAGATCTAAAAAAATAATGTAATCAATGTAATCATCATATAGCAAATCAATGAAAATTTGCTAGTAACGCTGGGTTCCAACTATGACATTACCAACAATTTCTCCCACGTTGGGATGAGCCAATGCATCAATCTCAAAGTACCTGTGTGTTACAAACAAGTAGTGGGCCTATATTCCTGCTCTTTATGGTCTATACTAGGAGTGGCCAACCTGTGACACATCGCCAACGATGGCGCATTGCCTCCTGCGAGCAGAAATTAGAAGTGTACTCAAAGTTTCAATCTCGTATCGCTTCCGGAGGTCCGTCTCGCTTAGAGCTCAATCTCCCTCATCGCATTTAATACGTGCGACTGTGAGAGGGAGCTTTTGTAGATCAAAGCTCTAATAAATGTCTCTTGAATTCTTTTCCTAGCCTATTTCTACATGCCAAACCCAACTTTGTACTTAAGAAGGTGTGTGAGTTGTATGTCCATCTAAATTCGTATATAAAAAACAATTAGCACGTGGTATGTAAAAGATTGACATCTTTGCTCTACACTGTCTTTCGAACCTCTGACGTTTCTATATTGTGTCTCAGGTTGTTACCGTAGGTGAATGGTTGTAAAGAAATAATACAGGTGACAGCATTTGTTCCTTCTAGTGTCTGCAATATCTGGATATCCATATCTCATATATATCTTTCGGGGCTTTGTGGTGAATGTTCATACGTCTGTAACTGCGACTACTGCCTTCAGTGACGGCCTCTCTGAGTTGAGTGCAATATGATTATTAGTCCTGTTCGCTACTTCCAAAAGTTAAGCGCGCAAGTGTGTTATTCTTTGCAAAGTCTTCAAATATTATTTTATAATAAATTTCTCACAGTTTACTGCACCTTTATGCCCTACATCCATTGATAAGAAATAAAAAGAATTTTCATAAGAATGAAAATCTTCAAAACATGTAAACTTAAAATGGTTACGTTTCCCACAGTTTTCGTCAGTTCTCGAGTGTCAGTGTATAATTTCTTTGTAACATTGAGCGCAGTGTATCGGATTTCATATTCTCCAGGAGAATGTTTAGTGTACAAAAACCTGATCTATTAAGTTTTCTCAGGGGAATCTCTCGGCTCCCGATCTATATCGTCACTTTCGTTCATACTCCAGTTTTATTTATCACAAAAGATCCCGACATCATCATCATTTGTCACTACACAATACAAGGTTCTGTCAACGAATACAATTGATGAAGCTAGTTCTCGTTCATTGATCCTGTACATGCTGAACGGGAGAGAGAAAAAAACAACGAAATGACAGGGCGGGACGAGGTGAGAGGCGAAATGTAGCAGCCGGTTCGTGCGTATGCGCCTGTAATCGGAGAGTACATCGCTAAACGGTTTGGCCGGGTGAAAACCAATTTAAAAATCAGGGGCCATTATCGTAAAGAAAGAGAGAGAGGGGACAGCGCGAAATGGCCCCTGCGGGCGGTTAGCAGGCGCCGCGAGGGGCCTTGTCATGTCACGTAACGCGGAACCGACGTTCCCCACCACCTTTTGGGGCAAGGCCACCGTGCTTTTGCATATACTTGGAGAACTGAGCGGCGCAAAAACGGGGAGGCTGGGAGAGAGGTGATGCACCAAAGAAAACAACGAAGAAAGTTAGGGACCACAATTATTAAATGCATGCACTAAATGCGCGGGATGCTATCGTTGCCAAAACCGAAGTTTTATTTGCATACAAAATAAATGATAATGAAGCTGCAATGACTGCAACTAATTTATTAATTTACAAAGTATCATTGTAAACTTGGTAATTAAATTACATTAAGATGTATGAAAATACTTGAAAATTTGAGACGAATTATGATATTTTGAAGACGGTAATGGCAATAAACGTTATGATAATCATTAATACACAAAAATAATATAAATAAAATAGTATTTATATTGACTGATTTATTAATTAAAATAGAGAAACACAAGCTGAATTGACTTTGACAAATAATCGTCTCCTCCATTGACTAATCACATAAATAGGAAACGGTCTTTCGGCTGTTAGGCTGCACCTAGATTAACGTTTCAGCTCGTTACGTTCCTTAGCATTTACTAAAAAAATATGGTAAATGTCCAGTAATCAATATCAAACATATTTAGAAGGGAAATCTTGATGAATTTAAAATGATCGTCTATTTTATTTCTTGCATATTATTTTCGCTCATTTCTAAACGTCTTAATTTGATCTTATCATCCAAGTATGTGAATATTTACTCTGTTCTCCCTTATTGAAACTATTTCATTCTTCGTAGCTTACTCTTCTTATTGGCCTCAGATTCCCCTTCCGCGCCAATCCTATGTTCTTCAAGCGATGTCTGAAGTTTTCGTTTGCCTTTCACCGAAGCCCTGGAGGTTCGATTCAATTAGAACTCACGATGTAGTGAAGGTTCAACACGTCTTTGACCTTCTTTTAGGAAAAGGGAAGAGTATCATTTCCTTCTCTCAGAGTCGATATTGCCTTTCCACATTTCCTCCCTTTTACTCTCCAAAACTATTTAACAAGCTCCTTTTACACTCGATGGCAGTTTAAAAATAATTACAACTCTCACGCAAAACATCAACTTTCTCAACTCTTCAATGGTAATGATTTTATAAACTACTTAGAAACGTGTAGGATGTTTGGAATTGATAAGCTGGTTCCTTATTGCTTTCCTTTCATATAGTATAGTAGGTTAATGTATTCATATCATGCAAATATTGCTTAATTTACCTGTCCGAGAGTTATTACATGGGACTAGATGTGGTTTAATAAAATGCTAGAGTGCTAAAAATAGTTTTGAACAACCATGTATTAAATTGCTCAAACAGTTATTTAAAGCAATTTAAAGTTCGCCGTCCATGAGCATTTAATCACGATAATTGAAGCTGAATCCTTAATTACTAAAATCAATGCTCGTTATTGACTTTCACCTATGTGTGTACGTACCCATAGAGAAACGTTTATTTCTTGAATGAAAAATTAAAGTTTAGTGACGAGGTGCGAATGATTAATGAGTGTCAGTGCATGATCACCAAATTGTTAATGATGTATTCACACCCAATACTGTATACCGTAACGGAAGGAAAATGTTCTTCTTATAAGCGCGTATTTTGTTTAATATAGTTGTTTATACATTCATAGCACATAATTGCTCACGATGACATCCAAAGCATTCCAAGCATTGACACTGCGTTGGGAGTTTTAATGGAATGGAAAGTTCGGGGGGCAGTTACTACATCAGATGGTTTGGTACAGAAAGTGGGGAAAACGTCTTCGAAATATGTCGAGATTTGTTAAATTATACCGGGTGCATAATAAATAGTCTATATTGTGACTGTGAGAAAGAAAAGAAACAATTAGTGATCAAATAATACGTCTACTGATATCACAGAAGAGTGGTGGCTAAGAGTCTTGTTGCCATAAGAGAACTAAAGTGAAAATTTTTACCACAAAGAAACAAGAGACCAGCAAGAATTTTTTTCTATTTCTCTAATTTGAAACTCTTTAATGATGGTCATAAATGAGTGGCAAATTTTCTGACAGCAAAGTAATCGTTAACTGACTTAATACCCGTGAATATAGAACACACGTTTCTTCGCTTTACCTTCTAGAAGAATGCAAAGAATTTTCATTACCCTCAAATCATCGTGTTTAAGTCAACAACCAGGAGGACGATTGTTAACATATATAGTTCCTATTGCTGACAATGCGTTTACCCAGTGACGCGCGCAATACGACGCAAGAGTATTGTTGGAGTTATCTGGTAGCAATTACTTGAACATCTTACCGGCAATTATTATTACGCTGCTGTTCACTATTTAAGACAACTTTGCAAAGAAAAAATTAAGTTTGACCGCCCCATTTTCTGGTCCCTGGGGACAATATATGGGTTAAATGAAAAGACCACAACGAAAAACAAGTGGTTGGGGATACCTCGTGGGTGCTGCAGTCGGAGAGCGGCCAGAAGGTGTTCTTTACTGGGGTTATAGAAGGCAAATACACGCAAAGCAAACGTCTAGAACGGAAGAACAGGCGAGGAAGCTTGTGAGAGTGCTTACCTCATAGGTGCTCTAGTCGAGATGCGTCCGAAGGACGTGTATACAGAGGTTATATCGTCTGTGGGCTGCAATAGTGACACAGCTCAAAAACTCAAGTGTTGAGATAAATGAGTTTGAAGTTTTCACATGTATTGAAATTCCTTGCATTCATACTTCTTCCATTTGTTAGTGGAATACTCGTAAGATATGCTGCAGTTGCTGCTGGACGGTAGATCAATCTGCAATTTTGGATAATGCATGAACTCAAAATTCGTATTTTGGAGTTTTGCCACTATTGCAGCCCACGAGCGATATATTGGAAATATATGGGTCTAGAACGAAAGAACAGGCGACAAAGCATGTAGTGCGCTTTCCTCATAGATACTCCAGTCGGAGTGGGGTCAGGAGGACGTGTATACTGTGATTATATATGGGAAATACATTGGCAAGACCGAAAGAGGACGTGAGAAAGCACAAAGTGCGCGTACCTGATAGATGCTCCAGTCGGGGTGCGGCCAGAAGGATGTATACAAAGAAGTTATTGGAATATTATGCAGGATGTGTATATTAGAGGTAATAAGAAATACGTGAGCCTGGAACGAAAACTCGTACGCAAAAGCACCTGATGTGCGTACCTCGTAGGTTCTCCTGTCGCTGTGTGGCCAGAAGGACGTGTACATAGAGGTTACATGTGGAAAATACATGGGCCTAGAACGAAAGAGTTACGCGAGAGTGCGAGTACCTCATAGGTGCTCCAGTCGGGGTGAGGCCAGAAGGACGTGTACATAGGGGTTACAAATGGGAAATACATGGGCATGGAACGAAGGAGTACGCAAGAAAGCACGCGAGAGCGCTCGTACCTCATAGGTGCTCCAGTCGGGGTGCGGCCAGAAGGCGGCGTGGTTGAGGCGCCAGGTGGCGTCGCGCTGCACGTCGTACACGACGAGTCCTGGGGCGGCGGTGTCGGTGATGTAGATGAAGAGGTCGTCGCAGCCGCCGCCGGGCGCCTCGTCCAGCACCAGGTTGGTGAAGAGCGACTGCGGCCGGCGCACGTCGCCCGGGAAGGTGACGCTGCGCACCAGGCGGTCGGTGCGCAGGTCGAAGGTGAGCAGCTTGGGCGCGCACACGGGCGTGTAGCTGCCCAGGCTGTCCACTAGCCCGGCGTCCAGCACCCACAGCCGGTCGCAGCGGTCGGCGCGCACGCGGTACACCGAGATCAGCCCCGAGCAGTTGGCCTCGGACGAGTGCCAGCGCCAGTCGGGGTACGCCTGCAACACGCGCACGCAATTGGCGTTGTTTCGTCAATTGTTGGTGGAAGAATAGATATATTTAAAAAGAATTGGTACGCCTGCAACACGCGGACGCCATTGCATTGTCAGTTGTTGGTGAAAGAATAGATATATTTAAAGAATTGGTACGCCTGGAACACGCGGACGCAATGGCGTTGCATTGTCAGTTGTTGTTAGAAGAATAGATATATTTAAAAAGAATTGGTACGCCTGCAACACGCAGACGCCATTGCGTTGTCAATTGTCGTTGAAAGAATAGATTTATTTAAAAAGAATTAGTACGCCTGCAACACGCGGACGCAATTGGCGTTGCATTGTCAATTGTTGTTGGAAGAATAGATATATTTAAAGAATTGGTACGCCTGCAACACGCGGAAGCAATTGGCGTTGTTTTGTCAATTGTTGTTGGAAGAATAGATATATTTAGAAAGAATTGGTACGCCTGCAACACGCAGACGCCATTGCATTGTCAATTGTTGAAAGAATAGATTTATTTAAAAAGAATTGGTATGCCTGCACCACGCGGACTCAATTGGCGTTTTTGCCCTTGCATTGTCGGTAGTTGGAAGAATAGGCATCCTATAAATCAATTTAAAACAATATGCAAGCTGGGCCATTTTAATCTATCGAAGCAAATATCTCATAAACTACATATCGGATCAAATAAAATAGTTAATAAAAGTTATTTGTTTTGGCATGATGGCATTGATTGGCATGACATCCAATGATGTCAAACTCCACCCCTTACCCACACCCCCTGGGGGTGGGGGAGGGAGACGAAAAAAATTCATAAATAGGAACCCCTATTTTTTATTGCAGATTTGGATTCCCCAGAAAAATACCCCTATTTGACCTGTGAATTAAGTCATTTTGGCAGACGGCGCTGTATTCGACAAAAATTAAATTGGTTAAAAAATCATCAAAAATGGAGATATTTCGTGAAAAACACATGATATCCAAACAATTAAAGTAAATGTAAACGATATTTTCAAAATAGATATCCTGGGGCACCACTATTCACCGACGCACCCCGTCCCCACTTACGGGAGTCGAAATTATTTCAAAATCTTCAATGGGAAACCAATTTTTAAAATCAAATCTCGGTTCTCCAGTGCCGAATCGAATGTTTTGATTTTATTATTGATGGAAATTTATTTTTAGACGGCTTTATTCAATTATCCAACCCCATCACTCTCCCGCAGCTGTTTAGGATGGGATGCGTCAGTGAATAATGGTGCCCCAGGATATCTATTTTGAAAATACCGTTTACATTTACTTTTATTTTTTGATATCATGTGTTTTTCTCGAAATATCCCCATTTTTTTATGATTTTTTAATCAATACAGTTCCAGTTCACTGCAGTCGATGAAGCGTGCAAGGCGCTGGCGCTCACCTGCAGCTGCGGCGAGGAGCCGAGCGGGCCGTCCTTGGGCAGCCAGGCGAGCGTGGCGGCGACGCCCGGGCGCAGCCGCGGCATCGCCACGAAGATGCGGTTCCAGCCCACCTCCAGCCCCGTGAACACGTTGTTCTCCGCGATGTACCCGTCGGCCGGGAAGTCCTTGGGCAGCGCGTACGTCAGGTAGTTCCACTGGTAGAGCACCTCCAGGTCGGCGCCGCCCGCCGCCCCCGCCGCCGCCGCCACCGCCAGCAGCACCGCCAGCGCCCACGTCGCCATCTGCGCCACTCTGCAACACGCACGCACACACACGCCGGTTATGTGTTGATCCCTAATGAGTCGTGAATGTTCACATCCTTTTGCAATTTATTTTAATTAAAATTTTAAAATGTGGTTCCTATACGCTATGTAGGGCAGTGGTGTCAAGGTCTTCTACTGGTGACGGTGGCATGCGGCGTGGTACCTTAGCATGCCTCGAGCTTCTCTGCGCAACTAGCGTCGGGAAACGGAACTACTACGAGTAGTAATAAACCCTCCGTTTTATTACAGGGATGGCGTTGTCTCTGGTGGCAAGGTAATGAACTGCGTGGAGAGGCGATTTCGTCGTGGCACTCGTGCCACGGACTCCTACTCGTGGCATCGACTTTGAGAATACTGATGTAGGGTCTCAAATTGTATTCTATGATTCTTGTCTCCTCGAGCTTACATGAAGTGATTTATTTGTTTAATGCAAAGTTGACCAACTGCCTCTGCCTTAAGTTAGTCTTTTCTCATTGAGAGCAGCTACCCATGTCTGGAATCTCGTGATCGCGTATATTTTGTGCGTGTTAAATTTTCTTACGTCGAGGAGATAGGAACCGAGTTCAATTATCAAGTCGCGTAGGAAAGATACAAAGAGAATGATGATGAAGAAAGTGCTCGTGGTTTTTTTTTGTCATTAAGAAACAGCACATAGCAGATACTCGCTTGATGTTGAATCGATTAGATTTCTTCGATTCAGATAAACGGCTGATGTGGAAAATTGCTGGAGCAATGATTGTTCCCTGTAGGAATTCGAACCTTGAACCTTCCGGTTTAAGGAGCGTCAATTGCGAGTACGCATCCCACAAGCAACCTCGCAATTCAATGTCAAACAAACTCGTTGTTTACGAACAATGAATTCGATTCCCATTTTTAAGAGTGCGAGATTGGAACTAATCAGGTTGCCTACCACGATTCGGTGGAATTAGGAAACTGAGACGTGCAGTCGTGATGGAGATATATCATAAAGACAATTGTACGACCACCGCGTTTTCGACCTTGGAGAAATGTTGGGAGATCAGGGCCACTTCTTGCTGCGCGGTATTAGAAGGTCCACGTCGTGCTCTAACAGATTTTATTATTTTGAAATGCGCAGTGCTAAGTAATTGGTATGTGAACATTGAAATCTGCGGGAAATCTAAGAAGGAAAACGTGGCACTGTTCTGATTTGATATTTAGTTGATAACATACCGTTGAAAGCTTAACTTGTCATTCTCTTACAGAGAAGATGATTTGCGGAATAAAGTATTTAATTACTTAACTTAATGATGTTAGAGTTGGATTCAAGATTAAGCAACATACGAGAATTTCATAAGTTTTATAATACCCTTTATATTGTTAAATATTATAAGATATTTATGAAATTTAAAGTATGTTCAATGATAAAGGATTGAGTTTATTCTAATTAGAGCGGCAAACACTCAGCACTAGGATTGTGGGTTAGAATTCTGAATATAGAGATAGGATTCGCATACAAATGAATATTGTTTTAAGCTTCGTAAAACTTTTAAATTTAGTAAATATATGCTTCAAAGCAAACTAATTTTTTCAAATGCATTCTTTTAGAGAAATACATGCAAAATGCATGATTGGACTTTTTTATTTAAAACTGCATACATAGAAACCATGTATGTTTTCTTTCTTCTTGGGATTGTCACTCGAGGGTTACTGCAGAATAAAAAGAAGAGAACATCTCCTGTATATCATTTTAAATATGGAAATATAAATATGAGCAAACTGAGCTTCGCAAATAATTGACCAGGTGGCATTTAGTGTTAAAATGTATTTTCTATTTTCGTTTAAAGTACTGTTATAAATTATTGAAAAGAAACAGAATTCTTTTTTGCGACTTGCTTATTACTCATTTGTAAATAAAAGAAAATGAATGAACGATAAGCAATAGTTAATTTTGTAATGTCTCATGAAGTTATATCATTAAAGGATGCAGATACGTCAAGCCTTTTATCAATGTTCTATTCAGCATATTGTTTTTATAGAAATTCTTGTAAATGTGTCATTGCACAGACGCAGCGTTCTTTCAAACTACATTAAATTATAAATTCAGAAAACGTCGAAGAAAATGTTTAATTATTATTGTTATTTTGTTATCACCTTTTTAATAACTTAGAAGAAAGATTACTGGATGCCAGTTATAATTCGTACTGAAGAAACTTATAAATTATTACTAGTATCATTCTTCTTCCAACAAAAAAAAACGTTTATTTATTTGCGCTGTTCGTAACAGGTAACTGTATAGCATTTCAGTCCATATTCAAGAGAAGTCATAATAAAATAATTTTGAAAATGTATTAATAGATTTGTTTATAAAAGCAACGAAACAAATGTTTTTGACTGAAAATAAACGTGCGGTGATACAAACAATTCAAGGATTTTAATGAACTCAATGGACGATAAATAAATAAATGTCTTTATTGGTGGCGAGGCTCAGGCAATTTAGTCTGTTCTTCCGCCTGACCACTTTCAAAAATGTTTATTACAATTTATTTTATGATAAAAGAGGGATCATTTAGTGAGAAATACGTACGCAATTTAGATGAAGGGTTTCTCACATGGGAGACAGGAATGAAAACGAGGGAGGAAGAAGTTGATAGAGCCGGAAACGCACTCACAGCATGTTTTGTGATTAAGTTTATTAATTTCACGTTAGGGAGGTATTAAAAATTAATCACAAATACAGAGTGTCCGGGGGGAAACGTCAAAAATAAGCTCATAAAACAATTTTAAGCACATTTTACTATAATAAGCCAATATACTACAAGGATATTCCTAATGGATGCGCCACAATAAGCACTCAATAAGTTGGTTTCAAAATAAGCTTTCTAGGCAAAAACCTGCATTGTAGAGGCATAGAAACACTCCATAAATGTTTAAATTGTTTATAATTTACCAAAAAAATGAATATATTTATTCATTAAAGAAAAATTAACCAAGAAATAAAAAAGCAGTCAAATTGCGTAAATTGGGTGCCTTTTTATTTCTGGGTTAATTATTCTTTCTGGTCAAATACTATTAATTTATTTTGTTAAGAATAAACAATTTACATATTTCTGGGGTGTTTCTGTGTTTTTGCAATGAACGATTTTGCCTAAAAAGCATATTTTCGAACCAACATTTGAGTAGTTTATAGCGGCTCAGCCACTTCGGAATAACCACATAGTTTATTAGATAAAATGTGCTTAAACTTAGTCTTAAGAGCTTATTTTCGAAGTTTCGACGTTTCCTACCCCTGACACTCTGTATATCAGATTGACCACTATGATATTGGTTTAGTGGTGAATGTCGTTGGCATTTAAAATTAAATGATCACAGGCAATGACAACACCTGTGATCATTAATTGACCACTATGAGATTTTACTTAAATTTAGAGAAATTATTTTTGACTCGTAAGTTAGGTACGGAAGAGACGATGGACGAAACCCTTTCATTGGAAGTTTCTCGAGGATGCGTAAGCGTTCCACGATCGAAAACCCACCAGCCTTTCTCTGTCCTCTGCGGCGCGCTTCGCTTTATAAAATATTTGGGCAGGTCACGCACTGGCCGGCAAGTGAACCGCCTCCGCCTGCGTAGTAGTGCCTTTCACCGCCTTCCCCCACTCCTCCTTTCCCCTACCTCCCTCTCTCCGTCATCCCCGCCCTCCCACCCCCCTCCCGGCCTGACCGCGATCCGTATCACAATGGACGTCTCGTGGACCACGTTGCGCCAGAATTGGCTCGGCCGCAGGCCACTCGATCGAGAACCGGCCCTTTTTGAAAAATCGGTGACCCCCAGCGCCGCAGCGCCCTTCTCGCCTTCGGCCAAGCAACGGCACGTTCACCCGGATCAGTGAGAAAAACACACTCGCCCCCACCCGACCGGACGCTACGCCGCGCTGTCTCCGGTAAACCATTCAGAAACCTTGCAGGACGCGGCCCTTACGTAAGGTTACTCTAATCTCAGTACTCAGGATATTGGGTCACGTCCTCTGATTATACTTTGCAACATTTGAAACTTTATTGTAGCTGTAACTCTATTGGTTACAACGATAGGTTAAAATACGATTTAACGATAGGTTAAAATACTGTAACTCTATGGTTACAACGATATTTAAAATCTTAATTGAACTTTTCCATTACATATACATTTACTTGTAGGGAAATTTGGAAGAACAACTCCTACCTAGATATGCCACATCGTAGTTGAAATGTACTTCATTTTTACGTTCTTCGCATTAAATTGGCTACCACAATTAATTGTAATAAAGAACACGAAGGCATTCCATTTATGTCCTAATACTGTATGTCTATTAATCATTAATTACTGTATATGACTTATTTAAAGGTCGTCTACAAATGACAGTGAGAAGTTCAGATGCTTTACTTTAAAATTGAAAATTAAAGTAAATAAATGGAAAAATTAAACTTTTTGACTATAGTACCACGATAAATTTCATAATTAGATAGATATATCAAATGGCTTGAATTACTAACATAGTCTTACATTTTTCGTGCCTCAAGAAAATATCAGACGGTTTATACATAAGATTCAAGAGGAATGCTGCAATTGAGTTCCATACAATTCAACAGCTGATCTAACCTATAATCAGATGGCTTAAGGTTTCAACAAAGGTTGAACACAAAACAAAGGTGAATGAAGGAAATGTTACTTAGGCACAGTTAAGGCCACCAGAGCATTGGACGTTCTGTTCATGACCTGAACTTCAGACTGAGATATAAGATAAAAATATTAAGTTATTCGGTCACTCAATAATGATATTTGTCATTGATTAGATCCATCGATTAACATTCTGATAAAATTAAATATCGTTTACTTTCATAAAGCTCACAAAGCTTTCATAAATCTCATTCTAGGGAAGTCTTCCAAGTTCAGTTGCGTGCAATTTATTAAGCATTGAAATTTGCAAACAACATAAAAAATACTAATTTTTGAACATTTTATTTCAACTGTTTTTCTATCAGTTGCATTTACACAAACCTGTTTCATTTAAAATTCATTTGTAACGAAAGTAGGTCAGATATGTTTGCAGAAAACATGCAAGGCGTGAAAACCTTGACATATTAACTTTATGCAACATGGAGAGGGCCGATGAAAGTATTCATAATAGAATAGCATTATCTGCAATCTTGCGTATTAAACTTCAACTTGAAGTGACTCATTGAATTCCTTAATTTTTCTCTGATCTCTAAGTATTTCAATTCAAAATTACTAGAGAGTCCTCTAAGCGACTATATTTAATGACGATTCCGGAGAATTTCTAAGACCTTAAAAATAAAAATGATATTATCCTACATTTCATTTTTCCCAGCTATTACACGTAAACTAGGGAGGTCAGTCGCGACCAACCAATCACCAGCAGAAAGATGCAACACTAGACAATCTGGATACATTTGTCCCATGTCCATTTTAATATGTCACAGTATAGTGAGTTTTTCTGTTCACTAAATGTGTGAAATTAGGAATTTAATTAAATAAATTATTTATATTTTATTCTTCCTTCCCACACTTCTCTTGATGTGAACAAATGCTTGTGGATGTAAATTTTGTGATGTACTTCTTTTACTTTAAGGTGTCTGTTACCCAAGTCGTATAAGTAAATAAAAACAAACTAGCAAATTTGCCGGCGTTTACTCATATACGAAAGGATAATTACTTCGTAATTTGTTACTTAATACAATGACCACACACATATGTATTCACTGTAATACACCCCACCTGCAGCATGTATCCCATCCCATCAGTTTAAGCCAAAACATTCCAGACAAGGAGAGTAAAAAGAATGTATTGCAGAATAATAAATACGAGAAAAATAGCCAAGCATTGGACCCAACGTAATCTCTAGTCTGAGCTCCCTTATATTAAATCGTATGTTGGTTTATCCAAATGTCGCCATTATGCTGAAGCACTTTCTGAACTCCAGCATAAAGAGATCCTCATGGCCAATGTCACGTGATTTAAAGAACGTAAGATCAAGACGTTACAACTGTAACTCCATATTAACCTTGTGACGTGTGCCAGTCGGTGCCCTGCTCTGGACTGCGTGTGCCGGCGACCTACCGGAGCGCATACGTCGCTTGGGGCGGTCGCTTCCGGCACCGCCCCTCTCCGCCCCGCCCCCCGCACCGCACCCCGCACCGCCCCATCCCGCGCCCCGCCCCTTCCCGCGCCCCCGCCCCTTCCCGCGCCCCGCCCCTTCCCGCGCCCCGCCCCTCCCCAACTCCGTGCTCCCGGGCCACGCGCCTCGCCCCCGTCCCCGCCCCTTCCCGCGCCCCGCCCCTTCCCAACTCCGTGCTCCCGGGCCACGCGCCTCGCCCCCGTCCCCGCCCCCGTCCCCGCCCCCGTCCCCGCCCCCGTCCCCGCCCCCGTCCCCGCCCCCCCGCGCCAGGCCCACCACGCCCACCGCCTACCCTGCACCCCACCCCTCGCACCCCGCCCCCGCACCCCACCCCTGGCGCCCCACTCCTAGTCTCCCGCGCTCCGCCCCCCACACACCCCGACCCCCCCCCTGCGCCCCGCCACGCAGTTAACCTCAGAGCATCTGACGTATTTATAAGTGGTCTTAAACTGCATACTATGTCTCAATTTATTTTTACAAACTAAACAAACTATTGTGAAGAAGGAATACTTACAACTAATATGGTGTGATGATCTTCATAGAGTTCCCTGTGCTATGTATTCCTGACCACTTCATGTGGCAACTGTTCATCTACCAATAAGTCCGTAAAACCAACCAAACAAGGAAAAAAAGAAATCACATTCTTCTAGAGACCAAAGCGTCATATTTTAAAGCATGTAATAGGTCTGCAATTGCTTAACGTGATTCAGTTCGCTAATATTACTGATGCAATATCAAGAAAAAGAAAAAAAAATAATACCTTGCACCAGTTAACCTAATCTTCTGCTACTCATAAACATTGCGCTTCGTCTAGTAGTGAAAACAATAAGTATGACTCACGTCCATATGGCGCAATGTGAGAGATTTTTAAAACATCAGAGTGGAGTTTCCATTTTAACTGTAGTACTGGAGTTCATTACTTTAATTTCATGGAATTCATTGATTTCTGTATGTATATTATTGACCTATTGAGCTATTTTGTACTCTAAATTCTTGTTCAATGGAACTGCCACGATTCTATTAAACGTATCGTAGGTTATGAAACTTCACCGGCCAAATATTTACGTCTCCCACGTGCTTCGCGTTGAAAACGCGAGAGCCCTGAGCAGCGCGGCGCGGCGTGCGAAAGCAGCGCGCGGAGGACGGGCGGCCCAGCGCACGCTGTCCACGCCCCGGGCGGATGCGCTGACGTCATCGCGGCCACGCCCGGCCCCCGCCCACTCCTTCCTTCGCCCGCTCCCGCCCTGCCTCGGCTCGCCACGCGCTGACCCGGGTTCGAGCCGCGCCGCCGCCGGCTGACGCCCGCGGAACTCGCTCGCCCACGCGGACGCGACCTACGAGTCTGCGTGCTTCGAGGCGGACCGGCTCAGGTGGCTCAGGGCATCAACTGAGGTGACTGCAGTGCCTCTGAGGGGGAAATACTAAGGTTCGAGTCCCGACGGGGGCAGGATTTTCGACTCAAGCCACGTAGCTAGGTCGAAATCAGCCGCTACTGGATTTGACATACACACCCATAGATATATTTTAATCTACGTACGGTAATTGTGACAAATAAATAAATGTCTTTGTTTGTGGCGAGGCTCAGGCCATTTAGCCTGCTCTTCCGCCTAACCACTAAACGGAGACACACAATAACCTAGCCCTGCATTTTTACCGTATCTACCTATTTGAGTATTATTTTTGAGTATTATTACCTGGGTATATAAAAAACTATGAAAGAGTCGGCAGTTTACATAGTTGTATTCCCCTGATGTAATGGTGTAGTAATTAAGTCGTTAAATTGCTATTTAGCAAAATTTAAAATTGACTTTTTATTCATTTATTTATTGATGACGTTTTAATTTTTTAACTTGATGAAATTGTATTAAATGTATGAAATTAAAAAAGTGAATTGAAACATGTGAAAAATTCTTATATTTTCCAAAAACTATAACAAATTGGAAATTGTACATTTTGTACCTTCAGTGAAACGGGAGATTTTGAGACAAAAGCGCGAAGAAACTTTCGAATCTACCCTGAAATGGCCAACATGACTTAATACCCACATAGCCGCTAACAATTATGCGAAAAAATTCATAACAGACCGAAAACCTAAAGCCGTATCACTTTTTTTTCAATTTTTTGCGCAAAAAAGGGATGGTTCTGGAAACAAAGATTTAAGTACTCATAAAATTAGCGGGGAACATCGGTACCTCTTGAGATATAACATGCACTGCTTTTATGACCTAAGTAGTTGACGCGATTAATGAACTAATGACCTAAGTAATTGAAGCGACTAACGAACTAACGACCCAAGTAGTTGACGCGACTAATGAACTATGGACCTAATTGTTGACGCGACTAATGAACTAACGGCCCAATTAGTTAATGCGACTAATGAACTAATGACCCAAGTAGTTCACGCGACCAATGAACTAACGACCCACGTAGTTGACACGACTAATGAACTAACGACCCAAGTAGTTAATGCGACTAATGAACTAATGACACCAAGTAGTTGACGCGACCAATGAACTAACAACCCAAGTAGTTGATGCGGCTAGTGAACTAACGATCCAAGTAGTTGACGCGACTAATGAACTAACAACCCAAGTAGTTGACGCGACTTATGAACTAACGACCCAAGTAGTTGACGCGACTAATGAACTAACGACCCAAGTAGTTGACGCGACTAACGAACTAACGACCCAAGTAGTTGACGCGACCGGAATCAATACTGACTCACTCACTAGCTCGCTACCGCGGCGGCCCAACACCACCGCTTCATATTAAATCGTTTTCGAAGCGGAGAATTCTCACTTCTTAACGTGATCAACTCGATCATTCAGACGCCCCTTCGCGCGTGCCAGCATTAGCATTCAGGGGCGCTTGCCATCGTTCAGTGTGTTCGTCCGGGCTTACCGCGGCGGGGGAGAAGGAGGGCACAGGGCGTGTTCCGCCTGCGGAAGGGTTCCGCGCGTCGTCGCACCGCCGCGCCACCTACGTCACCCCGTCCCTCCGAGACCTCCCCTGTACCACGGTGTAAGATATACAAGTGTGTTCACTCCCAGGCTAAAACTGAAGCTTATGTAAGGCTAGTTCTCACAGTTCTCGCATAGAAGCGCTGCGGTCTTGGGGTCTCATTTGGCAAGGTCGTGATTGGTCGTCATCCATTCGACAGCTCTGTGGCCAGCTGATTTCGAATTTCAAGTCAGTGATTTGTCTCTTCGCGGTGAATTTGGTAAAGTCTGAAGCGAACAGTTACCAAAATGACTAGTAAATGTTTTGTAAAACTGTGTAATAGCCCCAGTTAAGTTGTCATCTTAAGATGTATATCTTACACCGTGACCCAAACCGATCGTGCGCACCGTACGGAGAAGCAACGAACTAGCCTCAAACTGGCATCAGAAAATTTGCCCCAAAGGCGGCTAGTTGACACACCTATATATCTTACACCGTGCCCTGTACTTAGGTTCTTACATGGCCTTGCAATTCTCCATCAAAACCGGAGACAAAGCTCGAAGGTGCTACTATAGGAGGCGCTAGTGTCGCCGGGTACAGCTGCAAGTTAGGCTCGCCAACTTCCGCACATAAAAATTGGCTAAATTATAAGAAAAGTGTCTTCTAAATGTTCAATTATTCTCAGTATACGAGTATATACTTAAGAAACCACTGGAAAAAGTACGAACATCGACGCTATATTTGTAACGTTACGCGCCTGCGTGCTTCTCGCGAACCTACGCAGCAGCCACGCACGTTTGAAGCATCGTTGGCAGCAGTTCTTGTTTTAGTTCCGGTAAGAAGGTGCTTCAAGAGAGCGCGCCAATGTAATGGTCTCCCCCATGTTATGCGGGAGTTAAAAGGCCCTGAGTTTTTATTTCTTGGCGCGTGGGGTCTTGTCTTGACGATGGAATATCTCACGGTATTTCGCGTCGTTCTCGTTCGTACCGCTAAAGTCGCATGATCGCCAGCACTGCTCGATACAGTCGCGATCATATGACATCTAGCGGCACGAACGAGAATGACGCGAAATACCGTGAGATATTCCATCGTCAAGACAAGACCCCACGCGCCAAAAAATAAAAGCCCAAGTATAGCTACTTCCATATTATCTTCGCCATCGCCTGGCGACGCACGGTGGTCTGAACGAGGCCGAAACGCGTATAGGATATTAAGTTAATTAACTATTTATTTAGTGATTTTAAAGCGATTTATTGAGTATGAATCTAACAAAGCATGTTCTGGGTGTAAAATAATAATATTCCATTACATTTATATTGAATATTTATTTATGTATGTCGAAAGCAATACTGGTCGTCGCGATGTCACGTAGTGGTTGACATCATGTCAACAAACTGGCCACCTGGTTTCTCCCGTCCTGATCTCCGTTCTCTCGACTTCCTACATGCCTGCTCCCCGTTAAGCTCATGCTGTCTTCAACTCGCTGTTCTTCCGTTGCCTCCTGGTGAATGCCTGCCATCCCCCACCTCCTACCCTCTTCTCCGAGCTATTTCTCTTTCTCCTTCCTGTGCATGACAGCGTTTCCACTACCTGCTAATGTCTTCCTTACTGTTGGTCATTCATAAAGAATTTTGGTTGGAACCATTAACCAACCACATTACTTTTTTTATCCTCCATTTCTTCCAAAATATCCCTAATACACTTAATCTATGCCCTCTAAGTCTCTGTTATAATCCAATACCCAAAACCCGTATCAAGAACTAATTCCCTTTTCACAGGTTTCTGAAGAAATTCTTAGATCTCGATCCAAAGTAGAGTTATCATGTAAAGATATCTCTACCACCCTAAAAGTAAGTAAGATTATTGCAAGTTAATTTTAAGTATATTTAAGCAAGCTTTTCAAATGTAGATTGGTTTATACATTAACCTTTGTATTGTACAATGCAAAAGAAAATAAACCAAAAGAAACAAAACTGTTAGTTTGCTGCCGCTCGCTAGCAGCCTCTCCTTTTCTACACTAACCCCAGCCCCTTCTCGTCCGCGTGCTGCCGGGTGTACTGAATTTCTCTTGCACCACTGTCAGAACCGTTTTTTCATCTTTATATTCCGCATTTTATTGTTCGTTCATTTGTAGAATAATTTTGAGAGATCATGTAACATCAACTGTACCGCTTCAAGTGATAAAGAACTCGACAACTTGTCGTGACGTTGCAAAATATCATTGAATCGAAGCCCCCTCATTCGGGCACACTGAAAGCCCCTTTCAGTGACAATATTTAATTTGCTGTAAAATTACTTAGAAAATTAGTCGATGTAGAACGGCAAGTTTTTTAATATTAGTTTCCTGACAGTCCTGGATAAATGTATTACCAGGAAATGTACATGTTACTCAGAAAGAAAAAAAGCATGTGTCATTTCTATCCATTTTCAGCTAAGTGTAGAATTCGTTTCTACAATGTGTGATCTCTAAAACGTAAAATGTAAGATAAAATGTCACGTTGTCTTATTTCCAGCGTAAGATGACCTATCATTTCTCTCACAATTTCATCATTGTATGCATAGAATTTCATACATAATGTTAAATAGCTCATTCAACTGAGTCACAATTGTTGAGACAGTAACGAGCCAGAACACTAGGGCAAAGGACAAAGCGAGAATAAAAGATAGCAAATGTTGAATGGATACTTTCTCTCGCATCATAAAACGTGCTCCTTTTGTTGGTAAAAAGCGAGTGTCGGAAATACGTCCTGAAATAATTTGCGAACAACGGGATTATCCGTCTGGCCTCCCTGTTTCCTTTCCCATCCGCTGTTCGTTCTGCGAACTATTCCAATGCCGACACCACCCCCATCTCCCAGTTGCTGCTGTGCGTTGCCACTCGCATGGAAAACTCTGTGGTGCGTATCTCTCGCGGTGGCCTCTTTCTCTCTGCATCGTAATCTTCCCTGTCCAATGTCATCAGCTAGACATCGGATGTTTAGGTACTAAAAATCGTCTTTTAGGCGCCTAAAAAGGCACTAAAAAGGTCAAGAATAAGGAGGAAAAAGGCACGGTCATAACATACACACACACACAATAAATTTAAAAGTTGTTTGTAAAATTGGATACCTATTTACAACTCTTCTACATTTTATTCTTAATCGTTTGCATTGCAATATACGAATCAAATTTGAGTCGATTGGGAGACAAAATCAGTTTCGATACAGAGAAGAATTTCTCAACATGTACTGATGTGACTGGTATATATTTTAGAACTCCAACATTAGCAATACTAAAACCTTCTGAGAATTTACATTTATTTGCACTTAAAATTTTGGTGCCCTTGGTGTATTGTCAATCGGCCAAGTTCTCAGAACATGGCTAGTATTTTTGAAATAGGGAAATTGAGAAAAATCTGTTGGTATACGTTTAGGAATTCTCTCGTATTTCAAAATACAAATGCATGAATTGTAGGTTTTGTAATGAATGGTCACGTTGGACATGACCGATTTTCTGATATCGTAGCATTGTAGATAAAAATACACATTAGGCAAAAAATCAAAAATTCGAAAAAAGGTATTTATGCAAAAATAGGCATTTATGCTAAAAAAGCAAAAATAAGCATTAGAAAACTTCGTCATATGTCATCATTTGCCATGAATCGTGCACATATTTTATCTACTTTTAAATAAGGTCGCTAGAATAAAATAGGCATTTGCCTAAACATCCGATGTCTAGTCATTACACTCTCCACATCTACCGCTATATTTCACTCCATGCATTCCTACTATCGCACGTCCCATATGCGGGCCCGGAGCGTTCCTTGCGCACTGTCAATCAGGACCATCACGCGGAGAAAGTGACGAACACTTGCCCGACTTCTACAAAGCACAAGATCAGAAGAAATACGAAAGGATAATCGACACTCAATATCCTCTACCACACGGATTAAGCACGTTGTATTTTGCATTTAATGTGACAGAAGATAAAATCAGGCATTTCTCTGTATCCATTTAAGAAACACAATTTACAGTTACGAAGTTAACATAATCGACTATTTCATTATTTGCACATTTTTATACCATCCGGGAAAACGATTGGAACATACATTAAAATAAATATCTGCAGCTGTAACTAAATACACGCAAAGGAACAAGCAAATTGCTGGACGTTATTTATGCACATCTATCGAAATGATTGAGATTCCATATGGCCGCTAGCGGTCTTCCAATAGCGACGTTGGGACAAGCGCCGCTGCCCAATCAACGTAATGGCTCCGCGCAGCTGCTACGCGCTCAGCGTCCAGTCACTCGGTGGCCCAAACATTTGGCAATCAGCGTGCGTTGCCGAAAATACGCCAGACTTGTCGTACTACATGCAAATTGAATCGGAAATATACAGGATGTTGGTATGTAAATAAGAGCAAAATTCCAACACCGTTGGACCGATCTCCACGAAAGTTGGCACTTCTATGTGTTTTTTCACTGAGAAGGTTTATGTTATTAATTCTGTTGTAACTCTATTACATGGCGCTACAAATCCACTACATATTCACGTCAAATGCAACCTGGAACACACTCGGCAACATTATGAGTCTATATCGTTAAATAACTCTTAAACGAGACGTTCTAGGGCCTTAAAAACTAAACTTGTGAGGCCAAAGGTCTCAAAGAAACGTTTCTCACACCACAATCTATAGAATAAACTCTACCTGAACATTCTATCACGTTTTTGCTGGTATGGCGCTTCCCAATATTACCTCACCTGCTCACAGACATGCAGAATCTGCAAGTAAATTGAATGAGAGGGACAGAGAGCGGCAGAGACAGACACACAGAGACAAACAAGGACAGGGTGAGAAAGGGAGATGGGAGGGGAAAGAGGAAGATGAAGGGCAGAACAACGTCTGCAGGTTATAATTTATGTCCGTCATTCATAAGTATCATTACTATAATATCTATTATACGAAAGTTTTCGAAGTGTGGAACAGCAGATTCAAGGTGTTTCACACATACAATTCATACAAATGCGAGAAAAGAATGGTATTTTGTTCAAGAATTAAACAGTTTTGAAATTTTATAACATTTTTATAAATTTATGAAATCATTCTTTGCGAGGTGGCGTTTGTATTAATTGGAATGTAAAATTATTTCTCCGAAAGTTTAGAAAATTCGCCAGCAACTTGTCTCGACTAAACTTTGAAACTTCTTTTTCCCGACTCAGTTATTTATCTCCTATAATGCGCGAGATAATATTATGTCTGTCATAAAAGTGTCTCCCATTCGGCGAAATCGACTATCGCGCGCGCTTTCGCCGGTGCCCGCAGTGCGTGGTCCCGCCCTCCTACCCACCCATAAGCGCCCGCCCCCGCGCCCAGCCCCGCCTGCCCACCCATCCACGCTCAAGCCCGCGCCCTCCACCCACACCCTCCACCCGCGCCGGCCTTTGCATCCATATACCTCCCCCGCCTACTCGCC
This sequence comes from Acheta domesticus, assembly GCA_031308135.1. Lineage (NCBI taxonomy): Eukaryota > Metazoa > Arthropoda > Insecta > Orthoptera > Gryllidae > Acheta > Acheta domesticus. The sequence continues at coordinate 169,697,434 of JAHLJT010009419.1, forward strand.
ACCCCCCCTACCCGCCACCCTCTACGCCTACCCACCACCTCCCGCCTACCCGCCACCCCTCCGCCTACCCACCACCCCCGTCTACCCGCCACCCCCCGCCTATCCGCCACCTCCCCCCCGCCTATCCGCCACCCCCCACGCCTACCCACCACCCCCCGCCTACCCGCCACCCCACCCGCCTATCTGCCACCGCTCCTGCCTTTGCACCCATACCCCCCGCCTACCCTCCACTCCCCGCCTTCCTCCGCCACCGCCTCTACCTTTGCATCCGTACCCCCCCCGCCTACCCGCCCCCCCGCCTACCCACCACCCCCCCTGTCTACCCACCACCCCACCCGCTTATCCACCACCGCTCCTGTCTTTGCACCCGTACCCCCCGCCTACCCCCCACTCCCCCGCCATCCCCCGCCACCGCCTCTGCCTTTGCATCCGTACTCCCCCCCGCCTACCCGCCCCCCCCCGCCTACCCGCCCCCCGCCTACCCGCCCCCCGCCTACCCGCCCCCCGCCTACCCGCCCCCCCCGGCCCCCTCCCGCCTATCCGCCCTCCCCGCCTTCTCGTCCCCCGCCCACCTACCGTCTCCATCCCCCCTCACCCGCTTACCTGCGTACCCGCCCATCCGCGTCCACCCGCGCGCCCGCCACGCGCGTGCGCCTTCGCCCCCGCCCTCTGCCTCCCCGCGCCCGCCCTCGCGCCCGCCCCACGCGTCTCTCCCACGCCTCCGCTCGCGCTCCGCCCACAGCCGCCCACGCGGACGCGCGGGCCGGGGCACACGCGTGCGAGCGGTGCGCGCGCTAGAAAGTGTAACGGCGGTCGGGCAGTGGGCGCTGCGGGGCGTACGCAGAGCGGAAGGAGCCTGTGCCCAGGTGGCGTAATTTCTCATCTTCGCATACGTGGAGTGCATTGTCCTTGGAGGGTCACATCCCTAACGAGCATGTTCAGAGTTGGAAAGTTGCCGCGTGTGTGACAACATTCATTTTTGGCTTTTCAGAGTAATTTTCAAAAGACAAGTAATGATTTAGACTGTTTAGGATATATGGATGCTCCTTGCCTTCCGCAGCACAATAAAAATGAAAATAAATACGAATATAGAATTCCAACGTAATCGTAAAGCAGAACGATTGATATTAAGTAATTTATTTTAATAAACTTACGATATGATTAACTGAAAATAACATGCAATTAATCATAGATACGGTATCGCGTGTGTATAAGTAGGGCTGTCTAATTCTGAACCGTGAGGCCGATAACTCTGGTGAAAACATTGGCTAGTTATGAGTACCAGTATTCTACATTTTGTCTTGTCGTGTGAGATATTTTCGTCGTAAGCTCCCTACTTTCGCTTAATTTGGCAGTGTGCAGAGCCTGTTTTCTTCTTGTAAGCGAAAGTTGTCCCTCGCGACTCCATATTTTTCATTCCGCAGAAACAGGATGACTTTGCGGGTAGCGTGTGTGATGAATAGTTAAAATGCGATGCAAGATGCGTTTGCGATGACGTCTGCAAAAAGCGACAATGCAAACGTGATAGAAAGTTATCACTTTATTTTCTAATAAAAGATTTCCTTCAGTTAAGTTGTAAACAATGTTTGACCCTAATGTATGAACAAAGAGCCTTGTTCACAAAATAAAATGCCACGAGTTCTTCGCGATGAAATATAAGAAACAAGATGTATGTTCAGACTAATTAGATTTTGTGGACTGAAGAAAAAATAGTTCTATAAAAACAAAATATTTATATTATTATTTGAATTATGTGCACATTTTTTTAATAGTAAGTTTAAATGTATATTTCTTATTTACCAAACTTAAACATTTTCAACTTACATTTTTGAACTTATCATTGCGCTTCAATGCAATTTTTAATTTTTTCGAAATTTCTGAGCAAGTACATTGCCCCTGCTAGTATTTCCATTTTCACAATATTTTCGGCGAGGCATAAATATCACGTTTCGTGAAAACAGGCGTCATTAAATTCAATCAAGTAATTTCAGTCAAAATCATTGTTTTTCCATGTTTCTAACAATAATTTTATTTTTATTTGCTCTTTTTAAGTTTAAATTCAACTAATATTTGCTTTCTGTATTGTGTGTTTATAATGAAAACATAAGTTATTCATATTGGTTTACATCACTGAATCGGGTACACCGTTAATACAATTTATTTACGATGTATTGATTTTGATACATGAAAGAAGAGCAATTTTGAACTCGTAATTTCCGTTAAAGGTTATCGAAACTCGTACGTTACTTTTTCGAGTATAAAAAATTGAATATCTATTAGAACGCAATTTTAATTTTTGAAACTGCTAAATAATTATTTAATCATCTTTGTTGTATGAAATTTCTTTAGTAAAATAATAAATAGAATAGCAAGTTTGAATGTTTATTAATGTTTTCAGTCCCACTTTCATGCTCAACACACATTTAAATTTGGGTATATCCTGAATATAATTTGGAAATCGGTTGGAAACAATTTATAAACTCTCTTCAATTCTACGTAAGTTCTTTAGATGAGCAAGGTCTACAATCACACTGAAGAGTTAAAATATGGAAATATTTTTTGTCACTTATCGATTTACTCTTTCCAGAAGTAATGCAAGTAATGGCAAAGCCCACCACATTTTCCCCGTAGGTTTTGGCTACCCAGGAGAAAAGGAAACGGAATCAATCGCTTGAGGGATAATTCAGCGAATATGCACAGAGCGTCGTGGTTTGAACTGCTCTTTGTAAGAAAGAAAATTAATACAAAATTAAGAAAAGTCAGGGCTGCAGCAGTGGCCGGAAAATGCGCCGAAAACATCACTTATCTTTCGAATTGATTGAATTCTAGTGATTCCGGGCACGTCAACTGCTAAGGTCATTAGTCCGGCAAGTGAAGTGCACGTTTCCTTGGGAGGTGGCAGTGATCTTCCCTCGCTGGGTGGTAAGATCCCACACCGACCTACAGTTGGATAGCGGGGTTTTCCCAACCAGGTATCTTCCACAAGCGGAGTACCGCATCAACCGGGCCAAGTTTTAAGTTACCGACCGGTCTCCCGGCGTGTGTGGTGGTATAGTGCATGTAAGTGTTAGTGTAGGTGTGTGTAAATTGGGAGAGGGTAGGACAAGGAAGAGGAAGGGAAGATCGCGCGCGGTCTGTGGTTCATTCGTTACGGTACTGCTCCCGCATTCACCTGGTATTGATCGAAAAACCACGAAAAACTACCGATCAGAACAACCGGCCGTTAGAATTCTCCTCCAGACAGCGACAGATATCGACCTAGCTACCTGGCTATCTGGCTAGTGTCGAAAAATCCTGCCACGGTCTGGACTCGAACCCAAGGACCTCCCGGTCAGAGGCACTGCAGTGACATCAGTAGATGCTCTGAGCCATCTCTCCCAGTACTCAATCGGAATCGGGACACTTAGCCTCTTTTCCTTTTCTATTTTGTATTTTTTCTTATTTTTCCACCTGGAGAGATGGCTTAGTGCAACAACCTGATGTCACTACAGTCCCTCTGACCGGGAGGTCCTAGGTTCGAGTCCCAACGGCGGCAGGACTTTCGACACTAGCTTGTCAGCTAGGTCGAATTCAGTCGCTGTCTAGAGGAGAATTCTAGCAGTCGGCTGCTCTGATCGAGACCAGGCGCAGTACCCTAACAGACGCAGTGCCGGAGAAGTACCCTAACAAACGGGCCACGGACCGCATGCGATCTTTCCTTCCTCTTCCTTCTCCTATCCTCTCCTCTTACACACACACTCACACTAACATGCACTACATTATCGCACATGCCGGGAGACTGGTCAGGAGCTTACAGCTTGTCCCGGCTGGGGCGGTGTCCCGCTGGTGGGAGATACCAGGTTGAGGGGAAAACCCCGCTAGTCGACGATAAGTCGGCGCCAGATCTCGCTATACAGCGGGGAAAAAGATCATCGCCACCTCCCGAGAAAAAAAACACGCCCTACACTTATGACCTAAGTAGTTTACGCGCCCTGAATCCCGTACAATCAATCTAATTTTTCCTTTATTTTTTTCTTTCCTATTTTTTTGCATTTCCCTTTATTCTTTTCTTTTTTCGTTTTATTTTCTAACAACGCTGTGGCTGGAGCGACTGACGATTCGCCCCGCCCCCTAACCACGCCCCCGACAATCGCCTCAATAACCCTTCCCGCGCTGCCTGCCCCCTCGCTGCCATCCGCCCCGCCCCCAGCGCCCGGGCGAAAGGGACCCCGCACGACCTTCGCCGCCCCCCCTCCTCCGCCATCGTTTCATAATTTCGCGCACGTACCAATAGATGGCGCGGCGGATATGCACGCTCCGTTTACTTAGCACGCGGTTTTTTCCGTCGGTTGCCACCAGGAACGGAGATTGGAGAAGGATGCAAGAAGCATGAAGCAATTCTACAAGCATACGTCTTTGAAATATTTTTGAGAAATAACAGTTCAGGAAATTGTAATTCTGTGTTTTTCAAGAAGAAACTTGTATAAAATTGAACGCTTGATGAGTTCGAAATTCGAAGAATATCTGTTTTAATTAGAGACGAAAAGAGTGGAACTGGAGGCTGTACCTAGTCTGTAGGTCGAAATATTGATTTCTTGGCGATCCTGACCAATTTTCTTATTGGCATAGATCTGGAGGAGATCAGATTGTTGGGAAAGGGAAGTCAAATCGAGGATATTACTTAACATGATATCCTTGTAACTCACAAAAATAGAAAATACCGATTAAGGGATTCTGATATCCTGATTGGTGCCACTTTCATAAGCCTCTGTAGTAATTAAAAGAGACGGCAACCGGCCTGGTAGACCCGATATTTTGGGAATTGTTGTGACCAACTTAGTTATGCTGATTTCTATATTTCAAAAATGATTTAATTTGAAGAGATAGAGGAATATATCACTTCTATTGCTATCACTATCATTGATAAATCATGCTTCCACAAAACTTGAATCTTGAGTGTCACGTAATTATTTAATTTTAATTTCGGGTGTATCTTTAGAAACATCTTGGTTGAAATATGATGAAGCCTAGGTGACAGCATCGAAATAAATGACTTCTTAGACTTCTCTCATTTCCTAAGACCTGACTGAAAAGTTGATTGCTTGATTTCTAGGCACAATTCGTCCAGGTCGTGTCGCTGACCAGTCAAAATGTTATTTTTCTTTCGTCTATGATTTCTGCCCGCACGCACACTTGATACCTGTCGCGATTACGGACTGCGAAAGCGAGGGCAGTATCGCTTATTAATAATTTTGTGAAGTGAAAGGTCCGAGTGATATTTTTATCGTGCTTGCTAAACCTCACGAATTTCTACCATGTTCCGGAGGAGGCAGATCACGAGTTTTTCTCGCAGAATAATCAGCACGACTTTCAAAAATCCTTTTTATGTTCCTACAGCGTCGAGTGACAAGTTGTGAACTAGCTAGCATTTGTTTTTTCTGCATCAGATCTGATGTAATTTGAATGTCTCAATAGTGCTGAAAAATGATACATTGACATTCGATAATTGTGTTTGCTGATTTCTCGATCGAAATTCGTTCACGTTCAAGGAGGCATCTTGAGCGTAGCTTATGTAAATGAATATTATTCAGAACGTAATCATTATCTCTCTCATTTGCAGAGAATTAAAATAATATTAAATTATACGTTACATTGCACAAAGACCTTGGTCTCACGCTTTCATTTTGTTTATAATTAGATTATCTTTTAATTTATTGAAAAAATCCGTTCTTGAGAACCTTGAGTATTCTTCCATTAGGAACGAGAAAGATAATTGCGAATTCATGTACATTGTTTTTAATTATAACTACAATGAAATTAATACTTACATTGGAGAGTATTACGCGAGATCATTTGATGATTCGACCAATTAACTTTGAGAAAGAAAATAGTAATGTTAGGGGACAGTGTCTTTCCCTCCTAAAACATATATTTCTGCATACTTTAATTCAACATTAGTATGAATATCCAATCATGAATTAATCTTTTTTTCTAGGGATTGCATTATCTCAGCAATTTTAATCCGAGCACTTTAGAGTTCAGATACGGAAAGAAAGTATAGTTTCCCTCGCTCACTGATTATTTTGTACTTTCGCCTGAAAAACGTAATGTCCGAAAAGTCCAACGAAAGGTAACGGAAAGGAAGCAATTACAAATCGTGATTCCCATAAGTCTGTTGGAAACAAAAGTGTTCTGGGACATTGAATCACAGTCATGGTCGACGTGACGCGTGACCTGTGCTGGATGTTACGCAACATACGACTTCCGCTTCTTGAGTGCCTCTTGCGCTTTGGTGCCTTTCGTCTCTTAAATGGAAGACTGCCAACATGAATTCCTGCGACCACCACTCCGCTTGCGACGGCCACAACTCTTCAATCGCGTTGTAAGCTTGATACTCTTATACTGCTTCACTTATAAGGCATGCTGGGTTTTAACTTGTGATTGTGCTGTGAAAGCAAAGTCAAAAGCAAACCTCACATTCTCGTTCACTTCATGCCACATCATGCCAAATGTTCTAATTGTCTGTAAAGACAAGTAATAATTTCTTGTACTTGGTAGTCATGGGAAATATGGAATTAGAAGATTTTAATGTAATTATAATTACCATCCATGCCGCCTTCAAGACTTCATTACTGCAGCCAACCATTACTACAGCCAACGAACAAGACCTTACTATTAAAATACGAATAAATATACAAGGAAGAAAAGAAGAAAATTGATGGTAAACGTAAAATATTTCGTTCTCAATCTTCAAAGGAATCTTACCAATCTAATAAATAAGTACAAACGTTAATTCTGAAATAAACATTAATATTAGGCATTAAAGCGAAGATTCACAGTCACGATACTCTTGTACGTTTTGTTAAATAGCATTATTTTGCTTGCAAATATCTGACTTTCTTTTTACAAATACAGATCATACAAGCCAATTCAGAGAAGTATTAATGTAGTTGGAGATTGCATTTGTTAATTTTTCTTAGTTTTGTGGTATTTCCGAACAATTTATTTGTCATATTTAAATAAACAACTCGGTTTCGTATACTCATGTCCCTTTTCAAGATTTTTTTAAAATATGAAAATAACAATTGGAATCAGAAGACTAATCCTACTGGCGGTTTTTTATGGAATGGTGTTTGGAAATGGAAATGTAAAACTAAGATTTCGATTCGGCATGTAATCGATTTAAACTGAATTATTCCCCTAAAAAATCTTAATCATAAATAAGAAAATAACCTTTCAGGTTTTCTGTTGCACCTCTTCTTTTTCTTCTAAAGTCGTATTTCTAACAGGAAGTGGGCAAATGCATACGGAAAACCGATACCTTAGTTGGTTATTCAATCGTCAACTGATTAATGATTCAAATGATTTTATGGATGGACTAGGTATTATAGCCCGACCGTGCGGACATTCTGTAAAGAAATGGCTACAACATTGTTTACAAGAAGGGGTGAGGATGCTGAAACCAATGCCGTGTTTTATCTCACCAGCCCCTCAGCAGTTTATAGAAGATGGAGACCCGATTTAAAAGTAAACCCGCTTCATAAGCTTTGAATTGTCTTCAACTACTTCTGTGCGTGATCACAAACAGGCCCAAAGGGGGCAAAAGGTTAGGCGTTTTTCTCTTATGTATTAATATTTTGATAATTAAGTGGTATAGGTGTTAGTTTCCCTTTGCCTACCATGCTGCAATAACAAGTTGAAATATGCCTTCCTTCCGCGAGATTCTGACACAATCCTAGCACAAAGCGCTTGCCTCCGCGGCAATTCCTGGTATTTAATTTTTCATTTTGCATCTGCATAAATGTTTTTAAAATGATATAAAATAATACCTTCTAGGTAAAACACAAATATTGTATATTTGAAGATTGGTTCAATGCAAATCAAAATACATGAAACAGTTTCAATTCTTTGATAAAAATTGCAAAAAGATGACACGTCCAAAATTATCACTTTCCTCTCTATTGTAGTTACGAACTTCAAACCACCGTATGACGTTGTAATTGATGGTCATTCTAGGAAACAAATGTGTCTTCAAGGAAACGAAGCGATGACATCGGCGAAGGCAACAAAGAGGAGAAATGAAGCAAATATAAGATTTGAGTCATAGCGATTGTGGGAGGAAAGTTGTTCTTTAAGTTTCAAAGAGAAGAGCATTGCACTCTTCATTCTGTGAACAATTTTTCTTCAAAGCTGTCATTACTAATTTGTTCCTATCGATTCGTTTTGCTTACAAATGCGACATCCAGTTGTAGCATTAATTCATAGACTTTTCCCTTTTATAGATAGCAATCTATCGAGCTTACTAACAGCAGTATTGATCTTGCCACACTAATTGTGTGGTTGATCTCGAATGGTGAGATAATTCTTCATAGTAACAGACAGTGAAAGTGTCCAAGTGTATTTGTTCAATAACTTTAGCCTCATTTCTTTTAGATATTTTTATCTTTCACAATCTTCTGTTTGGAAGATAATATTTGCTATGGCATAAATTACATTAAATGATTTAAGATAGCTCGTGCAGAAGAATATTGATGTTGCAATGATGTTGTACTTGCTTTAGTTACTTATGAAAATAGTAAGATTAATACACAAGCTGTATAAAAACCTTCCCCATTCTTTGTAACTTAACCATTTTAGGAAAATTGTATATTTCGAGTTGTGTTCTTCAACGTTTACGTTTCTCAATGCACAAACTCACGAAATTAAAAATACTTGAAAACTACTGGATCTGTCAGAATTACATTTCTTAGCCAGATCTTCGGCTCGTACCCTGATCACATGATTCCAGCTGTCTTCATGAAAATCTCTTTGCTTCTACGTTGTAACATAGGATGATGACCCGTTGAATAATCAAATTTAATTTAAGTTATATTTGGACATGAAATGTATACTTCTTACCCTGTGTTTATGAAAAGTATTTCGAGTTGTCATGATTTACTAGTAAATTTTAGTAGTAAACTAATATTTCTTAGAGATGTTCTGTTTGTTCTGATAGTGTTTAATTGTTACTATAAGCTTATAAATTAAATTTCAAATGAACTGAATATTGTTTCTCGAGTTTAGTATCATAAAACCTATATTTCTCACTTACGTAAAGAAAAGTTAAAAACATTGCTTTCCTTCCCATGTGGACATTAAGTAACACGCGAGAAATCAGTGAAAGTATCATATCGGTAGCATCGTCTGCCGATGTCGATGTTCGAAATCTCAAAAGCAAAACACAGAGAAACCTTGTGTCTGGGGTGAAATAATACAGCAAGCTCTCTCGAATGTAATATAATAAGAAGTTACCAAAGTAAAGTATTTTCTGGCATTTTTTTTACAAGATAGTCATTCTTACTTTTAATGCTCGTCGTTTCTACGCACGACTAAGGTTGTAAAATTCGTGTTTGTTTCGTACCCAACTCCTGGGAAACATACAGACAAGTATGGTAAGAATATAGAAATTGCAGAAAAGTACTGATTTATGAAAAATATTTCACTTCATGGTGTACGAATGATTCAGAAACGTATTCCTCTCAAAGTAGATCCCACCGTCAAAATCCTACAATTTCTAAAAGGGAAAGACCGTTTTCATTTTCCCCTATCAACCTTATTATAAAAAACATATTGCCGTGAAGAGTGTTTATGTGATATTACCTACTTTCCGTTTTAGATACTGAATGCCATTCAACTTCTTTTGTCTTGAGCTGCTGTGTCATAAGCACTTATTTCATACGCTTTCAGCGTTGGAATGATAATTTGCGTTTCTTTCTGGACGTGGTTTTAACGAGCGCGACAGACAACACCGACCTTGCATCAACCAGTGCCAAGGCTTTTTTTCCATTCAGCAGCGAGAGAGGTAGCGGTGGCAGCCAGTCTGCTGGAAAGGCGTAGGTGCCGAGAGTGGAAACCGCGTCGACCTGGAGACCCGTTAATTCCGGCGGCTCCCGCAGGCGACCTTGTCCACGGCGCTGCCTCCGCTCCGCCCTGCCCCGCCGTCTTCTGTTCTTGTTGGCACGCTGACCCACAGACGATTGACCGCCCCGCCCTTGACTCTCGAGGAACTTCTCTGCTCCTGCGACCTCGGTGACTGATGCACTGACGCTGCCATCTCCTTGCAAAGAGCATGCGCCAACGGATGAATTTCGATGCGATATTAAAATAGTTTCCAATATTTGTCTTTTTAACCTGCTCTCTGTCTCTCTCTTGAAGCAAAATGTAACGACTTCATTTACCAGAGACGTCGGGGCGAACACTCGATAACAATTTCATACAGTGATGAGTCATCCAGGTTTTGCAGCTTTACACATACATTTTTCTCTATTTGTTTTCTCTTTTCACTAATTTTTTTCATCTCCCTACAATTATGGCACGTATTCCAACCAACGTTGTTTAGCTTCCAACCTGATTTGTAAGATGGTGCATAATTGCTCAAAATTCTGTTCTCTCAATTTTAGGCTGCATGAATGATCAAAATTGATTTTTCTCTATTTAATAACATTCTCAACATTGTATGTTCCGTTAACGGATTATGTCTATAAAACTTTTTGCTGGTGTCTAGTCTACTGACTCAAAAACGACTTTTCTGGTAAATGACTAAGTCGTTACATTTTGCTTCAAGAGAGAGAATGAGAGAGAGAGAGAGAGAGAGAGAGAGAGAGAGAGAGAGAGAGAGAGGAGGTTAAAAAGACGAATAATGGAAAATATTTTAATATCTGTCAAAGCGCTTTTCACATTGTTTTTGTTTCATTAACCTTTCACATTACGTTTTTGTTGACTCTTTAGTTTCAAACTTGCACTAACGACCAGGAAACTATTAATGCAGAATATTCACTCTTTCTGTACTTTTTAATCATCTCTTTTTCTCAAAGTTTTTGTGGAAAAATCCTCCAATTAGGACCAGTTTCGTTACAGTTGAAAAGATGATCTGAAATAAGATCCAGTTTCGTTACAGTTGAAAAGATGATCTGAAATAAGATCCCTGCAAAAACAGCGGATGGATTTTTGTATGAAAATCTGAAATTTCGCTCGAACTTGCAGCTCATTTCTCCTTCTGTTTGATTGTCTTATAATGTACTTCTTTCTTCTCTCTGTCACTTATCGTTAGTCGTAAAAATTTCTTCTTCGTCCATTCACTTTTTATAAAATTCCAGGTTTTCTGGCTTGTGGATTCCCATCTCTCATATCTGACAAGAACAGATCAAAACTAGTAAAAATGATCTGCATGCCGAAACCTTTCCTCCTCTTAGTGTCACTAGGCATTACTTAACAACAACTCAAAATTTGTTTTTAGAAACTGCTTTACGACATTGAAAGATTTGAAATTGAGGGACAAATTGCAATGAGAAAGTAATCTCAGGCTCTAATATTGGAAGTGTAGGATAAAATTGAATAGGGTGAAACTATTAAATTGAATAGAGTGAAAATAAATTTGAACTTTGTAATTTTCAAAGTTTCGTCGGTTTCAATGAAAATCGGAACTAAATAAAATATCTTCGAAAATTAAGAAATTATCTGAAATGTTTCCAATCACCTATCATGGCAGTGCTCATGATAGTGTCCATGCATTAGAAACACGATACACTTCAAACACCATTATTTTGGAGGAGAAATATTCCTGAGCACCATCGATTACTTTGGGTCCAAAGAGAATGTATTTTACTCTGTATACCAGCTGGGTTGTACAATTTTTATCATATATTAATATATTTGAATTGAAACAAAATTTAAAATTTCTTCACTAAGTTGCCAAATTTTGATTCTTACGAAGTGGCACTTTTATTAAGCAACGACATCTGACCCTCCCACACGAAGAAATACGAGTATTTCACTTTCGCGTTGCAAGCTCCGATTGCTAGCGAGTGCAGCGAGCTGCGACGTCTGGTTGGACGTCGCCAGCCGGAACCCGCTGCGTGGCGGCGCAGGGCGGGGCCCCCGGCTGGCATGCACGCGCCGCTCGGGGTAAAACCGTAACACACAAAGGTCACGGAGCCGAGATCGCTAAGCCAGTGGTGCCGTAGTGCTCTTGGACCGTTGAGTCGCGGGTTCGAGTCCCACCACGGGCATAGTTGTATATGTTCGTTCTTTCACCCCCTATCATCAGCATATCGTTTTATCCTCATACCATAACATTACATCCAATGGTGGTCACTAATGACATAGTTGTTGATGTGACCTTAAATAACAAAAAAAAGTCACGGAGGGCTGTTGCGGAAAAATGAATAAAATAGATGTACCAATACAGTAACTTGAAGACCAGGGATCCTCAAACTTTTTAAACGGAGGCCAGTTCACTGTCCCTCAGGCCGTCGGAGGGCCGGATTATATAGTGCGATTTTTCTAACTCTGCCTGTCAAGCCCCTTTGGCCGATCACACGGCATTTCGCGTCTTTCTCGGTCCTGCCGCTAGATGTCGCATGGTCGCAAGCACTGCTTGATACGGGCGCGATCATGCGATATCTAGCGGCATGACTGAGAAGACTCGAGGTACCGTGACATATTCCATCGTGAAGACAGGCCTTGAGAGGCAGTGTTCAGGCAATGACAGGCCTACCGACAACATACAGAGCAGAGCATACGCGAGCAGATCCCAAACTTCCTCAGATTGCGCTGGCGAAATGTACAGCGTGGTAAAGAGGATAACGCAAATCATCGACATTGCTTTATTAAAATAATTTTTAAAAAAACACCGATGTTTTGGCAACAAAATATCGATTTGAAGAAAACATCGAAAGCAAAATATCGATGTTTCTGGTGGAAAACATCGTTGTTTTAAAACCATCGATTGTTTTGCCATCCCTAGATACCCTAACATATAATAAAAAATGCGCGGATTTTAAGAAAAAATACTTTAAACCATAAACACCCGGCGGGTCGTGTTAATGTCCTCGGCGGGCCGCATGTGGCCCGCGGGCCGTAGTTTGAGGACCCCTGTTGTAGACACATCGTTCTGCGAAGTAGATGCACAAAGGTACAACGTACTGAAAGGCGGGATTGTTACTAATTCTGTAGAAAAACATAAAAAGTTTAAAGGAAAAAATATTAAATTATTGTAATCAATATTATAGTTTTTATGTCACCGACTAGTCCTGATGCATTTTTTACGCAGATAAAAAGTGTAGATTATTCGGTTTATAATTTTACAAACATTATATGATTTGTCCTAAAGAAGCCTTACAATTTCGATTATAGGAAGTGAATATTCTAACCAATAAATAGTGTGCGTCTCTCTAAAACTTTTTACATTTACGTTCCATATTCTCATTCTCACTTTCCGTCCTTGAAAAAAGAATACTTGACACTTAACGTTTAAAACTCATACGTTTGTTGGAACTGGTAACTTTTCATCTACATTTTAATTTAATTTTTACCCTAAATTTTCGACTAATGCCTAAAACCCAGAACCGAAGCGTTCAGTTTTAACAACAAAACCTCTGTCGCATAATTGGTGACCAAACGGCTACTTCAGGGACCGTGACCATCCATCAGGGGCTGCTGGCGGGTGACGTCCTTCGATTGTCCTCCGCCCCCGCTATTCACGCGCGCGGACAAGACCTTCCGCTCCGCTGGCCCCGTTGGCGTCGCGCGCCCTTTCAGGGCCGCCAACACGCCGCCGCAACCGCGTGCCATGTCCACCTACCCTCCATTGTCCGTCCCCGTGATGGCTATTTGATGGCGTGTGCCTGACCGCGCTGTTGCAAAGACTCGGTGCGGAGAATGAAGTTGTTTTGTGGCTAACAGGCCAGTAATTAGACATTAAAGGAGAATTCGTCTAATTATTCGCTTCGTTCGAACTATGTTTGAAAGGGTCCTTGATGTTGAAAGATTTATGTCGTTGTTACATGTGCGTACTTGTTTAAATGCGTGGTAAGAGAAGAAAGTCTCTCGGAAGAGTGTGTTTTGAAGGAAATCTTAGGAAAAAATTACACGTTAATAAAGTACTGATACATATTACTAACATGTATTTTGCAGGAGACAGAGTGAGATATAATGGAATATAAAACACGTAAAGAAATGACAAAGCAATTTTCAAAATCCACTTGTAATACTTCTTAAAGTTTTTTTTATTATAAGCAGTGATTGGATCTACAAATATAAGAAACGAAGGTACATTAGTAAATTTGCACAGAAAATTAAAATTATTAAAAAGCTTATTTAAACTATTTCTTTAAAGGTAAAATGGGCACAGTTAGCTAATATTTTTATTTCAATTAGTATGTACGTCTGTTGTATAGCGTATTATGTTATAGTTTAACGACCTTAAAAAAACAGATATGATATGTTTTATTAAGGTCATTAAACTATAACAAATAAATTTTTATTGTTGAAAATTTCATCTATACACAGAGGAACAATGACATATAAGTATGTATTTCCCATAACTGTAAAAAATTTGCTATATCCCAAAAGTTTTTAACTATGGCACTGAAATTAGTAATACTGTCTCTGTTGGCTTATCTCTTCATTACCTCTTCGAGTACTTGCTTTTAATCAAACGATGATTCCAAGAACAAATAATGTATTTGTATGGAACTCACACGTGAACAAAGTAGATAAAATTTATTCGCATTGAAAAAACTGACGAGTACAATTTACTCACTGTGATGTGGGAACGCTGTAGTCCCGGGCAGACAACGCGCAGACACAGTTGTCGGCAGAGGCAGATAAATGTAACTAGAGGAAAAGTTCGAAGAGTAGTTGCTTAGGTACATCGGGCTGGATGTACGAAGTACAGATCATTTTAGTGAATATATTTAATCGTGTTGTACTGCCTGTTAGTTGATGTTATATGTCAACTAAGAGACAATATAAGCAATGTAAAATACAAGGAGCGCTTATCTAACGTACGAATACGTTTTCGTCGATGCCTGTTGTGCGGTATTATTATATTTGTGAATGTTCCCGCCTCTGTAAAAAATGGATAAAGTATACATTTCCTGTGTCCTGATTTCTTTTCTGTCCTTCTTCATTGCTTAAGCCAACTGCCAAATCCATAATTAATGGCGTTTGAAAGCCGATATCTTCTCCGCTTTTAAATAGGTTTTCACCGTAGTACCAATAGCGAAAAACTTCTTAATAAACCCTAACTTACTATTAAACTAACCTTAACTTATTATTAAACCCTAAAACACTTTAGATGAGGGAAAGATAGAATTGTTATAATCTCACCAAAAATTTTAAACATAAGCCTTTCCATTGTCCTCTCTGCAATCTTGAAGGGGCTTTGGAGTATACCTTTGAAGCCAAGTAATCAAACAGAAAATGCACATCTCCTATCAAAGCACTTACATTTTTATTGCCGGATTGCTGCAGGAATACAAAAGGTATTTATACCACACTCGTTAGAAGAACCGGTAATAAACTTTCAGGGGAGCGAAAAAACACGTTCTTATGATGAAAATCTGTACGTTTGTGAATTAAAATATTAATTAGGTTTGTAAAATATAAATATTTAAGTCATAAAGAACTTCTAAATCTTGTATTATTTTATGGGCTTTGTGAGATCCCAGTGCCCCATTTGTGTAGCAAAATATAAGTATATCGGTTGGGGGCTAATAGTACTCATAGTAGGAACTTAGCTGTTCTACAAGGAGAGAAGATGATCTCGGCTGTCGTGCGGGGAATTGAAATCACAATTTTCCGAGTTTTGGCCTCACTTACGTCGTTATTGCTAAAGTGAGGGCAGTAAGGAAATAAGTTGAGGTTTCGAACTGCCGTGGGTATAATACTTCGGATAGCCTCAATTGAGGTTTTGGCTTCGTCGTGGCAGTGCCCGATACGTAGGTTATTAAAGAGAGCCTTGTCCCAGCACACCGTGAGAGGTGCTAATTGACTCCTGTATCAACCTGCAAAGTTGGTGGTTTAGTCGACCCCTTGGCCGAGATCGCTAAAACAGTAGTGCCGTAGTGATCTTGGTCCGTGGGGTGACGGGTTCGAGTCCCTCCTCGGGAATTGTGGTATATGTTCGTCCTTTCACCCCCTATCATCACCATATTGTTTCATCCTCATACCATGACGTTACATCCACTAGTGGTCGCTAATGACCTAGTAGTTGATGCGACCTTAAATAACAAAAAAAATGTTGGTGGTTTCAAGCTGGAGGAAAAACCCGAACCAGGCTCAATTGTGGGAGACGTTCTGGATGGACATATCCCATCGCCAGCCCAACGACAGTGCATTGTTAGTGCAACCCGAGTTAGAGTATATTAGGCCGATAAGCAGGTGTCCGTCCTGGGTGAGTAACGCGAGTAAGAAACTTACTGGAATCGGTGCGGCAGAACGCCCTTAAGCATAAAATTTCAATAAAATGTTGGGACCTTAGAACTTGTTTCGGTGAGGATTGTGTCTCGCTGACCTGAAATACCTGAAGTGGCAAAAACTCCATTAGCCTTCGCGTTGATCGGCTCCGGGTCTCACATTCCAGTAGGAAAGGAATACCGCTACCTACCGATTTCTAAAATGCGTAACTACACTTATGGGATTAATGATCCCAGTAGTTGGCGCGCCCGGAAACAATAATACTCCCTCACTCATGAAAAATTGCAAAATTGATCAGCGTGTGTGCAACATCAGGCACACGCGTATGCACGTAATGGCTCTTTCGTTTGTCCCAAAAAGGTATTAAGATAAAAACTCCGCCCCCCCCCTTCTTCGATTCCGACTGGGAAAATGATTGAACCCGACTGGGGAAATGGTTGGACCCGACCATTTTCCCGATTGGGGAAATGAACGACTGGGAAATTACCATCCTTTTCTCTAATATCGACTATTAACCCAACTGCCAATCTACCTCGCAAAACATTCATCACAAATATTTAGAATCTGTAAAAGAAACTCGGTAGTTCTCGCAGAAATCTTCTATAAATCTACATGGGTAGGTAAAAATAAGTAATCTTCCACAATAATAATGTATTTACACGAAATACTTTGGAAATGTAAGATCTGTATTTAGTGTAAATACATTTTTATTGTGAAAGATTACTAATATTTACCTATCCATTTGGAATCTCTATCAAATAGTATCAACGCTAGCATCTTGATGAAGGAACTTACGAAGAAGTGTCTTAATGCCTGTTTGCTATTAGCATCTATTTCGCTTGATTCGCTGTATCAATCCATTTTAAAACAACGGAGAACAAAGTTACTATTATGCTTGCTAAGGAAGATGTTCTAAAACGCAATCACAAAGGAGAATTTTTGTATATACGTTTAAATATATATTAATTGTAAATGATTTGTTATACAATGCGGTGAGCGCGTATTTGTTTTAGGGGGATGTTATCGGAGAGAATACATAAAATTAAGCAAGTGTTTACTGGCCTAAAGTAATGTGTCAGGCAACTTTGTCGGAACATCGACACGTTAAAAAGACATGGTGTTATTCACGACCTAATGTCAAGAACAATTGTGAATCAATTTAAAGTGGTCAACAAACTAGCATGCAAACTACTAGGTAAATATTCGTATCTTCCAAAAAACGAAGAGAAATATTTAATTCAAATGCAACTTTCTTAAACGTCAGTGGCCAAAATACTTTGTGGCGTTTATCCTCACATTTCTGCTATAATCTTACTCTTAAAACTGCAAGCAAAATTTCCATTACGGAAAGAACCATTGTACCAGGTATCATTACCAAATTACTGTCTATTGTGCTCAGAATAAGTCAAAATGCATAAATGTCAACTTGCATAAATCACTTTGTAAGTGTTATTACTGCTTAAATTAAATCTAACGAAAAATTATAACCTTCAACGTCAAATCATTTACGATCTTTGACTTAACAATAATTGTTTTATAAATTGAATTCATGTACGAGTAAAAGCCTTTTCACCACCTTCACTCCTAATTACGCCTAAGTTACAATTCATTCACAAAAGAGGAATTCACAAAGACATTTTACATGGTGTCGAGTTTGGAGACAACGGAACGTCACATTTAAGGTTTCATTATCAAATGTATTTAATTTTTTTTATTAAAGTGCAAGTGTATCTCAAAACCTAGCTTCTACACTTATCGTAATGTTCTACTGTTCATAATTAAATGACAGTTTAGCCATATTTAATGCTCTTCATTCGTAAATCTCTTGTTTGTTTAGTGATATGTATATGTTTCTTTTTGTGTTGTATCTGACTTTCTTGTGTGAGTCAAATTCTTCTTTCGTTTCTATGTACTTTCTCTTTTATCCAATACTTTGTTAAATAATTATCTTTATGTATTAATTAATAACGTTTATAGAAAACTATTATACTGATAAAACGTTAATTTTGTAATGACCAATACACATGCAAAACAACGACATTTTTTAATTCTTTCATTGTAATATCAGTTAAGAAGTAAGACATAGGCAATTATATACACTATTAAAGAAGCCTCAAACTATTAAGCTGACACACTTTTACATTCCACCCTCATTTCGTGGTTTCACCCCGACGGCCTGAATGTTATCACGCACAATTAAGATTTTTCAGATGTTTGTTTGCATTGTGCAAAAGTATAGAATTGAGTGTTAACGAAATATTAATCATATCCGCAAAGGATGCTATTTGGATTGGTTTATGAAATAAATGCAATTTAATTAGTAATCACCGTCAGTTACAGATTGATGGTACTAGCATAATACCGAATGCAAACTTTTGCATATGACTTTGCTTATTAAATTTAGGAAGAGTTATTCAACAACGAAATTATGTATAGCGCTTTACAAATTTATAAGAAATATTAGTTGGTAATGCCCTTAAAATGAGTACAAAATATACGTCCACGGTCCACTTATTTCATCACAGATTTATTGAGAATAAGATATTGTTATTTAGACAATACAAATTACTTAAGATTAGAAAAAGCAACGTGGAACTTCTTTGAATGCTCAGCCACCATTACAGAATAGAGACTTTTAAGCAAGTGAGCAGGGAATCTCATGATGATGATGATGATGATGATGATGATTAAGCTGTTTATAAATGGACGATCTTCACAAATGATAAATTGTTTGAGCTTTTCTGATTTTATCATTAAACAAACTGTTTTGAATGTAAACAGCAAATGAATGTAATCAGATTGCTGCTGTAGATGTCAAATCAATGACATTGTCTAATGAGGATTGTTAGAGCACTTATACTGGCTTATATGAATAGAGATTTGTCAGTAATTATTAACGGTTTTTTAGATTAATATAAATCCAAAAACTTGAAATCGAAGTTTCTGTCTAATTAATCGAAACTGACCATTTATAACGGACATTAACAACACTAGCCAACATTCTTCCTGCCCCTTATAAAGCAACTCCGATATTTCTATCAAAACCTTCAAAACTGTCTAATACTTTGACAATGACCAACAGTCTTCCATATGCATACAAAGCCAACAACACCTAACCGATTTTCTGACCAACCATCGAAAGCAGCTTACATGAACAACGAAACAACAACAACACGACAACATGAAAGCTGCTTACATGAAAGCAGCTTACATCGACAACAATGACTAGTCTTCCTGATCCATGTCAAGCCAACATCACCGCTGTTTCGATAATCCAAAGCCGCCTGGAATCCTCGGAAGTCGTCCGGCGCGCCGGCCGGCCGGCCGGCAGAGAGCACGCACCTGAATGTGTGGTGGGTGGAGGAGAGTCGGCCCAGAGCCGCTGCTGTTGCTGCGAGCTGCGAGACGCCGCTGCGAAGACTGAGGCAGCGACGGCGCGGCAGCTCAGGAGGCACCCGCGCCCCGCCCCCCTCCCCTTGCCCGTGCCCCCTCACCCCTCCCACGCACCCCACATCCTACGCCCCACGCCACGCGCCCGCCGCCCCGCCCCCGCAATGCTACCCCACCCGTGTCCCCTACTTTGCTACTAATGAGAAGGCACATACTCGCCATCCACAGCTTCAAGGCGCCAACTTACGGCCGATTCACCCAATCGTGTTATCCAGTTCCGTCACTGCATCCACCTCCGCTAAAATCAAACTGCCCCAACTACTACTACTTTCAGTTTTATCTTGGCGTCCCTGCCACAAGTGAAGTCACGTCTACGGCTTCAACCAGCATTACTGCACATGCAAACACATCCATCTCTGTCACTATCGCTTTTACCTGCGGCGGTTTTCACCGTCCCTGTCGCTTGCATCGACAGCGGGGCCGCCCCTCCCTCCAGCGGGAGACCACTTTCTACGCGTGGCGGCTGGCCCCACCTCCGCCACCGCCACCGCCTCCGCCCCTTCCTCCTCCGCCGCCGCCGCCCTCGCCACCCCGCTACCGCCACCGCCACCGCCACCGTCACCGCCTCCGCCCCTTCCTCCACCACGACAACCGCTAATTCCTCCGCCACCGCCACCGCCTGCGCCCCCGCTACTGCCGCCAGAGGACACGCCCCTCCGCCACCATGAGGGGTTATTCGGAAGGTCAGGGTTCCGAATCCGGGGCTGGTCCTACCGCTTGCGCTGCTTTTCACTGTTATCCGGCATTGGATGGCTTGGGGCGCCACTAGGTGCTTTGAATTCATGTTCTACCCATGGCTAAAAGGAAGATGATTTACAAATATCTATTAGTGATATACTTACTGTAACATACTTTTCCAATTGGAATGTTTTTTTTAAATGTCTTAGTTTAGCAAGACTATTATGCATGTCACTATATTGTTTCATACACAATTTTTAGCCACATACTTTTAGTTTAAAATCACGTCTAACTTCCAGTGACTTGATGTTGCAAATTTTATTTATGTTATTGCGATATCAGCAGTGTATATTTAGAGTTAATCAATAATTTTTGTTTCATTGATTAGTGATAGTCTTTTAACTATTTTCTCGCATTTTATATTCGATTTCGACATACTACATGATATTCGTTTTTGAAACACCTGAACAAATACCTTAAATATCTCCTTATAATTGTGATGTTTTTAAATGTATTTTATCAAAACTATGCTCGTTTTTTGGAGATAAAATTGCTGTTGGGAAATATTCTTGAAATATATTTGGGTGCCTTGATGATATAATACACACTGGTGTTTGTGAAAATTGCAACACCAAGGAGGAGACATAATATTACAATGAAATTTCTTCCTGGGATTAGGAATATCACAATATACAAATGATTAGAATTACAGAACTGTACTTATATTTTTATCTTAAATATTCAGTACGGTGTGAAGCCGCCACGTGCTGCCATCAAGAGTCTCTAGACGTCGTGGCGTGGATTCAAAGTGAGCCTCGATAAGTGGGACTGGGGAACACACAGTCACGCGGTTTCTATGCATGTCCACAAAGAATCGACGGTGACTGCAGAGGACCAGAACGAACAAGATGATGACCGAACGTATCCCAGACGTGTTCAATGAGCGACGTGTCAGGCAAACGTACAGGTCAGGGAAGCAGTGGTACCCCATCGTTCTTCGCAGAAAGTTTGCACATTCCTCGCCACATGTAGTCGGCTATTTTCGTGCCGAAATATGGTATGTGGAATTGCTTACTGAAGGGGCAGTACCTCGGGCTCTAAAACCTCCCTAATGGAGCGATTGTTCGTATTGCCCTCAATACGTACGAGGCGCGAGATCGCACATTGCAGCTAATGGCGCTCCAATCCAGACACTTGGCGTTTGTCCGCTATACTACGGAACAATGTAGACTGGCAGATTGCGATCACCGCTGTAGCGTCGAACACGTACTGTGTTCATCTGTTGCGGTACATCGCTGTACCGCTAATGGAAGCGGGACTTCTCCGAAAACACCACATTTTGCCATTCAGCCTACCAGTGAAGATGTTTTTGTACCCATTGCTGTCTGAGGCGTTGGTATTTTCTCGACAAAGGAATCCGTTGCAATGGTATGCGTGCCATCAGTCCAACCCTCAGAAGACGGTGTCGAACTGTCCAAACAGACATAGCCACACCCCTTGCAGTGCTACAAAGTCGAGCAAACACTGTGAAGACGCCGTTCTGTCGGTTGCGGCCATGCGGACAAGATGACGGTAATCTCGCGCAGTGGTCATATTGTGTGGTTTAGCATCCGCTCGTCGCTTTGTACCACTGGTTCGACACCCATTCGTAACAGCGCGCCCCGTTGGAGCCGCAATGTCACGGTATGACAAACCCGCTTCCCGGAGACCTATCATTCTGCCCCGTTCTAACTCACTCAAATGCTGACAGTGCACCTTTTGGCGTCAACAAGGCATACTGGCACTTGCTTGCACGTTTCCACGTAGTGTGAAGGCTCTACACTGACTAGATGTGTCGAAACACTGACCTCAGCTGTCACACAAAAGATGGCGCTGCTAGGCTGACGAGCACGCCATCTCTAAGAAAATTTAATCACTTCTTATGGATACCCTATTCTACATATCCACTGATTTTTAAGTGATTTCGAACATTTAAGTGATAATGTAATAATGAGCTCATAATGTCGCAAATGTAAATATTAACGACGTGACAGACAAGTCAAAAAAATAAAATTTTTGTAATTTTAAAAAAAACAGAATAGAACAATTGAGCGTTTGTGTCATCTCATACAATACATTTAGCACTATCCCTACCAAAAGTTCAAAGAAAAACTTTGGAGCCATTTTTGAGATAATCTTGTTTTTGTTGTTGTTTAAATTACACATATTGCACTCAATATTGCACGAAAACTACTAAAATTTTCAAAAAAATGTTCATGCCCCTTAATAAAAGAACTCACTATGGAAAACAAATTTCATTGGAAGCAAAAATCTCCATCTTCAATTCTGTAGTTTTAGGAAGACGAGAAAAGAAATCGAACTTTTGCAATTTTCGAAAGTACAGAGATAACCATGGCAATCGGACCTATGCCACCTTAAGTGTATTTTACTCTATTTTTAAAAGAAATTTAAAGAAAATATTTGGAGCGGTTTTTGAGGGCTTATGGGATTAATGGAATGAGCTCCAAATTTTAAAGATTGTTTTTCAAAATCTTATAGCTTCGACTCGAGTCAGATGGACAGGGGTTTCTTCGATTTGGAAAAAATCGTACGCATAGTTTATGCGCTAGTGATGTTCACAGTCGGACAGACGGAGAGACAGACGGACGGTGAAAAACACTTTTTCGGTAGCAGGAGACCCTAAAAAGTGTTTTTTCCCTTGACATCTCCAAATCGATTATCGGCAGCTTTACAAAACTTTCCCTATACTATACGTATGTATACGGGAAAGTAAGAATATTGGTGAGAATCAATATCAATAAAACGAAACACATTAATTAGCCATCAGAATGTAGCTGTGATTATAATCTAAATAGCTAAATAATAAATAAATCTAATCATGTTAAATTTCATTTTGATCCATTCTTTCATTTTTTCCAAAATTGGCAATGTAGAATACAATAGAATAGAATAGTTTACAAATGAAAAAAAGTCTTATTGCTAGATGCAAAGAAGTATTCTTATGGCTGCTGCAATTTCAAACATTCGGTTTCAGCGTGTTTATAATTTATTAATCGAGTGTGGGACAAAGCTAAGAATTTCGCCAAAGCGTCTCTAAAACCTTTATCTCCTCCTATTCGGAACTCAAATAACAGGAATTATGGCGAAATAATTCGTCCTTTTTCAGTGTTAAAAAATAAATAAAAGTTATTCAGAATAACTGTAACTACAGAAGAAACATAAATGATATGTTCTGAAATTTTATTATTTACGTAGAGAGCACCTGGACTTTACATTCAATTCTCGTTTATGCAGAGCTAAAATAAGTTATCTACGATTATTTAAGTTGACACATTTCCTCCAGCAATCCCGACTAATGAAAAATAATTTTAACAGAGAGCTGGTAAGGTGGGTAAATTCTTGCATATAATTTCAACTACGCTTGTAACAATTATGAAGTTTGAACATGACGCGTTCGTGGTGCAGTGTGTCACTAAAGACCTAATGCATAATTGACCCGAATGAAATCGCCGTGAGATTACTCTGCAAAAAAAAAAAAACTCCTGAATGAGGAAGGGCGAGTCAATTAGCATCCTTTTACACAAGTGAGTGGAGATCGGAGCAAGATCACGTTTAGATTTCCGTGCTATTCCCAATTAGAGGCAGCGCCTAGAAACGTGAACGCGCTGAATGCGTTATATTAGTTAAGCTGAAGCTTGAAAGTGCGTTCTGATGACCGATTACGTTGGCAAAGAGTCAAGTCTTGTATCCACGACTCTTGACGGTCGAGAGCGGGAGTTATCTGCAAGGAAGAAAGTGCGGCCGTTCCTCCTTACATCGCGATGTAGACAGGAAGGGAAAGTTCCTGTGTCGTCCTCCTTGTTCCTTGGCATCCGAAGCACGCCCGTGGAAGTTTTTCGATACGAACTATCAAAAGATCTCATCACAAGCAAGAAGTTAGTTCATTGCTTAAAGTTAAACTTGCGGATTGGTCGATATTATCGAGTTGCAAAGTGCTGTAAATTTATTTTTTTACATCTTTCTTTCAGTTGTAAACAGTAATATAACATGTCAACATAACATGTTGTCAACATAATGTGTCAGTATATTTTTTTCAGTACAATTCACCATGTAAAGGGTATTTTTGTTCGAAAATTATATTCATACATTACAACAAACTTAGAATTAGACATAATACGAATTTCAGTAAGTTTGTGTGGCTTGGTCAAAAATTAATAACGTATCAACAATGATGGGAGAGCGAGGGGGTGGGAGGGGGAGGGGAGGGAGAGAGAGGGATGGTGGGAGAGAGAGGGAGATGGTGAGAAAGAGAGAGGATGGTGGGAGAGAGGGGATGGTAGGAGAGAGAGGGAGATGCTGGGGGTGAGAGGGGGATGGTGGATGGTGAGGGGGGATGGTGAGGGGGGGATGGTGGGGAGAGAGGGGGATGGCGGGGGACAGACAAATGATGGGAAGAGAGAAAGGTGAAGGGGAAGTTGCACTTTGTTGTGAAGCCCAAAATATTTTAATTGCTTAATTATATTTTGTTTACTACATTAAAAAATAATAAACGATATTTTAATTATCCTGAATTAATTTGTCAAGAACGGAGATTTGTCATCTAGATTAATGTTTCAGATTGCAAAAGGTGATCTATAAATAATTGTCAGAATTCTTTAGTAACATAAAAACAGGAAAGGGTATTATGAGGAAATTCCACTCCTATCTTTAATTACGTATATGGTTGGCAAATACCGTTACTCACATTCTTACAAAGGTTGCTTTTGCACTGTCCATTGTACACATGAGACGCAAATTTTCATGTTAATGTTTATTATAATAATTGTGATGTCCCTTCAAGGTAAAGTGTTTACAGTACAATTTATTAACAAATTATTTATTCAAATTAAATTTAAGATAAAAATTATGAAGAAAATACAAAGAAGAGAGCACTTATCTGTAAGTAATGTGCTGTTGTTTTTACTTTTCTTCGGGTATAGGTAGAAGATAGAATAAAGGTAAAGTATTGGAATTGGTTCAAAAATTCCAGGCCGAATCTTCATAGAAAATATCAATTTTGAGGATTCTTAGACGAGGAAAGTTGCTTTGGCTGTGATATATTTAGGGACGTGTGGAAGGACGTGTGGAAAGACGTGTGGATGTGAATGTGCAGATGAGGGGATGGATGAGGGGGTGTATGAGAGGTGTATGAAGGGGTGTATGAGGGGGTGTATGAACGGTGGATGAGGGGGTGGATGAGGGGATGGATGAGGGGATGGATGAGGGGGTGGATGAGGGGGTGGACAAAACAACATTCATTTTCTATTTTATTATCAGATTACAACAACCTTATTCTGTCATTGCAGCTAAACGCAGCTTACCTGAAAAGAAAACTGGCCATATACTTGAATTACCTATCCTAAAGGTGAAACTAGCGGCAAGCCTATGTGAATTGCTCTATTTTCACTCCCTACGTGGTTGCACCACCTTGACAAGTCTAGGTAAACCTGCTCCTAGTTTATGCAGCCGGTTTCAAAAGAAGGAACTACGCGAGAGCATGTAACGGGGTCTGGTCGCAGGAGGGCGGCAACGCTCCGACTGTCGCATGCTCAAGGTCAGTCTGTAGCATGTCACAGCATACAGGCTGTGCAGATGGAGCTTACACAGGATTATACAACCTGTGAAAATATAGTTCATAATTTCACTTGATGGAGGAGACTCACAGGTTTTTGTAATAATAAAGAAGTGATTTTTGTCCAAGCACACTAGTGGATTGAATTGAAAATGCTTTTTTCATAATTCCTAATGACAAAAAGGTATATATGAGATAGTTGCTGTAAACTGTAATTGAATGGAAACTAGAAATGAATTTTGAGTCCAACAATAACACAGGCCAACGACCAAATAACTTTTTGTGTGTGTTCACCTAATTTTTATCATTTTAACTGTGCTGATTCCAAAAATAACATAAAAGATGGTATCACCCACCATTTGTTCACATTTTAACAATTTTTTCTATATAGCTAGGCAAATGCTGCTCTGAATTCCCATATTTACTACGTGAATGGGATAGTAAGGCATGAGATTAGCATTTGTCTAGAAAGAATTGGCCTGTAAGAAAAAATATTGAATCCAGGTAAAAGAACATTCTACAGGAACATTGGTAGATCAAAACAAGATTCTGCTGCCTTCATTGCAGATAAAATTAGGTCTCATAAACAATTACCTTACCAAAATGTGAGTAGTGTTTCAAGTACCTTTGTGAAAAGTTTACGCAATTGTCTACAGCAAAATTATTAAAATAGGGTATCTTCATTGAAACTGATATTAGAAAAGTGATGTTTGATCCCCAATTTGAACTACATATGACAGAAAATGAAAATTAAGTGTAGAGCACTTTTAATCGCGTGGTTAATAAGTTCCTAGCCAACAAAAAAGACCCAGACTATAAAGTAATTGTTGATAATACGCTGAATGCCTTCAAGAATTTGAGATGTTTAATGAACCTTAAGGTTTACTTTTTAAACAATCATTAACAATTCTTTTCTGACGATTTAGGCGATGTAAGTGAAGAACAAGGTGCGCGTTTTCATTAAAATCTGAAAGTGATGAATAAACGTGATCAGGGTCGCTGAAACACCAATATGATGGGAGATTACTGTTGGTTACTTCACCGAGAGAGTCAGCAAACGGCGCAGAGGAGAACAAGCTATATCAGGGGTTTTAAAGAAAAGAGACAAGGAAAATATACGTCAATGGACACGAAAAGACTTTGTAGAATGTAATGTTAAGAATATAAAGCCATCTTCCATGTTTAAATAAAGTTCTGATGGTATTTTAGAGGACGTTTGTTTATCATTTTTTGCATGTATAGCATATTTTCCCATATCTTAATAGATCAAATTCTGACTAAACTGTGGGTGATGGAAAGAAATAGAGTTCAGCACCCAAAAAGCTATAAAAATCAGCTATTAATATTTAAAAAGTTTTTTGAAAGCTTTTTTTTGTTGGCCAATGTAATTCTTGAACCATCATGTCAGACACGTTTCCCTTTCAACCCGTAAATAATTTATCATAACTCATGTAGCTACAGAGTAAAAGTAAAAAAAGAAATTATAGTAAAATATCAACTTCCAGGATTTCTTACTAAAGCGAATTCTGATGACTGAGGATGATTTAGAAAGAAATGCAAGCCGCTGATATACACTTTAATATATACCAGTGAATCCAAGTGAAATGTAGTTAATATTCTTTTCTGCAGTTTCTTTCTTTTGAAATGTGTAATATCATCGTATCTCTCTCTGCAGGTTTTTAGAATGGTGGTAGAAAAAATACATTTTTCCATTTAAAATTCAAAGTTGTCTCTATATCTCAAAATTTAAGAGTTAAAAGTTAGAAAAAGAATTATGTTTATTTCTCCCATCATCTAATTGTCCCAAATCAAACCTGTACCTCAAACCGTTTTAAATATATTCTTTGATGTCAACGTTGGTGATCCACACTGTACATTTTGCACGTGATTGTGCGTGCATTCCTTTCCTATTATGCATTGCTTTCCAGATTTTGGATTTCTTTAACATTTTCCTATTATTTCTGAGT
Organism: Acheta domesticus; assembly: GCA_031308135.1. NCBI lineage: Eukaryota > Metazoa > Arthropoda > Insecta > Orthoptera > Gryllidae > Acheta > Acheta domesticus. Next base: position 169,725,358 of record JAHLJT010009419.1, read on the forward strand.
CTTAATTTCCTTCTTGCTTTTGTCACTTTTACAACTTCTTAGATACCCATCCCCGTCCACTTCTCCCTCTTAGCCGCAAAATTCTATCCTAAGATATTAAAGATCCCTTCAGCCATTCACTTTCATATTGGTAAACAGAATCCTCATCGAAAAAGACTAAAAAGAAAGCTTCCAAGAGAATTTTTCGATCCCCCATAATGTAGAACCGATGAGTCTTTTCTCATGACAAATCACATAAGCACGCAAATGCATTATATTTAAAACTAGAATAGTGTCTCTAATGTATCAGAATATTCATGTATATATCTCTTTCTAATGTATATATCTTATGCGGCTGCAGAGGGCCAATGGCCAAGCTAGAATAAATGAACAAAAAAAAAGGAAAAAAAAAACTTCTTAGATCCGTGATATAAGTTATTTTCTTCCCATTACTAATAGTACAGTGCCGTGTACGCTTATTAATATTTTTAACTTCTTACTTTCTCGACTTACTTCGTAAGAGGAGAAAGTATTGTAATAGTACAACGGGACAGGGCAAATTTTCTAAAGAAACTCTTTTTGCCGAGCCCTGGTAACGAAACGGAGAATAAATCTTCCTTCCTACATACAGTAAATTACTTCCTCTAACAGGGTGCTTTCTTAGAATCCATATTTTGTGGATTCTTGATAGCGAAAATTTGTTTGATGGCAATACGTCCGTCTGTCCGTCTTGCCATCTGACCACCTGTCCATCTGTTCATCTGTCCGTGTGTCCGTCTGAAATAGCACCTAAAGCCGATTTTCCCCAAAATTGACGTTCCTCAATCGATTCGAAAAATCTCAAGGCCGGCTTCAGATTCGAACGGATATTTTGAATTTGGAGCGTACTTAACATGGAGCATCAACATTTTCAAACGTATTCTGAAAATCGGGCTCCAAATTATTTGATTAAGCTTTACCCTCGGATAACGCAAATGGCATTTAAAAGAATGACCCAAATTTACTTTTCGTTGAAATCCCTAATTTTTCAAAAATTATAAAAGTTAATGTTTTCGGCGTCTTCCTAAAATTTTGAAGATAAAGATTTTTTCCTGTATGAAATCTGTTCTTCAAAACCAGGTCTTGAAACAAGGTCGTAACCTGAATTATTTTCCCATTCTCTAATTACCGCTTCGCAAAACGAACGAATACTACCTACGAATTTTCGTAATTATTCCAACATTCATTGAACTTGAATCTGAATCGTGAATCTCGCTTCCGCCGTTGTCAGCGCGCGAGAGCAGGCGCCGAGCAAAGCGGTTAACGGGTCCACCGTCCAGCACCCGCGCCCCGTGCCCCGTTGTGCATTGTCGCTCCGCTCCGCACCACGTGACCTTGCGGCAGCCACGCCCCTCGCGGTCGACCCCGCAGACACGCGGGCGGGCAAAACCTCCTCTCAGCTCCGCCGCGCGCGCGCGTGCATGCGTGCGTGCACGCTTTGCCTGTCAGGTGGTCACAGCGGCGCACGCGGGCAAAAAGCTATGGGGCTGTGAGGCTCTTTCTTTCCACATTTTTTGGTGAAACATTATCATTACAATCAACTGTGTATTCTGCCACCTAGTCCTCAAACTTAATTGCAGAATTAGTAATAAATGTAATCTAATCTAATAATGAAACTGGAAAGTCGTTCATGTAATTAATGTATTGATAGATTTAGTGGTAGTGCAATATACGTTTAGTATGTTGTATAGTAGTTTAGTATATTAGTATATTAGCCCTCGCGGATAGCTCATGGTCACCCTCCCTGCTTGTGACCCCGGGTTCGATTCCCTGTCGGGCAAGATTATAGTGTGCGTTTTCCAAGCAATGTCCCAGTATACGTTGCCGTGTGACGAGGAGAAAACTCACTTCTCAGGTTGGGAAGACCAGAATACGGCGTAAGGTGTCTTCGTGCTAACCACACGTACCCCGCAACCAATATCCACAAGGCCTGGGAGCCGCTGGTAGACCCACACTTCGTCAGAGGTTGTTGAGCCGAAAGACAGAGATACAGAAAGACAGACAGGCATATTGTATTGTAGTTGTAAGTTGTATGACGTGTTGTGTCGCTAGGAATAGTAATAAGAGTTGACATATTTGCTCTTTGATTGAAACGGCACTTCTGATGATGATGATGATGATGATGATGATGATATTTGATGGCTGAGCCATCGAAAAGAAACCATAGAAACTTGCATTGTATACTTTTATTGGTCTGGTGCACTTGTCAATAAATTTCTCAAAGTGCCTTACCAACCCATGAAGTTTCATTATGTTGTGTTCTGGTGAGTATTGTGAACGGTGAGAGTGCTGGGTCATGGCTATAATTCTAGGTTAAGAATTAGCTGTTACATCAAGGATGTTATGTTATTGTTAGTGAATTGTGCAAAGGAAGTGGAACGGAGTGGCATATGGTACTAATGGCCAAAATTACAATTTGTCAATACATAGAACTTTTCAACTTTACCTTTTATTTCACTCATACATTCGGTTAAGATATTTACATTCAAAATTTGGCGTGGATGTAAAAAAATAATAATATATAAAATCGAACTTACTAGTAAAATAATCAAATCTTTGATGAAGAAGCGATAGTGGCAAGAACTAAAGAAATATAAGGTTTATAGGAAAGATAAAGTAGTGCAAGAGAATTAGATTTTCAGAAAGTAGACACGAAAGCTACAATTTTTTTTATCAATTGGAAAATTCTTTTAAATTCACACAGTAAAAACGATAAAATGAAGCTCTAACGCAGTGGTGTCAAGATCTTCTACTGGTGGCAGTGGCACGCGTCGTGGCTTTGTAGCAAGCAGAAAGAAATCTATTAGTAACCTCGCCGTTTTACAATAGGGATGGTGTTCTCTGGTGGCGGGGTGACGAACTACGTGAAGGAGCGATTTCGTCGTGGCACTCCTGCCACGGACTCCCGCTCGTGGAATCGACCTTGACAACACTTGTCTAACGAGTGGTGTAACGAAATATCATGCACAATGAGAGTGGAAGTGCTTGGAGAAATTTTCAGCTTCCCTAGAAACCACATCTTGAATCGGAGACCGTCAGGTCGTGGAGGGAAAGTAAAAAAAAGCTGATGGAAAAATATGGCGTTGCAGTGGTTAGTCGAGATTCCTAGTGTCCGGTTTGAAACGTCTCTTGCTTATTTAGCTGTCGGGTTCAGGAAGCTGTGATTTATACCTAAAGATGCTTGAAGGAGAGCCCTTTTCCGCAAAGTACGAAAATCTCTTTTTTTCGGACAGCGAGGAGTGTTATTTTAGACATTCGTGTGATCCAGTTCGTGATCAAGCTCAAATTTATTTTATCCGCTAAACAGGAAAACAAATGAAATAAATAACCCCATAAAATTTACTGAAAGAAGCTTCTAAAATTCCCATACTTTTTATGACTAGGGCTAACTTTATAGAGTTGTTTTAAATAGAATTGTTCTTAACTGGATTGAACTATCGAGATTTGTTAAATAAATCTAATGAATGTGAAATCAAAGATTCCCCTTGTGTTTAAAGTATCTAGTTACATGGTTCAAAAATTAATTACAATAAATAATACAAGAAGAGTTATACTTCGTTAAGGACCCGCATTCTGTGCAGTGCAATTTTTGCGTAGACATTTCTACCAAATGGTTGTTACAGTAACTTTTAAGAAGAGAGGTCACTTCGTTCACATGAATTCCACTTCCGTACAATTATGTGTTATAATCCGCTAACGTTTCCTTGAGCTCTCTTAAATTTGTAACCCGTCCTCCTTTTAATAATGTTTGCATATAAAATATTGTATATTGAACTTGACTAATTTGTAATATATTATTTTAATATGTATTTGCAAATAAGTATTTAATTATTGATGAATTGTTAAATATTAAATTGTTAATTAACTGTAAATTATTAAATTATTAATTAATTGACAAATTAATATTAAATATGAAATTGTTAATTAATTGAAAAATTAATGTTAAATATTAATATAATGACTAAGATCTGTTCAATCTTCAATTGTTGTAACTTTTGGTTAAAATTGACCTGCACTGAAGTGCCTTGGCATTCGGTTCAGAATTTTCTTTACAGTTTATTGTAAGTTAAAGCTATACTTTTACATTTCATCTCATGTGTTTAAAACTCTTCCTTTCAAATGAATTAAATAAAAATTGTATTGAATGGATATTCATCTTTAACCCTTTCACTCCCAAAATTATTCTTTCAATGTCAGAGTAATTTTATTTTTTGTTCTTTGACGTTTGGATTACGTTAAGAAACTTTTTATATTTTCAAAACCCCAAATTTTGAGTTTTAAGAATGTTGCTTCAGAGCTACATTGTGGTCTGAGTAGTTTCAAACAGTACGTTTAGTATCACAGAACTACTTTCATCAATATATCTTTATTTTGTAAAGTTTGCTATTTATTTGGCCTTGGTTATTAAAATACAATTTCACTAGTTAGATAAAACATGACAATTACTCTTGGAAAATGAAAAAGCAACTTTTCAGTGGAGTTATATTGCACTTCAAGCAACCACTTGAGCAAACTTTCGGATTATTTGCATTTACCCTTCTTAGAAAAATGTGGCCAATGTTGGTATCCATCACACCGAATATCGTTTACTGAACGTGCAACAAATGCCTTTCTGCGAGTAGAATTTTTATTATCTGCCTTGGAACGACGTTTTCTGCGTTGCTGACGCTTGCCTAGATTTACTGAGTGCAGCATCACCTTTTAATGTTTATATAGATTTGCCTACAAAACGACACTTAGGGGCATTGCAGAAGTAGAAGTCAACACAATTAGACTGAATTTGTGGAGTTTTAATCTCTTCAAAAATTAGGAGACAAAAATATGGAAGTGTTAAACAAATCCGGGGAAGAATAAAATGTAGTTATAGAATGTTTTGCCACATAATTTTCGTAAATAATTGAGAATGATCCAACTGGATAATAACGGTCAAGAGAAGCTTAAAGATGATTTTTATGTGCATTTTTTTTGAATATTAGCAAATAAAAATGTAGCTGTACTAAATTCTATCTATTCAGCATCATTCATATCTGCAAGTGTTTTTACGGCGTTTATAATTTTGGAAATAACCAGTTCAAATTTCATAAGAAGGTAACATACAATACCATTTGGTGTTGGGAATTTTTGAACTGTGGTAAAATGCTATTAGCTACTACGATACATTGGTATGCTCAATACTAAAAATCGTAAGAACTTATCTCAACAAAGGTATGCATGAAATACATTTTGAACACCCGGAAGTACTTTAGAAGCAGTTTACAGCATCGGCGACGCTACATGCAACTAGTGTATTGTATTCATTGGCAATGTTAGAACATACAGTGTCTAATGATTTCTTTTCACCTTAAATATACCTCTTACACTACCCTTCTGGTCCAATTGCTGTCTATACTTATTCAAAGTTTACTGCTATTCTGTCACAGCATATAACAAGTGCCACATTAATATCTTTTTCCACATATGAGTCACAGCTCCCTCTTCCAGTGAGTTTCAGTTCAGAGTCTGTCATTAGAGGATGTTTACCCATCCCATCATTGCGTATTGTCCCCTGAAAAATAATCCCCATTCTTTCAGAGCAACAGAAAGTTGCTGTGATATAAACCAATTGTCAAAGTATTTTTTTTATTTTCAGGTAGTTAATTTGTGAAAGCAACAACAATATCTAGCGAAATCTCTAGTCCAACATCCTGACAAGTCCCTTTTCCAGAATACAACTAAAAATCATGCATCATGCCAAACTGTCTTGCCCTCATAAATATATCAGTGAATTATGAAAAACTTTACTTGTCCTAGGGAGGCAGTGAGGTTGACCAAAAGAATTCGTTATTAAAACACCCAAGAAAAACATGTTGCTCCGAAACAACGCTGGTAGCGTTGAAAAATCAACATATTTTATGTAATGTTGCGATTGTAGTTCTCACTCACAATATTTTTCTTGCTCAAGGTTTCACTTTCAAATTATTATGACTTCATTATGTGCACCAGACTATTTTAAATATTTTGAAATTTTGTCACTATTCCTATTTAGAAATAAGGATTTGCAAAATCTGGTTTGATGTTGCGCCATGTTTGTATTGTTTAATGACATATGACCTTTGTCGTTCAGAAACCAACTATCGGAACTTTTCTTTAATAGATTGCAATGATATATATATAATATAATTAACTAATACAGTACTAATAATCATGTTTAATTCATCCTGTGAACAAAATTTTGTATTGTTTCTGAAAGAAAATTGACTCAGAGCTGAACCAGATACAGCAGCTATTAATACTCTTAGAACAGCGTGACAGTCCATTAAGCACTTTATTCTTTGTGCACGTCTTCTTAATTTCAATGGGAAATATAGTTATTCAAATTATCGTTTTCCATATTATCGCGGAAAAAGTATTATTCTTTCATGAAGAACATGATGAGGGTTAAGGCCAGAAATTTATATCTAATTTACCATTGAGAATACATTTTATTATAAAGGAGCGAATATTTTGTCAAAAAAAACTTGAAAAAAACGCTCTTTTTCTGTATTCAAAATTCGACTAGAATATGGTTTAGGATAGAGACCACAGAATTACGAAAACGTGCACAAATTTCACTTCTCCCCATAGCTCGTCACACACAGTTTTTAACTGTTTTCGACTTAAATCAATAAATAAATAAACCCTTACTAACCAATTACTACCTGAAATCTACACAACGAAAGTTTTGTTCGCTAACTTGTTACGCTTTTCAATGTTGCTTCTGAAGTATTGTTTTGGGCGTCGCCAAAACTAAAAAGGCACGCCTTCAGCGTGCAGTAAACAACAGTTTCACTCAACCAACACCTTGAGATACGGAGAATGAAACACGCTTTGTTAAAGATCGCAAGTCATGCTCACTGCATTCAGATTCCTGCCCAACCGAGCAAGGAGGTGCGAAACAAAAACGGGTTCTTCCGACGCTTCGTCTTCCTCAGCAAGTTGACACAGACAAAACTGAACACATCCTGCCTTATGTCCGTGTTTTCCTTTCGATGTCCTTAAATAAGCTTCCCTTACCGACCTGGATAGCCGATGTCCTTAAGGCTGAAGGGCCGTAGCAGTTTCGGTTCGAATCCGCCTCGAGCATGGATATTTGTGTTGTTCTTACGAGTTCTCCCTACAGTTCTCACTACAGTTTAAAATTCACAGTGGTCTCTATATGACCAAAGATGTTGAAAAGCGACCTTAAAAGAAGCTTTCCTTAAATGGAGAAACAGAATACTCCAGTATAACGTCTGAAAATGAATTACAATATTGAATAATTAAACGTGCCTATTTGATGGACAATTAATGTTATCTTTTCATGTTATACCATCTTCAAAAGATTATTTCATTCATGTATCCAATGATAAGATAGAATTGATTCAAACTTGAGCGAATCCCAGATCACTATGAATAAAAAATATCAGTTTTTCCCGTCAATGTTATACTCGTTACATTAATGTGTTTTCTGCAAGTTTTCTGGTGAAATTCACTCATTTTATATTTACATTGTGAATGTGAACATTTCATAGTGAGCCAAACAAGTATTGGAGCAATGTAAAATGTTTCAGGGAAATATCACGTGCAGAAATAGAAGAGAAAATAAATGTTTTTACCTCTCCGTCTAGTCGGTCTGTGAACAACGTGACTGGCAAAACTGTAAGCAGGATTTGCACCAAAATTGATTTTCTCCAGTCGAACTGACTGATGTCGCGGCCCCTTAAATCTGAAACCAATGTTTCAATTTGTGAGGGTCCTTTATATGAAGCCTCAAGAACATTTTCAGTTTTTTTCCAAAAGTGTCTCCCAATTTTTTTCATTTAACTTTTGTCATCGAATAGTGTAACGGACGTTTAAAAAACTGGCGTAGGTTTCATTTGTTATCTGAATATTAAAGAATTGTAAAAACTCAAAATTATAATAAACTCCATGTCTTATAGTTTTATTCCAAGTCTTACATTAAATTATTCTAAGAGATTGTGATATTACGATTTTCATATGAAGTTAGTATGCCCACATACGCCCAGAACTATTTGTGTTGCCAATATATTTCATATTTACAGAACACTTTATAATGATTATAAAGGATAACAATATACAAGTCTCCTTTATTTCGACTGGCTAAAGTTTAGTGTTGCGAAAACGCAACAGTGGGCAGATACCAGCACCGCATACTTCTTATTTGATAAAGTGACTTCTGCTGCAAATAAACACGTTGCATATAGTAAAATCTTTATTGTGGAGTAAGAAATAAGCAATAAACATTATTAAATTACAAATGAAACATACGTTATTATTAACTAACATACAATGAACTTTGTTACTCAAAAATCAAAACTGTAATCCAATATTTTTCTTTACAAATGAAAAACTAAATTCTTTCTATATGAGTTAACTTGACTCTGGTATACGTCGAAATCTACTACATATTCTAATCTAAAACCGGGAGATGTGGCTGAAGCCGTCAACTAATGTCATTGCAGTGCCTCTGACCGGGACTTCCTATATTCGACGCTAACTTGTCAGTTAGATTTCAGTCACTGTATGGAGGAGAATTCTGGAGGTCGGCTGCTCTGATCGGTAGTTTCCCGTGGTTTCTCCGATAACCACCAGGCGAATGCCGGAGCAGTACCCTAACAAACGGGCCACGGACCGTGCGCGATCTTTCCTCCCTCTTCCTTGTCCTATCCTCTCCTCTTACTCACACACACTAACACGCACCACACTAACACATATGCCGGGAGAGCGGTGGTGGGAGATACTTGGTTGAGGGGAAAACCCCACTAGTAGACGGTAGGTCGGCACCAGATCTCGCCAGCCAGCGGGAAAAAGATCATGGGCAACCGTGCGCGATCATTCCTTCCCCTTCCTTGTCCTCTCCTCACCCCTTACTTACACCTCCGAGTACTAACATGCACCACTCTACCGCACATGCCGGGGAAAACATGCATTAAACTTACAGGCAATTACAATTACCTTGGCAGTTGACGTGCCTGGAATCACTAACAGTCAATCAATCTTTTCCAAAAAATAAAGCACCACATTTTATAACGAACGAAACACAAATTTTGTAACAAAGCGAATTGGTTTGCTCTTGATGTGTTGTTTCGGGCCTTCTGCGTGGCATCAGAACATATCCATTCAAAATCGATACCCGATTATTATCTATTCAATAGAAACTTGAAAACTTAATTTTTGAATAGTACATATCACGCTCTGCCTTTCTGTACAAACTAACAGATTATTTGAAAAAATCACTCCAATAGAGTTTGAGGGTAATCAATAAACATTGGTCTGAACATAATTGACTAATTTCTATTTACTTTATTCCTCATTTCGTTTGTTGTTATTTTTGTTTGTTTGTTTTGTTTTTGTTTGTTTGTTTTTTTGAAAGATTTTCTCTGTTCTATTTTCCACAACCGTAATCATTTGTTTTTTTCCTCCTTCATTTTCATTTTCTGTCAAAGTGATGTGCCGCTGACTTGAAAACACTCTGATATTTCTGTATCTTTATTATACTTTTGTATCATCAGTTCTCTGTCTCCAATTAGCTGTTTACGAATGTTGAAAACGGTTTTCATAAGAATTTACGTTCATTGCGTGTAATTATTGAAGTTCGAAGTACGAGATTGTCAGAATGGGGTTGTAATGACTTCTCTTTGACTGCCTCCACTGATGAAGAGCACGTAGTCAAGGCTACGCAATTCACGCTGTATGCGTGTGTATATGATACGTTAGGTTTAAAATGATATTTGCTATAATCACCCTCACTCTCTCAATGTTACTGTTGAAATTAATCCATTCAGCGAAGCATCGGGCGAGCAGGTTATGACAGGCCCGAGAGAGAAGCTGTCATTACGTTTCCTACTCACCAATGATTTCCGGCAAAGATAGTTATTACAGATGTTATCTGGACGGAGGTAAGATATAACGAGGAACTGAAGTATTAATGCATGATGCGATTTTGTTGATTACATGTGCTTAATGGTTTTGACAAACATGAAAATGTAGGAAGTCATTAATGTTATAGTACTTAATTAACTGAACTGCGATTACAACGCACAAAAGGAAGAACTGTAGAAAATGTATAATAGAAAAGTACAACTTACGAAGTGCAAGGAAAATCAAAAACCTCAAAATATTGTTTCATGTCGTTCAGTACTTATTCTAGTGCTAATAAAATCAGGTAAATTTAAAAATTCTAGAACAATACAATTACTATTCACTCAAAACTTAAAGTTAAACACGTTTCTACACTGAAAAAAAGGAATGCTTGCCACACATTAAAATTCGGTTCTCCCAATCAAATTTAATAGTAAAATATGGCCCAGCTATTTGTGTGGTTGACGCAACGTCAGCGCCATGTGTGAACCTCCGTGGTGCTCTGAACCACCGCTGTGTCTTGTGATTCCCTTGCCGGCGTACGGTCTTGAACCACAACATGTTTGCAGTGCGTGGTTGACAGTCTCGGAACTTCGGCGGGTGGTTGAACAAACCAAAATTTGGTGATAGTTCCTAGATAAATGTTTACACTAAAAATGGAAAATTTTGCATCAACCCTTGTTTGCATGTATGCTTACCTTCTTTAATACTCGTACCTGTAGCATTAAATAATTGGTTATGTAGTTATGAAATTATAAAATTTTTCAGAATTGCATAAATGCGTGCGTATGCAAGACAATGTCAAAATTCAAATTTTCAATTAAATTCAGTGTAAATTAATTGGATAAATGAAGTTCAATTTTGTATAATTTTGTAAAATTATGTAACAATGTCTGGAATCAAATTTTATATAAACATGATTCTAGAAATTGTTACATTTTAAAAATTCAACTGAAAAACAAGTAAGAAGTCAATTTGAAGAATTTTTGAATAAAGACATTTTTGAAAACTTGACACTCAAAGTACTTGCTGAATAGAATTAGATATATAAAAATTAAATCTGAAATCATTTCATTCAAAATATTTTGCCAAATATTGTCACTCTTAACATTTAATAGCAACAAGTAAACACTATTAAGACCCCTAACCAACACAAAAAAAATTAAGCAAAACTCAATACAGTATTTGTAAATTCAATTAACCAACTCAAAAATTATAGAGTATTTCTTAGTTCATTTCTTCAATCCTTTGTTTCACCAAGTCAATTGCAACTTGTGGCACACAACTATCACTAAATAAAAGTTTAAATTTCTTAGATTCCATGAAACTAATTTATTAGTTTTAACAGTCACATAATCTCTCTTAAGACCCAGTTGCAAATGACTCCACTGAAACAAGGGTCAGAATAAATTAACACACAAACTCAATCATATTAAACTGATAACAGTTTTGCAGGCATTAAATCACAAACAGGGAAGTGAAAGCAATGTGAAAGCAATTGAAATAGATATATTTGGGAAATTGATATGAGAAAAACACTTGATGGATACTTGTAAATGCTTCCTTATATTTTAAATCATTATTTACATTATCTTTTTATACATTTAAAATGAACATTTCACAGCAACAAGTTTTAGATAGTAAGTGCCCTAGGCGCCACAAAAAATAAAACATTACAATGAAGCCAAATTTAATTAGGTTTTCTCAGATCCAAGAGATACTGAAAAGTAAGATACCAGTTTTGCATCTGAGAACGATGCAAGTTTTCTTATGTAGTAAAAACCACACAAGAACATTTTGGAAACAGCCCATAACCTCGTATAACACAAAAAATTGCATGCAGCGCTTACCTCCTTTAGAATTAAAAATATGATAAGGAGATGAAAATCCATTGTATTTATGCACATTATTAATGTTATTTTATTGAATTTCTATTTATTACTTGCAGGCCTCTCAGTGTTCAATGAGGTTCAAATTAGTTTAATCAAATAAGTTTCGTTGTCCAAAAATAGTGAGTCAGGAAACATTGAAAACATTGTTTATGAAGAAATAATAATTACAAGAGGAAATAGCTTTTATAAATGCATTAATCGTGACCATTTCTTAGCAACAATCCCAAACTATAATAAGTGTTCCCAAATCACAATTTTTTATTAAAAAAACACAGTGTAATTAAATTTTCACATGAGAGGGCTAGTTCCAATTTCCATGTCTTCTTTCTAATAAAAATTTAGTTATTGAATAGTAGTTCAATGTTGGACATTAGAATTGCTTGTTCCCTGAAACTAGACAAAAATATTTATGATTTTTTCACAATAAAAATCGATGACAAAATGAACGCCAGCAGTCTTTAAAAATTGATTGTTCCAAGTTGTATATAATACCTATTATAGAAACAAAATTCTCACCTCGCAGTATGAAGTTAGCATTGTTACATGAGATACCAATTATACACACATTACAAAGTTTGCCAATATAAACATTGTTAATATTGTAACAAAATATATACCTTACTGATATTCAAAGAGAAATGAAGCGATTATCAAATACCTGATATTACTGATTTGATGCAAGTATGAAAAGAGCAAAAATAAATCCCACAACATTTGAAAACTAGAAATTCACCCTTCCTATAAAGAAGGACTTGAGTAATTGATTCTTTTAATATACTATTGTACACTGAAACCACTTCCCTCTATTCGCAGAGGACGCTATTAATTTATATTTAAAGATGAAAATAAACAAATAAATTAAAATCAATAAGTTAATTGATTAATTTTGATACAAAGAGATGATATGAATTAATGAATTTTTTAAAGAGACAATTACCAACAATGCATGCAATCTTCAGAATTACAAGAATACTTTTAACAAATGCCGGACCCCAAAACAATTAATTCGGTTCACTTACGTACTTACCAACTCATATACAGAGGCTTGTAGTCAAGCTTCACATTGTATAATCTTTAAGATTCATAGATACCATTTGAAACCAACAATAAAAAAGCATGGACAGGGGCAGAATATTAGTTTAGATTTTACTTACATATATTTGAATCGTGAAAGATATCATTTTCTCATTTGACAAATATAAATTTAAGCAATAAAATAATACAGAACTCATCTGATTACTCAAAACACTACATTAATTTATTAAAGGAAACAGAGAAGGGACAATGGAATTTAATATCTCTGAAGAACATTAGATTGCTTGCAGTTCCACAATTTTCTTCAGTTATAAAATAAAATGGTAGCAATTTTCTTAATTAAATTGCTGAACCATAGATAAATATTTGATGAACTACAAATGCATCAAAATATTCCAGTACATGACAGTGCAAATAAATCAGTTGTCACTTATGTACACTACATTTCAATGTGAATGCTGGTATGTAACACAGCAAGAACAAAAGAACACAGCAAGAATTCAAAAGCACAGCACCACAGGATGACACCAAAAGCTGAATCAAATAGGGCCTATTGAGGTTTTCAGGTCTGTGATGTCCAATTCAAATCACATGCATCTTAACTTGATTGTTTAAAAACTGCCTTCATTTACTCATCCTTCAAGAAACACATTCAATGACTTCAAGTTGCACATCATTTTGCAGTGCCCATTGTATAAACGTTCTGCATGTGTAGTTTTCTGGTCTTAATCAACCACTTCTCTGACACATTTCAACACTTTTTATAAACATATATAGTGCGTATTTTCATCAACAACGAAATACCATGATCAACATAACCACGTTTCAACAGAATTTTAGAGATTCGAAACTTTTCTTCTTATAAAGATTCGGCACAATTGCTAACTACCCTCACAACAGAATACTCTCATTTTCCAAATTAAGTACTAGATTCCCTCCACATACACACACACATCTTCGTGTACCGCCAAACGATAAACCTGCAATGAATCATAAATTATACGTGAAAAATACTTGTTACTCGATTAGAGTAATGTGGCCGTAACCTCACATGAAAAATGTTTCACTTACCATTGAGTGACAATGATCATTCTCATGGAATCGATTCAGCAGATACTCATCTTAATATTTCGTCTTTTGGAAACTTAAATTATGTGAACACTCTCTCCACAGTCATTATTAATCACATTCTGAAACTCGTCCGTCTATCCAGCGGTCAAATCCTCAGGCCGCGCTGGTCTCCCGCCAAAGGTTGGTCAACTCAACCATCTCCGAAGCGTTGAGCAGGCGTTGAGAACCCCGTGTTTGCGGGAACCAATTAGAACGTTATATGAAGTCAACTGATGGTTATAAGATTCGCGTATTTCCCAACCTTCGTCGGTTGGTTAGCTTGACAATCAACTACCAGCACGTCATCTATGGCGATTATTGCCACAATGTATAAATCGATCGTCACAACTGGAAGACACGTAACCATGGGTTTGTGGTTGAGAGTAAAAGGCCGTTTTTTTCAGTGTAAAAATGTTATTAAAAATGTAATATTTATTAACATCTGTATCATGTTGTTGTTAACTACAGCAGAGAAGTTTTCTATCCACCTTAGCTTCGAAACGCAATGCATCACATATAATTAAAAATACGGATACTTCAGTAAAGGGGCACATGTGACAAACGATTGGTAAACCTTACGTTTATGTACGTACACTCACTAATTTTTGCGAATTAAGAAACCTCTCTAAGTTCGCTTCGGTAACTCATATAACATCACGCTAGTAACTAACGGCACTAACATAACATCACGACATATCTTTTGCTTTTGATAGACATTTGAATTATGGTTCTCCGTGTTGTTGCGGCAGGAAGTAGTACATTCCTTCACGAAGAACGTAAGGGACAAGAATCCAAATCTGTAACTGATTTTCACTTGAAAATATATTTTATTACAACGGATAATAATAATAATAATAATATAATAACAACAATAATAACAATAACATTAAAATTGTCTTTATTAGTGGTGAGGCTCAGGCCATTTGGCCTGCTCTTCCGCCTAAACACGTTAAATATATACATTATTTCATAAACTTTGAAGAAGATCCATGGGCGCAGGATACTTTTGCTTCTGGGAGAGAAAACTAGGGATCATCCCGGCATACGCCTTAAGTGATTGAGTAAACCCAAAAAACCTCAATCAGGATGGCGACTGAAGGCCGAGGGCGTTGACAAAAATAGTAAATCTAAATTTACTTAATACATTAATTAGAAAAAAATAATAAATTACAATATACATTAATTAGAAGAAAAATAATCAATGGTAATACAAAGGGATACGGATCGAATATTTTGTCATCAATTCTTGCTAAAAACGCTCGTTTCTTTTTGTATTCAGAATTAAACTTGTATATGGTTTAGGGTCGGGATCCCAGAATTAAGAAAACGTGCACAGAAACACACTTTTGGCCATAGCACGTCACTCACAGATTCTGTTTTTGACGTAAAATAAATTTAAAAAATTTAAAAATAAAATGAAAGAAAAATTGTAACCCGTACAACAAAATGGACAAGACCAATTACTTTACAACTATACAAAGTAGTTGGTCTTGAGAACACCATAAAAAGAAATGACAGTAGATAACCTTTCATTCTACTAGCTTTAAGACGATTTATTATGGAGTGGAAGAGTGTAAACTTCTCTGAGATAAAAATGAGTTATAAAAATACGTAGCCTAGTACTTATAACCATGTGTGAAAATAAGCCGAAGTGTTTGAATTTAAAACCTATTTTTTCACTATAGTTCAATCTTTAAATTTCGATTATCTCAGTTCCATGACTTCAGACCAAATACTTTTCCGTTGTAAGCTGATGATATAATCTAAAGGATTTGCAGTAGTAGTTAAATAAGCGTAACAGAGCATGTTCTTTTCAGACATATGAAGAATACTTCGTTCTATACCTGATGAAAATTAAATTTTGAAGTCCATATAAACTCTGAAGACAAACAACATTGCTGCGACAAGCTCTCCTGTAGACCATTAGCTACTCCCAAGAATTGAGATAGAGTCATATTGCATTCCGAAAGCTATTTCCTCGCCATATCTCCCCGCAAAACGTTGCTGTCAATTATAGTGTTATTTATTGAAGCATTGTTCGCTCTTTTTCCAAAGTGGGAAACCAGTGTTACGAGAATAGGGTCGCATTTCATCCGGAGCAAATGCCCTGTCGGGGGTGCGAACTCTTTGTGTAGCCGTGCGGGTGATACCGGCGATGGCGCGTTCCAAGAGCTTCCTCCGGCGCCGGAAGCGCCGCTCAGAGAGACTTCCGGTGGCCCTGCGCAACGCGGGAAGCCGAAGGAGAACGCCCGGCCGAGTAGGCGGGGCGGCGCGGGGCGGGGTATGGTCCCTAGATACAGAGAGAGTAGCGCAATCGCCGCCATTTAATATTCTCTCACCCGACAACCTCGTCGTGCGCCAATCAGGAACTGAAGGGAAATTATAACAATTGGTACATTATCAGATGCGTAGATGGTACGAATAAATATGTATTTTGACCATAAAGGATCAATCAATGTTGATTTCAGGAATTAAAACTTCAGTATCTAATCATATACCAGGATCAACAGGAAGAATGTACATCAATTTCAATTGGTCCATTATGGAGATTTTCAAGAATATTAATATTGGTTTGCGGTAGATTCACGATTCTCAACATACAGAATACTACACAGTTCCAATGTTCCTGACAACTGGACAAAAAAATGGCGGGATCGGTGGAACAATGGAATGCACTACTCTCTTGTATCTTGAGACTCTGGGGTGGGGCCGGCGGGAGCGCTGTCAGAGATGGCGACGGGGAAGGTGGCGGCTGGAGCGCGGGGCAGAGGGTGGTTAGGTGATAGAGGAGGCGGTGGTTGTGAAGGCAAAATCAGTGGTGGCAGTGGCGGCGTTTGTGGCAATGGAGCTGGGGGTGACGATGTTTGGAGAGGGCAACTGGGAGTGGTAACGGTTTTAGGTCAGTGACGGGTTGGCTGTGATGAGAACCACCTGAATGTATTTAGCTCAGAGCTAGCATTACCTCTGTCCCTGCAGGAACTCTGTCCCGGTGGTACTAAGGTTCGAGTCCCGACAGTGGCGGATTTTCAGGTCTAACTAGATAACTAGATGAAATTCAGTCGTTGTATGGAGGAAACCTCTAGCGGCTGACTACTCTGATAAGGAGTTTTCAGTGATTTCTCATATCAATACAAGGCTAATGCCGGAGCAGTTCCTTATCAAACTGGCTACGGACCACGATCTTTTCTTGTTCTTCATTGTCCTACCCTCTCTCCTTTCTCACACAGACTTACACTTACATTAACTACACTATGTTCTTGGCTGTCCAGGAGGAGCCGCGTCTCAGTCAATGGAGCTGGTCGATGGAGTCGATTTAGCTCCATCGACTGAGACGCGTCTCATCCAGGCCAGCCAGGAATAAGATGACTCCGGCCGCGGAAGCCTACGAATCCGTGCATTACACTATCTGATTTGTCCGGAGCTTAGAGCTGGATCCTGCTGGGACGACACTCCGCTGGAGGAGAGACCTGGAAGAGGAAATCGCACGCGATCTGGCCTATCAGTCGGACCCAGATCTCACCATCCAGCGGGGGGAGGAAAACCCTTATCTTCCCGAATTAACTTCCCCATAATCCCGGGGCGAATGACCAAAGCTGTTGAAGCCCTGGTAACGTCAATCAATCAACCTGTGATGTGCCGGGGATGGTGTCGGCAAAGAGACTAGTTCACACCGCGCGCGAGCTTTCCTTCTTCTGTTGTTCTATCCTCACCCCTTACACTATCAGGCAGTACACTACCACACATGCCGGCAGACCGGTCGGAAGCTTAGAGCTGTCCAGACTGAGACGGTGTCCCGCTGGTGGGAGATACCTGGTTTAGGAAAACCCCGTTAGCCGACGGTCAGTCCGTGCCGGATCTCGCCATCCAACGGGGGAAGATCACCGCCAATTTTCGAGGGAGAATCATGCACCATACTTACCGGGCTAATAACCTTAGTGGTTGACACGCCCGAAATCACTAACAATCAATCAATCAATAGGTGAAGGGGTAGGGAAAGCCAATGAGGACGGCGGCGCGGAGGTGAAACGTGAACAGCGCGAGGCGGCGGCGCCGGCGTTGTCGGAGGATGCAGGTGTGGGAGGTGGTGGGGGCGAGGGGAGTGGTCAAAGCCTCCTGCGAACGCAACGGTCGACGCAACACTGCTTCAGCCACGCCTCAATGGGCGCTGACTTGCGAGAAACCGGATATGTGCAGGAGGAATCTCAGTTTCGAGAGTTAACTTCTAGAAGCTAGAAGCATTTCATCGCCTCTTCTCAGACGTTTTCCTCTTGCCAATAAAATTTGTAATATGACGATTTAATGCACTAAGACACTTGTATTTTTCTTTTATAATTAGATTTAAGTTATGTATGTTTTGAAAAAATACAATTTTATTTGGATGGTAGTTCATGCAGTTTCACCGTCTAATAAATAAACTTTTAATTAAACAAAAATACATCAACAATAATTGGTAGTTGAAAGTATTAAAAAGAAACTAGTTAATGCTTGTGAAATGAAAGAGAGATAGGGTCTTAAGTCGGTTCATCGTCTCATTTCTTCATCAAATTGCAAAGTGAGTGCAAATGTTTCTAAAGTGGAAGACTGATTCATATTCTTCTTTCGTGACATTTTTTCTTTATATTTTAAGCTTAATCTTTTACCAAATCTCAAGCTTCTATTCAACCTAAAATCTTTTTTAAAATATTTTCTTTATTTACCACACAACATAAGAGATACAATGTTTAAACTATATTTCTGCCTTAGTTTCTTTCTACGATTATTTAATTTTTTTAACAGCTACAAATTGATAAAAATATCATTTTTATTGTATTTTTACACCCAACAAAACTTAAGGATGTCCTCTCGACTCAAGAACGTGTAAATACGTAATAAACATTTTTTCTTAGTGATTACGGAGTTAAAAACACTTCCCGGTATAACAAGACTTTCCCCCACTTCTTTTATTACCAACGTGTAAGAGATAATGAACACAAATTCCGTTGGACTGGATTCACTCGGTGCGGTGCAGCGCAGCGCAGCGCAACGCCCTTCAGAGGCGCGTTCAATTCTGCTCCATATGCGCGCCAATTGGCGCGAGTGGCGCGCGGCAGAACTCGCTGGCCTTGCGTGCGTCGCTCTCTCCCAGAGGCCAAGTGGCGCCGCCACCTTTGGCGGAGTGCAGGCGACCCCGCCCGCCCGCCCGCCCGCCCCGCCCGCCCGCCCCGCCCGCCCGCCCGCCCGCCCGCCCCCGCCCGCCCGCCCGCCCCGCCCGCCCGCCCCCCCGCCCCGCCCGCCCGCCCCGCCCGCCCGCCCGCCCCCCCCGCCCCGCCCGCCCGCCCCGCCCGCCCGCCCGCCCCGCCCGCCCTCGCCCGCCCCGCCCGCCCCGCCCGCCCCGCCCGCCCGCCCGCCCGCCCCGCCCGCCCGCCCGCCCCGCCCGCCCGCCCGCCCCGCCCGCCCGCCCCGCCCGCCCGCCCGCCCCGCCAGCCGGCGCTCCGCCTCGCAGGCAGCTGCATCTGCCCCCGCGGTGAAAACTCTCGAAACACTCCAACCAAAACAAACAGACCAACCAGACATGTTTCCACGATTTTTTTTCATTTGCCTGTTTTTTGCTGATTTTGTTATTAACATGAGTCACCGATCTGTGCAGGTAAAATTGAAGATCTCAAAGATAATAAATAATCGGAATCCCTAAAATGCGATGGTTGGGATTCCGACAGTTTCACATACGCGCAGTCCAACAGTGCGCAGAACACAAGTAAAAATCTAAGCTCGGAACTATCGAAATGACGTGATTACCAACTGGCTCCTATAAGACATGATACTTTTTTTTCGATTTGTATAATTTTTGGGCATCGTGGTAAGTCGAAATCAATATTAGATGTAGGCTCCCCATCGTAACAGTTTATTGTGGCATAAAGCTTTTTCGGCCGCATTGCGGCCATCTTCAGTGCTACAAAAATAATAATAGTAATAATAATAATAATAATATATCTAAATTACAAAAAATTTTAAAAATTTTAAAGAATTAAAAACTTTTTACAGAATATTGTCAAGAATTGGTTTTTAAAAAAATGTAAAATGTGAAATGGACATATAAATTTTTTTAAAAATGACAAATGAAAATTAAATTAAATAAATGGAATCTATTACAAATAATATTATGAAGCAAACTGGAGTGAGAGAAAACTGGAAAAGTATAATAAATGGAAACATAATTTTGAATAAAAATGTACATTTTGAAGAGAGGTGAAAATAGAAAATGAATAAATATGTAACTAAATAAATAAATGAATTAATAAATTAATAAATTTAGGTGAGCAAACTGACATACCTATCAGAGGCGGCTGTGGGCCTCAGTCCAGACAAGACAGCGAAGGGCGAAGGCATTGTACGCTATTTAAAGGAAACGTTCAATGGAGGGAGGGGGAGAACACAGGGTTTTTTCTAGGAAATGGCCATTGCGGGAAAGGCCCAGGCAGAGGGGTTAATGTGCTTTGGAAGCGGCCAGTTTCAGAAGAGGGGAGAGAGAAGGAATCTGTTCATTCAAAATAGCGTGTTGGGGATTGTTTAATAAATTATTAATGTGTATTGCTTCTAGTTTAAGTCTATGTGTGTATCTGTTTTCAATTTCTAAAATTTTGACGTCAGTGTCTGCATTGAACGAGTGTCCTTGTTCTAATAGATGGTTGGCAAAGTGTGAATGTGTGATTTTGTGTGTGAGAGCTTGTCTATGTTCTTTGATCCTTTGTTTAAAGGATCTTCCGGTTTGGCCAATATATTTAGCATTGCAACTACCACAGGAAATGGAGTACACCCCACATGATAGAGGCTTGGGGATCGGATCTTTGTTGTGGGAGAGTGTGGTGTGGAGACAGGTTGGTGTGCTGAATGTGACGTGTATGTCGAATTGACTGAGCTTTTTGGCAATTTTGAGTGACAATGTTCCAAAGAAGAGGATGGTATATCTGGTGTGCGTGTGTGTTGTGTGCGTGGGAGTCAGTGAAGTTAATGTTTTTGTGTTAAGGGAGATAGTTTTTCTTTTGATAAGATTGTCAATAAGACAGTCGTTGTAGCCATTATTGGTAGCTATTTGTTTAATGATAAGAATTACTTTCCTGATGTTCTGGGGGGAGAGAGGAATTAAGAACAATCTGTGAACCATACTATGGAATGCTGCGTGTTTGTGAGAGGGTGGATGTTGTGAACTGTTATGAATTACTGTGTCGGTGTGTGTCGGTTTCCTGTATATGTTAAAAGCGTGTCTGTCATTCACTAAAGTGATGGATAGGTCTGGAAAGTTAAGGGTTCTGTTCTCATTTTCCTTCTCTACTGTAAATTGTATATTAGTATGTATAGAATTAAAGAAGTCAGTGAAGTTTTTCAGTTGTCTGTGAGTGCCGGTCCAAAGTACTATGATATCATCTACGTATCTATACCAATAGGTTACATTTTTTAACTGAGGGTGTCCAGAATTAAAAATTTGTTTCTCTTGGTTGTCCATAAAAATGTCTGCTAGAAGTGGGGAAAGTGGGGACCCCATAGGTAGGCCAGAAGTTTGAGTGAAAAATGTATTGTCAAATTTAAAGTAATTTATGTCTAAACAGAGAGATATCAGGTTGTACAGCTTATTTTTTATAGGAATTGGACTCAAAGAGTTGTCAAGGATGTCCCGTAGAATATGTTTGCATTCCGTGGTCGGGATGCTCGGAAAAAGGTTCGTCACGTCTAAGGAAATCAGTTTACCATTGGGTGGCACAACTACGTCTTTGATCTTGTCTACTAGATTGATACTGTTGTTGATAGTGTGAGAGGGAGAGAATTTGATGTGTTTGGCAAAATCTTGCTCACCTAAATTTATTAATTTATTAATTCATTTATTTATTTAGTTACATATTTATTCATTTTCTATTTTCACCTCTCTTCAAAATGTACATTTTTATTCAAAATTATGTTTCCATTTATTATACTTTTCCAGTTTTCTTTCACTCCAGTTTGCTTCATAATATTATTTGTAATAGATTCCATTTATTTAATTTAATTTTCATTTGTCATTTTTTAAAAAAATATATGTCCATTTCATATTTTACATTTTCTTAAAAACCAATTCTTGACAATATTCTGTAAAAAGTTTTTAATTCTTTAAAATTTTAAAAATTTTTTGTAATTTAGATTATTATTATTATTACTATTATTATTTTTGTAGCACTGAAGATGGCCGCAATGCGGCCGAAAAAGCTTTATGCCACAATAAACTGTTACCTGGAGCCTACATCTAATATTGATTTCGATGATAGCATCGTAAATGCCACACCATTTCCTACTCTCGTGGTAAGTGATTATCTTAGTGTTAAATCCCGGTTATGTTCTCATTGCGCACGACGTCAGTATACGATAGTCACTTCTTGTTTTCTCCAAACTCGTTTGGTTAGCCTGCGAGTTGATTTATGGGTAGTTTAAAAGAAAATTGTCATAGAAGTATAAACAAGCATAAGTACGCGAATCGTAAGTGGAACTCAAACCTCTGACCATTCAACACAAGCCCCTTATGCTTGGTTGTAAGAAATATCAGCTAACCTGGTAACAAACAATTTGTATTGGGAGAATGTGTGTTTTTACTTTCTCGCCCTTAAGAAGGAACTTCTTCAGAAGAGAAAGTTATGTAATCGTGCGCCAAAAAACGGCGAATTTTCGCCAAAAAATGTCCATTTGTCGGGTCGTCCATCAGTGTGTGTCTGTCTGTCCGTCTTTGGTCAACGCTAGCGCCTAAACCGTTCAGCCGATTTTCTCCAAAATTGATATTCCCGAATTGTTCTGGCTGATGTCAAGGCCTCTGAAATTTCAAACCGATATTTCAATTTTGGTGGGTACTTTACATGAAGCCCCTCGGATATTTTCAAAATTTTCAAGAGAATGGCTCCCAACTTTTTATTAAATTTTGCTAATGAATAGTGCAAAGGACGTTTAAGTGAACGATGTAGGTCTCATTTTCGTTGAAATCCTCCTATTTTTAGAAAATTGCAAAAAAGAATTTTTAAACTACGAAATTAAAGACAGAGATTTTTGCCTTATACAATGTCTAAGCCAAACTAGTTTTTTAAAATAAGCCATGTACATTTTTTTGAAAAACAAGTAGTTTTTGCATAATTTTCGCTTCAAATGTACAAAAAAATTGTTCTCAAAAACTACTCTACATTTTTTCTTTAAATTTTCTCCATTTACGTAACAAGGGACGATAAGGAATATGGTGCTAGTCCCATTTTCGGATATTGCTCCTTTTTTTTCGAAAGTTGCAATATTTTAATATTGCCTAGCTGTTTCCAATTACGCGAGAAAGCACGTTCTGTTGTAGCACCACTAGTTCTATTTAAGAGTAATCAAATTGATGTGAAGGAGCCTCAAAATTTGTTCTTACTTCAATATTGAAGAAATATTGGGACTTACCGTCTAATTCTCTGATCGAATCATGTATACAGGTCGCATCGGTTTTTGTATTTTACATACTCTACTAAAATAAAATATATTACTAAAAATCTATATAATTCATTAAATATATACAATATTTATTAAAATTATTTATCATAAAGCATTTTCCGTTCAATTAACTCGACATTCTCCTTTAGAATACATATGGAAATAAGAGTTATTACTAGTGAATAAAATAATTATCTTGAGAAGATCTAAGTTAATAATAATTGCAAATAAATGTAATCCTTCAATACCTAATCATTTAGTAATATTTTACAACTTAAAAATTCTTTTTGCTTTATATTGTTATTGTTTTTGTTGGTTCTACATTGGCATTCAAGATCAGAGTTCAGGGGAAATCTTTCCTGTACAAGAAATTTGTATTAGTGAACTATTTATTTACATTTTCGCGAATCTCTAACAAGATACATTTAAGTTCATTTTCAACAAAAATCGGGAAGTACAATTTTATTGCAATTGTGTTTACAGAATTTCTTGTTTGTCACTTCCAGACCATGTCTAATGACATTCGCGTGAATTTTATCTTGCTTCTTACGTAGAAGGAAGTGTCGAGAAACTAGCGGAATGTGCGTATTCTTCAACGATAACATTGTGTCGTACTGCCGTGCGTGTAATAAAAGAAAATACTGGAAGTTCCAGAATCGGGACAAGGTAATTCTTAATTAGATAAAACTAATTCCTGCCTATTAATACCTCGCCGTGTATTCATTACAAAGAAATTTAATGCTAATATTTTTCGATTTTGCTTTCTAGCTTACATGAAAAATGGACAAACAACAAAGTGCTTTTCAAGGAGAACTAGTCGGGTTGCCGGACGTATAGAAAAACCTTTCCTTAATATTCTTTAATTACTCATATATTTTTATAAGTTCATAGTGCCACTTAGTGATCTACATTGAGAAACAAAACTCTCTGGCTTTAATATCGGAGGTGTAAAAAATTTCGAAATTAATTTGAACTTTTGCAATTTTTAAAATTTCAGGTTTTAATGAACATCAGAACCATACCATTTCAGTGAATGCTCATCCTCTTATTCAAGCAATTTTTTTAAAAGATTGCAACTTTTTTTCATGAAATTTTAAAGAAGTTACAAAAGTCTCATGCAAAATACCGCGAAATTTGAAATTTCTGAATTATCCCCAAATCAGCCCCACTATATATTTCTTGACGTTATTATCAATTTTCAGCTCAAAAACGTTTTTTCTGACCATGTTATGCGTGACATATATATTCCTTCAGAGAGGCATTCCCATTTTCGAGTACAAAGCATGCAAGTCTTCGCCATCTGCAACGATCTGAATCATCTTTGAAAAGGTACTAATATACCTTAATTCTGACGTGTGTGTGGGCGTTGACAGAGGAAAAGAATCTTAAACGTGGGTTTTAGGACCGAAAATTCGAGATCGTTTCATTGAGAGAATTCCAATTGTTTTGAGTTCAAAAGTTTGTTGAGGTGATACCATGCATCCTTTAATGCAACATAGGGAGGAATGGTAAAAATATCACTTATAATAAAGATAATCATATTTACTGGAAATATATCTCCTTTAACAAGACAGAATTATACTTTTTACAAGAAAATTCACGAGTTCACTTCTCTCTAATGCATACATATATTTCATGCTTGAAGTCAAGACCTGACGTACATATATATTGAAACGAAGATTTTGAACCAAGAAAATGAAATGATTCTGTCGAAATTAATCATTTGAATCTCATAAAAAGCAGCTGATATGCTTTAGTTCTGGAAACAACACTAGCGCGTAAACTTTTCGTGAAATTTTTTCCATTCGCCAATCGATTTGCCCAACACAGAACCCTGCGATTATGAAATTTTTGTTTTCAAGGTACTTAACATGGAGCCCTTAACACATTTTCAAAATATTCTGAAAAATGGCTTCAAATTTTTCCATAATTTGTTGTTGTAGAAACAGACTGAAATACGCCCTTAACGATGGCAAATATCCAATTTTCACTGTTTTTGTATGTTCAGAAATTGCAGAAGTTTGAATTTTTTGGACCCCTTCGTACAACTTGATTATTGAAGGTAGAGATATTTTCTTCAAATGAAATTTGTTCCCAACAGTTATCTCTTTAATTAATATCATGTACATTATTGAAAAATATTTCTAGTTCTAGTGTAATTTTGAGTAAAATTTGGGCAATATTAAACACAAGATTTTCTAAACCACTTGTCCAATTTTTTTCTGTAAATTTTGTAAGGATAGTGATAAAGGCAATGAAGAACGTGAAATAAAGGCCAGTTCGTTATATAATTTTGAATTTTCCAAAATTGCACCAAAGTCATTAATTTATACATATCCTTTCTTGCATTTCTAAGTACAGGTGCTTCAAATAATTTCTTATGAAATCTTTCGAAATCTCAACACTTCTCTGTCAAAATTAGCTCGAAATTGTGCATTTCCAGAAACGCTGTAACGGCATTTTTTCAAAAAAGGACTACAAATTTTTCAATGAAAATATACGTGCAGAGTATAGTAAACAAAAGTATTCGTTAACAGAAAACTTGGGGGAGATTAGCTTCAGGGTTTCATGTTCATGGATTAACCGAGGAGAGATTGCGTTAATGTCATAAGAAAATTTCCTTGTATCACAAATTATACTTCCTCTATGCTAGGACTGATCTTCCTACGCATTTTTCATTTTGATTAACAGCTTCCATCAACCCCCCCCCCTTTCGTTGCCAAGCGATCTTCGGGGATATACAATTATTTCATAATGAAACGAAACTTTAAAATTTAATGGAATGATGAAAACGCTTTCCAATATTTCAAGAAACCCGTAACTGATATTTGTTTAAATGTGCACGAGGCAAAAATGTTGGTGATAAAGTGTTAATATTTTTAGATTGTGGAAGGAATTAAATACTGCCAAAGAGAAAGATTACATATTGGTAGAATAGATGCTTTCCGTTTGACATTCAGCATAGTCTTCGCAGACGCAACACACGATCTCACAGTAAAAGTTTCTTCAGCCAGGTTCCATGTGCAACGGGAGTGTATTTCAGGGTGAGATGAGGCTAATAAAACAATAAACTGGCGTCAATGATAGAGCTTCTGGTAGTTTGAGTGCACTTTCGAAGGCAATATAATGCATCTTTCTGATAACCAATGAAACCGCCAGAATGGGTTTTCACCTCATAACATTGTTTTTTCTGAAGATATGACTTTAATGTCGTAGTCTTGAGGTAAAAGAAACTGTTTTTACTATTTTCTCTTCCTTAAACCTTCATAGTCGAAAACTGACGACTTAAGGATTACGCTCCGAGACACTTGCCGTTTCTCCGCACATGTTTGCGTGCCCCGAAGCAACATTCGACATTTATGCCTGACATTTTTAAATCATTTCCTTTCGGGATTTTGACTTGGAAATAAAATTATCTTAAAACTTCACTGGCAAAACTTCCGTCCAATTGTAACCATGACTTATTATTTGCTAAAAAAATATGTAAATAAAACATGTAGAAAATATTTCATCGTACATGTAACAATATCGTTACAGAAAATTGATGAATGAAAAATAGTTTCATCAATTTACTTTTATACGATAGTGATGTATGTGCGGGTTAAATTCTTGACATTTATTTTACATTCATATTCATACGCTCCTTATACTTGTCAAAAGTTGAGAAAATATTTTAATAAGTGTTGATTTTTTAAGTTAATGCAGCACTTACACAGCGGTTAGGTAATTGCCAAGGAAAACCAGATTAAGTAGTATTTAATTGCTCTTATTAAGTTTCGCGCGGCTCTCTCCCTGCAAACCATAATAAACTCACCCGTAGTACTTTGTACATATATTGATGGTACTAGATATTTTCTCTCAATTGAGAATATTAATTTCTAACTGGTGATATTTATTTGCGAGAAGATGAACGTTTTGAAAAAGATGGAAATATTAAAAACACTGTAGTTGTAGTCCCGAATGAAGGAAAGAAAACATTTAATATTCGTTAAAAAACTACTTTCATTCCGAGTATTACGAAATTAAAAGTAAGTTAAACTTTGTAAACAACATCTAATGATATTTTGCAGTGGTTAGAACTGGTTAATTTTTGTTAACTACTGCTTGCAAAATTCCAAATTCCATCGGAAACGAACATGAGACATCCTCTTTACATTGACTTCCAGAGCACCTTTGGTTCGATTGTTGAATGAGAGATTTTGGAACATAGTCGATTGCATATTCGGTCAGGAAATATTTCGTTTCAGTATAACAAATTTAAAAAATTAGTAATTAAATATTATAATTCTTCAAATTACTATTTAGGCAGTTTTAGACAAACAAATATTAAAATAGACGTCAACCCCACTTTTAGGTCATTTTAGACACTATTAGATGCTTTCAGAAGATATATTTGTTCAAAATTCGCAAACATCTGCAATTATTTTCCACAATCTCCTAAAGTAACTACTTGTGCATTTGTCCTAAAACCCGAGATCTTTTATACATTCACAAGATACTACTTAAGAGATTAAAAATATTATAACAAATCACTCATGATAAACCTCCTTCGAGTTTTGACAAAATATTTAAATATTATTTCTTCACGTATTTTAGAGATTCTTCCCATATCTGAAAGTTTCAAAGATAATCATTTATGTGGAAGAGGTGATTAACCCGATGTTAATGCGTCTCTGTATTAGAGAGAGCGATTTTTATCGTAGGATCAGCCCATCGATTTAAATCACGTTTACTGGTGTAAACATTAAAAAAGAAGAAAAAAAGCCGATTCCAGAAGTGGTTCGGACCGCCCAGACGAGGTCCGTCTGCTAGTGCAGGATCGAGTTATCGAGTTCTCACTTTGGCGGGACCTGTGCACTGGGAGGGGGTGGAGGGGAGGGGAGAGGTGAGGAGAGGGGAGGAGGGGAGGGAGGCGCGGAAGTGCAGTGGACTCTCGTCGTACCGGTTTCGCCGCCGCCGCCGCCCCCCGTCCATCGACCCATTCCATCACCCGTGCTCCATCAGCCGTTCTCCCGCAACTCGCCCCACTGCCACTGGTTTCTCTGGGGGCGTGCGAGGAGGCTCGTCGCCGCCGCCCCCGTCACCCCACGCTCTCCCCCACTCCTTCGGAATCTCGTCTCCGCCCAATCGCTTCGCCTCCCCGACGCCCCGTCGTTCAGCCCCCTAACAACACGTCGCTCCGCCATCGCTTTCAACGCACTTCGTCTACCGTCACCCCTGTTACCGCTACCACCTCCCGTCGCCGCCGTCGCCGTCCAACGCTCACCGGCGTCCCCCGGCGTCACCTCCGTTGTTCGCTATAGTACTCCACCGCCACCGGTCATTCCCAATCGTCCTCATTGTCTTTGTATCACCTGTCTTTGTCACCCGTCGCCACACATTACTCGTCATTATTCAGTTACACCTCGTCACCCGTCATTCAATGTGCTCCCACCCCGCGCTGGACTCGCTGCTCTCCAACGCCCCCACCACCACCTCCACCGTCTTTGCCCATCTCACCCCTTTTCCCTCTCTCCCTCCTCGCCCCCTCGCTCCCTGGCCCCCTAGCCCCCTGGCCCCCTAGCCCCCTGGCCCCCTGGCCACCTGGCCACCTGGCCACCTCGCCCCTCCACCACTCACCCCTTTTCACTCTCACTCTCCTCGGCCCCTCGCCTCGATTCTCGATTCTTCGACTCCTCTCCCCCAACATCTTTCCCGCCCTTCTCCGTCCCCTCGCCCCCATCGTCCCCCGGCGTCCCTCGTCGTAGTCCGTTGTCCCCCGGCGTCCCAATCCCTTCTTTCTCGCCAGCTCGTTCGTCCCCATATCCTGTCGCTGTCTATATTTCTCCCGCTCCATACTCCTCATCCTCGACGCCCCCGTCAGTTCATTCGCCTATTTCCCTCCTCTCAACTCTCAAACCGCTGCCTTCCATCCCCATCTCCACAGTCTTCAATTCTATACAACCCCGAATGCCCGCAGTTTCTCACCCATCGTTTCCCTTTCTCCTCCCCGTCACCAGGGACTGACCACCATCCACCAATCCGCATCGCCCCTTTGCAGTTTGAAGAGCTGTCTCTCCGCAGCGCGCGGCCAGCGCTCACTGCCGCACCGTCCCCCGCCACTTGTTTCTCTGTAGGCGCGCGCGGGGACGCGCCGACTGAGAGGCAGCGAATCACGAAGCCCGGGTGCACTTTCCTCTTCGCCCGGTTAAATCATTAGTCGAAATATATTCACGGCTTTACATCAGTATACATGTCCTTATTTCGATGTACGGACTGCTTCTTTTTCCATCTATCAGGGAAGACTAAGTCACTTAATTAACCCAACATGTTTCTATTCTTAACCCTAACTGGCGTGGTGAGTTTTTGTTACATAACTGGCGTCGTGGTGCTATTTTCACCCTACGCCTTTTTTCCATTTCTTTATGAAATTTCTAAAGTTTGATTTGATAAAGTTTGAACTATATCTGTTCAGTCATATTTTATAGGATTTTCAAAATAATTTAGATAAAATAATTCATATTTAATATTTTTAACAATACTTATTTAACAATAATATATCATTATTGCAAAAATACGTTTATAGTCACTTCTTTCAAATGTTTGCCTGACATTCATGACGCATTGAGCGGCAACATGTATAACAAATTTCTTTTTGGTCATTGTTTTTCGACCTATATTGCATACCGCATGGTTTACCGAGTTTCTAGTGGATTACATTTAGCACCAGAAATAGATTTCTTCAGTATTCTTGAGATAGTTCCACAAAGTTTTCTAGATAGTTGCATATTCAAGTCTGACGTTCATATGAAGTTCGGCAAGATGACGTGCCAGCATCTTCAATAATTCTTCCGTTCACGGTCATTCCCGTTTTGAATGTCTTCAGTGTCATTATAATCATTCTCCACTTCTAACCATTTAGAGAGAGCGATATCATGGTCCGGGTCGGCCCAAAATACAGTCTTCAGTGAAGACGCCATTTCAAACATAGTTGCGTAACTGGCGTGGTGGTGCCGCTGTGACCCCAACAAATATTTTTACTCACGCCATTGCAAAACAACTGCAGAAAATTCAACAATACTCCTCAAATCAAACGATAAGGATGTTATTTGAAGGTATACAGCACACCAACATTCTCATTTAAGAAATACGAAGAATATCCAACTTCAAAATTCGAGTGGGGTCAAAATGACACCACGACGCCAGTTGAGGGTTAAATTAAATAAACAGTTCCTTTGAATCTAGTACTTCCACAAAGAATTGAGAATATTCTTTCGTATGTATTGCAGTGTTTGGTTTCTCGATACAATTTTTAGCGGAATTTAGATATACTCTTACCTCTAATTCACAGTCCGTACTTTACACTGTTTTTAAATGGACGGCGTTATGCATCAATCGGCGATACGACATCATACAAGTTTTGAGACAATCGTGTTCAAAGATTTTATTACATCTTCAGTTCTAAAAAACTGTAATTTAATTATTTCATTCATTGAAGCGCCAAACTACACAAACATGTGTGGAATATCTGGTGCTTACCTGCATAATGTGAAAGAAAGAAAAGCAGATTTGAAGATCTAGGTTTATAGTCGGTTGTTGCGAAACATAAAAATCCCTGATATGATTGATGGTGTTTACATTTTTCATTAATTATAAATCTAATTTTAGAGATTTTGCGCCAAAATTTTGCGTACACTTAGAACATGGTCCAATGCAACTGATGGTGTCCGTATCTCATTTTGTTTAAAAATATCGCTTAGCCGGTTGATGCTAACACCGTCCAAATATTATTTTAACTGCATTTTTTCTTCTCCGTCCTTATTAAGTTGTAGGGAAAAGAGGTGTAGGGGATAATTTCGGGTGTAAGGAATAATTTCTGACATTTTGCGAAAGTAAAATTATTAACATTCCTCATCCTTTTTGAAAATAAGATACATGGGCTCTCTTTATATCATGTTAGTTTCAGAAACCAAAAACTATCAATGAAAATATATTCATACTTTCTGTGTCTTTAGTTGTCTGCAGCACATTTCCGTTAGCTAATACGATCATTGCACGTTCGTAATTAACGTGAAATGTCAGTTACCATTGATTCCACCCGAACTCCTCAATTGTAATTATTGTAAATGTAAATATTTAAGTGGTTAGGCGGAAGAGCAGGCCTTATGGTCTGAGCCTCGTCAGAAATAAAAACATTTTTATTATTATTATTATTAAGTTCGTCGTCTATCGCCCAGCCGCCACGCCCAAGGGCGAATGTCGCCCCGGGCGCCCGCCGCCCGCGCCTGTTGCACTTCGCCACCGCCGCTGGAAAGGAGGAAAGCGGGAAACAATATCTGGGCGCCGAAAGCAGTTCTCGACTCGTAAAACCCTATCTGCGCGGGAATCGGTCTTTACATAAGCGAGCGAGGCTGGGGCGGCCTTTTCCCGAGAACGGTGCACTCGGCAACACGCCAGGCACCAGGCGCGGCTTGGGACCTCTGGAAGAGCAACGGCCACGGTGGACGGGTGCCAAAAGCAGACTCCACCTGCCAAGGAACGAGGTGTAGAGGAAGGCAAATGCGGTCATTTTTATAGAATATGATACGTAAATCGAATGACTTGTAAATGCATTACGCGGCTTGGGGTTCACGCACATAATGGTTATTATCGTGATTTTATTTTTCTACGATAATAATATAACAATGATAATAACATATTCTCCTGGGTGTTGTGTTCCCCACCTACACATATCAAAAATACCTAGAAGTCAACCAAAGCGAAATATAGATTATTGTCTTTTTTCATAGAATATCTGGAAAGAATTGCAATCCCTTGTTTTCATCCATTGTTGTACGAGATGATCTGATCGGAGTGTTCGAAGACTCTCTTGCTGTAACTAATATTCAGTGCTTACCAGTGTCAAGTTTCAAGTGTCTTACCAGATTATATAAAAATAAATTCCAGAAATATGGTGTGTAATAAATAAGTAAATATAAAAAACACATAATTACACACAACAAATATATAGTTGCAACTTTTTTATTCAAGTGCCCTCATTCATATAGTCACCAGCCTCATTATAAATTCTTTAAATGAATTTTTTGTGAATGATGAAACCCTCAAATTGCTGACTCATTTGCCAATTAACAATATTAGTAAAAGTATTTCATTGTTTATGAAACTGTGAGACACTCAAACTAAAGAAAATAATTTTCAGAAGTAAAACAAACCAGCCCTGATAATTAGAAATATGGAAGAACAATATTTCATGTTTTACCGGTTAGATTGAAAGACTTTTATGATTCTTTGTTTCCATAATCTTCAGTGTGTTCTACATATTGAAATATTATAATAAAATTCTAAGAATGTAATGACAGCGTTGAGATATTGTAAGCCCCTTTCTTTGCCTTTTAAGAAAGAAGGTGTTCTTTTCAAAATATTATCATTAGCGGAAAATAAAAAATGAAATAATTGAAAATTTCGGTCGTTACAATTGGGCGTATTTTTCAAAATTGATCCAGAATCTTAATGTCCACGTAGTGCAATTTTAGAATTCCATCAAATATTTTCTTTTTATTTAAGTATAATAAATTCACTTACTGCTCAAATTAAATGTTATGTTTCAAAAATTTCGTGAGGTTAAATTTCAATTCCCAGTAAATCTACCCCATTGATCGAGTAAGATAGTTGACATTTGAAGCTATAGTAACTTTTTTAACACCATATATTTGCGCAACAGCAAATCAAAGACGTTAAGGTACATAGATTCAATGCTGCAGAGCACATTAAAGGTCGTGTAAATATAAAATGGACAGTTTGAGT
This sequence comes from Acheta domesticus, assembly GCA_031308135.1. Classification (NCBI taxonomy): domain Eukaryota; kingdom Metazoa; phylum Arthropoda; class Insecta; order Orthoptera; family Gryllidae; genus Acheta; species Acheta domesticus. Next base: position 169,758,525 of record JAHLJT010009419.1, read on the forward strand.
CATATTACTAGTGTTATAAAATTGTTACATTAAATGGTCGTGACACGATTACAAATAACCTGTCAAATGGTTAAACCTTGACAAACAGCGGCTTGGGCCTGGTGAGCCAGGTGAATGTGAGCCTAACTGCGCAGGCACTACGGCTGTACTTGCTTCGAATCCCGCATAAAGCATGAATTTTATGTTTGTGGAAGAGGGGAATATAGCATTTCCCTCGCGTATTACATCTATACTCTAATCCTTACATAATCCCTTGGCCTGAAAAGCAACTGTTTATGCAATTTGCTTGTGTTGTTGAGGAACTAGATTCCTGCATCCAGAAGAACGATACAAACTTCGAGATAACGCAAAGGGATACCATGCAAATATCGAAAGACAGACAACTGAGATAGGCTATGTGATGTTCCGGGAGCGTGAAGGTGCTCTTCACTGGGAATGTCTCCAAAGGAGCGATAGTATCGAGAGAGAGAGAGAGAGACAGAGGCAGAGATAGACAGAGAGAGACAGAGACAGAGAGAAACAGAGATATACAGAGAGAGACAGAGATATACAGAGAGAGACAGAGATACACAGAGAGAGACAGAGATATACAGAGAGACAGACAGAGAGAGAGAGAGAAGGTTTGGTAGGTAAGACTTGATGGGTATTTAGATAGCAGCAAGAAAGTGGTTGCGGCAAAATAGAAAAGCTAGCCTCGAATGAAGAGGTTAGAAAATTATTTGGTACGAGAAAATCTGTCCTACTCTTTAGCGGCACTATGATATTATTTGTTAAATCATGATCCAATTCAAAACTAAATGGCACATTTCTTAACTTCACGGCCTGAATGATGTGTTATTTATCTTTCTTATTTAATTAGTTGATCACGGATGTCACTAATTAGTACATAAATTCTTACGTTAACATTAGAATTAATGAAATGTATTTGAATTCTATCGTTTTACAATAGCAGTTTACTAGAAGTTCGGAAATATTTCTTATTCCACATTTTACAACACATTGTCAGGCGATAATAAACAAATAAAATTGCTGAACGTGATCAAATGTCAAGTAAAATAATTTTTGCTTTAAAGCATTAATGTTTTCATACAATTAGAGTCTTTGTAGAGTATTAAACTGAAATATGATTTAAACTTTACTGATGATACGGACGCATTGCTTACTTTTGATATTGTAATGCTCAATATACCTGTTAAAACTACTGCAAAGGTATTCTCGATATCTCATCTGGAGAACCCATCTGGATCGGATACTTTTCGTTCAGTTTCCTTTGATCCATTGAACGTAATGCTAAGCTGATCCTGTGTTGTATATCTGGACAATTTATACTCTTATTGCAGTACTTTCCGCTGTAAATATATTCAAAGAATACATTTTTGCACTATTTATTATTTTAAACATTGCGTTAATTCTTCTGCCATTTTAAGTAATTTTTATTTTTTAAGCTTGGTGGTGTTTCTTCCTGTATTTCTGTAAGATTTCTATTATTTAAGACATTGTTTTGTTTTGTTTGCCTCAGTGCCTCAGCTTCCATGAATTTCAGCGTTCTGTTTATAGGCGACATTGCAATCTCGAAATATTCTACGAAAAATGGTATTTCTCATTTTCTTTGACCAGCTTAGGTCGTTCAGGGTATCAATTAATGTCACTGCAGCGCCTCTGACCCAGAGGCTCTACGGTTTGAGTCCCGACGGTGGTGGAATTTTCGACACTAGCTACATAGCTTGATCGAATTCAGGCTCTGTCTAGAGGAGAATTCTAGCGGCCGGCTGCTCTGATCGGTAGCTTCCCATAGTTTCTCCGATCAACATGAATCAAACGCCGCCGGAGCAGTACTCTAACAAACGGACTACAAACCGCGCGCGATCTTTCCTTCCTCTTCCTTGTTCTATCCTCATCCCTTACTTACACGTACACAACACTACAACACATTTCGCAAGACCAGTTGGGAGCATACAGCTTGTCGGGGCCGGGGCGGTGCCCCGTTGGTGAGTGGTTGGAGAAAACTTGGCGTGCCGACGTGTAGGATGGCGGTAGATCTCACCAACCTGCAGGAGAAGATCACCCCCTCTTCCGCACTATCGTTACGGGCCTAATGACCTTATTAGTTAAGGTCGGTACTAATCGGTCAATCAATCAGTTCAGCTAATGCCGTCTTCATACTGATAAAGTCCGACGTAGGCTTCAAAAGTGTTTTCCATACGAATTTCCGACATAAACCACCCACTTTTGGTAATGTTGACATTTACATGCTATTTCAAGAATTATTCAGATTCGGACTTAAGCCGTAACGATATATACAAGGATTGAAACATTAGGGTCAAATGTATGAATATGAAGTTAATTTTCAATTCAGTCACAATGCCATATTAATTTTTTCATGCTTGCACTGACTACAAAATAACTAAATTAATAAGCAAATTCTATTTCACGCAATCTGTTCATTTAATGGCGCTTTGGAAAACTCCTTCAATTACTTTTTAGCTCATCAAATCCTAGTACTGCTTGAAATAGTGTCTCTGAAACCAGTTCTTCCGGATGTTTCTGGTTAGTTCGCAAACCTTGAAGAAGAAATAATGTATACTTTAAGTATGCATCTTGAAGTTACATGAGATTATAAGTATTAATTCATGTTTTAGCAACGAAAGGTGATTGTATCAACTTCAGCGGCATTTAGACGGGGACCGAATGTCTGAGCTCTTCAGCAGAGCCCGTCTGCATGAGAAATTAATGCAAACGGCTTTCCCTCTAGCACTTCGCGATGTTTCGCGGTTCATCTTGGAGATTACACGCGCTTCTGCTGCGGAGCTACTGCCTCTCCTCACTCTGGCCTCCCTTAATCACTTCACACATCTTTTAATGGAATTCTAATTGCTTCATTAAGAGTTCACCGTTCACACACGTGCGCCTGAATTACTGAAGCAAGGGATGTCATGGACTTCTGTTAATGTAACAATAAATTCACGTAAACAATTATCAGACATGCTTATTTTTATTCCAAGACTCTAACCATGTTCTTGATTGATTCCTTAATGCCATTCAATAAGTGATTGAGTAACAGAGGAATAAGATTTGTTGTGATGCGTTTTAAATTCGAGTTTTTGTTTCGTTCGCTTGTATATTTCTGACTGGTGAATAACGTGCTGACTTCCTGGTTGCTTGAAAATACAATATTTGTTTATCAGCATAGAAATATTTTTAATTGAATTAAATAGCGTTGAAAGAGAATTCATTGTGTTATCTCTTTGATCCGTTAACACTGCTTTGGGAAGTATTAATATTTTTGACCATCGTGTCTTTTACGTTATTGTGACATCCATATCAGATGACTACGATAAAGTACGCACAGACTTTTTTTCTGTATATTGACCTTTAACTTAGTTCTAAACTTGCCTCCTTGTATCAAAAACGTCTAGCTTGTTGTACATCAGTATGACCAAAATACTTTGTTTATTTAATAGGTTTTACATGTCCTCGAAATGCTGGGGTCATAAAGACCGTGAGAAACGATCTAATGAGATGATAGCGATAATGACGTGAATGATGATGCATAAATGGTGGAATGCAAGGCAGGGAAAGCTGGAGGTCTCCGAACAAACATGCCGAGAGCTTGCTTTGTTCACAACAAAATCCATAAATATTTATTTATTTGGTCAAATAACAGTAAAAACGGTATATGACGTATGGGGGAAGAGATAATCTGCGCACATTTTCCTGAGGCCCAGAATAAAAAAAGCGAAATTAGCAACATTTGAAAAACTAGAAAAAGAATTTAGAAAAATTATTATTTTAGAAAAATGTTCACGAGTTATAGAAAATCAATTTCAACGGTAAATGAACTGCTGATTTGATTTTTCTGCATTGCTAACAAAGTAGTAACGAACATCAGTTCTACTCCCCACTACAAGCAAAAGGAGTGCTCAATAAAACGTGCGCGCAGTGAAGGGGCCATCTCAGCATTTGCATTGGCATCTCAGCATCAGCAAATATGCAGTGGACACTAGCGTGCTAATGTTTCTCAAGGGATCCGACATCGATACCGATGTTTTCAAAACGTCCATGTTTCTGTAAAAACATCAATATTTCAACCATTGATTTTTGAAGCCGATGCTTGATCAATATTTTGTGCTCCATGTTATTACGTTTACTGTATTTTATTCTTGGGTGAAAAATTGCTTATTTTCAGATTTTAAAAGTTAAAATATTAACTAATAAGTTATGCTACCCCTATATGTTTAGATGTTGAATTGAAAACGAACGCGAGTTTTTCTACCTTCTTTGAGCAGACTATCCATCGCCCGAGATGATCCTGCTGCCGTAGAATTTCCTTTGTTTTTCGTCGTATTTAACACATGGAAAGGCATTTTTCACTTTTTTCAGTTAAATTTGTATTATACGAATATACAGTCAGAGTCAAATTACGTTTTATTGCGCACGAATATAATGTTAAGATCTTACTAAAACACCTTCAAAACAAAAACGTTTAATTTAAACGAATTTCATGTTTAGAGTTTACTAAAGTACCTTTAAAACATCAATGTTAAAAAAAGTCGATGGTTTTGATTAACATCGATGTTTGGCGACATCGATTCTTTGTTATCGAAGTCAGTTAGTAGCTCTACTTTCAATGTAATTCATGCCACATACAGGACAATATTAAGTTTAGACATTCCTATACATACAGTTGAAGAAATGACACGTGATTTCTATCAGTGTATGGAAGGCGTTTTGCACCTAGAGCAATAAGACATAGGTGTGATCAAAGACATTGTAATAGTGTGATTACGCTTGGCGAATCCGCCAGGTGGACTCCGCTGCTACCAAACTCCACGCGCTTGTGTGTTGATACGAGTCTGCAGAACAGCAGCGAGGAGAGAAAGTAAACGTTGTGGCGAAACGAGGCTTATCTTAGTCGTTGCCGCAGGCACGCCAAATATGAACAGCATACGTGCGCCGACCGAATGATAGTAACCTACATATTCCGTTATGTTCGGCCCCACTTCCTCCGCTCTCTGCGCCCGCACAGGCGGCGGCGGCGGGTCGTTTGGAACCACAAATGACCTCCTCCAATGCCGCGAGAACGTACGGCAAGGGTTTGTAAGTGGCACGTCCAGGGTTAAGGAAACTATTCACATCTCCAGGCTATTAGTGACTGATCGTTTTAATAGGGTTTTTATCCACAAATGTCATAAACAGGTGAGCTTATTATGTTTTGTGCCATTATGTCATTTCGTCGTGAGTCACACAGTCATATTTGGGCTTTACCAAAGATGCAGGTTGTGAAAACTAAACTTGATTCATTAAAAAAATGTAAAAGATAAATAAACAATTCAGTTCTATAATGTTATATTCATTCATGAAATTATATATAATAAGGATTTCATTCCTTTCTTTTTTTGATTTTCGAAAAGATGGAATTTTGTCTTTGTCAATTAAATGTTGCCAATTCTCTACTGGTCCGAATCTTCTGTTATCACTAGATATCAATTACAAGTAAGAGACAAACTCCCAAAGTGAATTAATTAGGTTTATTCTGTTCATTGTTTGGCAGCTATTTTTAATTTAAATATAATACATCATTAATTAGTTGATAAATATGCAGATTTCTGAACGGTGACAAATTCAGTGGCGCTTAAAGTGTATGTGAACGCTAGGGTGACGACTGGGATTCCGGGGACTCTCCTAACTGAAAAAAAAGTTGTGTTAGCGATTCTGACTCTGCTACCACATTACGCTCTGATATGTGTGGCGTCAGAATCGAGAAAGTCCAGTTCACCTTCACCAGTGACACTGAACAAAGTGCTAATTGTGAGAGATTTGTTTTCGCAAACTCGTTTATTTTTCATTTATTAATCCACGCTTACATAAAATGTAATATTGTTAGAAAATGTAAATGAATCTGTAATATTTCTAAAATATTAAATTGAATGTAAATTATATTACTGACTCATGAGCGTCATTGTACGTCGAATTTAAATATCTTTTTCTTTATTAAAATATGTTTTTGTACAATGTACAATATTTAGGCTTTAAAATTTCTTAATTCCCTTAATAAGCGAATTGCTTAGTTATGTAAAATTATAGTATTTATTAATAATACAAGACAACTCAACTGAGCTTTTGAATGATTCAGACGGATACTGAACTGTATTGCCCTATTTACGCAACTTCTGCTCTCCTTGATGAAAAATGTAAAAATCTCTCTCTCTCTCCCTCTCTCTCTCACTCTCTCTCCCCCTCTCTCTCCCTCTCTCTGTCCCTCTTCTCTCCCTCTCTCTCTCCCTCTCTCTCTCCCTCTCTCTCTCCCTCTCTCTCCCTCTCTCTCCCTCTCTCTCCCTCTCTCTCTCCCTCTCTCTCTCTCTCTTACCTGTTCTAATGTTTTTCATACCTTCTAACTTCAGTTTACATTCCAAGATATGTTGTTAAGTACGAATTACAAAAATAGGCTTCCGGATGACGCAGAAACATAGCTACAGAAACACATTTTAAAAATGAATTATGAATAGTATTCTAAAGGGAATAAGGAAGGTAAAGCTGTAAAGTATTGAGTGTCAATATTTCTTGGGAAATGTTTTCATCTATTAACGAAAACCATAAACTGGCATTAACATAAAATAAATGAGAAAAGGATGTTAAGAACTGTAGGAAGGAACACGCATAAAAATATAAACCTAAACAGAAAATAATGTAACGAGAAATAAGGTTTCCATCTTATTCCCTATCATGCTGCAATTGTAGGAGTCAATTTACGTGCTCCGAGTGAAGGAATCGATAGAGCGCATGTAACAACTGTACGTATATAACTGAAATAACAACGCGAAGCAGCGAAAGAAATAACCAATACTTTTAGGGCAATTGACGATTCGCTACGCTAGTCCAGATTGATCACGAAGATTTTGCGTTTAACCACGATTAACATCAACAACCTTGAGTCTCCATGATGCATACATAAAAAGCATTTAATGCAGAAAAACTTTGTAAAATAAATCGTATGATGTAAATAAAACAAACTTTCACAATTTTCAAAAATCGAGGGCACCTACTCTCGAGCCAATTGTCAGTCCTAATACCTTTGTCTCAAACATATCGTAAATCTCTACTCATTTTTCACACCTGGACTAATATTAATCGTATATTTATTCTCGTACATTCGTCTTGGTGTTCTTGAAGAAATTTAAAATCCCTCTCTTCATTAAGACAATCTTCAAACAAATGTACAAAGTTAAAATAAGATACTTTTAAAGAATTAAACCGCAAAACTGAAAGCGCTGATTTATCTATCCATATGTCGTTCGTCACCTTCATTCTCCCATATCGTGGAGTTGGGAGTCGAGTCGTGCGCAGGGACATGTTAAGGGATTCTTTTTCCTATGGCTTTTATCCAACCAACAACCTTTTACCCTTTAGATCCCGATGGGACGCTTATTCGACCGTACACTAGACACCAACACACTTGCGGGCTCCTCTGATGTGGAGTCCTCAGAACGCGAGGCCCTCCGCGAAAACACATACAGTTGGTAACAGTCTTGTTTGTACAGTCCATAATTTCTTCGAAAATCGTTAATTTTAAGTGGATAATTTATTACTAATGAAAAATATAATACAAGATAATTGAATAATTTCAGTTAAATAAAATGCCACTTTGTACACCTAACGAAACGGCCGTGAATTTGAAATTCATCAGCACATTTAGTTGCTTGGAAACCTTCCTAGCGGCTAGTTCCCGAGCGATTAAATGTGCTGGTGAATTTCAAATTCAAGACAATTTCGTCTAGGTGTACAAAGTTACATTTTATTTAACTGCAATTATTCAATTATCTTGTAATACATTTTTCATTAGAATTAATTTTACACTTAAAATCAATGTTTCTCGAGCAAATTATGGACTGTACAAACAAGACTGTTACCAACTATAGATGAGACAAGGGACAAACAACCATGTCCAAGTCTGGACTCGATCCCGTGATCCTTTGGACCGAAGCGCCGAGTCGTTACACGCTCTTCGCCACATCAGTCATCCAGGTCGGCATGTTGGCAGTGATGGTCGATGCCACCAGCGGGAGTCCGTGGCACGGGTAGCTCGAGGAAATCACCCCTCCACGCAGTTGATAACCTCGCCACAAGAGAGCAGTAGATTGTCAACTTCGCCCTAAATGCTTTTACGCTTGACACATGGAATATGATTAGGCGGGTTTTAGATAAATCAATTTAAGAACGTTTGTTGTTATTTTTATTTATATTTTTCACTTTTTTTGCGCATATTCTCTATTTACTTCCTTGCTACGAGTAGAGAGAAACTTAAGGTAATTCTTCGCAGAAAACGGAGATTTTTTGACAAAAAAACACTCTTATTATATGGCCCTGGTAATGAAAAAGTAGATAAATCTAGTTGCTAAATTTAGAAAAAATCCTATAACACGTTGTATATCCAGAATAAAGGTTTTGACGGGTCTTTCGACACCGAAAAATGGAATAACGGCATAACGCCTGTCCGTCTGTGAACAACTGCCAGCAGCTAAACCATTCAGCCGATCTTCTCCAAAATTTATAATTCTCAATTGATCTGGTAGATATCGCGGCCTTTTGAATTTGAAACCGACTATTTTAATTTTGAGAGGTACTTTACATGAAGCCCCTGGGACATTTAAAAAAATTTCTTCATTGTTTTTGACTATATTTTGTTGTTGGACAGTGTGAAGAACGTTTGAAGAACGTGTGAAGAACAGTGTGAATGGAAGCCTCATGTTGGTTAAAAGCCCTAACTTTTCGAAAATTTCAACATTTTTTCAGTCTTCCTCCAATTAAAATACTAAACGATGGAAATTTTTCCTCTATGAAATCTGTTCCTTTAAGATAGATATTGAAATGACGTCTTGTATAGTTTTTCGAAAATTTGAGTACTTTTTGCGTAATTTTGCATGAAACTACGGTCGAGAAAGTACGTGTTGTTTTCAGTGGCGTAGCGTCAGGGGACGCTGAGATGCTGAGCATCCCCGTATATAAGAACCTTAAATACTGTATTGATAATCTTACAAGTGGTCTGTTGAGCGAAACACGTTTTGTATTAATTTAAAATTGATTTCCTATGATTGAATTCGGCGGGCTGTTGAAGCTGGCCTCTGATTGCTTGTAAGCTAAAATACTTCAGCGTCTGCCGCCAGATTGCGACGAGCAATGACGCATGCGCAGATGGCGAGGTTCCCCTCTCCTCTCTTCACCCCTGGCCCAGAGAAACGCGACTGCTTTACGCTAGCGTCTACTGCGGAAAGAAGCTGCGCGTTTGTACACGAGAGCGCAGCACACTTCAGGCGGTCAGTAAATTATCTTTCTCTCTCTCACTCAGGAGTCCCCGCTTGGTCGTGGGTACAAACTGTAGAAATAGTGCCTGACTACTATTTCTTAATTAATATCCAAGAAATTGTATTATCTCTTAAATAGATTACATATTATTTAATAATATGCAATGTATAAATTAACAAATGGTCTCATTGCCATTCGCGTATAAGAATTTACTGAGCCATTGTATAATTTGCTTTCAAGACATCGGCAGCCCTGACTGCTATGAGGATTTTGTGGGAAGCGCCTACACCGTCGTAAGCAGTCGAGATCGTGGAAGTAGTTAAAGTGTATCTGCCTCGTGTTGCGTTCGCCTGTTAGATGAAGTAGTTGATAGTGACATTTTGTGTGTTATTGTTGAGCAATCCCCAAACGTGTGAGTCACGCTACGCCACTGGTTGTTTTATCTCCATTAGTTTAAAGGCGACTCCATCAAGTTGAAAAACGGCGGGGTTTGTACTGATAGTTTCCTTTCCCGACGCTAGTTGCGCTGAGAAGCTTGTGACTTGCCACAGTGCCATAAAACGAGCCACTGCTACCGGTAGGAGACCTTGACATCACCATAATGCGATTTATTCATAGCTGCCTCAGACAGGTCATCAGTTGTTATGGCCAGCTATTAGAGGTCTCCAATCGGGAGCTTACAAGTCACTATACATATTACTACATGTCACACTGTAGTGACGTGTAATCTCCCAATTGGAGAGCAGAACAGGGGGCCGTAATAGCTGACGATCTGTCAGAGGCAGCTATGGATAAATCGCAGCATATAGCCTTCTGTGTCAAGGTCTTGTACCGGTGACAGTGGTATGCTCCGTAGCATCCTGCCATGCCACGAGCTTTCTGCGCAACTAGCGTCGGGAGAGGAAACAGTAACCCCGCCGCTTTACAATAGTTATGGCGTTGTCTTCTGCGGCGGGATTATGAACTCCGTCGAGAGACGATTTCGTCGTTTCACGGACTCCCGCTCGTGACAACTATGTGTTAAGGCATGGCTGTCAAACGAGCACGTGTGTGCTCGGAGCGCGCTTGCGCTCTGCAAAGGCATATAGTGCCCGCGACGAAGGGAAGCCCGCACACCAATTTCTCAGGGATGCACAGAAGGCGGTCATGGCGGGACGCAAGGAGACATATAACAAGTTTCAATTCGAGTGAGCTCTTAATTTCGTGTGCAGTGAGTGTGGAGGTGATGCGGTTTGTTTAATAAATGTTCATCATTACTCTATAATTTTTGAAGTGCTTTTATTACGTGTATTTTCACACGAAAGACATGCACATCGTATTTCATTAAATGTTAACTTTCAATAATCTGAAATTATGGTAATGATAATACTTATATTGATTTAGTATGTATTTTGCCATTTGCCGTGCTCGTTCGTCTGATGGCCCTGTGTTAAGGGATAAGGCCCGAAATTGCCGAAGGAACAGCGCAGCGCGTAGTGCGCCGCAGCGAAGGTCGCGGGTGCGGATGTTTGCCGCGGGGCTTCCGCTTGTGAAACGCGCGCCCGTCGGCGTCGACGATTCCGCGCAGCCCCGCCCACGGCGCCGAGCTGCAGGGCGGTGCGGCGCCCGCGCCGCCGCCGCCGCCGCCGCCGGGTGACACGTAATGCGTGTTGCGTGAGCTGGACACGGAGGTCGCGCGGGCGGCGGCGGCGGCGGCGGCGGCGGCGCAGCGCCGCTCGGAAAAAGTGCTGCCGCTGCACAACCTTTCTCCGCCCCAGGGTGGCCTTGGACGCTCTGCGCGATTCCGCCCCGCCCGCCCCGCCCCGCCCCCCCGCCCCTGCCTCACCTCTCCCTATCACGTAGCCAGACGCTTACCAACAATTTCTCCGCTCCGATTTACACTGTTCCCATCCGCCCACTTTCGCCCCTCCCCACTGCTCCGACTCGCCCCGATCCACCTCACCAGCTTTCGACCCCTCCCTGCTCAGACTCCCCCTTATCCGGCTCACCCTGTTCCGATCCCCCCTGTTCCAACTCTCCCTGATCTGTCCCCCCTCTCAGTTTTTTTTTTCAATAATTTTTATTATTTTGAATATGATACATGGCTCAGTTTAACTTTACAAACTTTATCACATTGTCCCCCTCTCTGTAGCGATTAGCCCTGATACAACTCGCCGCTTTCCGACCTCTTTATTCTGACTCGCCCTGTTCCGACCTCCACCCTTGTTCTACTTGCCCTGACCCGACTCGCCCTGTTCCAACCTCATCCCTATTGCAGACTCACCCCGATGCGACCTGTCCGGCTACGAACCCTGTTCTTACCCGCTCTTTTGCGGTCTTCTTCTTCCGACACGATCGTCCTAGATCTTCTCTGATCCGTGTATCTACACCTTTTTCCCCGTCCTTACTTCGATCCGACAATTGACCATCTTTATACTGCCCCTCTGCTTTGATCCGACCTTATTAGTAGAGATCGGAATAATATGTAGTATTAAATGTCAAAATATGTACATAAATATGTAATAAAAACCGTAAGAATGTGTAATAAATATGTAAAATCGGATTAATATGTAATATTAAAATACTGGAATTATGTAACACTTTTGCGTAATACGAAATTACATTTATAAAAATTCCTAACAAAATTTAAAAGTAATACAAACGTTTTAAAGATCATTTGGAGAACACAAGTTGAAGCACACTTTGAATCATATAACTATCCCGTCAGTAGAAAAAGATTCATCTAATGTTATTTAGGACCGTAGTTTAACAGCCGGGCAGAGGTGTATCAAGGTGTATTTGTACAAGTAACGTTATATGCACCTTGAGTCAGACTACACGCAATAGGAGCTATGGTGATAACTACGACCAGCAAACAATCACTGCTGCATGCAACATTCTTATCTAAGTGTTACTCGTCAGCGATCACCAGTTTCTCAGAAATTAAGGTTAAAGGTCACGAAACGTGCGACAGTGTTCCATTTCACGCTTACATTTGACCAATAATGAAGGGGAAATGCTGATTTTTTTAAGATACTTCTTTTTCGTAAAAATGCGTAATAAAATTAAAGAAAATTGATAGAATAAAGAAAATATTTGGTGAAAACAGTTTTAGGAGAGCGACGATTCGCCATTATTATAATTTTGAGAACGCTAAGAAGAAAAGCAATAAACACGTGATTACATAAAAATTCGGTCTCTACTTATTAGATGTGATGTGTCCTGATCCTATCCCGTCGACCGCGCCCGCTAGCCCACAATGACATTCCGCCTACCGTTACTGTTACACCTTGCCAACGTTCCTTAATTCAAATTCATTGTGGCGCTGAATAACTTTTTATTACAATTTTAACATCGTATGTCGGGAAAGAAAAATATCTCACAATAGAGAAATTGACGTAAGACTTACGATTCGACTTCACTATTTCAACAAAAAATGAATGAAAATATAATTATATTACGTACTGCAAACAAATAATACACAATAACATTAAATATAGGGAGGTATTTAAGAATTCTTATTGGACAAATGTCGTTCAGACGAAAAATGTCCACTGCTTCCAATTCGTAAAATCAATTGCTGCGACCCTGCCAGGTAAGAAAATACAATATTTTTCAAAATAGGAAGAAACAGATTCAAAGGCATTTCTGTTTTAAATAGTACTCTGAATGTGCCTAAGTTTGTATAGAACCTATGAATGAGAAATATTATAAGTTTCTTCTAATATTGGAAAACTTTAAAACAAGGGTTCAATATTTCATTGTTGTTGTATTTTAAACTATTCTATGTTAATAAAACAAAGTATTTACAGACCCAAGTAATAAATAATTTTACATGTTTTCACAAATATGCTCGTGGAATATTTCCATTTAATGAGAAATCATATGCGTAAGTTTTTATTAAAATATATTTCTAATACAAGTAGATTTCTAAGCATCGTCTAGATCAGGGGTCCCCTAACCCTTTGCCCACGGGCACAATGGCGCTCGCGAACCGTTTTAGATGTGCCCGCTGCTCATAAAAGCCGCCGCGGCGCTGTGCGATTGTAAAGGTTTTCACTTTTTGGAGAAGTATTTGATTTTTGGTTAAACGTTTATTTTGACAGCAAAGACCCATGTTCCCTTATGTAAACATGTGTGAAGTAAGATATTCACTAACGATCGTCGCGTCATCAATGTTAATAAATATATTTCCAATTTATTTTACATAAAAATACAAGGAAGATTTTTCCTTGTTTAAATTGTATACTTTTAATTAAACATTGGTTTTGCACATTTTTGTGTATTATTGCCAGTGTCCAACTATAAATATACTTGAAATAATGAATGGCGCCCGCCGCCTCTTTGCCATTCAAGTATGTGCTCCTACGTGCAAAAAGGCTTGGGGACCGCTGGTCTGGATGTGTAAGGCGCTCAGGCGTGCTGGGCGGCGCTGAGCCCCCAGACGTCGTTGGCGCCGCAGGGCGCGTCCACGCACAGGCGCAGTTCGGCGCGGCCGCGGCGCACGCTCCCGCACGCGCACGCCGCCTCGTCGCGCGCGAACGACACCCGCGCCCCCTGCCCCGCCTCCTCCCCCTCACCCGCGCCACCCAGGCGCGACAGCTGCAGGAAGGCGCGCGGCCGCAGGGGGTTCCCCCGCAGCTCCACCACGCGCTCCGCCTCAGGCCTGCCAACAACGCGCAAGCAGATCGTTAGCAATTGAACGCGCGATTTATACTTCGGTTTTTCTTTCTTGGCGCACGGGGGACTGTCAATAAAATGGAATATCTCACGGTAGTTCGCGTCGTTCTCCGTTGTGCCGCCAGGAATCGTATGATTGCCAGCACTGTTCGATACAGTCGCGATCATGCGACTCCTAGCGGCACAACCGAGAACGACGCGAAATACTGTGAGATATTCCATTCTATTGACCCCCCCCCGTGCGCCAAGAAAGAAAAACCGAATTATAAAACAAATTATTGTGGAAGCTATTTTTAACTGAAATCGAATTACTCTTATTTCAATATTTCATCTTTAAGAATGTATGTTTGTTTCTCTTCGTAGATAATTCATTTATGTAAATTCCAGTGTATTAAGATATTATTATCTGTTAATCTATTCTGTGTATTAAGATGGTATTACTTCTACTGTCATAGTTACTTCCTTTCCTTTTGACATTAAAATTAAACACATGTATTGAATCTGATTGAATTTGCAAATAAGCATGTAAATGAGAACTCTCTTTTTTAAAATATTTTTCTATCATATCTAAATAAAAATTAATTATGATAAAAATGTATATTTAATGTATTAAAATAAATATGAAAATAAGTGTAAAAATAAATATGAACATTATTATTGAATTAAATAGAATAAATAGAAGGCAATCAATGTTCTAATATAGATAAATAAAATACTTAATAAATCCGCTTAATCAGAGCTGGGATTGTTTTGAACAAAAGATCTAAAATGACATAAATACTATAAACATTTTAAATGTATTAAACGTATGAAACTATCCAACTAATTCGATCTACCCATGCAGGCTCTTCTCTGGGATCTATCCCTCTAAATTAGTTCAGAGGTTCAAGATGAAACTTTTTAAACCTGCAAAATTCATTCTATGGATCATACGTAACTAAAAGAATTCACAAGGCTCGTGGCGAAGACTATTCATGAATCCCCCTGATGATGAGTGTCATATTTGATTCCCAAGTGTAGGCGATGAAGGAAACTTACACACTTGTACATCTTCCCTTCCAGATGATCATAGTAGTGATTTGTTCTGGCGTTGCACTTCATGAATAGTGGAGTGATGATGAGAGATAATGATAGGTAGTTAATGATGAGATAATGAATGATTCGATGGTTCAGATGTATGTGGAGGTATGAAAAGCAATCGAAGTCACTAGGGTTACTCCAGACCTCTACACCACCGAGCTATTGATGAAATTACCACGAATTTGTAGATATTGTGAGTGCTGCTGTTGCTATCCAAAGCGTTTCGCGAACGATTTCGTGATGTTTATTTGTATACCTCAGAAGAGCTGTGAGAGCCTCTTCGCTTGGGTGGGCGATGCTGTTGTTTTCGAAAGAGGCAAAGGTCAAGTCCTCGCAGCAGTCGCGTAGAACGGGAAGCGTCTTCAGGAGATTGTTTGATAACAGCAGTCGTTGCAGTTCGTCCAGCCCGGCGAAAATTCCCTGATGGAACAAAAATCAGTACTTGTGAGGTTCCACTAGCTTATTCAATCGGCTTCTTGCTAGGTTGTAGTAATTCTAATTTATTAACATTCGCGTGAAGTAACAGATAAGTACGTAGTGCAAATAAATTTACCCGTCAGATGAAGCTTAGAAGAAAGTTTTATGCTGAAACAATTAACTTCATTTTCATAGTTTCCACATCAGTGATCTGTATTCTAGCAGTCTATGATACTTTGCATTAAAGCAATAATATATGAAAATATTAATTTCCTTTAACATTCAGGACAATAAATGAAACTCAACTAACAAAAACACTGACTAATTGTTATGATCAAGAACGTAATTATTTGAGAACTCATAAATGAATTTGAGGAATCAGAATGTTTTGGAGAACGAACGAAATATATCAATGAAAATAAATGTGATAACAAATTATTCAATCCAAAATATTTGATAAGCATTTTCAACAAATTAACAGCCAAGTAAATGTACCTGTGGAAGTTTCTTGAGGCGATTGTTTTCTAAATTAAGATCAACAAGGTGGCGATTGGCCTTAAATATTGCTTTGGGAAGAGTTTCCAGTTGGTGTCCGTGGAGGTCCAGTTTTTCTAGCTCAGTTAAGTCTGAAAAAGTATCTTCGTCCACCTGCGTGATCTTGCCCTAGAAAAATATTAAATGTATTAGTAATATAAGTATCTTGTACCAATTCTTCCATGAAACTTTCTACGCTTTTCATGTTTTGTATGGTACATTCTCTACCCAGATTTCAACATGGCTCATTTTGAAAACTTTATCAATGTCACAAATTGGGATATTTATATTTGCAGTACGTAAGATTTCGACGTCTATAAAATTCAATTAAGAGGCATGGCATTGAACCATTTACAAAAATGTACAAGAGTCATAACTCTTAGGAGTATTTGTTTCATTTTTTTCCACTTCCTTTTCCTTTTGTGTGGCAGTACTTTCCAAAAATTCTGCTTCTGCATCTGCCTGATAGTTTACTCCGCCACCGTATGTCTTTTTTGCAACTTCAACTTGAATTTGAAAGTATCTGTTCATAAACTCACTCTCCCCTTCTCAATCATTCAATCTCTCACTCACTCTCTCACTCGCTCTCTTACTCACTCACTCTCTCACTCTCTCACTCACTCTCTCACTCGCTCTCTCACTCGCTCTCTCACTCGCTCTCTCACTCGCTCTCTCACTCACTCCCACTAAGTTTCTCACTCACTCACGCTCCTTTCTCTCCCCTTTCTTTTTATACCCGGATGCTCGGCAAGACACGTTCTGATTCTGTCAAGGAAATTTCATTTGCCTGCCGAACGTCCGCATGTCTGTGCCTGCTGTGCATATGTAGTTGTCTAAACATCAGAGGCAAATGCGATTATATAAAAGCATATATCTCCAATACGTGAAATTTCCCAAGTGGGAAAGAGATGTTATAAACTTCTAAATCACGTGGCGAAATGATATTTATTCTTTATCATCCTGCGTATCTAATTTTGTATTACTGCGGAATTAGAAATGATCCAGGGGAAACTCGTTTGATCGTGTAGTATGCATTCGTGTCAGCGTAGATGAAGTGATGCGTGTCGCGTACGTGCGTGGTTCCGAGGAGGAGCGCGCGCAGGCGTGGCAGGTGCGCGAAGGCGCCCGCCCGCAGCGCCGCCAGCGGGCTGCCGGCCAGGTTGAGGCAGCGCAGGGCGGGCATGGGGGCCAGCGCGCCCTCGCCCAGCGCCCGCACGCCGCTCTCCGCCGCGTCCACGCGCGCCAGCCGCGCCAGCGGGCTGCCCTCCTGCAACACACCCCACACAAACTCTTATGGCCTCCTGCAACACAAGCCCACACAAACTCTTATGGCCCTCCTGCACACAGCCCACACAAACTCTTAAGACCTCCTGCAACACAGCCTACACAAACTCTTGCGACCTCCTGCAACACTCTTATGACCTCGTGCAACGCAGTGTACACAAACTCTTATGGCCTCCTGCTACACAGCGCA
Source organism: Acheta domesticus (assembly GCA_031308135.1). Lineage (NCBI taxonomy): Eukaryota > Metazoa > Arthropoda > Insecta > Orthoptera > Gryllidae > Acheta > Acheta domesticus. Next base: position 169,775,989 of record JAHLJT010009419.1, read on the forward strand.
CACAAACACTTATGATCTCCTGCAACACAGCCCACACAAACATGTATGCCCTCCTGCATAGCGGCGCACACGAACTCTTATGACCTCCTGCAACACAGCGCACATAAACACTTACGCCTGGTGTACGCGCTGATGTTTTCTGTGAAATTGTTTTATAAGATCTAGCTTTTACATGGTCAAATTGTGAAATATTTGATAAAATATAAAAAAAATAGAACATGCACTAAAATATTTTTTGGAAACCATCATTATAAACGACATTTTCTATTGCAAGAAATCGTTCATAGAATGTCATTTTAAGGCCTAAATAATGACGTATTAGCATTTTACGGGCAAATGATTGCGTCGACACACGTTCGACCAATCGCAACGAGAGAATCGTAAGGAGGTGAAGATAATCGGAACAGCCGACCATCGTTTTCTCTCATAATGTCAAATACCCGTGACGTCAAAATAAAGTTGTTTCACAGATTTAAGTTTGATTATCTTATACATTTATGATGCTAGTTTAAATAAATATAGCGTCTGCAACTCGTTTAAAATGTTGTTTAATTGCATTATAAACTAATTATTATAAATTTCTATTATAAGATAGAACATGTACTATTTTCATAAAATAATTTTAGGCATCTACCAATTAGCATTCGCAAATGCCGTCGAGAGCAACACTACTGGTGAGGGAACCACAAGGCTCAAACGACAACAAATTGCGGCGTCTTTGTGTCCGGACGTAGATTAACTTGCTTTGCTCGAAAGTGGATACGTAAACGAGCATCGAAATAACAAAAGGTGTTGGTTGAGAGTACTTAAAGGAAGCGCCCGTTCAGATGAATATCAGAAGTACCCTCTCTTGTAGTATTTTATCCACGTCCCAAAGGCGAGAGGCCGAAACAATAATGTTAGTATACAGTACATCCCACAGATTGTGGGCCAAATAATTTTACGAAAAATTTGACCGTGTTCAACACACTTAATTATTGAAACGTTTTATCAAATATTTTATGCATGTTTTATAAATTTGTTTTAACCACTCTATAGTAGGGCTATACTGATTGAAGAAATGAGGTGATTGATTGACTAGGACGTGTACAAAATTTGGAGGAATGGGAAATTACTAATCTCGCCACTGTTGGGCAAGTGATAAGATAAAATGTTGCATATTTACTTGAAGAACCTAGGGATTTATAATTATGTGTGTGAATATGTATGTGCATGTGTGTGTATACATTTGTACTCCATTGGTCATGGCTAGCGAGCTAGCTTCCCTTACCTCGAGACCGGGTTCGATTCCCTGATGGCCCAAAACTTAAACTACTGTCGCCTTTCACAGTTACAGCCAAGTCCAGTCATAGCCGGTTGACAATGTGAAAGCTTCTCGCGGGTAGAAAATGCCTAGTGATGGCGAAAGGGGGTGTGACCCTGCTTACCATAGGACTTCCGAGCCTATGGTCGTCGGGCTGGGATGCCATGGCATAGCCCAGTCTTATGAGGCTGTAGTTACCAGAGTTTTATCAAATGTTTTATGAGCCCCGATCTTTTTCGACATCGTAATATCTTTGTGACACGTTTCAAAGCAAGCATTAAACTTCTCTTGCGTATTAAATACTGCACTTCGCCTCGTTGTACCTCATAAAAGTCAAGCGCAAGTAACTATCATACGCTAACTTCTTTCGAGCTAACATATCTGCTTTTGTAGAACTACAAAGCCCTGACTGATACAGGGTAACCGGTGTACGGCACGAGGAGCCCTACAGTATGTAGTTCGATACGCGCGCATACTCTGCTCAGCCCAAGCGTGCCCCGGAGCCCACACGCACTGCGGCTGACATGAAAGAAGTGGGCTTCCGCGGTCGGAGCCATGTAAAAGCTCTCGGCTGTCAGGGTGATGCCTTCGGCTATGTTACGGACGTTGCGGCCCTGATGGCATGATGTTCTTCAGTGCTTAAACGCACCAGAATGGCCAGATATACAATCCTTGAGAATGACATGATGTGTTGGAAGCTTATTTCGAATTTGTTTTCAAAACGTTTTCACGATGTGTGTTGTAATTATAAATATCAGTATTGCAAGTAATTCAGTTTTGACAAAGATTACAGACTCGTAAATAAATAGGCAAGGCAATGGTAAGATTCCAAGCTTACTGAAAAGGGGCTTGCAGGAATCACATGGATGGCAGTTTTTTATTATTCGAATAATTTTCTTTTGCAATCTAAATGTCTGGGTACTACAGGATGAGCTTCCCCAGAATATTATATCGTATGTCAGGCGGGAATGTACATTTGCAAAATATACGCGACAAGCTGCATGAAGACTGACAGAATTTTAAAGAATTCTGAATGCGTAACATAATGAACTTAATTTAGTGTTTAATTCTGTTATATGTGCATTCTATGTGAGGTTTGGCTGAACAGAATTGAACTGAATTGAACAGAATTGAACTGGATTGAACTGAATTGAACTGGATTTGAACTGAATTGAACAGATTGCGGCTTACCTTCTGTCCTAGGGTGAGGACCTCCAGGGGACAGCGCGAGACGTCCAGAGCCTCCAGGCTATCGGTGTCTCGGAACAGCCCCTGCGGCAGCTTCGACAGAGGGTTGCGCGAAAGGTCCAGCTTCTCCAGTGAAGCGAGGTTCGTGAAGGTGTCGGCTGACAGGGATAGGATACCGTTGTTGGCCAGCGACAGTTCTCTGAGTCGCTTGCACTTGCGAAAGTATTTTTCCGGGATGGATTTGATACCGTTGCTTCCCAAGTTGAGCTTTTCCAAGGAAGTCAGGCGCTTAATTAGGCCAGGGATAGTGGTGAGCTCGTTCTTGCTGAGGTCTAGAGAGATAAGATTCTGCTCCGAAAACACTTTTCCTGGTAGAGTTGTTAGTTCGTTACCACGCAGATTTACGTGTTCCAGCATTGGCAGACCTTCAAAAGCACCCTAGGGAAAAGGAAAACATGAGTTTCAATTATAGCACAAAAATGCGCAAGAGGAAATTGTCTATCAACTTATAATTGTGTGAAAAATTTACAAGAGGGTAAATTCTATTACAAAGTTTAAAAATATAATTGATTATGAAAAGTACAATGTGACACCAAAAAAGGCGAATTACGCACTAAAATTTGCTGCAAAGTAATACGTAGTCCGTCCGAGAATTCATTATATTTTCGTCGAAATGTTGTTACTTGGGATTTAATAATTACGACCACTTTAGCATAATATTCATTTGGTTTATTCGTTTTAGTCGCGTACAAATTTTCCAAATAGCATTGTATGCTAATTAATTCAGATGCCAAGTACATGATTAAAATTAACTTCTAAGAAGCATATACAGGCAAGCACTAACACCTTTGAATATTGCGCATCAATCATAATATCGATTAATTTTTTCTTGCTACTAGAATAATTGATAAAATCGAATATATTAATCAAACTTAATGCATCATTAAGGAAATAACGATTAAGCACCTGCAACTAAAATACGAAATGACAGAACGCTATGAGATGACAAGTAGTTGAAATGAAGACATCTGTGTGAATAGTAGGATTCTGAATATCTCCAACTGAACGTAAAACATTATCAAAGAAATTTTTATTTATTTCAAACTTCAACAGATCTAATTTGATGACCACATCTCTTTCAAATTTTATTCTTCATTACGTTTTAACAAATAAATATTGTTCACACTATTCCGGAATGAATAGATCTGCCGGTCTCCAGATGAGACCTTGTTCTCAAAACTACTTCATGCAGTGGAAATCTATGCCAAGAAACGGGAGTGTAAATGATAATGGAAGGACTTATGAAGGAAAAGAGGATAATTGGAAGCACTCATTAAACACATAACTTTTCAATTCATGTAAATGTGCTTATGGACCATACGAATTTCATTAAGGGTCATGCTGTTTGAAGAGTTACATTAGTAATCAAAGTATACATGTGATGTACGTTTATAGATTTTATTGCGTTGGAACTTAAGTTTGTTCGACATTCTATTTAGTATTCTACGTTAGTAAGGTTGCGAAGGCAAACAGGTTGCGGCACATAGTACTGTTAAACAGCCGTGAAAGGTTGCAGTATTATTAAAGCTTGTTAGCTCTTACGAACTGCTCAGCAGTTTATATCCTTGCTGAAGCAGCGTGTAATGTAGATATCAAGCGATTCGTCCTGACCATCCCTCAAGAAACAACGAATTTCGTTCTAAGCAGGGATTTATTTATCAAGATGTTGTATCGGCAGCAAAAGGCGCCTTTCCACGGCCGGAGCAACTGGTAGTATTGATTACAATTGTGACGACGTTCAAAAAGAAGAAGAGATGGAGAGTATTGCACTCTTCTTGCAGGCTCAGAAGTAATTTTAATTGAAAAATGTTAGCTTAGAAAATACGTATAGAATAATTGCTTGGAAGAGTGTAAAATTCATGTAATTTGCCCAATAGATGCTAATATAAATACAGAAGTGAATGCATTCTTCAAGAAACTCTAAGTAAGCGTAAATAGAATACTAGGTAAAACAAAACAAAAGCCACTTAAAGTATTGGAGGTTGCGGCAAAATATTAAGAATGATACGTACGATAAAATGTGGGTAAGAGAACATTCAGGCCGAAGCACATTGCGGATTCGTCAACGACGTCCGTCCCTTTAGCCTTTTCATTTCTCTTGCTCCCCGGCAACAGTCACAGATATTTTTCATGTCGCTCCTGCAGCTGCGCGGTCACTTACGCCGAGCAACGGACACGCGCTCCAGAAGTTGGAAACGTGATGGGTCAGGGGCTCAATACTCTAGAAAGTATTTTAGAGGGCAGAAGCAATTGCAGTTCAAGAAAGTACGTTCACGAAACATGACACTATCTTTGATTGATGTTTCCGAGCGCGTCAAATGCTCGTTCATTAGTACCGTTAGTCTAGTTCAGTGTTGTCAAGGTCGATGACACGAGCGAGAGTCCGTGGCACGAGTGCCATGACGAAATCGCCTCTCCGTTCATTACCCCGCCGCAAGAGACTACGCCATCACTATTGTAAAACGGCGGGGTTGCTAATAGTTTTCTCTCCCGACGCTAGTTGCGCAGAGAAGCTCGTGTCATGGTACGGTGCCGCGAGGCGCGCCACTGTCACCAGACCTTCACACAACTGGTCTAGTCCATTAGTAGCGTTAGTCTAGTTTTTCAGCTGAAGGTGGCAGTTTTCCTCCCTCGTTGCAAGATGAGCTCCGACGCTGACATTGGCTTGCGTAGGATACCACCTCCAGGTACCGCCCACTAGGTACCACAGTTCCATTCAGGACAAGCTCTAGGCTCCCGACTGGTCTCCTGATATGTGGGTAGTCTAGTGCACACAAACGTGGGTGAGTAGGGGAGAGAATATGACAAAAAAGAGGATGGAAAGATCGCTCGCGGCCCATTTGATAGAGTACTGCTCCGGCATTCGACTGCTGTTAGGAGAAACCACGGCAAAATACCGACCACAGCAGCCGGTCGCTAGAATTCTGCTCCGACAACGGCTGAATTCGACCTAGTTGTATAGATAGAGTCTAAAATCCGCCATTATCGGTACTCGCTTCTAGAACCTACCGGTTAGAGACGTTGCGGAGCCAGCGGCAATAGAGTAAAATTACAAAATAATGTTGGAATGGGAGGATTTTGAGCTCAACGGTAACCCCCCCCCCCGGACTCGCCACTCGACCCTGTTGTTACCCAAAAAGAGTGAATCACGTACCTAGGGATGGCAAAAGCATACGTGTTTTTAAAACGTCTACATTTTCGACCAGAAACATCGATATGTTGTTTTCTAAATTTTCTACATGTCGATATATTTTTCCAGAAATATCGATGTATTAAAAAATTTCTTGAAATAAATACAATTTCAAGAAACTATGTTTTTGTGAATCGCTCAAAACCAACAGCCACTGACATCCACCACCGTTGTCGATGTCCAGACGGAGAGATTTCTTTATGGTTACATTTGGCGATTTGTCCCAATGTCTCAGTTTATTATAATTTTAACAAAATATCTATTACGTTTCGTGGAAAGATATAATGGGCAGAGATAGAAGACTGCTTCTTTGCATTCGATATTTTTAACATTTTGTTTCTATGAGACCAAATGACCAAACCATACGTGACATAATAAACTGTGACTCATTGAAGTACAATAATTAAAAAGGGAAGTAGGATAGAAAAACACTACCTTTTTTATCATATTTAAAACATCGATATTTTTTGTCGAAATTTTCATCGACATCGAAAAATTTTGATGCATCGAAATATCGATGTATCGAAAATTTTGATGTATCGAAATATCGATGTATCGAAATATCGATGTATCGAAATATCGATTTGATACAATTTGCCGTCATTACACGTACCTGCGGCAGCTCACTCAACCCAGTGAATCCCAAATCCAGCAGCCTGAGGGTGGTGAGGCCGGCGAAGAGCCTGGGCGCCAACTCTCTGAGCGGGTTGCGCGCCAGGTACAGCTCGCGGAGGCGCGCCAGCCCGAAGAAGGCGCCCGCGGGCAGCGCGCGCAGCTCGTTGCGCGCCAGGTCGAGCTCCTCGAGGAGGCCGCATCGGCGCAGCGGCCCTTCCAGCGAGGCGAGCGCGTTGCGCGCCGCGTGCAAGCGGCGCAGCGCGCAGGGCTCGGGCAGGAAGCGCAGGTGGCGCAGGTGGTTGCCGCCCGCGCGCAGCACCTCCAGCGCCGACAGCGCGCGCAGCTCCTCGCCCTCCGCCGAAGAAGAGATGTTGTTGGACGACACGTCCAGCACCACCAGCAGCGGGTTGAGCTGCGCCGCCGACGGCAGCGACGTCAGCTGGTTGCGCGACGCGTTCACCTGACAGACGGCGCGCAGCCGGTCGTTAGTTCTGTTAGTGTAGTGCGGTTTTGTATCGCGGGAGTGGCGGTGATTAGCTCCAGCTGGCGCCGGCCTACCCGACGGCTTGCGGTTTCCGCACTCAGGTATCTCCCAACAGCCGGGCACCGCTCCAGCTGGGACAAACTCTTAAACTCCTGACTGTTCTCCAGACATGTGTAGTAGTAGTGCAGCGTCTGTGTGTGTGTGTGTGTGTGTGTGTGTGTGTGTGTGTGCGTGTGCGCGCGTGCGTGCGTGCGCCAGTAAGGGGAGAGGCTAGGACAAGGAAGACGAAGAACATGCGCTGTTCTTGGCCTGTTAGTTATGATTCTGCTCGCGCAATACCCTGATATTGATCCTCCTACCTCGGAAAACTACCGATTAGAGCAGCCGGCTGCTAGAATTTTCCTTCAGACAGCGACTGAATTCGATCTAGCTAAATAGCTAGTGTCAAAAATTTTGCCACCTTCGGGACTAGAACCCCAGGACCTCCCGGTCAAAGGCACTGCAATGGCATCAGTTGATGCTCTGAAACACCTTTCCGGTTTGATTCATTAGTTATTCCGGGCGCGTCAGCGGCTAAGGTTCCATAAGTGTAGTGCATATTTTCATGTCAGAAGGTGTCTGTGATATTTTCCCCGCTGGATGGCGAGATCCGGCGCCGACCTTCCCGTCTACTTGCAGTGTTTCCTCAACCAGGTATCTCCAACGGCGGTCAAAGGCATGAGCGCTAAAGCAAGGCTGATTAATTTTATTAATTGGGGAATGTTTATGTTAATACAAGCAAAACGTATGATAACTGGTAATGTTTGCTAATTCAGTATTTCGAGGAATATGTGTGTGGAACCAGAAACCAAGTAACCCATACAGCAATCACAATAATTTCCAATGAAACAATCATCGCTAAGGCAAATCATCTTATTTACTTTATAATCTTCATGAATTTAAAAGGTACAAGCAATCAAGCCATGGACTGAAATTAGCATGTATTCATATACTCGTATTAAGTATTCACTTGAACAAGTCTACTCTAATTAATATTCAGATTTTAATTAATGATAAATTAGACAAATTAAACTCTTACCTTATTACCCTTTGATATAATTGTTTATTTAATAAAATGATTAATTGACGAATGATCACACTTAGACTAATTATTGAATAATAATAATAATAATAATAATAATAATAATTCAATAATAATATGCTTTATTATTAAATAACATTTGTTTTAACTATGTCACTATTTACAAATGTAAATTGCAATCAATTACCAAAGTAAAAATATTCACTTCTAGGTACTAATTATATTTGAACCCTTTGAAAAGTACAGGGATATTTTTTTAGACATGGCAGCGTATGGGACTTTGATCCCCTCTTGTAGCGCTAAACAAGGGCTGCTCAAGTGAGCGGCGAACTTGGAGTGCCCTAGCTGAGCGCGTATCTACGGGTTCCCGGGTTGGCCTTTGTAAGTTGAATTAGTTCGATGGCAGAGGAAGCGACTTTCGCATGTTAGTAAATGACGTTTCCTAGAAATATCATGGGTATCTCAAAAGAAAATAATTAAGCCAATGAATTAAATACACAGCAGCACTGAACGATGCAAGTGTCCTAACTCGTAAGCAAGAGAAGAGAGAAAAGATCATTCTTTCCGCAAAAATTTCGTACTTCCTTCAGAGACTGCAAGCCTGGAAGTGACTTCCTAGTGAATAACTGTATGGACTACATGGATGGATAACATCGATTTGTTATAACACCGAGAATGATAAAATCAATTAACAGCAGTCGCCCACCCAAGATGGGGGGAAGCTAATTGGGCTTCAACACCCTCATTCCAGAAGCCAATGATACATATTAAAAATATAGTTTTTCTAATTTTTTACTATCGATAAAATCAATGAATATGTCAATTCTTTTCGTTATGAATATGATTATCACTCAATAAATGAAAATACATTTTATGTTACGCATAAGTGAAACATTTTTACAAGAAAACATCAAGTCAGTATTCCTGCACCCCCTCCCTCAAGAAAAATCCTGAATGTGCTTGTGATTAACATAATACAGTAAACCCTCATTAACACGAATTCCAAGGGACCGAAATAATCCGAGTTCGTATTATACAAATTCGTGTTATCCGAGTACTATAAATTTCAGAATTACCGTATTCCCTTACCGGTGGCCGAAGTTATATATAGTATGAAAAATGTCAAGTTATGAATTGAAATAACGACGTCTACACAAGTTTCACGTTCCCTTACGTCATCTATTACCTTATCTGTTCGTTTGCGGCATGTGAGTCGATGATTCTGACATTCTTCTAGTCTTTCCCAAGAAACAAATTATTTTTGTGCATTCGGATCATAATAACAAACATCCTCCCCATCCCAAATTTATCTTTTCTTATTTAATTTCCTCTCTCGTGTTATCGTTAAATTAATAAACAATAAATACTGGAAGTATCCTTATGTGGGAAAATAATTCTGAATACTAACTGAACTAAGGTTATTGAAACCATACTTTTAATCCATTTCTCTATCTCAGAGTTCTCTGTACTCTCTCAGTCTGAATCAGTGAAAAACTACTGATTGACAGTGACTATTCACTGATGGTATCAGTTATAACCCTCCCACTGACAATCAGTTGATTGAACTGAACAAATCAGTGAAAATCGGGCGCACTTTTTGAATCAGTGAAATCTGTGACAACAAGTTGAACGTGACGACTGAACGATCAGTGAGTGATGGTGGCGCGGCACTTTTACCACTGACGACCAGTGAAATGCTGGCAGTCATTATGAAAAGGTTTCGCATATTCGCTGATTGTCAGAGAAACTACACATTTCGACTGAAGATATCAGTGACTTCGTTTCTCATTGATTGAATCAGCGACAATTTCACTGATTCAGATTCAGAGAGTACTTATCAGTACTTTTGCACTCACATAGCAAACTTGAAATGAAGCTTACCTCTACAGCGAATGGACTGAGACAATCCGGCAGCGCTTCCAACCTCTTGCCGTGCAGGTCGACCTTCTTGGACTGGGAGTCGCAGAACTCCTTTGCGTCCATGAGCGGCTTCCAGTGCGTGACCAACGCCTCCCCGCGCTCATCTCGCTCGGGAGGCTCCAGCACCCCGTCCTCGCCACACGTGCAGCACGGGTACGCTTTGCGGGCGCTCGCCGCGGCCAGGACGGCGCACAGGATCCAGGCGAGTTGGTGGGACGAGGCCATCGCTGCGCCGGCAGTGGACTGCCCGCGGAGGCTTCTGAAGTGGCGGAGGCAGAGCCGGAAGGCTGTATCTTCACCGCGAGGAAGCCTCTATCTCCGCCCACCACCCGCGGAAAGGAGGAGGCAGTGCGCGCGGAACCAATGGGGGCGGCGATTCAGTCCTCGAAGGATGCTGGTGATCTGTAGAGACCGGATTTTTATGTAATTACATATTTTTTGTCTTCTACTTACCGTTCTCAAAATTGTAATCTTGGCGAATCATAGCCCTCCTAACACAATATCGAATTTTTTAGTTACATATTTTACATATGTGGTACTATATTACGTATTTTACATATTTTGCTGTTTTCACAATATATTTCTTATTTTATCAATTTTCTTCTATTTAATTCCATATTTTTTTATGAAAATATCTATTATTTTAAATCAGCATTTTTCCTACATATTGGGGAAATCTACGTGTCCAAAATATTATTGACACCGCGTTTGTGATCTGTAACCTTAATTTCTGAGAAAATTTTGCGATCGCCAACGAGTAACACTTCGATGAAGATGCTTCAGTGTATGTTTGCTGGTCGTAGATCTGGCCAGTTTGTGCGATGGCTTCTATTGCGATTAGTCTGGCTGCTAAACAATGGTCCTGGATTATAATAAATTACGCTTTTACTACTGACGAGGAAGTTGTGTGATGTGAAGTGAGCAGTTTTTCTAAATGTAATTTTTTGCTATGTATATGATTTTTAATTATATCCCTTCATATTTTTACGATATTTTGATCCCTCCCATTTGTAACAGTATCATTCCGTGATAGTAAGGGTTAACGTAGCTCATGAAACCTCTTTCAATCTGTGTGAAAAGTTCTCCCATATTTTCAACGAAGTCTTCCCGGAAGATATACGGCTCTGGAATTGTAGTTAATCACATAGTTTCCATTTTAGGACGTTTTTTCTTCTATAGTTTCAAAATCTCATAGCAAAAACTTCCTTCGTTATTAACGAATGAATATGAAATGTGTTTAGTGGAAGCGAAATTCTGTTTTTCAGAGATTATGCAATGGTGTTATAAATACATCGTTGTTAATAACTTCGTAAAGCCGTCATTATCCGCATCCTCTGACTAAGTGAAGGACGATCAACGCAGATAGGTAATAGAGGAAGCCTATGCTTCCGTTTTCCTATACGCACTAGTGTTGCCAGTAAATGATTGAAAATGCCACATCCACATGGCACTTCTGGATTAAAAATTGTGTATTTCAAAAATTTCTCCTCGATTCAGGAAAGATTTGAGGCAGAAATAATCGTACTTAAAGAGATTACAGTTATTTATGTCGTAGTGTGTGCCGTTACGATTCAGCGAACTCATAATGTTCATTTTTTTTTAAATTGCGTTTTTTAGAATTCATTACTTTTAACCTTTTTCAATGTTTCATTAAGTTGTTTCAATAAGATGAAATTTTCCCTTCGTTACTACCCTAGGGTTACTTTAGCGGATGTAAAGAACATTTCATAAAGAGATATTTTGTTGAGATTTGATATAGAATACACGAGAAATGTGCTGTTTAAATTCCATTTTTCAAGTTCTTGAAGCACTCATAGAAAAGAAGTATTAACAATATTTCAAATATTAATTGACCCTAACAAGAAGTTTGTTGACTCTTTATGTCCAGTGTACTTTGTTGTGCACATTTGTATTTTCTTCCACCTGACTGAATCGTGTTCGTATGAATATTCACTCATTACATGTTATTTCACACTCACATTAAATTCACAAAGTCTATTTCTTCATATCTGTGTGTTTCTGCACTACCTATTTCTCATTCGTACTCTTACATATCGCCACATTGTTCTCTATTGCCATTGTTTACACCGCCATGACAGATATCATCATCCCTCCCCATAACCGCTCTGTCCTCTTTAACCAAGAGTAAAGATCTCCCATATATGTATTTTCCCTTTCTCTGTCCCACCAACCATCGCTCCCGCATGCTTGCAAGCAATCATCGCGCAGTTTTACTTTATTCTCACGAGTTTCTCATTCAGTCCCTGTCCGCATTTCCCTGACTTCCCTGCACCAAGGCCACCTGGAAACCCGTCCGTGGGCGGCGCTCCCCGCGCGGCGGGTGGCGCTGTGCGTAATTAACGGCGTCGCGATAACGCTTGGGTCGCTTGCCGCAGGAAGCCGCAAAGCGCCGGGCCGGGCGCCACGCGGGTAACGAGCCGTGCGCGGCCCCCAGCGCCGACGCCGCTCGCGCTAACGAGCCCTCTACCTGCGCCAGGGACACCGCGCGCCTATCACTCATCGCCCGCCCCTCCCGGCCCTCCCCCGCCCCACCTCACCTAACCCCCGCGCCCGCTCCGCTCCGCCACGTCCCCGCCCGCCCCACTTCGCCCCACCCCCTCCGCCCCACTCCGCTCGCCCCAACCCCGCTCGTCCCACATTCGCTCCTCCCCACGCCTTCGCCACGCTTCCGCCCCCGCTTGGCCACGCCCCTTCCCGCCTCCCGCCCCGCCATGCCCCTCCGCCCCGCCCGCCACGCCCCCCACTCTCCGCCACGCCTGCCTCGCTCCGTCCCGCCCCGTCCGCCCCGTCTCGTCCCCACCCGCACGTCCTCGCCCCGTCCCGCCCCGTGCCGCCTCGTCCCGCCCCGCCCGCCCCGTCCCGGCCTCGTCCCCGGTCCCGCGTCCCTCCTGTCCCCGCCCGGGTTCCGACCCACCCGCCCACAGCCCCCGCCCCCGCCCTCGCCTCCGCTCCCAATCCCGCCCGCGGATCTCTCAGGCACACCTCCATGCTCTGCTCTAGACTCCGCTGCCCCCGTACTCTGGCTGCAGTACGTCCAACCCTTCTTGCCCCCATTTTTCATGTTACTTGTTGAGGAGCCAGTCCGACGACGAAAGAGGGGATTGGGGTAGTGCCACTACATCTGTACATACCGGTAGAGGTGATTCAAAGCGTCAACTGAAGTCCACTGGCAGTGCCTCTGACCGGGAGATCCTATGATCGAGTCCCGACGATGACAGGATTTTCGACAAAAAGCTACTAGTTAGGTCGAATTCAGTGCTGTCTTTTGGAAAATACTAAGCGGGGGCGACTGCTCTAAAATAGTTTCCAGTTGTTTCTCCGATCAAACCGACGAATGCCGGAGCAGTACACTAACAAACGGGCCACGGACCGCGCGCGATGTTTCCTTCCTCTTCGTTGTTCGATCCATAATCCTTACACATACACTCACAACTTACATGCAAATACACACATGCCCTCATCCGGGAGCCTAATAGGAGGCTTACAGCTTATCCCGGCTGGGGCGGTGCCCCAGTAGTGGGAGATACCTGGCTGAGGGAAACTCCGCTAACCGATGGGTGGTTTTACCGGATCTTACTATCAAACGGGATAAGTTCACCGCCTGCTCCCGAATAAAATGCACGCGCCCGGAATCACTAATCAATCAATCATGATCTATATATAGTATATAATTAAATATTTAGATCAATGGGATTTCCCCTCACGATGCCACTCCGCATCACCCTTCTGCGCTCCGCCATCCTTTACCTCAACCCCTGCTCTGCCCATCCCTCTTCCTTCCACCCTATTACACTTCAATCCTCCTCACCCCATCCTTTACAATCTCTGCGGCGGCAGGATTTTCGACACTAGCTTGTCAGCTAGGTCGAATTCAGTCGCTGTCTGGAGGAGAATTCTAGCGTCCGGCTGCTCTTATCGGTAGTTTTCCGTTGTTTTCTCCGATCAACACCAGGCGAATGCCGGAGCAATACTCTAACAAACGGGTCACGGACCGCGCGCGATCTTTCCTTCCTCTTCCTTGTCCTATCCTCTCCTCTTACACACACACTTACACTAACAAGCACTACACCACCACACATGCCGAGAGACCGGTCCGGAGCTTACAGCTTGTCCCGGCTGGGGCGGTGCCCCGCTGGTGGGAGATACTTGGTTGAGGGGAAACCCCGCTAGTCCACGGTAGGTCGACGACAGATCTCGCCATCCAGGCGGGGAAAAAGATCATCGCCCCCTCCCGAGAGAAAAACACGCACTATACTTACAGGACTAATGACCAAAGTAGTTGACGGGCCCGGAAATATCAATCAATCAATCAAAAATCTAATCCCCTCTCACTCTTCCTTTCCGTCCCCCCTTCCATATCCTAGAGTGCTCTTTCCAAGCCTCATCCTCTGTTCCCCATTCAGCTCCTCGCCGCTGCCACGCCGCCTCATTCTTCACCAACCTCACCCTTTCCCCGATTCCCCGCCTATCTCGCTGGTCTGGATTCCACCCTTCCCAATCGTATCGCCTGCACCCCAGTTCTCAAGTGCCCCTGTCGCTCCCCTTCTCTTCATTCCACCTTGCGCTACTCTATGCACTCCTGGTCCGACAAACACCCCTCCTCCTTACATTGTCAATCACTCCTTTGCCTCCCTGCCTGCCTTGTCATGCCCTCCTCTCGTTCTCTCTTCTTCCTCTTTTCCTTTTCTCGCTCCATTTCCCTCATTCTCTCACTTCCGTGCCCCGACAAATTCCTGACCATCACCGCATCGCCTCGCTCTGACCTGCCTTCTACGAGGTTCCACGCGAGAAGGGGGAATTTCACATTCTTCCCTTTCTCTTGACATAATCTTTTAAGAGATTGGAAATCGAATCGAATGATATAAAGAAAATTATCAATGTGGGAATTTTTATTTTTGAACTCTTACTTTTGAAGTTAAGTTATATAAGCCAATGAAACATCGTTGCATAAATAGAATTTTTTTTACTTTCAGAAAAGAATTAAGTTTAAAACATGTGTTCGTTTTTAAGATATTTCCATTTAGAAAACATTGACAAAATATTTTTCTTGGCAATGTATTTCAAATGTGGTATATATCTAATAAAAAAACGTCAAATATGTACATAAGTATTTTCGTTTAGATCCTACTAGAAGCTACTTCAAAACATCGTAACATTGATGAGGCCATTAGAAAAGTTATTGCCAACTATAACCTTTCTAAGAACTTTTTTAAGATTATCACAAATGCCATTATACCACTTAATAAATGTGAATGTGTTTCATTAAATCACAAAAATTATACATTTTCGAAAATATTTAATACACAAATTTCACAAAAATATTCTAATATTCGAAGACGCTCTGATGCAAAGGTAGATGGGGACAACACCTAGCTGGGTAACCACCTCAGACAACTCAATATTGGTACTTTACAAAACTACTCGTATACATTCACTGTTAAAGGTTCCAAAATAGCACTTTAGTAGAAAAAATAGCGGTTTAGAAATTACTTTTCTAATTCATTAGATACATCTGGGATCGTCAAGTGCTACCATCACGGTGATCACTCTTCACTAAGCTAATTTACCTCAAAAATGTATTTCATGGAATAATACTGCACTCATGAACAATGGAATACAGAAAAAAATAATATCGTGTTTTATGCCTGATTAACCAATATTTAGTGAGTCAATTCCTTTTGGGGGTTAATATTAAGTGTTATTGTAGCGTCTTAAGCATTTGTAGATTATTGTATCAGGTTTGAATCAACTTTTTGGGAGTAAATGTTTCATGTTCCTACATTTTTTTAACCTCTGTCGCACTGAATTTCCAGGTATTTTCAATTATTAGGTTCATGTCGGTGTTGAGGTTGAAAAGTATTTCCTGCGCATTCCACTAGTAACGAAGACAAATGGATTTCATTACATTGGATGTTAGCTGAAATTAGCACACCCTAAAAACTTGAAATGTATGAAACATCATGACCAGCGGATAACGACACTATCACAGCTGTATTGCCTAATTCGCGAACCTGCAATTGATCTAAACTCGACACTAGTTTCGTACCAATGCGTTTTGACTTGCGTGTGTTGCTTTCGCACAATCAACAACTCATGCCTGCATCGTAGAAAAACGCACTTGTTCCGTTACTCGTCCTTACCTTTATGATCGTATTTCATTCCACGTGGCGGGGTAACTATTATATTGCTCCCCGATCGTGTCCCTTGTCAATGCAACTTGATTGTGCCGTGCAATAGGAAATGCTATCTGTACTAAAATTGCCAAAGCCCCTGCGCCGCCCACGCCAGTTTCTCCGCGCACTTGCGTGGGAGCTGAGCTGCGCGCCGCGCCGCCTTCCGGGTGCTCGGGTTTCGTGCGCAACGCTCGCGTTTCGGCCTCTCGCACGCGGTAATCCAAGCGCAGCACCAGCACGATTCGCTCTCCCGGAGCACCCGCCCCCGCCCCCACCCCCGCCCGGGACACGCCCACATTCACCTGCGCCCTGCCCACAACCCGCGGCCCGCGTGTTCTTGGCCCTTTCGCCAGTCCTCGCTCACTGCTCATCTCACGTTCTTAAGATAAATAAGATAAGATAAATTTATTTAAGCTGCAATTGGGAATAACCTGGTGGCAGCTAATTACAAAAAAATAAAAATGCACAGTCTCTCAGTAACATATAATAGTACTACCAATAATAATAATAATAATAATAATAATAATAATAATAATATGTAGTCAGCCATCAAGACGACCCTCTAATGAGGCAGGTCATGAAATCTGACCGAAGAATGGGAAACAGAGGCATTGTTAGTGTAGCAAGAAACATTGCGAAGAAAACTAGGCAAGACACGTCGAATAACACAGACACTGAACTTCTGATGCTGCTAAACATGAAGTGTGAGACACAAAAAATGTTAAAGAAATCGTGGAGAGACAAACCACTCCACGGTCAATACCTAAAAAGAATGGACAAGGTGCAGATCAATAAAGATCAATCATTTATGTGGCTTAAAAGGGGAAGGCTGAAGCCAGAATCGGAAGCACTTGTAATAGCTGCCCAAGATCAGGCCTTGAGAACACGACATTATGATAAAGCGGTTCTCAAAATTTCCCAAGATGACAAATGCCGCATTTGCCTAGAGCAAGTAGAAACCATTGATCATATTGTCTCAGCTTGTCCAATCCTAGCAAAGACCGAATACCTTAAAAGACATGACAGGGTGTGTAGCTACCTCCACTGGCAGATCTGTACCGCCCTCGAAGTTCCAAACACATGCCCCAAGTGGTACGAACACTCACCGAAACCGGTGACGTCTGTTGGATTGTGTACGATATTGTACGACCAACAAATTCAAACTGATCGCACGATAGCGGCAAACAAACCGGATATAGTTATCCGGGATTTGGCGAAAAAATCGTGTTTACTTATCGATGTTGCTGTACCTTGCGATCAAAACGTCGTTACCAAGGAGGCAGAGAAACGTCTTAAATACAAGAGTTTGGAAATCGAGATCAGCCGAATGTGGGGCGTAAAAGCACAGGTCGTCCCGATAGTTATCGGAGCTCTGGGATTTGTTCCGCAAAATTTGAGTAAGAACTTGTCTAAACTCCCAGGTAATTCAAAAGACTGGGAAGTGCAAGAAATTGCTTTATTTGGAACAGCCCACATTTTGCGTAAAGTATTGTAGAGGCACTGATAGTCACCGAATCTGCTCCTTAGGTAGCTGGTTGCAACCTGGAGTAGATTTTATATTCAGCCGACTCATAAGATCTTTAGTCGTGATGTAATGGAATAATAATAATAATAATAATAATAATAATAATAATAATAATGATAATAAGTCCCATACCTGCTCAGAAACCGAGATAATGTCACCTTGTCGACGTCTGGCCATCCCACGGGTGTCCCAGGGACCCAGAGCCGGCAGTAGCTCGAAGCCATCGTCAGAGATGGACCCGGGATAAATTAAAGGAGGTGATGTGGTGCTTTTACTATGCAAAAGCGAAAAATGGGGGCTCAGAAATAGAAGTTTTCAAGGTATGGAGAGAGCGGAACCCAGATATGAGACCTACCCTAGACTCAAAGAAGCTTGCCAGTCAACGACGATACATACTCAGCAGTGGAAAATTCACAGCAGAACAACTTGCTGACATTGAGAGAAATGCGGAGTATGTACTTCGCTCGAACAATCCACATGCCGAACACGTAGAACTTGAAAATGATGATCCCGTGGAAGGTTCATCGCTTTCCAGTGAAACACACGTCAGTGGTGAAAACTCATCTGGCAATGATTTACACGATAAGGACATGATGCGAAATCTCCTTCGGCGCGAGATAGAAAGAGTTAGTCAACTTCCGTTTGAATCTCGCGAACCGTTGAGGAGAATATACGAAAATGCCAAAGCTAAAAGAGTGATAGAAACAGTGAATTCTGTCTTAAATGAGGTGGTGGAGACCCCAGGCAGAGATCTAGATATTACTGAAATCAATCACATCATATACGCAACTGGATATCTAGTATCTCAGATAATTTTGGGGCCAGCCAAGAACACCGACGGCCGACAGCAAAACAGAGTAAACAGGTCTGTACCCCCATGGATGAACAGAATTATGAAACGGATAGCCGACACCCGGCGTGAAATATCACTCTTAGCTGAGGCATCTTCTAAATCAACGCACACCTCCAAAGTTCAACGAAAAATATTCAATGTTGAACAAAAATACCAAATTGAAAATGACACCAGCAGGCTAATGGTAGTTGAGAAGCTAAAAGAGAAAATTCAAGCATGGGCTCAACGAATAAGAAGGTACAAACGTAGAATAGATTTCCGTGTACAGAACCGGTTGTTTGAAACAGACGCGAAGAGATTCTATCGCAATCTGACTCAAAAACCGAATGGCAAAGCTGTTACTCCTTCACAAGATGACGTCGAAGCATTTTGGGCAGGAATCTGGGAAGAGAGCAGATCCTACAACAAAGACGCATCTTGGCTTCAATCTGAAGTTGATGCTGCCGATGAACTTGTAGAAACAGTGGAAGATGTTCTCGGGCTTGGAAGAGGACCTCTTCCAAGCAATTAAGAACATGGGAAACTGGAAGTCCCCCGGGATTGATAAGATCCAGATTTATTGGATTAAGAAATTAACAGCAACACATTCTCATCTAGCAAAGACTGTTAATAAACTTTTTGAAAACCCAAAGGAAATCCCGGAATGGCTCACACGCGGCATCACGTATTTGCTACCCAAAGCGGGAGACAGCTCTTCGGCGAAGAACTACAGGCCAATTACTTGTCTGCCAGTACTGTACAAAGTTATAACTTCAGCCATGCTGACAAAATGTATAGACATCTAGATAAGAATCATCTAATGCCAGCTGAACAAAAAGGATGTCGTAAAGGCTCTAATGGCTGTAAGGAAATCTTGCTACTGAATAAAGTCATCTTGAATGATGTAAAGAAACGCAAACGTAATTTGAGCATGGCTTGGATTGACTACCAAAAGGCCTTTGATAGTGTACCACACGATTGGATTTTGAAGACCCTGGAGATCTATCGATTTCATCCTAGACTTATTGCATTTTGCAAGGCTAGTATGAAGTCGTGGAGTACCAGGTTACTAATACACAGCGGAAAGGAAGCAGTAGAAACCAGAAGTATTCAGATTAACAGGGGTATTTTTCAAGGAGATTCACTATCCCCTCTGCTGTTTTGCATCAGTTTGATCCCACTATCGAGACAGTTGTCGCAAGCTGACTTTGGTTTTAAGCTCCATGGTGATGAAAGGCCAGTATCACATTTGTTTTACATGGATGATCTGAAAGTGTTTGCCAAGAATGAAGCGATTCTCGCCCAAATGCTGTCTGTCGTGAATGACTTTAGCAATGACATCTGCATGAAGTTTGGTCTTGACAAGTGTGCAAAAATCAATTTAAAAGAGGGAAACTCACAAGTCTGAGAACATTGAAATTGATACGCACACTGTGATTCAAGATCTTGAGCCAGGTAAAACTTACAAATATCTGGGCATTGAAGAATGTGAAACCATCTCGAATGACAGAATGAAAGAGAGAATTCGTAGGGAGTATTATAGGAGAGTGAGACTGGCCCTGCAGTCCGCTCTGAATTCCAGGAATAAAATATCTGCAATAGGTAGTTTGGCGGTACCTGTAGCCGAATACAGTTTTGGACTAGTGGACTGGACTGAGCAAGAAATTCGCACCATGGATCGAAAAACCAGAAAACTGCTAACAATGCATCATGTTTCCCACCCTCGAGCTGATGTACATAGACTTTATGTGGCACGTAAGGAAGGAGGAAGACGCCTCAGACAAATTGAGGCCTCCTGGCACAACGCAATAGTCGGGTTGGGGAAGTATGTAGTCAGCCATCAAGACGACCCTCTAATGAGGCAGGTCATGAAATCTGACCGAAGAATGGGAAACAGGGGCATTGTTAGTGTAGCAAGAAACATTGCGAAGAAAACTAGGCAAGACACGTCGAATAACACAGACACTGAACTTCTGATGCTGCTAAACATGAAGTGTGAGACACAAAAAATGTTAAAGAAATCGTGGAGAGACAAACCACTCCACGGACAATACCTAAAAAGAATGGACAAAGTGCAGATCAATAAAGATCAATCATTTATGTGGCTTAAAAGGGGAAGGATGAAGCCAGAATCGGAAGCACTTGTAATAGCTGCCCAAGATCAGACGTTGAGAACACGACATTATGATAAAGCGGTTCTCAAAATTTCCCAAGATGACAAATGCCGCATTTGCCTAGAGCAAGTAGAAACCATTGATCATATTGTCTCAGCTTGTCCAATCCTAGCAAAGACCGAATACCTTAAAAGACATGACAGGGTGTGTAGCTACCTCCACTGGCAGATCTGTACCGCCCTCGAAGTTCCAAACACATGCCCCAAGTGGTACGAACACTCACCGAAACCGGTGACGTCTGTTGGATTGTGTACGATATTGTACGACCAACAAATTCAAACTGATCGCACGATAGCGGCAAACAAACCGGATATAATTATACGGGATTTGGCGAAAAAATCGTGTTTACTTATCGATGTTGCTGTACCTTGCGATCAAAACGTCGTTACCAAGGAGGCAGAGAAACGTCTTAAATACAAGAGTTTGGAAATCGAGATCAGCCGAATGTGGGGCGTAAAAGCACAGGTCGTTCCGATAGTTATCGGAGCTCTGGGATTTGTTCCGCAAAATTTGAGTAAGAACTTGTCTAAACTCCCAGGTAATTCAAAAGACTGGGAAGTGCAAGAAATTGCTTTATTTGGAACAGCCCACATTTTGCGTAAAGTATTGTAGAGGCACTGATAGTCACCGAATCTGCTCCTTAGGTAGCTGGTTGCAACCTGGAGTAGATTTTATATTCAGCCGACTCATAAGATCTTTAGTCGTGATGTAGTGGAATGATAATAAGGTAATATAACTCACAAATTATATAATATAGTTATAATAATGGTAAAATGACACTGCTCAACAAAAAAACTTTTTTCACTTGCCCAGGATTTTGCAACGAATTTATAGTAAATCGGGCACGCTGAATCCAGATATGTGATTAGTTTCGCTGAATTGGCTCTAATTTTTGGGCTATGAACATCGTAATGAATGATACTATCACAAAACTCACAGCATCTAATGCAAATATCTATCATTATACACTGTTTTTTAAATTTTAAAAATTGAATATCACAATTTTTTCAGTATACTTTAATTGAGCTTCGTTTTATTAATACATTTTCTTTTGTTACAAAACAATGAGTTCTTTAAGGAAAACCTTGTTTGAAAGACTTTAATGTATTTGACTACATTTATGGGGAATTTACGATACAAAAACAGAAAAGAAATATTACAAACTTTGCAGAAAAATATATGAAACATATTTTGGTATAATACTGGATGATCAAGGTACGTCGTGGGCCCCTGATGTGGTATGCAAAACTTGTGTGGAGTGTCTCTGTCGTGGAAAACTGAAGAGTGGCACTGATGTTATGGCGAGAGCCCTAAAATTATGATGATTGTTATTTTCGTTCTGTAAACATAAAAGCTTTCAATCGTTTCAAGAAAAAGAACAGGGAGTACCCTGATTTGGAATCAACAAAGCACCTGTGCCACATAGACCTAATGTTCACTACACTCACTGGAAATCCTGTGTCTGATAGTAAGGATATACAGATTGTGGGGTGCAATTCAAGAGATAGCAGTGGCAATGAATGCAATGGAAGTGTTATTACAAAAGAGCACTTCACCCCAGATAAGCTCAGTGATTTAATACGTGACCTCAGTTTGCCAAACAAAGCAGCTGATCTTTTACCATTCTGACTAAAAGAAAAGAAATGTCTTGACACCGGAAGCGAAATAACACTTTACTAGTTATTGGTACAGGCTTTGTCATAGTTTTCAAGAACTTTTTTGGGTAATCACAAAGCAGAAAATTATCCAAAACTGGTGCCAGATTTGCTTTTAAACTTTCAAAATTTGGGTGCAACTATGAGCATTAAGGTACTCTATTTTCATAACCATCTACACAAATTTCCAGAAAAGCTTGGCAATATGTGTGAGGAACAAAGCGAGCGGTTCCATCAAGAGATAGCGGTAATGGAAGTTAGATATCAGGACAGATGGATAGACAGAAAGGAGCCATCAATGTGATTGCCCTAATTTGTCGCATAATAGGATATCATACAATGTGATTCTTTGCAGGTTGTAAATATAAACATATTGACTACATTATTATTAAATATTTCAAGAGTATAATTTTGTATAAATAGGCATATCTAGTTACATTTAGTCCAAGTTTTAGGCAATTTATGAATAGATTGTACTCAATGAAATAAAATAATATTTTTCGATGCGATTTTCATTATCTCAAACACTAGAGCCAATCTGCTAAATCCTCTGCCATATTTGGAATATGTGCATTAAACATACCCTAAAATGGTTTTAAATTGTTTGGTAAGAAAATGAGTGTTGTCCAGTGTAATATAAAAACTGACTGATTCATTAAACATTAAATTACATTAAGAGAGCTTGCTCTTACTATGGTAATTACTAGGGAGGCGGATTTTTATGTATTTACATATTTTTGTCTTTCCTCCTACCGTTCTCATAACTCGTATCTTGGCGAATCATGGCCGTCCTAACAAAATATCCGATTTTTTCGTTACATATTTTTACATATTTAGTACCGTATTACGTATTTTACATATTTTGTTATTTTCATAAAATATTTTTTTATTTATCAATTTTCTCCTGTTGTACATATTTTTTATGAAAAAAAGTATTTTAAAAAATGATAATTTTTTCTTACGGTATTACTGACAGATTCGAGATGCGCTAAGTTAAGAAGCGGTCGCAAGATTTTTACAGTCCGGCGCACTTGCATCAGTTGTCTCAGTGGCGGGAAGAGCGCGTCAACGAATGAAATCATTTTCACCTCTGAACACACCCAAGTGTGAAAAGTATCATAGACGCCGAACTTCGTGATCTTTAACCTTCATTTCCGAGAAACTTTGGTGATCGCCGTCTGATGTCTAACACTTTGATGAGAATGCCGATCGATGCAGCGATCGTAGATAACGCCCAATTTGAACGAGGGCTTCTATTGCTTCTAGTGTAGCTGCTGAACTACCATCCTGGATAGCAGTAAATCATTTATTACTGACTGGAAAGTTGTTCGGTGCCAAATATACATCAATTTGTGCTCTCAATAAGATTTTAAAATTAATTTAGAAAATTTTTGATGAATGTAATATCGAATTAGGTAAATGTGTTTTATAATCAGTGTATTTTAATATTACATATTATGTACGATTTTACATATTTATTACATATTCTCACTACTTGTATTACATATTTATGTACATATTTTGACGTTTGATACTACATATTTTCCGGCCTCTAATCATTACTAGAGAGGGCGGATTTTAATCGTTTCATTACCAACTTTAATTTTTATTGGATTTTTTCATTTTCTTTGTGTACCAAATGTGTCACACAATTCAAAAAAGAAAATTAGTCAATTCTTTCAACCTGCTAGGTGCAAATGAACGTAATATGCAGCAAACTTGGTTCGCTTTGATCAGCAGCAACAATGGGTCAACAGTACAGCATTTGTGAACGCATGTTTGCCCCATCTGTAGCTACGTAATCCAGCAGGACATATATTATGTACCACTGGGGAAAGGGTTAATGATTTTTTCTTTTCACTTTAGAACAATGGTGTTTTGTGTAGACATTAATTTTATGTTATGACAAAAGAAAATGACCCATTTCATTGGTAATTTTTTTTGCATTTTTCTATTTTGATTAATAAGTCATATTTTACCTTTTTCCGTCATTGTAATGCATTTTTCGCAAATTCCATCAATATAATATCATTTTAATGGGAATTGTTTCAAATAATATTTGCAAGATGTAATAAATGTTCTCCAAAAACTTCCTGAGTAGCCTATTCGATTTCTTCGCTCATGTATGTTATGTCAGGAGTTGAGAGTATGTAATCTGAAGTTCCTGTGAGCCTATCAGTGCAATCGTCGGTTTAGCCGATTACGCGATACTTAAAAATTTCCTGATAAAAAAATCTTCCAACCAAATGTTTGCAAGCTTATTTCACTTGAAAGAGAGAAGTCTCGATTATACCAGTAACATTATTCAACAGCTTAGATTATCCATCTAAACTGCTTTTATCAATATTTACGTCATTTTTCTTGGCTAGGGCATTTTAAAAATATTTAAGAACATTTTAATCATTTTTTGCCAATGTTTTAGGTCATTAAAATCTTCCCACTAGTCACTACTGTTTTCCTCCTCCAATTCATTGCCATTTTTTAACTTCTCGCACAGTCAATCTCTGATTGTTTACTTTCGTCTGTCTTCCATCGCCCACCGGCCATCGCCAGCCTCACATCGCCCGCCTCACATCGCCCGTCTCACATCGCCCGCCTCACATCGCCCACCTCCCATCACCCACCTCTCATCGCCCGCCTCACATCGCCCGCCTCACATCGCCCGCCTCACATCGCCCGCCTCACATCGCCCGCCCTAACATCGCCCGCCTCACATCGTCCGCCTCACATCGCCCGCCTCACATCCCCCGTCTCACATCGTCCGCCTCACATCGCCCGCCTCACATCGCCCGCCTCACATCGCCCGCCTTCACATCGTCCGCCTAACATCGTCCGCCTCACATTGCCCGCCTCACATCGTCCGCCTCACATCGTCCGCCTCACATCGCCCGCCTCACATCGCCCGTCTCACATCGCCCGCCTCACATCGTCCGCCTCACTTCGCCCGCCTCACATCGCCCGCCTCATATCGCCCGCCTCACATCGCCCGCCTCACATCGCCCGCCTCACATCGCCCGCATCACATCGTCCGCCTCACATCCTCCGCCTCACATCGTCCGCCTCACATCGTCCGCCTCACATCGCCCGCCTCACATCGCCCGCCTCACATCGCCCGCCTCACATCGTCCGCCTCACTTCGCCCGCCTCACATCGCCCGCCTCACATCGCCCCGCCTCACATCGCCCGCCTCACATCGTCCGCCTCACATGGTCCGCCTCCCATCACACACCTCTCATCGCCCGCCTCAAATCGTCCGCCTCACATCGTCCGCCTCACATCGTCCGCCTCACATCGCCCGCCTCACATCGCCCACCTCACATCGTCCGCCTTACATCGCCCACCTCACATCGTCCGCCCTCACATCGCCCACCTCACATCGCCCGTCTCACATCGCCCGCCTCACATCGCCCACCTCACATCGCCCGCCTCACATCGCCCACCTCACATCGTCCGCCTCACATCGCCCACCTCACATCGTCCGCCTCACATCACCCGCCTCACATCGCCGCCTCACATCGCCCGCCCTCACATCACCGGCCTCACATCGCCCGCCTCACATCGTCCGTCTCACATCGCCCGCCTCACATCGTCCGCCTCCCATCACCCAGCTCTCATCGCCCGCCTCACATCGTCCGCCTCACATCGCCCGCCTCACATCGCCCGCCTCACATCGCCCACCTCACATCGCCAGCCTCACATCGCCCGCCTCACATCGCCCGCCTCACTTCGCCCGCCTCACATCGTCCGCCTCACATCGTCCGCCTCACATCACCCACCTCTCATCGCCCGCCTCACATCGTCCGCCTCACATCGCCCGCCTCACATCGCCAGCCTCACATCGCCCGCCTCACATCGCCCGCCTCACATCGTCCGCCTCACATCGTCCGCCTCCCATCACCCACCTCTCATCGCCCGCCTCACATCGTCCGCCCTCACATCGCCGCCTCACATCGTCCGCCTCACATCGTCCGCCTCACATCGTCCGCCTCACATCGTCCGCCTCCCATCACCCATCTCTCATCGCTCGCCTCACATCGTCCGCCAAACATCGCCCGCCTCACATCGTCCGCCTCACATTGTCCGCCTCCATCACCCACCTCTCATCGCCCGTCTCACATCGTCCGCCTCACATCGCCCGCCTCACATCGCCCGCCTCACATCGCCCACCTCACATCGCCCGCCTCACATCGCCCGCCTCACATCGCCTGCCTCACATCGCCCACCTCACATCGTCCGCCTCACATCGCCCACCTCACATCGTCCGCCTCACATCGCCCGCCTCACATCGCCCGCCTCACATCGCCCGCCTCACATCGCCGCCTCACATCGTTCGCCTCACATCGTCCGTCTCACATCGCCCGCCTCACATCGTCCGCCTCCCATCACCCACCTCTCATCGCCCGCCTCACATCGTCCGCCTCACATCGCCCGCCTCACATCGCCCGCCTCACATCGCCCGCCTCACATCGCCCGCCTCACATCGTCCGCCTCACATCGTCCGCCTCACATCGCCTGCCTCACATCGCCCGCCTCACATCGTCCGCCTCACATCGTCCGCCTCACATTGTCCGCCTCCCATCACCCACCTCTCATCGCCCGTCTCACATCGTCCGCCTCACATCGCCCGCCTCACATCGCCCGCCTCACATCGCCCACCTCACATCGCCCGCCTTACATCGCCCACCTCACATCGCCCGCCTCACATCACCCACCTCTCATCGTCCGCCTCACATCGTCCGCCTCACATCGCCCGCCTCACATCGCCCGTCTCACATCGCCGCCTCACATCGCCCGCCTCACTTCGCCCGCCTCACATCGTCCGCCTCACATCGTCCGCCTCACATCGCCCGCCTCACATCGCCCGCCTCACATCGCCGCGTCACATCGCCCGCCTCCCATCACCCACCTCTCAATCCCCGCCTCACATGGTCCGCCTCACATCGCCCGCCTCTCTTCGCCCGCCTCACATCGTCCGCCTCACATCGTCCGCCTCACATCGCCCACCTCACATCGCCCGCCTCACATCGCCGCCTCACATCGCCCGCCTCACATCGTCCGCCTCCCATCACCCACCTCTCATCGTCCGCCTCACATCGCCCGCCTCACATCGCCCGCCTCACATCGCACGCCTCACATCGTCCGCCTCACATCGTCCGCCTCCCATCACCCACCTCTCATCGTCCGCCTCACATCGCCCACCTCACATTGCTCGCCTCACATCACCCACCTCTCATCGTCCGCCTCACATCGTCCGCCTCACATCGCCCGCCTCACATCGCCCGTCTCACATCGCCGCCTCACATCGCCCGCCTCACTTCGCCCGCCTCACATCGTCCGCCTCACATCGTCCGCCTCACATCGCCCGCCTCACATCGTCCGCCTCACATCGCCGCCTCACATTGCCCGCCTCCCATCACCCACCTCTCATCGCCCGCCTCACATCGTCCGCCTAACATCGCCCGCCTCTCTTTCGCCCGCCTCACATCGTCCGCCTCACATCGTCCGCCTTACATCGCCCCGCCTCACATCGCCCGCCTCACATCGCCGCCTCACATCGCCCGCCTCCCATCTCCCACCTCTCATCGCCCGCCTCACATCGTCCGCCTCACATCGCCCGCCTCACATCGCCCGCCTCACATCGCCCGCCTCACATCGCCGCCTCACATCGCCCGCCTCCCATCACCCACCTCTCATCGCCCGCCTCACATCGTCCGCCTCACATCGCCCGCCTCTCTTCGCCCGCCTCACATCGCCCACCTCACATCGCCCGCCTCACATCGCCCGCCTCACATCGCCTGCCTCACATCGCCCACCTCACATAGTCCGCCTCACATCGCCCACCTCACATCGTCCGCCTCACATCGCCCGCCTCACATCGCCGCCTCACATCGCCCGCCTCACATCGCCGCCTCACATCGTCCGCTTCACATCGTCCGTCTCACATCGCCCGCCTCACATCGTCCGCCTCCCATCACCCACCTCTCATCGCCCGCCTCACATCGTCCGCCTCACATCGCCCGCCTCACATCGCTCGCCTCACATCGCCCGCCTCACATCGCCCGCCTCACATCGCCCGCCTCACATCGCCTGCCTCACATCGCCCACCTCACATCGTCCGCCTCACATCGCCCACCTCACATCGTCCGCCTCACATCGCCCGCCTCACATCGCCGCCTCACATCGCCCGCCTCACATCGTCCGCCTCACATCGTCCGCCTCACATCGTCCGCCTCACATCGTCCGCCTCCCATCACCCACCTCTCATCGCCCGCCTCACATCGTCCGCCTCACATCGCCCGCCTCACATCGCCAGCCTCACATCGCCCGCCTCACATCGCCCGCCTCACATCGTCCGCCTCACATCGTCCGCCTCCCATCACCCACCTCTCATCGCCCGCCTCACATCGTCCGCCTCACATCGTCCGCCTCACATCGTCCGCCTCACATCGTCCGCCTCACATCGTCCGTTTCACATCGCCCGCCTCACATCGCCTGCCTCACATCGCCCGCCTTACATCGTCCGCCTCACTCGCCCGCCTCACATCGCCCACCTCACATCGTCCGCCTCACATCACCCGCCTCACATCGCCGCCTCACATCGCCCGCCTCACATCGCCGCCTCACATCGCCCCGCCTCACATTGTCCGTCTCACATCGCCCGCCTCACATCGTCCGCCTCCCATCACCCACCTCTCATCGCCCGCCTCACATCGTCCGCCTCACATCACCCGCCTCACATCGCCGCCTCACATCGCCCGCCTCACATCGCCCGCCTCACATCGCCCGCCTCACATCGCCCGCCTCACATCGCCCGCCTCACATCGCCTGCCTCACATCGCCCGCCTTACTTCGCCCGCCTCACATCGTCCGCCTCACATCGTCCGCCTCACATCACCCACCTCTCGTCGCCCGCCTCACATCGTCCGCCTCACATCGCCCGCCTCACATCGCCAGCCTCACATCGCCCGCCTCACATCGCCCGCCTCACATCGTCCGCCTCACATCGTCCGCCTCCCATCACCCATCTCTCATCGCCCGCCTCACATCGTCCGCCTCACATCGTCCGCCTCACATCGTCCGCCTCACATCGTCCGCCTCCCATCACCCATCTCACATCGCCTGCCTCACATCGCCCGCCTTACATCGTCCGTCTCACTTCGCCCGCCTCACATCGCCCACCTCACATCACCCGCCTCACATCGCCCGCCTCACATCGTCCGCCTCACTTCGCCCGCCTCACATCGTCCGCCTCAGATCGTCCGCCTCACATCGTCCGCCTCACATCGCCCGCCTCCCATCGCCTACCTCACATCGCTCGCCTCACATCGCCCACCTCACATCGTCCGCCTCACATCGCCCGCCTCACATTGCCGCCTCACATCGTCCGCCTCACATCGTCCGTCTCACATCGCCCGCCTCACATCGTCCGCCTCCCATCACCCACCTCTCATCGCCCGCCTCACATCGTCCGCCTCACATCGCCCGCCTCACATCGCCCGCCTCACATCGCCCGCCTCACATCGCCCGCCTCACATCGTCCGCCTCCCATCACCCACCTCTCATCGCCCGCCTCACATCGTCCGCCTAACATCGCCCGCCTCTCTTCGCCCGCCTCACATCGTCCGCCTCACATCGTCCGCCTTACATCGCCCGCCTCACATCGCCCGCCTCACATCGCCGCCTCACATCGCCCGCCTCCCATCTCCCTCCTCTCATCGCCCGCCTCACATCGTCCGCCTCACATCGCCCGCCTCACATCGCCCGCCTCACATCGCCCGCCTCACATCGCCGCCTCACATCGCCCGCCTCCCATCACCCACCTCTCATCGCCCGCCTCACATCGTCCGCCTCACATCGCCCGCCTCTCTTCGCCCGCCTCACATCGCCCACCTCACATCGCCCGCCTCACATCGCCCGCCTCACATCGCCTGCCTCACATCGCCCGCCTCACATCGCCGCCTCACATCGCCCGCCTCACATCGCCGCCTCACATCGTCCGCCTCACATCGTCCGTCTCACATCGCCCGCCTCACATCGTCCGCCTCCCATCACCCACCTCTCATCGCCCGCCTCACATCGTCCGCCTCACATCGCCCGCCTCACATCGCTCGCCTCACATCGCCCGCCTCACATCGCCCCGCCTCACATCGCCCGCCTCACATCGCCTGCCTCACATCGCCCACCTCACATCGTCCGCCTCACATCGCCCACCTCACATCGTCCGCCTCACATCGCCCGCCTCACATCGCCGCCTCACATCGCCCGCCTCACATCGTCCGCCTCACATCGTCCGCCTCACATCGTCCGCCTCACATCGTCCGCCTCACATCGTCCGCCTCCCATCACCCACCTCTCATCGCCCGCCTCACATCGTCCGCCTCACATCGCCCGCCTCACATCGCCAGCCTCACATCGCCCGCCTCACATCGCCCGCCTCACATCGTCCGCCTCACATCGTCCGCCTCCCATCACCCACCTCTCATCGCCCGCCTCACATCGTCCGCCTCACATCGTCCGCCTCACATCGTCCGCCTCACATCGTCCGCCTCACATCGTCCGTTTCACATCGCCCGCCTCACATCGCCTGCCTCACATCGCCCGCCTTACATCGTCCGCCTCACTTCGCCCGCCTCACATCGCCCACCTCACATCGTCCGCCTCACATCACCTGCCTCACATCGCCGCCTCACATCGCCCGCCTCACATCGCCGCCTCACATCGCCCGCCTCACATTGTCCGTCTCACATCGCCCGCCTCACATCGTCCGCCTCCCATCACCCACCTCTCATCGCCCGCCTCACATCGTCCGCCTCACATCGCCCGCCTCACATCGCCCGCCTCACATCGCCCGCCTCACATCGCCCGCCTCACATCGCCCGCCTCACATCGCCTGCCTCACATCGCCCGCCTCACTTCGCCCGCCTCACATCGTCCGCCTCACATCGTCCGCCTCACATCACCCACCTCTCGTCGCCCGCCTCACATCGTCGCCTCACATCGCCCGCCTCACATCGCCAGCCTCACATCGCCCGCCTCACATCGCCCGCCTCACATCGTCCGCCTCACATCGTCCGCCTCCCATCACCCATCTCTCATCGCCCGCCTCACATCGTCCGCCTCACATCGTCCGCCTCACATCGTCCGCCTCACATCGTCCGCCTCCCATCACCCATCTCACATCGCCTGCCTCACATCGCCCGCCTTACATCGTCCGCCTCACTTCGCCCGCCTCACATCGCCCACCTCACATCACCCGCCTCACATCGCCCGCCTCACATCGTCCGCCTCACTTCGCCCGCCTCACATCGTCCGCCTCAGATCGTCCGCCTCACATCGTCCGCCTCACATCGCCCGCCTCCCATCGCCTACCTCACATCGCTCGCCTCACATCGCCCACCTCACATCGTCCGCCTCACATCGCCCGCCTCACATTGCCGCCTCACATCGTCCGCCTCACATCGTCCGTCTCACATCGCCCGCCTCACATCGTCCGCCTCCCATCACCCACCTCTCATCGCCCGCCTCACATCGTCCGCCTCACATCGCCCGCCTCACATCGCCCGCCTCACATCGCCCGCCTCACATCGCCCGCCTCACATCGTCCGCCTCCCATCACCCACCTCTCATCGCCCGTCTCACATCGTCCGCCTCACATCGCCCGCCTCACATCGCCCGCCTCACATCGCCCACCTCACATCGCCGCCTCACATCGCCCGCCTCCCATCACCCACCTCTCATCGCCCGCCTCACATCGTCCGCCTCACATCGCCCGCCTCTCTTCGCCCGCCTCACATCGCCCACCTCACATCGCCCGCCTCACATCGCCCGCCTCACATCGCCTGCCTCACATCGCCCACCTCACATAGTCCGCCTCACATCGCCCACCTCACATCGTCCGCCTCACATCGCCCGCCTCACATCGCCGCCTCACATCGCCCGCCTCACATCGCCGCCTCACATCGCCCGCTTCACATCGCCCGCCTCCCATCGCCCGCCTCACATCGTCCGCCTAACATCGCCCGCCTCACATCGTCCGCCTAACATCGCCCGCCTCACATCGCCCGTCTCACATCGCCCGCCTCACATTGCCCGCCTCACATATCTCATATTCTATTGGTCATTGCCTTTCTGTCCCGCCATCTGCGTTTGTTTCCCACATTATCATCTGCTGCCGCCCGCCCACCGTCCCCCGTCCTCGGCTCGGCACTCCCGCGCCGATATGAGCTCGCGCCCCGCCCAGCGCCCGCGCACTTTCTCCTGTCTCCTTCCTGTGCGTGTGCAGGTCACAAGGCACGAAGGATTCTCCATTAATTTTTTTCAGGATGGGGAGGGTCGTCATGCCATTTCAAATTTGTCTCGCTTATTTCTTTACTCACTATAACTATATTTGTCATTATTTGTTCATTATATCTAAACATAATATTATGTTTCTTATTGGCTCTCTTTCGTTTTATTTTTAGACGAACCCTCAAACATCGGTCTTCGGAAAGTGAATGAACAATTTCACCAGATTCCGCAATTATTTTCAAACCGTGACTCGTCTAATTAAACATGAACAAAATTAAATGAAGAAATGAAGTTCCTAGTAGGAATTCTCCAATATAATTCCCGCATACAATACCCAGAGTAATAGTTGAAGCAGATCTTTAGTATCGTAATTCACATCTGAGTAGACAGTGTGATATATTGGTATTTCAAGTGAAACTGAACGAGTATAATATTAAAGGACAAGGAACATTGTAAAGTTCCCCAACGTAATCATTTCCCTTACTCGTTTTAATATAAAACAAATTAAATTTAATTAACGGGTGATTCAAAACTGCAAACCACTCATATCTAATGGCTATACATTCGTATCATGACCTATCCAACAACGCCGTTCATTATGTTTTCTTAATATCTTTGAAAGACTGTTTTGTCGAACAAGAAAATATTTATTTTCATATTAAATCCCTAAAGTTATTATTTAGTTGCACGACCGAGCTCAAGCAGAAAACATAACTTCACTCACGAAATACAAACATTTTTTACGATCGTATAAAATATTTCTATAACGAATCATGATATGTTTCATCTCTACTTCCCATGTTTTATTCGGAAGGGACCTCTATCTTCGTTAACGTTTGTACAACAGGAGGCCCTGATATCGCGACTCAGGGTAGTGAGGCATTGTTGTTTCACAAGAGTTCCTAATGGTTCCTAATGTTCTCGTCACCTTAAAGTACGGACTAAATATCCAATGTGGCGTCTGAACCTACTTCCGGTCAGAACAACCAACTTTTCAAACTTTATGAATCCGACCGCCCTCCAGTTGATAGAATTCATACAGCTGATTGTAGTCCTCATGTGTCAGGGTCAGATTCTTTTCTATGAAGGTCTTTTTTTTGTTATGTGATATTCCTTCTGTCCGGTCTTTTGTTAGAGTGAAACATCTTTTCCGTAAACGAGCATGAATTGAGTGCACTACTAATTAAAATAAGACTTCGTTTTCAAGTAATTGAATTGACAAATGTTTTGTGCGAATAAAAATATAACCTTAAAAGTGATCTCTACTACATTCAAACACCCTAAACGAGTACGTCAACTGGACTCAAAAATGGAGTATCAAAATAAACCCGTTAAAATGTCAAGAAAATATCTTCACACGTTACGCCGCCCTAAAAATCCTGCTGAATTAAATCTTTACAGTACATATATTCCGTGGGCCTCCTCACCGATAAAATATTTAGGAGTGTTGCTTGACAAAAGATTAACTTGGAAACCCACATAAATGCAATAGCCAACAAAGTATCTGCAAAAATATCAAAATATCTTCCCTCTAATCAATGCACGTTCTTCATTGAAAGTCGAATGCCGATTGCTACTATTTAAATACATAATTCTACCAAATATGACTTATGCTTGTCCAGTTTGGGGATGTGCTGCGACTAGCAATCTCCAAAAATTATCATCCATTCAAAATATATTTCTAAGAAGAACTTTAAATGCCCCCTGGTTCATTCCTAACACCCAGATTCGCAGAGAATTAAAAGTGCCTTCATTAAGCGACCACATAACACAAATAGCCCAAACTTTTTACCAAAACCTTCACACTTCCCCATGCTTTTTAATCTTCAGCCTAGGTCGCTATGCTGCATCCCCACGTATTTAATTCAGGTATCCCAAAGACCGATTCAAACCACCGTAATCCTCCATAACTGTCAATTGATCAAACTGAAACATGCTGAAACAAACTGAAATTCAACCTAGCTTCATTTACTTTAGCACAATGATTACGTTCTTCCGAGTTATATAAACCACTGCTTATGGATGGCCATTCCAAAAAGGTCAATAACTATGAACTGCATAATTTAACCTCCTCGAAAGACAAGTATGTCGAAGGAGAAGAAATAAATTTTTAAAAAAGTGATCTCTTGGAAAAATCTGTGTCAATTACACATTTACAATGTTAGTTCCAACAATGTATTAGCATTTCTCGTGTTAATAACATTTGAAAGTATCAAAAACAAAATAATGGGAGAATTTTAATAAAATAAGTAATATTAGCAAGGAGATGTAATTAATTACGCAGTTCATTCTTACCTGACAGATACTTCCTCTGGTGGTTTTATTTCTTCTAACATAAATAAATCGTTGTGTCATTTGGAGACTTATAGCAATAAGAAGTACTATACTTAAAAATTAGTTTATTCGATCAAATGAAACCAGAAAAATGCTATCCTCTTAAAAAAGTCGTTTAATATTTTTATAGTAACATTCCTTTTCACAACTGTGGTTACATGCAATCATGTAGAAAATGCATTTATTTAAGTAAAAAGAACTCTGAAGTTGAACTTCAGCTCTTTTCCATTAGGCACGTATGTAAAGTAAATTCTAATAGACAAACAAGCAGTACAGATTACTTATTAAATCACTCTAACTCAGTCATGCAACAATGATAAGTACTGTATATTTATAACATGTAAGCGAGGAAATTTTGTAGACTTATTATTATGGAATTTTCAATAAGTAATCCTTAAAGCATTTGACAATGAGAGACGAAGAGTATAATAATAATATTATAAATTATAGATAATGTTTTCATAAAGTATCAAACAGTATAAACAATAAATAAGCTATTTAACATTTCTATGCTGATCTTAATCTCTTGCAAATGTCTCTACGACTAGCAAATTAGTTGCAAATTAGTCTCTACGACTAATTATATACGTATTCCTGCTGTATATGTAATCGACGAATGTCATCGATTACACACCTCGTGGATTCCAGGTCGGAATCCACGGCTTGTCGACCAATTACATTCCTAGAATTTTTGGAATCCACGTGCAGAATTGCATTCTCTTTGCAATTCGCGCTTCTTTCGAATCGCAATAGACAAGTGAAAGATTTCGCAGTTTCCTGTACGTAACCTAAACATTTTTGTACTTTTATTTATCATGACATTTGACATTGATTATTCAACAGAAAATGAACGCAAATATTTACACTAGTCACAGTTTCCACAGATATTCTGCAACCTTATTAGATGATGCAGGTGGAGATATTGCGACTCTCAAACGACATGGGGCTGGAAGAGCACGTCAGTACCTGAAGGCTGTACAGAATATTCTGTGGCAAATAAAATGAATTCTGTAAACAAAATACTGCAATCAGTAGAGCTGAACAAAAACTTGCAAAATACCTTACCAACATCATCACATGTCAATTTTGTGTCAATGTGCTCATGTCAATTTTGACGAAGGGTCAACACAATCAATGATAAATATGTCTAAATGCAGTAATTTCACCAATAATTTTTTCAGAAAATAAATCAGCCTTTATAACACTGTTTGATGTAGGTAATCCTTGTACGTGAGTTTCAAATAAAACAAAATCAGTTCAAAATCTATTCTGAATAGTATGGTCTTAGAGAAAGTAGTGTCTTCTACTCGCGTATAATGGCTATCATTCAATCGTAGAAATGACGACACTCTCTCCTACGTCGCTCGTATCGTAAACATCAATTCGTGAATAAAAGCCATCATTATGTCCTCCTTGAAGAATATACTATTAGGGTACAAACACGTAGAACGCTGGGACGCCGACGCCGGCATCTGCTGCTGATAAGCAGCGCTGCTCGACCAGCAAGGGCGGACACACAGGACGCCGATTCGACAGTGTCGAGATCTAGCGGTTCATCCTAGTACTTCTCTTCCATGTGTGCGAGGTAGAGACTGCGGATCATTCATTAATCGAAATTGTTTCCTGTGACATCCAAGAAGAAAATGCACAGTTTTTGTGAACAATAGTAAACCAAATTTGGAATAATGGAATTACTGAACGCTACTTCCGACAATTATATTCAAAATACTTATTAACCTGATATAGACTGATGTTAATTTACGAGAATTATGAAGTGCATGTGTATTTTACAAAACACTATTATTGATAAATATGAATTTGATAACTTTCCCAATAACGCTATTCAATTGGTTTCACGTAACGTTGCAAGACAGTCTACAGAACGATTGTCCAATTCATCAGTTATGGGAGATACATTTCTGAAATTCGTGTATAATCATCTAATTGTGTATACTCACATAAACTGATAAATGCTTCTGAAATTGTATTTCCATTTAGTTTCTGTTGATTTGATTAATGTTTCTCTTAATGTAACTTTTAACATTACAAACTAATATTGAGGTTATGTAGATGTTTACTTGTCCATATACGCAGAAATTTCTTTCCAGCACTTTTCCACATTTATTCGCGTGTCTTTTGCCCCTCTATTACACACAACGAGCCTCACAAACAACATCAAAACCAAAAAAGTACTCAATCCCTTTTGAATCTTGTGATCAGACACTTCAAAGCCACGACTCGACTGAGAACCAGCGAGTGCAGCCTGCGCGCCGAAACTCCCAAGAGTTCCGGCTGCTGGCCGGCGCTGGCGGATGGAAGCCGATAGCGTTCGTTGTGTCCGCCACCATTTGATAACATGGCGCAATCCAGCCGCCGAGTGACGTCATTCGGCGCCGGGCCCTCTCGCGCCGGAAAACAGCGTTGTACGTGTGTGTACGCACGGTGACTATGCTTTTTGCGAAATAGCTTCTCAGATGTTTTAATGAAAGACCAACGAAACGTACGCGTGGCAGCACGTATCCACGTTTTTATACGGTCCTACAATTTAACAAAAGAGGCACTCGATGTTCTCAACAGAAGACGATCGGAAGACATTGACTCGGACATCAATCGCTCTGAATTTCCTCTCACCTGATTACTTTTACCTCTGAAAACTTGAAATGTTCTGTGTTTTCGACAATGTTACGAACATATGGAGTTCAACAGAGCGAAGCCTAATGATTTATTTTTCTGAAAAGACTTTAATAGGAATAAGTGAAAGTTCAAATATTTTAATAAGCAAAGGAACAACGACGTTTTAATGGAAGAAGGTAATATACAAATAACCAGTTCCTAAATGTTATTTTTTGTAATGCTGTTTGTGTACTATAATGTTCAGTTTCATAATGATCTCGTAAGAAATCCATCTAATTCCGAGTCGGCGTCGGCGTCAGTGAAGAGCTTTGGCTGATTCTGGGATTGCGGAAAGGAAAACTAGGGCACTATAAGTTGGAACTGAAATTCGTTATAAATCAAAATAAGAAAGAGAGTAGAATCAGCATTTCTTGTCTACAAGTTCCCCAAATTTGCACACAATATTTATATCACGAAATAAAACAGAATATTTAGAATGTCAGCAATTTTCCCAGTGTTTGTATCTTTTAATCTTAGATAATTCAGTCTTAACTAGGCCTTGGCAACGCTATAATTATGAGGCAGTTCTACGCTGTAAAAATAAGAATCAGTGCAGTGTCGTAAAATGAGCGACGTAAATATTTATAACTACTCGATTACATTACGATATGGGGACTCACATAAGCAAAACTAGTTCCTATTACAAGATTTATTACATACTAGCTATACTGCATTGAGTAAGTGTACTATCAACTTCAAGGAAAATACCATAGGTCACTCAGGAAGTACTTTTTTTCAATTTTCATCAATTTTTTCTGAAAGTAAATGGATAATTTTATTAATTTACCATGATTGTACCAAGAGTGTTAAGAAGATATGTTCAAATTAGAGGCGGACTTGCAGACAAACAAATTCCAATCGTTCTTAGGGACGAGCCAGGGGCCCGAGACCAATATGCCCGAGTATGCTAGTTCCGACATTGCCATTATTGAGAACAAACGACACCGACATTAGGCCTTTTATGAGGGTGCGCCCTCCACATCGGTAGACGAAAAGACAACAATAATTACCAAATGTTGATGGCATCATCGGATCTCCCGACACCGTTTATCAGTCAAACGTACCTATTAAACATATTAAACTAAAAATTCCACGTTCAAAGGGGAGAGTAACTAAAAATTTGATCGCACAAGGCATGTTACAAACCTCTGAATAGATGTGCAACTGAAACTGGGCTAATATGAAAGCGATTTCATTTTTTAAAAGACTACAGCTTGTCCGGGCTGGGGCGATGCCCCGCTGGTGGAAGATACCTGGTTGAGGGGAAAACCCCGTTAGTCGACGGAAGGTCGGCGCCGGATCTCGCCATCCAGCGGGGAAAGATCACCGCCATCTCCCGAAGAAAAACATGCACTGCACTTACGGTACTGACGATCTCGTTAATTGACGCGGCCGTAATCAGTAACAATCAATGTGAAGAAGGACACAACATGACACAGCATGATGCAGACACACACAGCTTGACCGACAGTGACGTTGCTCATCCCGGACAGCCAAGTATCACATCACTTTGAGATCGTTTTTACTTTCTCTTACGTACTTAAGTAAAGAAGATAAAATATTGTAATGCTACGGCAGAAACTGGTGATTTCTCCTTAGAAAAACACATATTGTGAGTGATATCGAAAAGTGGATAAATCTTTTTGCTGTAATGGGTAGTTAATTATTTCCTCAGTCACTCCCATGAAGCCTCTTCCTAAAATAGTTATTTAGTTAAAATCATCGTTTTGCCAGTCCTTGATACCAAGAAATTGATTTACGATAAAATGTGTCTGTCCGCTCGTCTGTGGTCAACTTTAGCGCCTAAACCTTTCACTCTATTTTCTTCAAAATTGATAATCCCCGATCACCTGACCAAACTCGAGGCTCTGCGAATAAGAAATGGGTGTTTTGATGTTTCGAAGTGCTTCGCATAAAGTCTAAAATTTTTCAATTTTTTTTCAAAAATTGTTCTAAATCATTTTTGTTAATAGGGCAAATTACGCATTATGTCGGCACTAATCTCATTTTCGTTTAACTCTGCATTTTTTCGGCGCCTTCCTATACCTATCATTTTCAACGTCCCATGACATTTATGATAAATGATTCATGATAAAACACTGTAGCGGTGTAAGAGAAATATCAAGGATAATACTTATTGATGTCAATGAAAATGTATATCTTGTTCTCTAAAATTTCTTGTTTTTTTTGATAACTCTATTTCTTTTAATTATTTTAATTGAACATATTTGTTTAGTTCATTTTCAATTTAAAAGGAAATTTATTATTTCTACTTATCAGGAGTATGATTTTCCAAAACGTTGATTGACAGGACTATTTAAAACTACACTTGTTTTTATTGGAAGTGTTTTATTATTTTGTATAATGTACCTCCAGAGACTTGTTGGAAATGATTTACAGGCTTACAAACCATGAGCAATATCGCCGCGATAGCCCTATTCCAGTCGTATGTCAGGCTTCCTGACGATACCCGCCTGACCTCCTTTGAGGAGGTTCATATTTCGACAGTTAAACCGGAGTGTTCTACTTTCTATAATAAGAAGAAATAGAAATAAAAATGTATTTAAGAAAATCAAAAAGAAAATTATTTCCTTTCAAAGTCACATCTATGCTTACCAAAAATGTAATTACAGTGAATTATAAATGTATCTAAAATAGCAAATAAATAGTAAGTAAATACGGAATGCAAGTATAATAATTCTGGATTTTTCAGAAATAGTTTTTTAATCGTAAAAAACGTGTTGATATCGTATGAAAGAAAAAAGCATTTTCCTCGTTTATCAAATTCGTGTCCTTTTCTATCATAATAATGATATTTTCTCAAAGAAATGTGCCTTCCTCTTTTGTGTAGAATTTAAAGTCGAAGTAAAAAGTGAAAAACAACTTTTTTGCCGAAGTTTCGTATTTGGTGTCTAAATTTATTTCTGTAAAATTGTTTTCGAGTTATTTGTTCATCTATCACATACCATATCTGACGGATTTGTTTTTGATTTATCTCTTGTAGCTTTCCGTCATGAGACGTTTCATAAGACAACAGTTTCTCTTCATGTCGAGAATTTATACATATAATTTTCTGATAAATACCATCGAGAGAAAACATCATGTGTTGCTTGTTCACATGATATGTTCAAAAAGTTATCTTGATAAGTAATGTGATAGGTCTGGAATACACTACAAAATTTCAACTGATTATCTTTCTTATGCAAAATATCAAGAAAGTAATATTTAAAATGTTTTCTTTTACATACTTGTATTAATATTACTAGTGATCACCAAATAGATAAAAATTGTCAATATCTTAATATGTTATTTTATTGTAGCTGCAAGATTTATCCCACTTTTAAGATAAATAACATCTGAGACATTATATTATAAATACTTGGTATGATTTTTGATTTTTTATAATTCGTTTTTTCACATATTTCTTTTCGGTTTTTTCTTGTATCTCATTTTCTGGCGGTTCACTTCCATTTATTATTTTATATTTGTATTCTTAATTTCCAAAACACGGTACGATATTAAATTCTTTATTCCGTTTATTGTAATTTGAAAATGTTAAAATCCTTTTCAATATTTCATATTTTACATTATATCTCCTCTGAAACGAGCACGTGGCCGTCAAGTTTGATCACGAAATATTTATCGTGAGTACATGAAATTATCTCCATCTGCACCAGACATGATGGATGTACCGTCACACTCTAGTAGTAGCAGAGAAACTCAAATAACATGCGTTGGGGCGCCTCATTGTCGTAACGCAGGACATTCTCAGTGTGAGACGGGAAATCTTCCTCTTGATCTTCTGGCAATTAAGTACAAACAAGAGTGTGTTCTGCGCGTAACAGATGGCGATACGCACTCCAGCACGAGTGAGCAAACGAGTATCCTCGGGCTTGCCACGCATGTTTTCGAAATGCTTGCAATGCACATAGAGCAAGTCTAGTCCTGGTCTACGTTTTCTTACATTAAGACAAGATATTTTTTTAAATTTTATTTATATATTTATTTACGTCAAAAACAGTTAAAAACTGTATTTGACGAGCTATGGGAGAAGTGAATTCTGTGCACGCTTTCATAATTCTGTGATCTCTATCCTAAGTCATATTCAAGTCGAATTTTGAATATAGAAAAAAAGAGCGTTTTTTTCAAGTTTTGTTGACAAAAAATTCGCTCATATATAATAAAAATCTATTTTCATAGGTAAATTAGCTACATTTCCTATTATGCTTTGAATTATGAGTGTCATGAGTTTCACACCCATTTAGTAAATCATAACATAACTGCATTGAACTCATGTATCATCGTTTTATAATTTCAGATCAACTTTATTTCCACTCCATATTATGTTTACTCTTAAGAACGGCGCTTATCAATAATGGAAGAGGCAAATGTTTGAAACTTAACTTTAATCAGTTTGAAGAAAACGAAAATAAAGCCAATAAAATTCCTTTTTAACACGTTTTTCATGTCTTATTAATTAACATGTATGTTGACATACTAATAAAAATGTATAGACCAAGAACTAGTAACAAATCAGTATTGCAATTTTAATATTCATAATTAGGCGTTCCAAATCCTTTCTCTCTTGTGCTGATATATATTTTTGTTTTTTCTGTACCTTAGAAAACGGCACTACTAAACATGCACTGTTTTTTTCGATCCTTTATCTACAAATCTTCGGGGTCAGTTACTATCAGAGATATGACTTCCTTTTGAGTTCCTTTTTTCTGTTCGTTCATCGTCCCGTTGAAAAAGAAGTAAAAACGTTTAGCGGTGGTTTTAGAAATACTCGAAAAAATGGTCAAAAGGAGCTATCTCCCCTGATTTCTTTTCTATAATGGAAACTGAATATTTTGACTAAAATACACTAATCAAACCACTTTCAAAATAACA
Organism: Acheta domesticus; assembly: GCA_031308135.1. NCBI lineage: Eukaryota > Metazoa > Arthropoda > Insecta > Orthoptera > Gryllidae > Acheta > Acheta domesticus. Next base: position 169,818,397 of record JAHLJT010009419.1, read on the forward strand.
TTTGTTAGTTAAGTAACCCGTCAAAAGCCTTCATTTGTAAAACACGTCATTCGTAGTTCACAAAACATTTCATTTTCTAAAATTTCAATATTTTTAATAGTGCATGTTAGATGTGGCTAGAAAAAAAACAGGACTTTTGCTGTAACATGTCTAATTTTTTTCCTTAACAACTTTCCCCTTCTACAAATTCCCCGTGATGATCCCTACATCTCTCCATTCGAATTTTCTATTGTTCTAGATAGTGTCTCAGGTCATTTTCTATAACCATTTCTATGGTATTCGTCGCTTTTTGTTTCACATCTTCAATTATCTCAAACTTAGTTCCTTTCAATGCTTCCTTTATTTCTGAGAACATCCGAGTCACATGAGGCTAGGTGAGAGTAGGGTGGATGTTCCAAACCCCATGCTTAGCCAAAAAAATTACTTAACAATCAGTGCAGTGTTGGCTGAAGCGTTGTTCTGATGAAGAATCCATTATTTACTACTCTCACTTAATCCATTTGTTTGTCTGCAACTCAGGTTGTTAGCACATTTTGCTCGGCGCGGACAAGTTCCTGCGACTTCCGCCCACCTGGGCACTCTTTGGAGTGCTTCCCGCTAAATTATGGGAGTTCCATGCTAGACCAGGGTGTCATGGGGGCGCCAATTCCAACATTCGCGCGTCCCACTTAAAAAAAAAAAAAAAAAAAAAAAAAAAAATCCATCAATCAATCAATGAGATGGAATGAAGACATTAATTAAATCATTGTTTCCCCGCGCCTTGATGCATGTGACAGCTCTTCCGCCGCCCTGCCAGGTTGCAATCGGCTACCCTCGCCGCCGACACCGGTGACGTCACTACATCACCACCGTCACCGCCGCCACCAACACCATCGCGCCGTCGCGCCCGTATCTCTCCCCCTGCCTACGTCCGCCCCCCCCCCGCCGCCAGCTAGCCGGCTGCCCGCCCCTCTGAGCCCTGCCCGGGGTCGAACCCGGGGCACCGCCCAGAGCATGTGCGGCCAGCGGGCGACACAGCTGGTGGAGTGTGGGCCAAGCGGATGGAGCTATGGTGGACCGGGAGCATGAAGCATCCACGGCGGTGAAGGGCATTTTTCACGATTTCTGCATTGAGACCCTCTACTGGACAGCGGTGTGATTTGTAGGAGCGGTGGTGCTGTGACAGTGGCGTGGTTCGACAACCCGGCCATGTGTGCCTCGTAACCTTTCAATGTTACATTCATTTGGTTTTTGTTTGCTGTGTTAGTCAGGTAGCATCGCTTGGTCAGTGTGAGCCTTTAATTTTGTGTTTCGCAACACTGCAAGAGTTTTGTGAAATTGTTAAAGTTTTGTGAAATTATTATTAAAGTTTTTTGTAATCTTTGACATTTTATGGTGCCTTGAAACCCGGGAACGAATACTTCGTTCGTTCGTTGGTAACACTGACTACGCGAGGGTTTTGTTCACGCCATGCCGCGTCGTGATGCGCACACGGAACGCGTGCCTTTGTGAATAAAAAAAACAAAATTACAGTAGAATCATTAGCAGTGCTGTTGTAACATTTACTTGTGTTATGTGCGCTTTGCTTTGCGGTTTGTATGGTGCAAATTAAAAGCATGTTCTTGGTTACGCCTTTCCAATTCCTGGAAATCTTATGCAGCTTTCCTAACCTCATATTTCACGTTCCTGATCTTAGGGTCTCAAGTTTGTAGGGTTAAATGTATTTTGACGATAGTTACATAGCTCATTTTGCTTATGAAAGTGGTGTTGACTTCCAATTAACAAATACATGTCGGTCCTTAAATTTTTAGATGGTTTTTCGCGTATGAAACTTCATACCCTTTAAATGCTATCGTGAATCATTTCAGTTCTTTTCATTAGTAAGCAAGCTTATTTAACCATGTCTCAGTCAAAGGTGCGGGCTAAGGAGCCAGGTGCAGTTGAATTAAGATTATCACAAAGGTGGAGTCTCGCTATTTGGGAAATTTCACGAATTGAAAGTAATTTGAAAGCTTTGCAACCAGCAACAGTAGCCAGTCTCGCGTGCTTGCGTGATAGGTTATGCGAGGTGTGGAAAGATATCGAAGCTCTTAAAATGGATGCGATCAGCTCCACAGAGTTCTTTAGCACGATTCATGAACAAAATTTTTCGCAATGTGAAAATGCTTACTTGGCTGTAAAACAGCTATTGAATGAAAAATACGAGCCCTTTGAAAAGCCTCTTACTGTTGCCTCGGCGTGTCATCATGCCTCGCTACCGAGCATTAAAATTCCAAAATTTGATGGAAGGTATAGAAATTGGCAACGTTTTCGTGATTTGTTTACTCAATTAGTCATTAATCAGGTGCAGATACCGGACTCGCAGAAGTTGGTGCATTTAATGAGTAGTCTCGAGGCCGAACCTCTGAAGTTGATTTCTGTGCTCACAGTATCAGACAGATCCTTTCAACAGGCCTGGGCTTTATTAAGAGATCGTTATGACGATAAATCGAAAATTTTAGAAGAGCACATTCATGCTCTCTTCTCCTTTCCTTCCCTCAAAATTGGTGATGCCTCCTCCTTAAGAGAATTGCACAATGTAGTAACTTCTCACTGGCTATCTATGTCAGCAGTTCCCACTACAGTCCCTATGGCTGAAATAATAGTACAATTTTTAGTGCTCAGTAAATTGGATAACAAAACAAGGGAAGCATTTTTCCTTGCTAAAGCAAAAAATGATATTGTTCCATTGCAAAATGTTTTAGATTTTCTTTCACTCCGGGCAAGAGCCCTAGACATTGCCCCTCTTGCTAATCCTGATGTGAATTCTGTTTCAGTTAGTAAGTCTAAGCGCCCTACACAATCTTCACCTGCCAAACAGGTGTTTCAGCTGGAAGAGGGGTCATCAGCTCGAGCCTGCATTGCCTGCAGTTCTGGAGAGCACCCACTTTTCGCCTGCCCTCGTTTTCGTACCCTGGCTGTCCAGCAGAGATGGGATTTTGTCTCTTCTCATCAACTCTGCTACAACTGTCTTCGAAGGAAGGGTCCTTCTCATCATTGCTCACAACGAAGTTGTAAAACTTGTGGTAAGAACCACCACTCAATGCTTCATAAATTTTCTACACAAAATGTCCATAATTTGGCATCACCTCATTGTTCTAGTGCTCCCAACACCTCTGCTGGACTAGCATCTGCCACCCAGATTACTGCAAAACAACCACACGATACAAAGGTTTCCACGTTATCACACTTGGTTCTTAGCCAGACATTTAATATTGGTTCTCTCCTTCCCACAGCCATTGTTAATGCAACAAATGAGTTGGGCCAAACCCTGCCAGCCAGGGCATTACTTGATTCTGGTAGTGAAGTTTCCTTGATAACTGAATCAATGGTACAGGCCCTCCGTCTCAAAAGAATTAGGCATAATGCTACGATTCATTCTGTTAATGCTCTTACTTCTGGTTCAAATGCTAGAGTTCATGTGTTAATCTCCTCGCGGTGTTGTAGGTGGAAAAGGGCAATAGAATGTTTAGTGGTCCCTGCTATTTCCAAAGCCACCCCCCGGAGGAACATTAATTTAGCTGCCCTGAAGCTGCCTGCTGACCTAAAATTGGCTGATGACCAATTCTTTATTCCTAAAAAAATTAGATATTTTATTAAGCTCTTCTTTATTTTTTCAGGTGCTTAACACTAAGAAGAGCAGCCATTGTTCAAAGCTTTTTATTCTTGATACTAAGTTTGGTAATGTCATTGCGGGGGATCGATTGCCCACACTGTTGCCAAGTGCGGCACCCCCAGATCAGTGCTTTTTCTTAACTGCACACTCTCCTTCCTTAGTCAATGATTATGAGAATATTTGGAATTCTGAGAGGATTTCCTCTTCTCGTGATGAAAACTTCTCACACTTGGAGCATCCTTGTGAAAAGAAATTTAATGAGGACACCTTTAGGTTGGAGAATGGGCAATTTTGTGTATCTTTGCCTTTTAAACGTCCTCCACAATTATTGGGGAATTCACATTTTGTGGCCAAGCAGTTTTTGCTTGCTTTAGAAAACAGATTTTCTAAAGATAAAGAATTAAGGCACAATTATGTCAAGTTCATGAGAGAATACATTGAATTGGGCATGCAGTTGAATGTGTCAGTAAGATAGCACCTCCTTTCTATTTTATACCTCATTTTTGTGTGTTGAATCCACAATCCCCTACTACACCACTGCGTGTAGTCTTCAATTGTAGTGCCAAATCTTCTTCTGGGTTAAGTTTAAACGACCTACTCTACGCTGGCCCTAACGTGCAATCAGAGCTCATTGACATCATGCTTAGATTTCGATTGTTTAATGTTTGTTTCACAGCAGACATTGAGAAAATGTATAGAATGGTTCGGGTGCATGATGCTGATACTAAATTTCAGAGAATTTTGTGGCGAGAGAACCCTCACGACCCCATTAAAATTTTTACTTTGCAGACCGTTACTTATGGTATGGCCCCCTCGGCATTTCTGAGTACAAGGTGTCTCAACAAGTTGGCTGAGGAAATAAATGAAAATGATCCTGAGGTGGCTTCAGCTATCAAGCAGGGATTTTATGTAGATGACTTACTGTTCGGGAGTGACTGTGCTGAGAAGGCAGCATCGTTATTTCAAAGAATTGTAAAAGTGCTAAAGGGAGCTCATTTTAATTTGAGAAAGGTTAATAGCAATTCTTCATCGTTTCTGGCCACTCTCAACACCACTCACACACAATACACTTCCACGCCTCTGGCCTCAGACAATACACACAGAATATTGGGTTTGACTTGGAACACTGATAAAGACACACTTTGCATTACATATAGCAAACACTCCGATCCAAACACTTTCAACCTCCCGTGTATAACAAAAAGGGTTGTGTTGCACTTAATAGCCTCTATTTATGACCCATTAGGTTTTGTGAATCCTTTCTTGGTAAAGTTGAAGCTTTTTCTGCAAAAATTGTGGTCTTTACAGTTGGATTGGGATACTCCTCTTGATTCTGATCTTACTTGTTGTTGGCAGTCCTTGGTTAATGAGATTGTTTTACTGCCATCAATTATACTCCCACGCAAGGTGTTACCCCAGGGTCACCTTCCCTCTTGTCTAGTAGGATTCTGTGATGCCTCTCATAAGGCGTACGGAGCTGCATTATACTTAGTTAATCATGATTCTGCATCCATTGCGCATAGCCACTTGTTGTGCTCTAAATCAAGACTTGCTCCCCTGGCAGGGTCGACTATTCCTCGCTTGGAGTTGTGTAGTGCATTGTTATTGGTAGAATTGACCAAGAAAGTAATAAGAGCATTGAGAATTGTGTGTTCTATTAATCAAGTGTATCTTTTTTCAGATAGTTCTATTGTTTTGCACTGGTTGGTGAAAAGCAATCATAAATTGGATGCTTTCACTGCGCATAGAGTTTCAAAGATAGTGGCATCCTATCCACTATCTTGTTGGCGCCATGTAAGCTCGAGACAGAATCCCGCTGATCTGCTAACCCGTGGTGTCTCCCCCCAGGCACTGCAACACAGTACCCTCTGGTTTGTAGGACCGCCGTGGCTGAAGCAGCCAGTGTCAATGTGGGCCAAGCCGTTTGTCGATGCTGAGGTAGCGGATAATGGTAAGGTAGATGCTCTCTGTTGTATGTTCACTGCATACAAAACAAATATGCCCTCGTCAGATGTAGGTGAAAACCAAAATTCATTTGTTCAAGTGCTACTTAGCAGATATTCAAAATATCACAAATTGATAAGGGTGTTGGCGCTATGCTTAAGATTCATTAACAATATACGGGCTGCAATTGTTGCTCGCATTGACCCTGCTTCGGCTCAGATGCGGAGAAGGGGTTGGTTGGCACCGCTTGAATTGAGAGAAGCCACAGTGGTTATTATAAGGCTCATTCAACTAGACATGTACCCCCTTGAATATAAGGCACTTTCAAAAGAAAAGGGATTACCTCCCAAGTCATCGCTCATTAGCTTGAATCCTTATCTAGGCCCTGACGGGCTTTTACGGGTGGGTGGCCGTTTAATGAATTCTCAGGTGGAGAGGTTAAACAAGCATCCTATTATACTTCCGCCTAACCACAAATTTACCGTCCTGTTCTTAGAAATGATACACCTCGCATTTCTACATGCGGGCTTGGCAATGATGATGGGATGTGTGCGCCAGCAGTATTGGATTCCCTCCCTACGACGGGTAGCAAAAAAAGTAATTAATGCTTGTCTGACGTGTAGGCGCTGGCGCGGCGCACCCGTGGAGCAAATTATGGGTTCATTGCCCCCTAGCCGCGTAAATCCTTCTCGGCCATGGGCTCACACATCCGTAGATTATTGTGGCCCAATTTTGACAAGGCCGTCTCTCACGAGATCAAAAATGTCTCAGAAGACTTGGATTGCTGTATTTATATGCCATTCCACGAAAGCTTCGCATTTAGAAATCGTCGAAAATCTATCCTCCTCTCAATTCATTGCGGCCTTTGAACGTTTTGGTTCGAGAAGAGGTTATCCTGTGCACATGTACAGTGATAACGCTAGTACATTCAAAAGTGCTAGTTCGTATCCTAGCCGAGGCTAATCGCTTTGTTCTTTCCGCTCGGGATTTAGAGGTTATCACCAATTTTTTATCAGTGCAGGGTACCTCCTGGCACTTTTGCCCCACCTACGCTCCTCACCGAAACTCGTTAGCTGAGGCTTGTGTTAAAAGTCTTAAATTCCATTTGCGTCGCGCTTGTAGGGCAACAAGTTGTGCCCTTGCTTACATTGTACACCCTCTTAGCCAAAATAGAAGCTTGTTTAAACTCAAGACCGCTTGAAGTCACGTCTACAGATTCGGATGTGAATTTGATTTTAACCCCGAATCACTTAGTCTACGGGCACGCGCTTAATACTTTTCCTATAGATACTGACTCGTCTCTTGTGCAGATTACTCCTGCACAACAGTTCCGCCATTTAAATAACAAATTAGCAATAATTTGGAAATATTGGTCGCGCAATTACCTCCACACCTTGCAACAAAGGGTGAAGTGGAAAAGGGAGTCACCACCACTAGCTGTAAATGATTTAGTACTTTTAATTGAGGAATCTCCGCCCTCTCACTGGAAATTAGGTGTAGTGGAGAAATTGTTCCCTGATCAAGCAGGAGTCCGTGCGTACTGTTGAAGTACGAACTAGCCAGGGCAAGTTATTGCGACCAGTACAAAAGTTATGTGCACTGGCTAGGTCCTCCCACGAGTAAGCCCCAATCCATGATATTTATCTCTACTTTTCCCCCTCTGTCGACCAGAGATGCTCAGCTGATTTTTCTTTCGCTTCGCCGCCTGGTGAACAGGCGTACCACTATCATTTTTTAGGTCAAACTGCGTGGGCCTGCCACTTGGTTTTTTTTGGTGTTTCTTTGACATTTTATTGGTTTTTTTTATTAATCTAATTTTTTGTTACTTATTTATTATTTTATATTTGTATTTTAATTTCAACATACTATTAAATTTTTTATTCCTTTATGTAATTGAAATGAGGTCCTCAGTAATATTTCGATAGTGATTACAATATCTCCTCTGAAACGAGCACGTGGCCGTCAAGTTTGTTCAGAAATATTTATCGTGAGTACATGAAATTATCTCCATCTGCACCAGACATGATGGATGTACCGTCACACTCTGGTAGTAGCAGAGAAACTCAAATAACATGCGTTGGGGCGCCTCATTGTCGTAACGCAGGACATTCTCAGTGTGAGACGGAAATCTTCCTCTTGATCTTCTGGCAATTAAGTACAAACAAGAGTGTGTTCTGCGCGTAACAGATGGCGATACGCACTCCAGCACGAGTGAGCAAACGAGTATCCTCGGGCTTGCCACGCATGTTTTCGAAATGCTTGCAATGCACATAGAGCATACCAGTAGAGTACCACATAGAGCATCATACCACTACATACCACATAGAGCATCCTGGTCTACGTTTTCTTACATTAAGACAAGATTTTTTTAAAATTTTATTTATATAGTTATTTACGTCAAAAACAGTTAAAAACTGTGTTTGACGAGCTATGGGAGAAGTGAATTCTGTGCACGCTTTCATAATTCTGTGATTTCTATCCTAAGTCATATTCAAGTCGAATTTTGAATGCAGAAAAAAAGAGCGTTTTTTTTCAAGTTTTGTTGACAAAAAATTCGCTCATATATAATAAAAATCTATTTTCATAGGTAAATTAGCTACATTTCCTATTATGCTTTGCATTATGAGTGTCATGAGTTTCACACCCATTTAGTAAATCATAACATAACTGCAATGAACTCATGTATCATCGTTTTATAATTTCAGATCAACTTTATTTCCACTCCATATTATGTTTACTCTTAAGAACGGCGCTTATCAATAACGGAAGAGGCAAATGTTTGAAACTTAACTTCAATCAGTTTGAAGAAAACGAAAATAAAGCCAATAAAATTCCTTTTTAACACGTTTTTCATGTCTTATTAATTAACATGTATGTTGACATACTAATAAAAATGTATAGACCAAGAAATAGTAACAAATCAATATTGCAATTTTAATATTCATAATTAGGGCGTTCCAAATCCTTTCTCTCTTGTGCTGATATATATTTTTGTTTTTTCTGTACCTTAGAAAACGGCACTACTAAACATGCACTGTTTTTTTCGATCCTTTATCTACAAATCTTCGGGGGTCAGTTACTATCAGAGATATGACTTCCTTTTGAGTTCCTTTTTTCTGTTCGTTCATCGTCCCGTTGAAAAAGAAGTAAAAACGTTTAGCGGTGGTTTTAGAAATACTCGAAAAAATGGTCAAAAGGAGCTAGCTCCCCTGATTTCTTTTCTATAAAGGAAACTGAATATTTTGACTAAAATACACTAATCAAACCACTTTCAAAATAACATTTGTTAGTTAAGTAACCCGTCAAAAGCCTTCATTTGTAAAACACGTCATTCGTAGTTCACAAAACATTTCATTTCTAAAATTTCAATATTTTTAATAATGCATGTTAGATGTGGCTAGAAAAAAACAGGACTTTTGCTGTAACATGTCTAATATTTTTCCTTAACAACTTTCCCCTTCTACAAATTCCCCGTGATGATCCCTACATCTCTCCATTCGAATTTTCTATTGTTCTAGATAGTGTCTCAGGTCATTTTCTATAACCATTTCTATGGTATTCGTCGCTTTTTGTTTCACATCATCAATTATCTCAAACTTAGTTCCTTTCAATGCTTCCTTTATTTCTGAGAACATCCGAGTCACATGAGGCTAGGTGAGAGTAGGGTGGATGTTCCAAACCCCATGCTTAGCCAAAAAAATTACTTAACAATCAGTGCAGTGTTGGCTGAAGCGTTGTTCTGATGAAGAATCCATTATTTACTACTCTCACTTAATCCATTATTTGTTTGTCCGCAACTCAGGTTGCTTTCTTCTTACTCACAGAAAGTAGTTAGAACCTCAAGGTAATATTCAAATTCACTGTTTGACCTTCAGGCATTCAATTTACATACAGAATCCCATTCATATAAAAAATAATCATGTCACTAAAATTTGATTTGGGCATTCAAGCTTTCTTCGTTCTAGGTGACCGCTAGCTCGTCCAGTGGATCGATTGGCACTTAGTTTCTGAATCGAAGGTAAAAAAAATACGTTTCGTCACACGTAATTAATTTTTCCAACAGTTAAGTATCCTTTTCGATGTTTTTTATAATGTCAGAACAAATGTTCATCCGTGAGACCTTCTGTTCAGGTGTGAGGATCTTGGGCACCATTTTGGAACAAACTTTCCTCACGTTAAAATGTTTATGTAACATTTATTGAACTGATTCTTTTTCGACCCCTACAGTCTCGGCAACTGCACAGATCCTCAAACGGCGATCTTCAAGAATGAAATTGCCTATTTTTTCAATGTTTTTGTCCGTTTTCAAAGTGGAAGGACATCCTTCATAGATCCGTTTAAGCCACTCAAAAACCATACACATACACTATATCACCGCATACTTGTTGTAAGAAGGAAAAGGTCTCTGTTGCAGGTGGCCGAGTTTCACTAGTAATTTCATGTTAACACATTGCTCTTTTCAGATGCCTACCATTTTCCCAACGAGTGGTAAGAACGATCCGATACGAAGGCCCGACTGATCAGGCTACGGCCATCACACTGCTGGAATATGGAGTGGGGATGTCAGGCGACTCCAGTACGTGGCGCTAGCGCTCTTTGACATTTTCCAGCCCCACCTCGTATTTTAACTATTTTGAAATCGACTCGAATCATTAGAATAAAACATAATATATACTGATTATAAATTAATCGTATAATAATTTTAACATTGTGGCATCTGTGTCGACTGTCACCTTACGAATAATACAAAACAGACATTGTTTTATTTACGCTATTCGTTAAAGAGAGGGTTTAATGAGTAAAGTACATCAGCTCGCATGTATTATAAACTCTGTTGAATTCACTTGAAATGAACTGCAATAAGACGTCCGTCTACATATTTGTCGTTAGGTAGCTCTTGAAATCGACGTCACATTTTACGTAATAACTGTATATTTAGGATAATATATTTTAGTCGTAAATCTGCCACTTTGAATTGTCGCTTATACATATATCTACTTGTCGAGTAAATAGAAGCAATACCTTCGATTTTTATTGCCTGTGAAAATATAACAACCTAGTTTGGCGTACAACACTGTCGCAAAATATTTTCGTGGATAAATGATAGATACAATCTGGTGGGAGAAACATTGAAAACTGGAAAATCTCTGAATCCTTTATTGTGTCTTATCTGCGTTTATTTATTATCGTTGTGCGCGTTCAATTCCAAAGCTTTGAAATTTAATTAGTGCGTTCTCACTACCAAGATATTCGCCATACACTCTGTGCTGTAGGCGATGAAAACAGAGAAACTTGTGCGTAATGTATTCCAACATTTGATCATAACTCTGCAGGATTCAACAGCTCTAAATTCTGAAGCGAAAACATCCGTTTGTAACATTTTGCGTTTCTCCCCCGTGCTTCTGTAGGCTCAAAGCTTAAATATGCTTACCGTGTAAACACGTGTTTATGGCTGGGAGGGGTGAAAGGGCGGGGAGGGCCTGGAGCCGGGGCTGGAGCTGGAAAGGGAGGAAGGGCGCGCTTCGTATCGACCCGGGGCGCAAGGGCAGGTCAGCGCCGTCGCAGCACGGATGGGCTTGGCGGATCGTACCTCACGCAGGGCGAGGTCCGGGAACACGCCCTTCCGAACCACGGACTCCGCCATCTTTATTGCATTTATTTATTGCTTAAATTGGGATGAAGTAAGAAAAATATTTTATAAAAGTTCAAAAAGATCCAAAAAAGATTTCGGACAGTCATATTTATAACATTAAAAACTTATATTTATTTTATCTATGTGACAGCGTTGTAAAAGAATTTCAAAAATATTTTATATTTTTTTTAAATTTATTTATAGCTTCATCAACGTCGTGGTTATTGGCGACTATTGACAGGTTACATTATGATACTTCGTATATAATTGGGTACAGAATTACATCAACAATATATAAAGTATAAGTAATATTTACAAGTGACAATGGTGTTAAATGTTCAAAAAATAGTTATGGTTTTACAGAAGTTTATTACGTTATTTTGATCTTCATTATAATAAAGTCATGCTTTAGTAATAGAGATACGCGGGGTCCGAGCGAAGCATCCAACGATACAACAGGAGGAGAGCTCAGTTCGTACGAACAATTATTTTATTTCTCATGGTCATGACTAAAGCTAATAATTTTCAAAGGATGTTGTTTCGATTTAAATGAAATTTTTAATTATAATAAATTCATACTGTTCTGGTGCGAAAGAAAGTACAAAAAAGAACAAAAATCTTGGTTATTATTGTGCAATCTGGCACATCATTAAACACTTTCAGGTTTTGTCGTTTTCCGTATGGAAGCGAGTCTACAGGGGGCAGATTGTGGTCGAACGATGAGGTAAGCCGAATTGTGCCCCTTGCATATTCGAACCCATGATAGAAGCCCAACGTTTCAATAATAGAGACATATCTTGGATTGGATAAAGTGGTTTTCAATAGTTTTCGTTTCAATATATATATATATATATATATATATATATATATATATATATACACACACATATTCATATATAAACATATGTATGTATTCAGGTTTTCCGACACCACGGGACGCCTCGGGGAACCGGAATTTGCGGCGAGTCGTGGTTCGGTGACGAGGACCGCGATTTGGTTACGGATTTGTCTCTCACGAGAGGCCAGCGAGGCTGCGCTCGTCACTGGACACGTCGCGTCAGTAAGTAGGGGTAGCTTTTATAGTAGTTAGTCCCGATACTACATTGAATGTTTTACCTTCGGAGGTGGTAATGTCCCTCCCCTACTAAAACGAGATATCAACACAGACCTACTCGTTGGCTTTCGGGGTTTCCCCGAAATGTCGGGAAACCAGTCGGAAGGTTACAGTTTGTGCCGACTGGGTTGGTGCCCCGCTGGAGGGAGATTCTTGGAGGACAGAATTCCCCCCTACCCGTCGCAGGTCGGCCCGGATCTCGCCATCCATTAGGGAAGGACCAACGTCACCTCTAGTTATAACTAACTACACTAACGGGACCAATGATCTTAGTAGTTTACAGGAGCACCAGTTAATCAACCAATCCTTGAGCATACATATTTATCTACTCACTTCGTTTACGCTTTAATTTGCCATTTTATACACGACAATTTTGCTAAATGTTTGTGTACAAACAAATTGCAAAATAAAATATATATTAAATAAAAACAATGCACGAATTCCCGCACAGAAACGACACGCATGGTCTTCACGAGGCCATTTTTTCTAACTATTCGCACTGCTTTCTCACTGCACTGCTAATGAAGCCTCCCGCACCGAGCCGCAAGGTGTCGCATATCCGTTTCTTCCCTGGGCGACCGCGTCGGGCATTGGCATTCGGCCAGCCACAGCGCCGCCCATCGGCGTTTGGACCCCAGAGCGCTGGTGTCCCGCTTGCATTTGGTGCCTCTGAGATAAGCGGATGAACGTTGAGAAAACAGTCGATTAGAGGCAAGAGATAGACGGGCTACAAGAGGAATTGTAGCTTTGTAACTCAGAAAAGCACTGATAACGGCACTCATGTTTCGGGGAATGGGGATATCCTATCCTCTCCCGCTATCCTATCCCGCTATCCTCTCCGGGCAATTTCTCCTTGCTGCAATTGTAAATGACAGAAGTCCAGCAGCGCTCTTGTAGAGCCTTCTTGGATCTCCATCGAAGTCAAATTGACATAACGCCGACATTGCACCGCACGGTGTGCATTCTTTAATCCATTAATGCCCGACATAAGTTTGTGATCATAGCGCTCGCCCATTGTCCGTGTGCGCCCAGTCATTGTTGGAGCTCTTTGGTAGCATGTATGTTTAACTTCTAGAGCTGAAGCATTGTTGTGTTGCTAAATTATTCAACTCGAGCACTTCAAAGCGCCAAACGCTGGGTTTATGAGCGTTTTTGTTCTAGAAGAAAACCTTTATACACTAACAATGCACCTCACAATGTGAATTCTTTAATGGAAACAATGCTGAAAATCAATATATCATTTGCAAGACACTCATTTACTATCGTTATTTCTTGTTTTAAAAAGTATCTACGAAGTCTTTTTAAGGGAAGTTAAGTGATGGACGGAGACTGGAAAAGTCGTAACAACGAATCACTCGTGAATTTGCAATTCCTCCATGAAATTGAAATCTCTTAGTGAATTCAGAAATAGTAAAATAAGGTCGAAAGTTTGCATGTGATAACATAGCTTCTGAAAAATCTGTACCGTACTAAATAATTTTCTTCAGGTGATATCTTTTATATCCTTGCAGAACTGTATTTAGTCGACTATGAACTTATAAAACGAATGGACCGCGTTGTCGGGCTAGACTAAGAGATGCAAACAAGGGAAAAACCATGACACATTCAATTCTGTCTAAATCAGTCAATCGTTACGGAAAGAAAAACGTTAAAGATGTGAGCGTTCACGTAATTATATTCATGAGATGTTCCAGTTCTTGATGTTTTAAAAACATTTTCGTCTTAATAAATGATAGTAGATTTCTTTTTAATAGATGATAACATTGTGTTTAAGGTCCTTTACGGAAGATTTTTCAAGCACCACAGAAAGGTCAGTATTGACACCTAGCGAAAAACTATTGAGTGAAATTGCGAAAGGCAATAATAAAATTACAAGTTAGCAGTGAAGTCAAAAGAGATGATAACATGAGATGAAATAAAACCAAACCGATAAAATCACATAGGTTATTTACTTCTCCGCAGTATCGCACCCTTCCCCACTCACTTCTTCTTGTATCATTTTTCTTCCTTTTTATCATGCTTATCATTCACAGGCGCATAACACCGCTCAGTTCTCCTCCCCATCAAACGGCCCGCAGACTGCTCCACTTATCCACCCACCCACACATTCATCCCTCGTTTCCACTCGATTGCGCCCTGTCCTACCCACCCTCCGGTTCCCTACGGCTTCGCCTTCCCACCCTCCGTCAGCCCGCGCCCGCCTATCCATCCTTGGGGCACACCCGCTCGCCGCCGCCGCCGCCGCCGCCGCGCTCAACCGCGCGTGACAATGCAGGCGCTGGGCGTTGCCACGTCACGCCACGCCACGCCGCTCCGCTCCGCTCCGCTCCGTACGCGTACGTTGCAAAGCCATCACGCCGCGGTCGCTTTGATGTCCCGGCCGGACAGACTGACAGGTGGAGAGGTGAACGAGCGGAGGCTTGCATTTAGGCAGCAGACCTTTTACGTTTGTGAATATATACAAAAGCTGCGTCGCTGAGCTTCGCTCTCACAAAAGCGACGCTGCGTTGGCAAGTTGAGATACCATTCCTTTCTGTTTTAAAACGTCCTTTTCGTCGTATTCAAGAATCCTTTTTGAATTGAAACGGATTGTTTTTAAGCCAACAGAATGAAGCAGACAGATATTTCAAAAGGTTCATGTTATTACATTGAAATTTTCGTTCATAGTTCTATCAATTACTCCAGTTAAAAGGTGCTCAAAAGGGCAAATAGCAAATTTTGATAAAATTTGGCTCCTATATGTTTTTTTGGGTCGCAGAACACGAATATCTGATTTGGCAACAAAGTTTTGTACGGAAACATGTTCCTGAAGGTGTGTAAAAATTGCGACGTTTTTAATTTTTTTTCTCAAAATAACTCTAAATTCATCCATTCTTCGAAAACAATGGTCAAGTATTAAATAAAAAAAGAGAAAATTACCTACATTTCATGTCATTGTTTTTTTCCTCCAATTAACTGTTTAGCCGTGAGAGCACGGCGAAATTTGGTGATAGCGAGAAGTCTCTACAGTGAACTGGAACCAGAAGGTCCCTGTTCCGGATCCGTATTTTGAAATAAAGCAGCGCAGCTCCCACGGTGTAAGATATTTAGGTGTGTTAACTAGCCGCCTTTGGGGGCAAATTTTCTGAAGCCAGTTTGAGGCCAGTTCCTCGCTTAACCATACGATGCGCACAATCGGTTTGGGTCACGGTGTAAGATATACATCTTAAGATGACGTCTTAACATTTACAAAACACTTCCTACCCATTTTTGCAACTGTTCGCTCTGGAGTTTACCAATTCCACCGCGATACGACAAATCACTGATTTGAAAATTGAAATCAGCTGGTTACAGAGCTGTCAAATGGATCATGACCAACCACGACCTTGCCAAATGAGACCCAAAGATCGCTGCGCTTATATGCAAGAACTCTGGGTACTAGCCTTACATAAGCTTTAGTTTTAGACTGGGAGTGAACACACCTATCTTACACCGTGGCAGCTCCACATAAATGCTCGGTCCAGAGATCTCGGTGATAAGTGCCTGAAACTAGCCGTTGTTGCCGCCGTGCCATGCCAGCACGAATTTCACAGCAGACAACGCTAGTTTGCCCGCAGTACGTTACAGAGTTGGTTAAAGATTGTGAGAACCATTTTATGGTTTTCTGAGTTATTATTACACTTTTGCAATAGTATATTATGAAACGATAATGTAATGATTACATCGAGTTTCACACAGTAATTTGTCTACGACTAATAATAGACTTTTACATTGAACGGTTACTTGGCATCTGTCATGTTACGTTCAAACAACGCCAGCTATAGTGTGATTTTTCTAACTCTGCTCCTGAAGCCCTTATGGCAACGATGGAACTTCTCACGGCATTTCGCGTCTTTCTACATAGTACCGCTAGAAGTCACATGATCTTAAGCACTGCTTGAAACGGTCGCGATCATGTGATAACTGGCGGCACGACCGATAACGTTGCGAAATACCATGACATATTCCATCGTGAAAACGGGCCTTGAGGGGCAAAGTTAGAAAATCGCAGTATAGCGGACAGTCATCAGATCTTCCAGACGTCATTGGGTAATCGCAGTGGTAAATGGGTAAGCACAGTCCGACTTCAAACGAGCAGTATACGAGTCAACTTAGGAATGAATTTATAAAAGAAATGACATCAAAGTTCACAATCTGTACTTATTTCTTATCAGCTTCATAACTGATAAGTAAGTCATAACTGATGTCATAACTGATAAGTCCTCATAGGGAGAGTCAGTATTCTGAAGTTCTTCTGAGATTTGGAAACAGAGGAGAGCATGTGTGATCCTCACAGGTTGTCTCGGCGCAGAAATGAACACAATTCAGCGAAATATTTATTAGCACGACGTCCAATGATTGATTACTTTTCAACTGTGAACTTCTCTGGTTGGTCAAACACTTGTACTATACTGAAAGTGTAACGTAATTACGATCATTATGCAACTAGACGCAGCCATATAATTAGAGAATTATACAATGGGGGGGGGTGAAAAAACGTTTTATATATTCTTGTTGGCAGTGGCGGTTTATGTACTGTTCTTCATAGGAAGAAAGACACGGAAGTCAATTCCGTAAAACTACTTGAAAATGAAAGATACAAGAAATTAAATTGTATTCGTTAACTTTTTGTGGGATTAACCCTGGAGAAGTGGTGATTGCCGGAGTTACGTTAGAGGTGGCGCGGGGTCATTTCTGACCCCTTTAAATTTTTTTTTATAAAATTATATTTAGCAAGAAATAAGAGCGAAATTAGTTATTTTAATAATAATCATTTATAAGGTCGTAGCAACTTAATGCACTATTATAAACAAATATGCAAATGAGGTATTGAATACAAATAAAAGGGCAAAATTATCATTTATCTTTCATTTTATGCAGTGACTCCATTTACATTTACCTGAATATTTCAACAACAAAGGTATCAGAAAATTCAACAAGTTTTATTTCAGTAAGTTTTCAGAGAAAAGCTTAAGAAAATGGTGAAAGTATGTGAAAGTAAAGTTTCTGACTCGCAAAACTAGGCAACTGCAGCTAAGCAAAGATACGTGGAGGTCACAAGAGACCCCGCGCCACCTCTCTCGGGTTAATGGAGAAAAATCTACCGATTCGATTTACCCAGTCGTCCTGGCATTCGCCACCAACGTTGAGCGATTCCGTGCAGCCGATTAACCGATTGAAGCTGCTCTTCCCACGCCCGGAATCATCCCACGTCCTGGCCTTTGCCTTTGTTGACGTTTTACATCGCCTGCGCCCAGTGAATTGTTGGACTTCAAAGAGACGCGTGTAGATAGTAGCTCAGGAGAGGACATTGCCATTAAACGAACACATGAACAAAATAGCTGACCATTTCTTTCAAAATCTTTACTCTTCCCCCTGTGCCACAATATTTAATCTGGGCCGCCGTGCTGCATAGCCGCGTATTAAATCAAGATTCCCCAAGGATAGACTGAGGCCACCGTAACTTTTTTTATTATAATTTATTTTCAGTTGACATTACATTGTTCAGTTTACATTTTAATTGTGCAAATGTTTGATGGACTTAATCTACCTTATGCAAACTTAAACTAACTTAAAACTATACATACTACAATTCTATAAAAATAATATAAAAAAATAAAGAGAGAGAGGAAGCAGGGAGCACCTCAGATAAGTAATTATTCCAGGTTTGCGAATATTTTATAGAATGAATGCAGGGGATATCTGTTATTAATTCTCGTTTGATAATTGGGGGCTTTGCCCTGTTTATAGAAGGATGATGCTTGAATCTGGGGAAGGTTTGTGTAAAAATTGTGTGCAAGATAGGCTATTTGGTGTTTTATTGTGTTCATATTTAAATCATTATGCAGTTGACTGTTACTTATGAACCATGGTGCTTTAGTAATTAATCTTAAAAATTTGTTTTGGATCACTTGCATTTTATTTAGGTTGGTACCGTAACTTCTGTTTGTACAACTTTCCTATCACTACCTTAATTTCAACGTAACACCTCAAACCGAACCTTGAAGACTGAACAAATCTTCGAAACTTAGACCATGTTTTCACGAGTAGGAATGAATACTCATTTGCTATGGATGGCCATATCCAAAACGTTATAATATAAAATGTACTGTTTTCAAACCCCTCGAGAGACAGAAATGTCGAACGAGAAGTTATAAATTAAAAACAAATTCTTCCTTGTGTTGGTGTGCCAATAAAGAACATGTATCTTCTTATAAAGCCCTAGATTGCGTTTCGACGTATACAGCAGAATATGAGCATTGAATGAAGCAATTGAAAAGTCTATAGAAGGTAAAATGTCTGAATATGTTATATTATCAGATTCAGGAAGAGCTCTTAAAGCATTAAGCAAGTAGTAGTTAATTTTTCATCTATTAATCACATGAGAAAAAAATTAGCCTTTACTGAGAGCAAAGGGAAGCAAATTCGACGAGCTGGATTCCCACACACAAAGGAGTAATTGGCAATAACAATGTAGATAAGTGAATATAGCAGCTAACAATGGTGTTTTGTCTTTTTTTTTAATTAATTTATTACTTCCTGTTCGACAATTTGTCTTTCAGGGCATTGGAATTTACAATAATGGACAGTCGTTTTGGACACTAACAGTAACCTCTGTAGGAGGATTTATGAAGGTAAATTTTTAATAATTAGACAATTATATAAGACTAAGGAACATAGAAAAGAAGAGAAAATAAATAAAATTACGGAGGATGAAATTTATCTTTAGGAAATTTGGAATTAATTCTACGAGGAAAGGGATAAGTTTTACCAACGTTAAAAAATTGTGCATGATGTAAAGAAGGAAGAGTATTAAAAAATTTGAGACTACAAGTTTTAATTAAATCATGGATTGTAGGTAGATTTAGTTCATTGTGAATTTGTGTATTGGGAATAAACCAAGGTGCATGTAGAATTTTTCGAAAGAATTTGTTTTGAATGATTTGAAGTTTTTGTATATTTGATTTTGCTGCATTTGACCATATTGGACAAGCATAAGTTAAAGTTGGTCTAATAATTGAAGTGTATATTAATTTAGCAGTTTTAATACGGAGAGTTGAGTTATTATTTATGAGAGAATTAACTTTTTGTATTTTAATGGTAGTTTTTTGTATAACATTTTTATGTGAATTTTCCAGTTCAGTTTTGTGTCTAGATAGAGACCTAAATATTTAATAGATGAAGAGGAAGAAAGCCAAGGAATAGGAGTGTTATGAATTAGAAGGGGAGGAGGGGTTATTGGCTTACATAACGTAAATATTTTGGCTTGGCATTTATCCATATTGATTTTGATTCTCCAATTGTTGGCCCACACCGAATAACGATTAAGATCTATTTGAAGTTTATTTCTGGCAAGAAGAATATTAGTGTGTGAGTTAATAAGTGCTGTATCATCTGCAAAAAGGGCTAATTTAGAAGAAGCGAATTTTGGAATGTCGGATAGATAGATATTGAATAGCAGAGGAGAAAGACAAGAACCTTGAGGGACCCCGGCTGAGATGTTAAATTTTTGAGAGAAAGAATTATTATATTTAACTATGAAAGTTCTGTTAGATAGGAAATTTTGAATAATATATATAAGATAAAAAGGGATACCTACAAGATGAAGTTTATATATTAAACCATCGTGCCAAACTTTGTCGAATGCCTTTTCTATATCTAAAAAGATTGCAAGGGAGTGTTGTTATAAATGAAAAGAATTTTCTATGTGTTCAGTAATACGTAATAGTTGATGAAGAGTAGAATGTTTGTGCATAAATCCAAATTGTGAAGGTTGAATAATGTTATTTTGAGAAGTGAATGTATAAAGTCTGTGAAGTAATATAGTTTCGTAAACTTTTGATAAAGAAGAAAGTAAACTAATGGGCCGATAATTAGAAGGAAATCTTGGGTCTTTCTTTGGTTTACAAATAGGGATAATTATAGCTCATTTCCAAATATTAGGAAAATAGTGAAAACGTAGAGACGAATTCAAAATATTGGTAAATGCAGCAATGGATTTATTACCTAAAAATTTGAGTGATTTGTTGGTAATTAGATCAAATCCAGTTGATTTGCGAATTTTGAGCTTTTTTATAATATTATGAACTTCAATAGGGGATATAAAAGGAATAAGTTGTGGAACGTTATAATTAGGAAGGGAGAGGAAGTGGGTTATATGATTGTGAAGTTGAGTATTGTGTATTGGATTAGCAATAAAAGAAGATTGGAAGTGAGAGCCCAGTAATTTAAGTTTCTCAGGATCATTTAGGGCAGTGGAGGAAGAGTCTTGTAGGACAGGAATGAGAGTTTTGTCATTATAAAGTCGTTTAATTGTCGACCATAATTGTTTAGATTGAGGGTGTATTTGTTGAAGAAAGTTTTGATATTGATGAAATTTAAATAAATGTATTCTAGACTTTATTATTCGCGAAATTTTGTTAAGTTTAGATTTAATATCGGGACGTCGAGTTATTTGCCAATAACGACGTAAAGTGTGTTTAGTTTTGATTAAATTAAGAATACGAAAAGGTAATGGTTTATAGGGGCTTGGGGGAAATTTAGGTATAAAGCTTGAATGAGTGTAAAGTGTGTTATGTATTGTAGTGGTAAAATAAGATAGATAATTGTCAATATCATTTGTAGATTGTATATTATGAGGAAACTGAATATTATTTTCAATATCGTGTTGAAAGTCAGGCCACCTAATTTTTTGAAAAAGAGGTGTGAAGGTAGAAGAAGAAATATTAAAGGAAAAAGATAAAGTAATAAGAACTGGAAAATGGTCAGAATCTAATTCAGGAAGTACATTTTGTATAATAGGGAAAGGAAAATTTTGTGTAAGAATAATATCAAGAATATCAGGAATAATATTATTATTATATGAATAGTAAGTAGGTTCAGAGGGGGAGTGTATTTGTACATTATTAGAAACGAGAAAATTATGTAATTTAATTCTGTTAGGGTTGGTAGTATTTCAACCCCAAATTTGATGTTTACAGTTTATATCGCCAAGAAGAATGGTTTTGTTTATATTGTTAAATTTTTTTTTAAATGTTACGAGAGGAAATGTGTATTTTGGGGGTTTGTAGGCAACTGAAAAATAGTAATCAAGATTATTTATATTGATTATTAAAGAAAAGATTTCAAGAGAAGGATGATTGTTAAATTGGAATGAATAGTGTTTAATAAAGTGTTTAATGAGTATAGCAACTCCTCCGGAGGCCACTGAATTAATTCTGTCAAAACGATAAATTTTATAGTTGGAGATATATAATTTGTCGGTTGGGAGTAAATGTGTCTCAGTTATAAAAGCAATGTGTACATTATGAGTGTATAGAAAATGTTCGAAAGTATGTTGTTGTCTTTTCAAACCATTAGCATTCCAGTTGAGAAGTGTTAGTTGATTGGTAGTTTTATCAATTATTTATTATGAGAGAGCGATTCAATAATATTTTGAAGTTGAGGAAGAAGAATTGAAAGAATTTGTGATATTATTGTTGTAATAATTTGTTGAATATTATAAGAAGAGGGAGAGGTATGTTGTGTAGGAATGTGTAAGTTATTTGTCCAAGGAGAGTTGTTAATGTTAGTTTGTGTGTTAGAAAGAGGTGGGAAATGTGTTGTATGTAAATTAAAAGAAGGTTTTGAAGAGTTTTGAGGTAAAGTAGTAGGAATAGTGGAATAAGAGTTTATGCTGGGGGAAGAGTTATTAGTGGGGGTAGAAGAGGAGAAAGTATGTGTGGAAGGTAAATTATTATTAGATTTATTTATCTTATTATTCAAGACAAGTTTGTAAAATGAACATCCTCTATAATTGGCAGAATGTGTCTGTCCACAGTTTACACAAGTGGGAGGTGTGGATTGTGGCTTTGGACAAACCGTAATGATGGGGTTGTAATGATGGGGTTGAGAACACTTGACACATCTGCGTTTCAATTTACAGTTCGCCTGTGAATGTCCAAAACGTTGACAATTTTTACACTGAACAGGGGTGAATCGATTTGATTTTGGTTGAACTTTTATAATGGAATGAAATAAACGATCTAATTTTAAAATAGTTCTAGCTTGATGGGAGTCTGTTAAGTCTATTGCACAAGTTTGAAGAGGATGTCTTAGTTTGTCATAAAGACGCCGAACTTGAAGCACTGGATATTCTAGGCGAATGAGTTCATTAAAAATTTCTAATTCACTTAGTGATATTGGAATGTCTTTAAACATTACCTGGAATGCTTTCTTGCTCGGATCTTGAAATGTATAAAATTGAATATTATTACTTTCACAGAATTTTCTGAAATTTTCGATGGTCATCAATGTCTGTAAAAAGAATTTGGATTTCATTGAATAGGGATTTTGTTGAATAGTTATTATGAACCACTTTTGCGATGTCTTGAAGTAATAAAGGATAGTTCATGCCAATCACTGTTATAGGTGGAACTTTTTGATGTGATGAAGTTGAAGTAGACGACTCTTGTAGATTAGCTAAAGGTTCATATCTGGAGTGGGTTGGAATATTATACATGGGGGTAGATGATTTTGATCGTTTGGAAGGGTTTTCTTGAGCATCTGTGGGGTGTGGACGACGAACGTTGTTGGAGATGTCTTCTATGTTAGTTTCAAGTTGTGGTACTAAGGTTTGCTGAAGATTCTTGAAAAGATGTTTCTGAAGTAGCTGGATAAGAAGGTTGCTGATAATTTGGTGGGTGTGAGGTTGAATACTCCATGCCTTGAACTGGAGTTGCTTGCATGCCAACGTATTGAGTGGAAGTTTGAACATCAGATGAAAACATGTTTGTATTGTCCAAGACAACTCGTCTCCCGTAAGGGAGATGAGTATTATAATAAGATCTTGAGTTTTTCGTAGATTTTTATCTCTTTTTGTAAAATAGTAGATTTAGATGATGTAGAATGAGATTATTTTGAGATAATTCAATTAGATATCACAATATTTGAAATATTATAACAGCAATATTTGGTAGCACTATTCTAGAAGCACGGCCACCTAATGAATCCAATGTTTTGTCTGATGACACAGTCCCTGCTATTGATATTTATCCTTTTTAGAAAAAATGTAGAGCAGGAAATGAGAACTTAGTAATAAGTATAAATTACGAAGAAAGGTTATTGTATCTATCGATAGGATATTGCGACTATCCTTCGTCTTCGGTTGGGCGCCTCGGACGGGTAGCCGGCTCGCTCAGTCGATAGACAGTCTGGCCTGAAATGGCGATGATGGAGGAAGCTGGCGGTCGGGGTCAAATGAGAAGCATTGCATTCATATAACAACATGGGGGATTTATTCAGTAAGAAATCACGAATTAACTGGTACCAATCATGTCGGCGAGCATGCTCCCCTTTACCCAAATCAAAAAAAAAACATGTCATGCACACACACAAGTTAAAAATTAAGAAATACAAATTAATACAATTACAATGACAAAGATTTTCTCCTTGCGCAAATTCCCTCTTGACGGCCAAGCGCGGCCGGGGAATCTCTCTTCGTCGCCCGGTCGAAAGGTAATTAGCAAAAATTGTTCGCCACACAGTTTATGACTTTCGACCACGGGCGCACCACAAAAGCAAAATAAATACTGCCTCCGCAAGGCGCCTTGCACAACCCACCAAAGTTGAATAACCTCAGGCCGTCAGCTGGCTGTGAGGGTCGTCACGGGCGGTGAGGCGCCGCCCCGGGTGGGGTGCGCAGGACTGAACCAGGTATGCAGCGAGGGGTTGCTGGGGCTGGCCCAACACACAGCGCCGTCCGCTCAATGTTGTGAATGATTAGGTAATGTTTGCTCGAATGAATGATCTCCTCACTCTCGATCTATCACACTGTATTTTGGAGATCGAAGCGAGTTCGTGAATCATCTGATAATCTCACGAAAAAAGTCCCGAATTCGAGCACAAGTCGGATATTAACACAGCACAATTCACTGTCAATTGTCCGTCACACAGCCACGCGGTCTACGATTGTTAAAGGGGACTTGCACAAATTCTCCCAAGAAAACTCAATGTTTTTTATAAGTCCTTCCGATACGAACCGAACTCTGTCTCCGGCACCTAGTGCCACCACAAAGGCAACTTGTCCCCCCTTGACCGCTACTCGCGTCCTACCCCGAACGCAACTCTTTCGCTTCTCTCCTCGCGTCGCCTGCTTCGAAGTCCCTCGAAGCTTCTTTCCCCCACCAAAATTATCCCCCAAGATTCTGGAACCTTCCAGAACATTGCCTAATTCCGGCGGCTATTGGCGCAAGGGTAGTGCGTCTTAAACTATTTCTGCCCAATCGTCGAGTGTTTTTGAGGCCGAGAAATGAGAGAGAAGCTGGCTATCGCTCCCTCTCGCTTCAATTTTGCGTCAAATAGGGGCAGTTATTAATGGCTGGGGGTGTGAGGGGCTGGAAATCTCAAAGGAGGCTGGGGGGGGGCTTTGAGCGTCGCGGAAAAATACCGGGGGTGCCGTGCGCACGAAACGACCACCCAAGCTCCGGGACACGTGGCCGTGACAGATTCAAAAGGGGCGAAGGGGGGCGGCGAGCAGCCGCCGCCGTCCTGGCGCCGTCGGCTAACTGCCTCAGACAGGCGTAGCCCGGGAGTAATTCTTAGGCGCGCAATTAACCGTAATATATTCGGTATCACTACAATATGAAGTAATCATTGTTCGGTCAATTCAAGTTTGATTGGCCAAAACTTCCCACTCTAGGTAACTAATGAGAAAATTGAACATATTTTTGGGTCTGGAAATTGTATAACTTTGAAGGAGCTCCTGGAGGAGATCCGAAAAATTGTAAAATATGGCCCTTATTCAATAATCTCCTTTCTCACCATTTATGATGTGAACATTGTCAAAAGCCTTGAAAATTGCATTATGGACATTAACTGTAATTTGTAAAAATGTATAAAAAGGTAAAAATAGTTAGCTTAAAATGTATTTAATGGTCATACGGGCTTTATGGCACCTTCTTTTGTATTATTGCAATGTAAAAATATGTTAAGCCAATAAAAAAATGTATTCATTCATGCTCTCTTGTATTGTATAGTTCCATAATGTTTTTCACATTTGGCCGCAGATGAGCTGTAGTCGATTAGCACACCAGATAAGGCAGATAGCTCTTTGTCAGAGAGATTATATCGTTTTCTCGTCGCTTAAAAGCGCGCGTTGTTAAAATGTGATCAAAGTAAATTGTTTTGTATCTGTCAACTAAAAAATTATGCAGTTTGCCTCAAACATCAAAGAATATACATTATTTGGTAATTACATTCAGAAGAAGAAAATATGAGAGGAGGACTTGGGTTATTTTCTCCCCCCTGACAGTCAGCACATCTTGTTCATTTTGAGGTATACACAGAAGTGTATTTTGATCCGAGTAAGGACGGACACTGTGTTCTATTGGTGTGTACTCATTGGCGCAGCTAGGGGGGGCAGGGGGGGCGCGCCCCGGGTGATACCATTCTAGGGGTGACACCAATTAAAGTATCTTATAGTTGCAATTATATAATTTAAATCATTTACTTAATAATTTTATATATTAATAGTTAGTTTTCTTAGTTTTAGTAGTTTGAAAATGTTATCGTTGGAATTATTTAATTTTTAAGGTTTAGTTAAAAATTATTTATATTAATTTAATAAGTATACATTTTAATCATCAGCATAGATTATGATTTAATTGCAATTATATTGCAATTATTATTACTTACATAGATTTTTTAATATATAAATAACTATCATGTGCAAATGTTAGTATATTTAATAAAATAATGTACAATTTATGCAGCAATAGATATTGTTATACTTAATTTATAGTGAGGTGACACCATTAGCTGTGCCCCAGGTGACACCAACTGAAGCTACGCCAAGGTGTGTACATTTTGTGAATTACAAGGTGTGTCGGAGTCGAGCTCGCCATCTCGCTCTCAACGTCGTCTCCCTATTCTTCTCTCTTCTCGTCCCACTGGACGGCGCGCGTCACATGGACAAAAGCGATCTTCCGCATTTCTCTCCTCGGCAGTTTCCTCGTAATGCAACTTGCGCCAGAGATAAACTCCTTGAACGTGACTTCGCGCCGCTTTCGTCGGTTATGTCAGAGCAGATCGCCGATAGATCGTCACGCAAATTCGTGTCAGCACTGGCAGTAAACAGAATGGTACACCTCTGAGAGGTAGAGGCGAAAGTATGCCGTGGATACATTATTGAATAAAATAATTTAGTGTCTTATTACACTGTTTTAACGCAAAACGTTTGTTTTGTAAAAAAATAACAATGATTTGTGAGTAAATAAATGAATGTTTGTGTGTGACGCATATCCAAAAGAATAAGCGGACATTGTCAAGTGGTACATGTACAAGTGGTACAAGAACAATTTATAATTTCTTTCCCCACACCTCATATACAGTTTTTACTGTTTTTGACCAAATAAATAAACATAAATAAATATGACAAGAAAGGTCAATTTTTTTCTGTTCTGTTGGGCAAAAAAAAATAAAATTATTTGTTATTCCTTTCTCCGACTATTGACACATAGGCTTAAGTAACACTACTCATTGCATTTGACACGCTTATTCAAGCTATTTGTGTGAGAGGTACTAAAATCTTTAAAGGTGATCTATTGCCGTATCGCCTCCTGCAGCGATGACCGCCGATAGATCGTCATGCGAATTTATATGATTACTGTCAGGAAATCGAATGAGAGATTTAAGAAAGTAGTGACGAAAGTGTATATTGGTAAATAGAAGGCAAGAAACGTAAATAAAATTAAATTTCAGTGCAATGAGTTGCATTCTTCTGTTGACAATGGTCAGCTCTTAACTCCACACATTTCTCCTATAGATAGATAAAACATACTTGTAGCTTCCTTTTATCGTCCGAATAAAAAAACTGAATTACACTGAGCACATTAGTATAATAAATTAATATTTTGATACTAATACGTAAAAATTTCATTAATTTATAATTACTTATAAATTAATATAATTTTCATTGTCGTTCATAATGGTTTGATAACTAGTATATTAAACGATGAAAAAAGAAATCCATGCGAATAAATTAAATAAATTATTTGTAATTTAAAGAAAAATTTATTTATAGCGAGTTCTTTCTTGAAGGTCATGTACATTTTTTTTCAAATTTTAGTAGTGTTCGCGCAACATTGCCTGCGTGAAATAATATTTAATTAAAATTAAAATAAATAAATTATTTGTAACACAGCGTCTTTTCTTCTCACAGTCATTCAACTGACGATGCAAACAAATTTTCATTTAAAATATTATTGGAAGCTGGTATTTGGGCAAGCACAACTTCAATTTCCGACTATTCGAAAACATAAGCGCTTTATACAAACATTGCGGATGGGACACACAAAAAAAGTATTTCCATTACTAAGTGGACAGTGAACGTTTGGTGTTTTAACTCCGTTTTTATTTATTTATTTACGTCAAATACAGTTTAAAATTGTGTGTGACGAGCTATGGGGAGAAGTGAAATTTGTGCAAGTTTTCATAATTCTGTGATCTCTATCGTAAACCATATTCTAGTCGAATTTTTAATACAGAAAAAAGCGGTTTTTTTCAAGTTTTGTTGACAAAAATATTCGCTCCTATATAACAAAATATATTTTCTAAGGTAAATTAGCTATGAATTTGTGCCCTCAACTCTCATCATGTTCTTCATGAAAGAATAATACTTTTTGCCGCGACAATATAGAAAACTAATTTGAATAACTATATTTCCCACAGAAATGAGAAATTAGAAGACGTGCACAAATAAGGAAGTTACATTTATGTCCAGAAGCAAAACAAGGAACCATCTCAGCATTTGCTCAAAGGATCAGGGAAACTGGACGAAAAACCTGATCGAGATGAGGGCCATCAACCCAGAAGCTGTGTTACAGTACTTGTTACAGGTTCGTTTCATTTTATTTTCACTGTTTACCTTGACCCGCAAACGAAAGGGCAATCCATCATATTTCGCCGTGCGTCGTTCACGCAGCCGATTCCCCTCCGGAACCTCAGCTGCGCGGGCCCTCGGAATCACCATCCGAATGTGGGCTATTACCATTTAAATTGAGGCAATCTGCCCGACAGAGCGCCGCGGAAACCGATCCGTCGGGGCTCCTTCAGTCGAAATGTCGCTGGAACCAGCGCGGTTTACGCTGCAGATTACTAGACTTCGTTCCCCTGGTAGTGGGGAGTTTATTCCGTTATTTCTGGAAGTTCCAACATCTGGAATGTGGTTCTATATTTTCTAAGAGTTGTGGGTATGAACTCAAGTCGGAATTTTTTGATGTCCCGATTACGTTTTGTCGTTGTCTTCAGTTTTTTCGCGTATAAATGAAGGAATTTTCAACTCGTCAGCCATACACATTCTAATTGTAACTGAAGGCCATAGTTATTCTTACCGCAAAATCAGTGTTCTAAACAAATATTTCAAAAATATAGAACAAAGAATGAGTTTTTGAACAAATTGTGACAGTCTTTAATGGAAGAAAAAAACATTTGAATTACAAGGGAGTAATATTTTTGGAAAGTCTGTGTTGAAAAAATTCAAAATATTCAGTAGGGAAATTAAAATAAAGCTAACTCTGTAATCCAACAACATACGATGACTGGAAATACATCGCACTATAGATCCGTCGGGTGATGTAATAATGAAGCAGTGGCCTCATAGGGACATATCTTGTCTAATTTTGAAGGAGAACATTTTCTTCAGAAATCGATCCAAATCTATGAAAGTAAAATAGTGTGTACGTGTATGGTTTTTATCATCATATTAAAATTGTATGAAAATCTTCGGAGTTTAAAATAGAAGAGTGCAAAATTTAGTTAAGCAATTCATGACGTATTACATTTTGTTGAAATACCGAAAAAAAACCGGTGGGGTTCCAAATTACACTTCGGGCAGTGACAGGCTAGATAGAATACAATGCTCATTGCTATTTATACTTCTACCTTAGAACCAGGATTGTCCATGTGTCTGGAGCGACTCTGACACAGGGTGGTCCTAGGGTTCGAGCACTGACGGTGTAGACATCTTTTGACATTACCTATATAGCTAGGTCGAATTCAGTCGCTGCCAGGGTGAGAATTTTAGAGATTGGCTCCTCTAAAAGGTGGTGGGAAAGGTTTTCTGTGTTTTTTTCGACCAATGCCGGGTGAATGCCGGAGCAGTATGCTAACAAACGGAACACGGAGCTCGCACGATCATTCTTCTCTCTTCATCGTCCTATCCTCTCCCCTTACACACACTCTTACTCTGAAATGCACTGCACTACACCACACATGTCGGAGAGCTTGTCCCTACGAATCCGGTGCCCCGATGTGGGAAGATACCTGGAGAGGGAAATCGCCCGCAGGCCGACGTATATGTCGGCGCCGGATCTGGCCTGACAGAGGAGGCAGAAACACCCCGACACGTGAATAAAAACATTCACTACACAAACGGGACTAATGGCCATAGCAATTGATGTACCTGGAAACATCACTCAATAATACATATTTTATATTTCATTACAAACTAATAAGCAAAACTAAAAGACAGTTCTCAACAGAACATTCATTACATGCGCCACGGAATGCTCACGACTAGAACAAATTATTGGATAGCGGAGGGAAAGGTAATTACCCAAGACCGTGAGTCAGTGAATTAGATGAGTGCATGCTACTCCGCACGAAATAGACTGTGTTTACCATTTTAAGTTATATAACGGAATATTATAGCTATTATTTACTTAGTGGATAATAGGAAGAGAACTGGAATGACTTAATTTGTGGAGAAAAGAGTGAATGTTTTGCTACTGTAGGAAGTAAAGAATGATACACTTCTATATCTGACTGAAAGTATCTTCTGAAATGGATTTCGTAAGTACACCTAATATGGAAACTAATCCAAGTAAAAGGTAGAATTAAAATAAGAAAAAAATGTTAAAAAATGGTATGAAAATTTCAAATAAGGTATTACTTAGTAAAAAATCGAATGCTTGTCTTATATAAATAATATATAATTATCATATTGAAACGATTTATTATCAAAATTGAAAAGTTTTATTGGTAAAAAAAAACCTAAACCGAAATATTGTTTTAACCGAGTCGGAATGTTATCTGAAATGCTGTGGATGCCTTTTCATTTTTTTTGTTCCCTTCCATATTTAATTCACGCCAACCAACGGACGTCTTGATCCCGCTGCTCTACCCAACTCAACTACTTCTGTCTCTTTGCTCTCAGTCCCGACTATGGCAGGATTATCAACCACAGCTACATGTGCAGGTAGACCGAATTCAATCCTTACCCAGAGGAGAATTCCAGCAGACAGGTGCTCTTGTCGGTAGTCTTTCGAGGTTTTTCCGATCAACACCAGGAGAACGCCAAATAGTACCCTTCAAACGGGTCATGGACCGCGCGCGATTTTTCCTTTCGCTTCCTTCTCTTATCCTCACCCCTTACATGCACACTGAAATGCACTACTTGTCGGGAGACGAGGCAGGAGCCTAGAGCTGGTCCCGGGTAGTGCCCTGCTGATGGGAGATACCTGGATGGGGAAAACCCCGAAAGGCGACGTGTATATTGGGGCCGGATCACACCATCCATCCATAGGTTTTGACGCTCCCCCCAGGAAAGACGGCTCAGAGCATTAATTGACGTCATTGCAGTGCCTCTAACCGGGAGGTCCTAGGTTCGAGTCCCGACGATCGCCAGATTTTAGACACTTGCCATATAGCTAGGACGAGTTCTGTCGCAGTCTGGAAGAGAATTCTGGCTGCCGACTGCTCAGATCGGTAGTTTTCTGTGGTTCTCCAATCAATACCAGGTGAATGCCGAAGCAGTACCCTAACGAACGGGCCGCGTAGCACGCGCAATCTTTCCTTCCCATTCCTTGTCCTACCCTATCCCCGACTTACACTTACAAGCTCTATATTACCACACATGTCGGAAGGTTAGATGTCCTGGCTGGGGCGGTGCCCCGCTGTTGGGAGAAACCTCGTCGAGGAAAACCCTACTATCCGACGGTATGTCGGCGCCGGATCTCGCCATCCAGCGGGGGAAGATCACCGCCACCTCCCGAGTACAAAACATACACTTACAGGGATAATGACCGTAGCAATTGACGTGCCCCGAACCACTAATCAATCAATCAATTGACGTTCCCGGAAACACGAAGTAATCAATACCTCCGTAAAGCTGCAGCCCCCACTTGTCAGAAATTCAAAACCAACTAGCCTATAATTTTGTACTAATTATGTACCAATTTTGTATCGAAATAAAAAAAATTACTCAACTATAAACCACTAAAAAACGACATTCAAAAGTCAACCTACAACCCTCACTTTTCAGAAATTCAAAATTAACTAGCCCATAATTGTCTACTAATTATGTACTAATTTTGTACCACAATTAGAAATTTTGTACCACTATATACAATTAAAAACTGTTGCAAAAGATACATTAATTAATGAATCAACGAACGTTTGTAGCGGGAGAGATGGCTCAGCGCATCAACCTGATATCACTGCAGTCCCTCTGCAGTGACTCTGACCGGGAGGTCCTAGGTTCGAGTCCCGACGGCGGCAGGATTTTCGACATTAGCTTGTCAGCTAGGTCGAATTCATTCAATTCGCTGTGTGGAGGAGAATTCTAGCGGCCGGCTGCTCTGATCGGTAGTTTTCCACGGTTTCTCCTATCAACACCAGGCGAATGCCGGAGCAGTACCCTAACAAACGGGCCACGGACAGTGCGCGATCTTTCCTCCCTCTTCCTTGTCCTATCCTCTCCTCTTACACACACACACTTACACTAACGTGCACCACACTACCGCACATGCCGGGAGAGCGGTGGTGGGAGATACCTGGTTGAGGGGAAAACCCCACTAGTAGACGGTAGGTCGGCGCCAGATCTCGCCAGCCAGCGGGAAAAAGATCATCGCCACCTCCCGAGAAAACACTACACATACGGGACTAATAACCTAAGTAGTTGACGCGCCCGGAAACACAAATCAATCAAAGAGTCAACGAATGTTTGCTATCCGTGTTCGCATCGTCCTGTGCTCGCGAGCGCGCTACCTCCCGAGCATCCGTGGCTGGCCTGCACCCGTGCGCTCTTGCTGCCCCAGTGGGCTCTTCCTTCAGCGGAATTTACGCCAATTGGTTGCGAACGCCCGCGGCCCCTTCCGGCTACGACCTCGTAAACGTTGATGCGGGCCAGGGATGTTGCGTGCGCTGTTTACGGAGTGGAGCTGCTCTTCTCAAGAGGTAGGGTCACCCGTTGCGGAAGACATAGACACTGGATATGTTGTACAACACGATGGTCCCACTGCGATAGACATTTTGAACAGGATTTAAGTATTACATTTGTCACAAATAAAATAAACTCTATTCTTTTAGTGTTAAATTCTTTTTTTAATTTTGGGCCTGAAGAAAATGTGCGCAGATAATCTCTTGCCCCATACGTCATACACAGTATTTTACTGTTTTTTGACAACATAAATAAATGAATAAACGGACTGTCTGTCACCAAGTACAGGTAATTCACGACTTTCCTACACAATTATGTCGTCATGGAGATGGTTTAGATAACGTTAATGTACGATATTGAATACATCTAAAAATCATGGCTTTGGTGGACGTGAAGTGTTGTATTTATAATATATTTATATATATATATATTAGTTTAACTAGTAAAAATCATCATGATAGTTCTCGAGTTAGCGGTTATAAAGAGTAAAATGGTTGGGCTTTGAGCGCGAAATACGGATTTCTATCATGTTAAATCCATTCTCCTGCAAAATGAAAGTGTTTGAGATGTGTCATTTTTCTTGTGATCAAACCATATACGGTATATGCAAGGTTGGCCTTTCCCAACCTTATCATACAAGGTGAAATGTATGTATGTATTACGTAGGGTTTGATCTAAAACTTTTGAACCCTAAAGCAGAGGGTTTACCGCAGCCATCTGCGCTGTTTCGGTCAGCAAATTGCGAAATGCACAGTGAGTTTTCGCACCATTAACCAGTTCGAAACGTAGATATCACAGGGTATAAATTGCGAATAACAAAGGCAATTTAAAAAAATAATAAATCGTCTTTATTAAAGCCGATCTGGATGGTCGAGGTGGCTAAGGGCGTGTACCGACTCAGCGCTTTCGGTCCGGGAGGGTCGTGGGTTCGAGTCCCACCTTGGGCATGATTGTTTGTCTCTTGTTTCTCATGTATGTGTGTCGCGTTCTTATGATCACAGATCAGAGGATTCCGCAAGTGTGTTGATGTCCAAAGTATAGTCAAATATTCGTCCCATCGGGACTTAAAGGGAAACCGGCTGTCGACCGAATAAAAGTCCCGAAAAGTCCCTTTATCAATCGCTGAGAACTAGTGAATTTTTAATTTTTAATTTGCATTCAAAACCAATCAAATGCCTCAAGTTACAGTTATCCTCCCCACTTTCATAGTAATCATTTGTGTAAGTTTTAGTGGTGTGTGGTACTATGGCATTGGCTATGGCATTGGCATTGACTATGGCATTGGCATTAGTTTGTAGAATCTGTGTTCGCCTCAATTCCCTGTCATTCTGTGTAATACTTGTAAAGTTGCGCTAGAATATGATATTTCTGAACTATCAATATGACCAAAAGCTAATCTTATGGAATCTTTGGTTAAGTAAATAATTTCAAAGACCAACAATGGGAAAATTGAAATGAATGCCCCTAAACATTTTGCGGTTTTAGATGTTTTTTATTACTCTACTTCCTTAGCTCACGGAGGAAATCTCTAAAACTTCAAAATATCGACAAAAGCTAGAAGCTTTCAACCAAGTGGTCAAGGAAACATATCCATATTTACCTTGCTTTTAAAACACCTTCGCTATAATATTTTAAACATTGTGTCTCTTTTTCTTCGATGCTTCGGCTATAGGCAACACTTGGTTTATCCCCAGGTAAACATGGGATCTAGGTTAATCATGACGTCACCATAGTATTTTATCATAGAATTTTGGGATTTTCCAAAATTCGGAGTCTTACTCGCAGCACGTCATGTAATCTGGAGAAGAGAGTCCGGGCGGGAGAGGAAACGGGAGATAAGGGGGGAGTGGGGTTGGGTGGGGTGGGGCGGGACTGGGCAGGGCAGGGCAGGGTAGGCAGGGCGGGCCAGGGCAGGGCGGGTCGAGGTAGAGCGAGGCGAGGCGGGACTGCGCGGGGCGGGAGGGGACGGGCGGACCGGGCGATGCAGGGCAGGGCGCGGCTAGGCGTGATGGGTGGCGTGGGGAGGGGCGGGGCCGGGACCGGGAGGTGGGCGGCGCGTGAACGGACAGGCTACACGGCGTCGACGCCCGGGCACGAGCCGGTGTCGGAGTAAGAGGGTTGACCTTCGCCCCGGCCACTCGAGCAGGCGGCCACCAAGGCCCTTGCCCCAATACGAGTCCCGCCCCTCCCCTCCCCTCCCCTCCCCTCCCCCTTCACCACCCCACTCGACAGCCCAAATTCCTTCTGTAACAGTGGACCCCTTCCACCAGCAAGAATATCCCACTCACCTCCTCATTAACGACCAGAATCCTCTTTCTCTACAAAAGCATTCTATCGTCACTAGAACGCCCCTGATTCTGTTACTATCCCATCATTTTCACTTCTCTGTGACTCTTGTCACTGCTTTTAAGGAAACCCAATCCGCAGAATCTAAGATCCTGTAAGATCTGATCATCCACCCCCAACGCACATGAGTTCTGCACCACTTCCTCATTTTTATATCATGTCGTTACAGTTGACGTCTTCGCCCTAATTTTCAAAAATTCCATTTTTCTTTTTAATTACTAATTATTATCATCAGCACCTTCATTATGAGTTAATAAACTATATAGTACAACCACCCTTAACTCTTCATTCCTTCCGTGTTGGATGCATTTTGTGGACGAGGACGAGATCAGATGTATTTTGCGGAAGAGCCACAAAGGATAGCTTGGACGATCACTTAAGTACAGTGAAAGATAGCGACAGAAATTCTTTTGACACCCTATCACTATATGGTAGTGATAATTAGTGGATATTAAACTGATACATGGCAATTCATCATTTTATATTATTATCCACCTACAAGCTAGAAAGAAAGGGTAATTTTCGGCCTGAGTTTTGTTTTCTCTCACGTCATATGTTGACGAATGGTCGAATGAATTACAATGTATAGTGTTCCCGCAGTCATATCATAATCTAAAAACTGATGATATGACTCGTCATATGAAGTAAAAAATAAACTCAAAATCAAATTACAAAACGAACATATTATTGATAGAGATGTTAATGTCAAATCAAATCTTTTTAAAATAAAAGTTCCGGATAGTTGAATTGTAGGATTCGAGGCAGTCATATTTTATGCTCATGCAGATCATTTTCGCAACTTTGCTCGATATAGAGATAGTCAAAACTGAAAGTCTCTGAGCATTTAATAATGGCTCCAGTATCTTAAAATAAAGAGTTGAATATATGAATTTAATGTACAAGTATCCACAGTGTGGAAATGTGAAATTCGGGTTGCGTTGTTTTGAGTTACAGTAGTGAGAAGTTAAGTGACATAGCGGTATTATTATCTTTAAAGCGGTGTCTATGATCGCAGCTTCGTGTACAGTCGACAATCGCGTTCTTAGTGTAATCAAGGCCTGCCAACCTGAAGAAAAGGGGAAGTGGGTCACTGAAACGCCTTGTTCCCGTCGTTTGAAAAGGAAGTCGGTTTCTGCCTATGAATATTGTAATTTCGGGAAGTCAAGTGCTGAGCTATTGTTATCTAGAAAAGATTGACAGGCAGTGAATGTCGTAATTCAAGGAAACATGTCTTTGCCAAGAGCCATGAGAAATGCATTTCCCGCTGTCAGAATAGTAACTACATACAATTGCAATGTTCAGTCGCTCAAATAGTTTTGTTTTCTGTAATCCTTACTTATTTCTAGTATTACATTTATAAAACAAGATATCCTAACAAACAGGCCACGGACCGCGATCTTTCTTTCCGCTGCTTTGTCCTATTCTCCCTCCTTACATATACATACACTCACATACTCTGTCTTTACCCTACCATACAAGTCGGGAGACCAATCAGGACCTTACAGCTCCTTGCGGCAGGGTCCCGCTGGAGAGGAGGGGGTAACCTGGGGGAGGAAACGCTCTTCAAGCCAAGTCTAGGTCTGCGCCGAATCTTACCAGCCATCAAGCGAGGAACACTGCATCATCCACCGATAAAACATTCACTACACTAACGGGACTAAGGAGACTGTTGAAGTGCTCGGAAACATAGATCAATCAATGACAGCCAGATCTAGTTTAATTATTGTCAATTAACTTCAACTTTAAAATTATTTTTCTCTGATCACTATCGATAAGGAGAGCTATCGAAACGTGTATGAAATGAACTACGTAGTTAATAAAAATTATTTATATTTGCGGAAGATGGGATTCAATTTTTTTTCATTTTCATATCATCAATCATCATAGAATATTCTGCAATCTACCACGCTTCTTTGAAAAATCATGAATTTTTCGAATACATCGGAAGGGTTGTGGGCAATAACATGGTAACCCACAATTTACAAATAAAAAGAATAGTTACGAATAGTGCCTTCTCTCGTGTATCGAAAGTTTTCGTCTTGGGATATGTTTCTCTGGAGAATGAAGCCAAATGGATCTTAAAACAAGTTTTAAACTAAATCAAATTTTTGCTTTGTTTATTATTGACGGTAGCATCGCTGTTGGTAGAGAACGAGCCTCATGTGAGTTACCACGCTGTTGCTCACAATCCTTCATTTCATTTACAGATCACTAGGAAAAGCCGGCAGACGCCTTTTTCTGCCTTCCATCAGCCTCTTTCCACTCCCAGCTCCCTTTCTCTCTGTCTCTCTTTCCTTCTCTCACCCTGACCCTGTCTATCTGTCTCTGTTTGTCTCTGTCTATGCCGATCTCTGTCCCTCTCATTCACATTTACTTGCGGATTCTGCACATCTCTGCACAAGCCTCAAAATTTTAGTTTTTAAGACTTTAGAACGCATCGTTTAGGAGTTATTTAACGATATATATTCAAAATCCTACCGAATGTGTTGCGGGTTGCATTTGACGTAAATATTTTGTTTTGTTCTACAGCGCCATGTAGTTGATTTACAACAGATTTAACCGCACATAAACCTTCTGGGTGAATAAACATGTAGAAGTGCCAACTTTCATGGAGATTGGCCTCACGGTGTCGGCGTTTATATAAATAAGTAGGTTGTTCCGAAAGTAAGTCCTTCTAATGACAATTATAGTAAATAGAAAAAGAAACTTAATACAATGTGTTAGAACAGAGTTTTTTAACACGACCATATTTTTCACTATAGTCTCCTTTTTTTCTACGCATTTTATCCACCGATGAAGATGAGCCTTCATGCCACGATGGTGAGTCTGCACCAGCTGACTTGACCTGTACGGGGATTCTTCTGGATTCCACGGATTGTCGTTTTATTTCTGACTCAGAATGGTGACATCATATCTCGTAATCAGTGATTATTCGATCCAGAAAACCGCCACCTTCGACTTCGCATTGGGTCGAAAGCTCCTCGCAACGTTCCTTCGGTGGTGTTGGTGTTCCTCTGTGAGTGATCGCGGGACATACCTTGCGCACAATGTTCTTTACATACCAAGAATATCAAGAAACTTCATGTTCTATAGCGCAAAACATGGACAACAAATATTGAATTGCGTGCGGCTTCTTCCTTGGAACCTTTCTGTCGCATGACACTGTGTACGCGCTGACGCGCTGAGTACAATAATTATAATAAATACGTACGATAAACCACATT
The DNA here is from genome assembly GCA_031308135.1 of Acheta domesticus. Classification (NCBI taxonomy): domain Eukaryota; kingdom Metazoa; phylum Arthropoda; class Insecta; order Orthoptera; family Gryllidae; genus Acheta; species Acheta domesticus. The sequence goes on from JAHLJT010009419.1 coordinate 169,856,506, forward strand.
TTTCGCGAAAACAGAATACATCTGCTACACTCCTTGGCTTCTTGACGCCTCCAATCCAGTCAAACAGGGCATTTTAACTCCCATATACCGTGGTGAGGACCATTACAGTGGCGCGCTCTCTTGCAGCACTTTCTTATAGGGACTAAAATAGGAATAGCTGCCAACGATGCTTCAAATGTGTGTGGCTGGTACGTAGGTTTGCGAGACGCAAGCAGGCGCGTAATGTTACAGAAGACAGCGTCGATGTTCACGCTTTCTTCAGCGGTTTCTTATATGTAAATATTATGAATAATTGAACATTTAGAAGACACTTTTCTCATTCCTCACCATTTAGCCAATTTTTAGGTACGGATATTGACGACCCTCTACCCGGCGACACTAGCGCCTCCTATAGTAGCACCTTCGAGCTTTGTCCCCGTTTTTTATTACTTTTTTAAAATTTTTTTTTCGTATTTTTCAGACTTGTTTATTTCGAGATGCAATTAGTCTAGTAGTATTCATTTATTTATTTGTCAAAATAAATGGCGGATGGAGAGTTGCAGGGCCCTGCAGTCCAACGCGTGGATCTGGGCGGCGCGGGGCGGCCGGCGCTGGGTGTGGCGCGGGGCGGTCACGACATTCCGTGCCCCTCGCCGCGCGCGCTCTCTCATTAGCGGCCGAGGACAAAGGAGGTCGCGTGCGCTGCCCGCCGCCAACCGCGCTGCAGTCGCTGCAACCTGCATGTTCTGTGACGCGTGCGGCGCGGCGCGGCGGCTGAGCTCGATGCGAATGGTGTCGGCCACAGTAGTTGCGAGTTTCGCAAAATGCTCGCAACAAACTGGATGTTGGTGTGTGTGTGTGTGTGTGTGTGTGTGTGTGTGTGTGTGTGTGTGTGTGTGTGTGTATACAGGGTGTCCAGGGACGATATAGATTCAAAATCCTACCGAATGTGTTGCGGGTCGCATTTGACGTAAATATTTCGTTTTCTTCTACAGCGCCATGTAGTGGAGTTACAACAGATTTAACCGCACAGAAACCTGCTGGGTGAATAAACACGTAGAAGTGCCAACTTTCATGGAGATTAGCCTCACAGTGTCGGAGTTTAGCCCATATATATACACGTGTCCGGGGAGGAAACGTCGAAACTTCGAAAATAAGCTCTTAAAACAATTCTAAGCATATTTTGTTTAATAAACTACGTGGATATTCCGAATGGTTGGGCCGCAATGAGCACTCAAAAGTTGGTTTGAAAAATTGATTTCTAGGCAAAAATTTGCATTATAAAAGCATTATAAAAGCATAGAAACAAAGGAAATGCATATATTTGCTCAGACAGAAAAATTAAGCGAGAAATAAAAAAGATGTCGAATTGTGTAAATTGAGTGCTTTTTTATTTCTCGCTTAATTTTTCCTTCTTGACAAATATATTCATTTCGTTTGTAAAAAATAAACAACTTATATGTTTCTGGGGTGTTTCTATGCTTCTATAATGCAAATTTTTGCCTAGAAATCAATTTTTGGAATCAACTTTTGAGTGCTTATAGCGGCTCAACCATTCGGAATATCCATATAGTTTATTAGATAAAATAAGCTTTGAATTGTCTTAAGAGCTTATTTTCGAAGGTTTGACGTTTCCTCCCCGGACACTTGTGTATATAAGAGCTAAACTCCGACACGGTGAGGCCAATCTCCATGAAAGTTGTCTTTTCTACATGTTTATTCACCCAGCAGGATTATGTGCGGTTAAATCTGTTGTAACTCCACTACATGGCGCTGTAGAACAAAACGAAATATTTACGTCGAATGCGACCCGCAACACATTCGGTAGGATTTTGCATCTGTATCGTTAAATAACTCCCAAAATGCGTTCTAGAGTCTTAAAAACTAAAATTGTGAGGATTGTGCAGAGATGTGCAGAATCTGCAAGTAAATGAGAATCAGAGGGACAGAGATCGTCAGAGACAGAGACACACAGAGACAGACAGACAGGGTCAGGGTGAGAGAAGGAAAGAGAGACAGTGAGAAAGGGAGATGGGAGTGGAAAGAGGCTGATGAAAGGCAGAAAAAGGCGTCTGCCAGCTTTTCCTAGTAAATGAACTGTAAATGAAATGAAGGGTTGTGGACAACAGCGTGGTAACTCACATGAGGCTCGTTCTCCACCAACAGCGATGCTACCGTCAATAATAAACAAAGCAAAAATTTGATTTAGCTTAAAACTTCGTTTTAAGATCCACTTGGCTTGATTCTACAGAGAAACATATCCCAAGACGAAAACTTTCGATACACGAGAGATGGCACTATTCGTAACTATTCTTTTTATTTGTAAATTGTGGGTTACCACGTTATTGCCCACAACCCTTCCGATGTATTCGAAATATTCATGATTTTTCAAGGAAGCGTGGTAGATTGCAGAATATTCTATGATGATTGACGATATGAAAATGAAAAAAAAAATTGAATCCCATCTCCCGCAAATATAAATTATTTTTATTAACTACGTAGTTCATTTCATACACGTTTCGATAGCTCTCCTTGTCGATAATGATTAGAAAAAAATAATTTTAAAGTTGAAGTTAATTTACAATAATTAAACTAGATCTGGCTGTCATTGATTGATCTGTGTTGGCGAGCACGTCAACGTCTCATTAGTCCCGTTAGTGTAGTGAATGTTTTATCGGTGGATGATGCAGTGTTCCTCGCTTGATGGTTGGTAAGATTCGGCGCAGACCTAGACTTGGCTTGAAGAGCGTTTCCTCCCTCAGGTTACCCCCCTCCTCTCCAGCGGGACCCTGTCGCAACGAGCTGTGAGGTCCTGACTGGTCTCCCGACTTGTGTGGTAGGGTAAAGGGAGAACATGTGGGTGTATGTATGTGTAAGGAGAATAGGACAAGGCAGGGGAAAGAAAGATTGCGGTCCGTGGCCTATTTGTTAGGATACTGCTCTGGCATTTGTGTAGTATTGATCGGAGACACCATTGAAAACTGCCAGTCAGAGCCACTCGCTGCTGGTTTTTTTTTCGTCAGACAGCGGTGGAATTTGACCTAGCTATTTAGCCAGTGAAGAAGATCCTACTAGTGTCCGCACTCGAACCCTGGGGTCTCCCGGTCAGAGTTGCTGCAGACACCTGCAGTGCTGACTGGACGAAACTTTATCTCGCAAAATTAATGCTTGATTAGTCATATTTAACCCCTTAGGGCCCAAATTAATTTCGCTGCATGACGCGCGCACTCTTTGACGTCGCTCTCGCGGTCGCAAGGGCATTGGATTGGAGCTATCTGATAGTATCTGTCTTCCAATCGCCAAATCGGTGATCGCAGTTAAAGTATACAGCAAGAGTGGCCCAAAGCGCTAAATCCTTGGTATATGAGCGATTTTTATGAATGTTCGTGACGGGTGTGGCGACTTGGCTGGATGGGAAAAGCCACAATACACGGCTCGGCGATGTGTAACAGTAATTGTTACGATTTTCACACTCTCGCTACAAATGGTCAGTAAAAGTAGTGGGTTCGAATGAGAATATCAATTTTGGTGATAATCCTACTTACGAGTAATTAGCCACGAGCTTTATTCAGACACATGGACAGAATTTTGTCCTGTAAACCAACTTTTCGCCATCTGTAACCCACAAAACATCCATTATGATTACACAACTTATTAGAAGAAATAATGTTCTCCATTTAGGAATAGAGAGTTATCCCTTTCTTCGATATCAGGGATCTACAGTATGGTTTTTTTCTGCCGAAAAATCGCCTTCTTTGCTGCAGCATTTAATGTTCTCTATTCTATGCATGAAGTATTCGAGAAAGTAAAAAAGATTATTAAGTACATTTCTGCACAGAACGTGCAGGACACTTCGTTCATCGTTTGCTTTTTAAGGACGGAATAGAGATAATTCATACCTTTGTAAAGAAATTGAGAAATTGGGAAATTTAAGATAAAAGCATGTCTGGGTTTAGTGTTGAATATCGTGTTTCGCCAACAATATTGATCAAGGGATAGTATTTTTTAAATGTTTCTTACGTGTTTTGATAATTACAAATGTTCATGATTGGTTCATGCTTGGGTGGCGCACACTGTTGTCGCTAGCCTGTGAAGTGACTGCGATGGTGTAACGGTTAGCGTGTCGGACTGTTATACCCAAGTTCGCGGGCTCTAACCCCATCGAAGCCATGGATTTTTAGGGGCGAAAAAATCCTTCGTACGCCTTCCTTCGGAGGAGAAGTAAAGCCGGCTGTCCCATATTAGTAGATTTACTTGCATGTAAAAGATCCTCAAGCCTAAATAACGCCTCTGAGCAAAATTCAAAATCACCTGTTTCGTCGCCCATGGAATACCTTCTTTCTCCCCCAGTTGGTGAAAGGAGCGTAGCGTGGTCAGACGAAAGAGCAGGTTTCATGGCCTGAGCCTCGCCACGTAAAATAAGGCAATTCATGTGACTCACGGCCGGCGTAGCGCGCTGAATTCGCATTCGGAAGGCCTGGGTTCAATCCCTGTGCCGGCTATCCTCACCGGGTTTTTCGTGGTTTCTCTCGGCCATCCAGACAAACACTGGAATGGTTCTTCTGAAAGGCCTCGACCGCGAAACCGGTGCCGCTAGCCGAATTCGTTACCAACGTGAAGTCAAGAAAGTTAAGCCAATTCCAGACAACGCGAGTTCCTGGTTGGATGAGCGACTAAGGTCTTGCATCCCACATTTATATGTAAAATCTGCCCTCCTTTATTCTTGAAATTTGTCAACATTTGAGGCATTCGGATGTAGGGTATAATTTCTGACATTTTGCGAAAGTAAAATTATTAACATTCCACATCCTTCTTGAAAATAAGAAACATGGGCTCTCTTTATATCATGTTAGTTTTAGAGTCAAACAATTACCAACGAAAATATATTCATACTTTATGTTTCATTAGTTATGTGCAGCACATTTCCATTACCTAATACGATCATTGCACTTTTGTAATTAACGTGAAATGTCAGCTACCATTGTTTCCACCCGAACTCCTTAATTGTACTTATTGTAAATGTAAATATTTTAGTGGTTAGGTGGAAGAGCAGGCTTTATGGCCTGAGCCTCGCCAGAAATGAAGACATTATTATTATTATTGCTTCATATCACGACTACAGATGTTATGAGTCGGCTGAGTACAAAATCTACTCCAGGTTGCAACCAGCTACCTAAGGAGCAGATCTAGGGACTGTCGGTGCCTCTACAATACTTTGCGCAAAATGTGAGCTGTGCCAAATAAAGCAATTTCTTGCACTTCCCAGTCCTTTGAATGACCTGGAAGTATAGCCAAGTTCTTACACAAATTTTGCGGAACAAATCGCAGAGCTCCGATAACTATCGGTACGACCTGTGCTTTTACGCCCCACATTCGGCTGATCTCAATTTCCAAACTCTTGTATTTAAGACGTTTCTCTGCTTCCTTGATAACGACGTTTTGATCGCAAGGCACAGCAACATCCACAAGTAGACACGATTTTTTCTCAAAATCCCGGATAACAATATCCGGTTTGTTTGCTGCTATCGTGCGATCCGTTTGAATTTGTTGGTCGTACAATATTGTACACAATCCAACCGATGTCACCGGTTTCGGTGAGTGTTCGTACCACTTGAGGCATGTTTTGGAACTTCGAGGGCGGTACAGATCTGCCAGTGGAGGTAACGACACACCCTGTCGTGTCTTTTTAAGTATTCGGTCTTTGCTAGAATTGGACAAGCTGAGACAATATGATCAATAGTTTCTACTTGCTCCTGACAAATTCGGCATTTATCATCTTGGGAAATTTTGAGAACCGCTTTATCATAATGTCGTGTTCTCAAACGCCTGAACTTTTTTAGCAGCTACTAGAACTACTTCTGATTCTGGCTTCATTCTTCCCCTTTTAAGCCACATAAATAATTGATCTTTATTGATCTTCACCTTGTCCATTCTTTTTAGATATTGTCCATGGAGGGGTTTGTCCCTCCACGACTTCTTTAACATTTATTATTATTATTATCATTATTATTATTATTATTATTATTATTATTAAGGATCTAACAACGCCGAGTCCAATTGCCCTTTAGGGGATGTATAATAGCTAAATGCAAATACTGTAGCAGCTACAACCTGCATCTTGTGTCGAGCGGACAGTTGGACTGGAAGGCAGGAGGCGTACGCCCCAGACGTCATCTGGCCAATAGGAACGAATTTCGCAAACCAGTCGCTCTAAATGAACAGTAGAATAGATCCGAAATTTCTACAATTTCATAAGTGATCATGGAAACTGTATGAAAAAGTACATCTAGATCTATTCCATGAAAAAACATTATTTGTTTTGATCCTTTAGACATACAATTTGTTAAGAATTTTGAAAATCTTCAGTGCTCTGTTTAGCGTTATAATAATCATCTGATCTGTCATTTACAAGGATTTCGGTAGTTAACTTTGCCAGTGAAAAGTAATAATTCTGGGAATAGTTCATTATTTGTTCTTCGTTTATCAGAACAATAATAGAATATTATTAAATTTTATTTCACTCAATTGCAAAAATTGTCCACAATTTTTGGACAGCAATGCCACTGCGAATAATTCATTTTTTCTTCATATTTCGAAAACAATAATAGAATTCATTAAATACCATTTTTCTCAGTTGCACAAATTGACCTTGTAGGTAGAACTGCAGACTTAATGGTATACTTGTACTCGAAATGACCACCGAACGCCGAACATTGCACTGCGCCCAGGACATCCGCTTCGAAATACCTTTTGTTTCGCCATGGGATAGCAAGAAGCTGTAATTTCCCGTTCTCTCGCCTATATCCGGCCGTCTGCTGTATGATACAAGCTTAAGTTGCGGAACAGTGTTGCTAGATGCCCGCTCTCACTGCGAAACCTGTTTGCAATATTTCGTGAACCAGCTATTGTGAAGATCTATGATCCAGGTCATTTCCTTCTTGTTGTACATCGATTCAATTGAAGCGAATAAATGGATATACAAATAAGAGAAAAGTTAAATGTACCTGTGTTATTCAAATAACAGAGTGTGATGTTATGAATATCCTCTTCATATTTTACTAATAATGTAGATAATGGTTACAACTTAAACAATGTCTAATGTTTGTTTTTGGAATAACGCTGCCTCCAAGTAGTAATACAATAAACTGCTTCAGAGCTGCCTCAGAATACCTTCAGATATGTCACGCAGGCATCCCAGCGTGTTATGGCAATAAGGTTTTTCTCGTATATTTTGGGTGTGTAAAATTTCAGGATAGTCTTGAATAATCTTCATTGTTGTATGCGATTAGCGTACATTTAAACAAATAATAATTAAATGATAATTCAGTTGATCATGTAGTCCTTTTTTTCAAAAATCATCCATGTAATTAAAGGATATTTATTCCAAGATGAGAGGAGTAATATGGCACACGAGTATTTCATATATCCTAGAATGGCCCACAGCAGAAACGGATTCTTATATTCGTGATGTGCACATATGAAGTTCTTACATTGATGGATAAATCTGCTTCCTGTAAAATGTTCTTCCTATTCTTCATTTTTAATCCCTTAATGAATATTTCCCGAATATTTTATAATTTCCTTCAAATTAGCTTATTTTAATAATTATTCGCATGTTTAAAAAATCATAAGAGGCCGTCCATTAATTACGTAACGCAAATTTCGAGTATTTTCAATACCCCCTCTCCCCTTGTAACGCACTTCCCAATCTCTATGCAACGCAGCGTAACGCTGGCTCAGACCCCGTCCCTCCCCCTTTAGCGTTACGTAATTTATGGATGACCCCTAAAATAATTTTTTACTGAAACTATTTAGAGATAGTTGAAGTTGTATCATGAAGCAAGATTTAAATAAAATGGGGTTGTAGTGTTGCTTTAAATTTAAATGGTATTTCATAAGTTCCTAAGTTTCTCTTCTTAAATCATTATTGCATTTTTAACATTTCTCATTTTCAAGGGGAGAAGAAAATAATTTAAAGAACAAGAATCAATAATGGGTCCGTGAACGCGGAGAACAAAGAAAAATTGGCTGCATTATGCAACTTAGTCTTGCAAATTTTGCACTTTGAAATATCTTCCTTCACTAGATGTTCAGGGTGATGCACTTCGCCTATGTAAACTTTTAAAAATATCTTCTGGATATTAAATTTTCTCAAAAAGTTCTGAGGCGTTTCACCGACAAATTATTATAGTAATGAGCTACAGTTTATTAGAGTTAAGCACTTAATGCGGACAAATGGTATAGTCGGGATGCGTTAAAATGTGCGCTGTGGTTTTCGAGAATTAATGATTAACTTTCTTAATAACAAACGCAACAAAAACGCCAAGTTATAAATTTTGTAATTTAGGGTCAAAATAATAAATGCCCTGTGCATGCACCAACCGGAACCTTTGTCTTTTTAGAGACGCGACATGCAGAGGTGCTGGGCGGGAATCCTAGCCTAGTCGTAGTTTAGAAGGGCCCTCAATTAAAGACTCATAGTATAAGAAATTCTAAAGAAGTGACCATGGGGTGTGACATGAAATGCGAGCTAGCTTTCCGAGCTGCGATTCCCGATCGGGGCAAAAACAGAACTGTAGCTTTCCGTTACAATTGTCTCAGATTCTATGGTTGTGTTACGAAAGAAAAGCTCAGGCAGGCCAAGTATGCTACATACGGTGAAGGGAATACGTCGTGATCGTTACAAGTCTCCCTTAGCCCCTGGTGTAGATAATAAATTAAAGCAGATCCCAGGCCTGGGAACACTGGTAGCTGGCAAAAACCGGATGAATCCAACTCTGCAATGCCATATACGTACGTACGTTTTTAGACACAATAGTCAATCTGCCAGAAAAAACGTTCAAGAAGTAATTTCTTGTTCTGAAGTTACGATCTCCTTGATGGAGTGTTTATGCAAGTCAAGCGAATCGTCCTCTAGAACAAAAATATGCAAGAGCAGTTTACGATGCTGTCGGTGAAGGAGTTCTCCTTTTAGAAATATTGTAATTCTTCGCGAATCCATGCGAGAGCTCTCTCATGCAATACCCCACCCTCTTCTTTTTCTCTCACCAGCGCGACACCGCTCTATATGGGTCAACCTCTAAGTTCCCGACTAGTCTCCCGATATACAGGCAGGGGAGGAAAACGTCGAAACTTCGAAAACAAGCTCCTAAGACAATTTAAGCATATTTTGTCTAATAAACTATATGGATATTCCCAATGGGTGAGCCGCAATAAGCACTCAAATGTTGGTTTCAAAATATGCTTTCTAGGCAAAAATTTGCATTGTATAAGCATAGAAACGCTCCATAAATATTGAAATTGTTTATTATTTACAAAAGAAATGAATATATTTGTTCAGAAAGAAAAATTAACCAAGAAATAAAATAGCAGTCAAATTGTATAAATTGGGTTACAGATACATTAATTTCTTTTGTTAAGAATAAACAATTTACATATTTCCGGAGTGTTTTTATGCTTCTGCAATGCAAATTTTTCCTTAAAAAGTATATTTTCAAACCAACATTTGAGCGCCTACAGCGGCTCAGCCTCTCGGAATATCCATGTAGTTATTAGACAAAATGTGCTTAAAATTGCCGTAAGAGCTTATTTTCGAAGTTTCGACGTTTCCTCCCCGGACATTCTGTATATAGTAGTATAGTGTATGTAAGTACAAACGTGTGTAAGTAAGGTGTGAGAAGCCGAGGAAGTGCATGGGAAGATTGCACGCGGACCGTGGCCCGTTTTTTAGGGTACTGCTCTGGCATTCGCCCGGTATTGATCGGAGTAACCGTAGAAAACTACAGATCAGAGCAGCTGGCCTCTAGAATTCTTATGGCAGCGGCTGAATTCGAGGCAGCTACCTAGCTGTGACCTAGCTGTAAGGACCTATGGTCCGATTAAAATAAATTGGTGATTGACAGTTGTGCTTCTGAAGCTGTAACTTCATACAACATGAGTGCATGATTTAGTTACTTTAATAAGTATTTATTTCAAGTATTTATTTTCGTGTCCCGAGAGCACGTGCTCAGTGGTACACAACCTATCAACGTCGCTCCCTTCCATTCGCAACTGTCAATCACCAACTTATTTTAATCAGACTATAATGCTGTGGACGATTCGTCGGTGGCATTCGCAACACGTTCCACGAACGCCGACCCAGTCCACGCCCTGACCTGTGACCCGCCTTTCCCTCCAGGGGCTTGGCCCTGTTGCTCAGCTGCTAAATGGCTCCGCGAACCTCAGACGTAGCGCTCGATGACTAGTGTAGAGGTTAACCCAAGAGAAGTGGTAGTCGAGTGAAAGCTCTATTAGAGTCCTTCAGATAACATATTAGAGATACGAACCCTGCACCATTCATCAAAATAGTATATTTTTGCATGTTTCTGCAATATGTTTCGTGTCTTTGTGTTAATCTTCAACATGCACATGTGTTTAAAATACTATAGAGATTTGTGTTTCGTGAAATTATTGATTGATTGGATTTCGTCAGACGCGTCAACTAATGCGGCCATTAGTCCCGTTAGTGTAGTGCGTACTTTTATCCTGGGAGGTGGCGGTGCTACTTGCTCACTAGATCATGAGATCCGGCGCCGATCTACACTTCGGCTTGCGGGGAATTTACCAGTTCTCCATCGGAGACCCTGGGCACCGCACCAGCTGTAACAAGCTATAAGCTCCCGACGTGTGTGGTAATGTAGTGCATGTATGTGTGCATGTAAGTAAGGGGTGAGGAGAGGATAAGGAAGAGGAAGGAAAGATGGCACCCGATCCTTGGCGCGTTTGTTAAGATACAGCTAGGAAATTCGCCTGATGCTGATCTGAGAAACTAAGGAAAGCCACCGTTCAGAGCAGCCGGCCGCTAAAATGCTTCTCTAGTCGGCGGGCGAATTCCGTCGAGCTATCTAGCTAGTATCGAAAATCCCGCCACTGTCGGGAGTCAAAACCGTAGGACATCTCAGTGAAAAGAAATGCAGTGTCATCATTTGATGCCCAGAGCCATCTCAATCCGTTTTTTCTGAAACTTTTAATAGAGTCATTCAGTTAATTTAATGTAATTTCAGATTTTATTTACGTTTGCATAACATACATTTGTGATTTGAATTTGTAGAAAATATTCATTACAATATCGTCGCCGTTCTCAAACAGTTTTTCACCTCTAGTTACCTACAATCCAATGAAAAACGTTTTCTCCATTATTATTACGCCAGGTTCCAATATTTAATTAACAATTATGATTATAATAATTTCCGTATTTTTATGTCTATAAAAAATACACTCCTTTGGTACTCCTTCAGTATTGAGTTTCCTGTTTCTTTCTATTTTGTAAAAGGAATTCTAATAATATTTCAAAGGTAAGAAATTTGTTTAATAAAAAGAAATTATCTATTCCGAGTGACAGGAGTTTTTGTTAAACTCCTTTTGTTAAACTTTTGCAATCAATTTCCTATTAACGTTAAAGGTAATATACACTTGTCAAAGGTAATATTGAATAGTTTACTACAATTAAATACGTGAAGAAGTATAATTATAATTTTTTAATAAATTATTTGGGGCGCATCATTCCAACTAGTAACGTATAATTTTATGGTCAAATCATTTAATTTTATGGTCAAATTATATTATTTTATGGCCATATTGACTTACCTCGCTCTCGTATTTGCAGGTTACCGGCGATGCCCCGCACTTGCCCCTACCCAATAGAACTGGGAAGGTTCTAATACGTTTTATACTTTTGTTACTGGCCATTTACTTCCAGTGCATTATCATGAGAGATAATTATACGACATCAAATTTGACTGTTTACTTCCAGATGCTCACTATTTTTAACAATTTTAAATCGTTATTTTTAGCGATATGGCGCTCGAAGCCTTCAACCCATGCACCATACGTGTCTGTAAATCGCCAGCAGTGCGATTGTGGACAATCGATAGCGTTCATGTGCAGTGAGTTCATGTGAGATACTTTTGGCGAACAATGTTTTGTTGATAAAGTAGAGATTGACTCTTAGAAGTTCGCACTAAGTGAAAAATAAATATTTTACAGCGATCATAATAAAACTCGAAATTATATCTGAAGGACTCTTGTAAGGAAAAGGAACAAAAAAATGTTAAGTAAATGAATGAATCAATAATTTCAATATGAGTAAAACGGTTTTCCACACATTGCTTCTATTTTTCGCGTGCAGTGAAAAAAATGTTTGTCCAACATCTTAAAGTACAGTTAAACTGTCCCGAATTATTAATGGCCCCGCTCAGAAGGCATTCTGTTCAGGTTCCCATGATATCTCTACGACGACTGCATACGTAAGCACAGAGACAGTTTGCACTCACACTCAGATGAACATTTAGTATTGGTGACATCATATCTGAATACAGTTTTTACAGTTAATTTTTCTGTTTTTTTTAAAGCTGGTTCGACATACCATAATTAAGCTGTTTCGGGTCAGTCAGAAAAGATATTACGAGTAACGTTAGACCTTCGAGTTAATTTGTAATTTGTATGTTTATTTTGGAACTTACCCAAGGAAAATGCTAAGCTACGTCTTCTTTGTATTACACAACGAATTCCACCACATCATCTGTCGTCATAACAAATATCGCAAGGAACTATCTCGTAAAATATACATGCGCTCCCCTAATTGCTGAAACTACTTCACACTGTGCGTCGACGTGCACCGAAGCAACGCGAACATCCGAGTTCTTAATTAAATAGTAACAACACCAACTGACCTACTATCATCATATATCTCTTCCTGTCGTAATTTCATTAAACATTAATTTGCAAAAAAAATGAATAAAAATTTGTAATACTTTCCCGTTAGTTGAGATCAAGAAAAGCAACATAAGCAAATCAACATAAATTATTCATGTCGGAGAGAAAATTCTCTTTAATTTTTGGAATTAATTTTTTAAAGAAACTATCTTTACTCTTTTTATTCAGTTTACTTCGTCGTATTTAATTCGTGAAAACTTTGCCATTGAGAAAAATGTTTTATGTGATCACTTTCTTGAATATATTGTTATTTTTTATTGAAAATGAAAACGCTTGACAACACAGGTGAATAATTAGGTAGTATTTCTGACGTAGGTTCATGTGCAGCTCATTGTCAAATACACGTCGAATATTCGAGAGTGTTTATTATTTACTTATTTAATGTCAAAAAATTGATAACTGTGAGGCATATTCCCATTCAACTACAAAATTGTTTTAATTCAAATACACAAGAGAAAAAACTATGTATTTATATGGTTTACTATTAATACAGGAAGGTTTTTATCTTAGTAATATTCCTAGACTATTAGACTAGACCTAGACCTACATTCCTATTATGGGAGAAATGTTATCAAAATATAAATATGCCAATTAAGAAAAAAAGTTGCGAAAATAAAAAGCAGTAATATAAAAATCTACAATTCATAACAAAGATTTGTGAAACAAATGAGATTAATTGATGGGAATTATTTTACATCTATTATTCGCATTGGAAAAACTGCAAATAATAAAATTATTTGAACTGTGATGTATTAATCGTGATTATGATAAATTTTAAAAACAGTCATATGTGATCTGAATTGTGCCAATTAATTAACATGAACCTATTGATTATCAGTGATCTAAATTAACACAGGAGATCAGGGTATTGGATTGACAAAGGAAAAAGAAAAGTGTTTCAAATCAATAGATTCAACAAAATTTTATTGTCAAGATGTTTACAGCATCTAATAACAGTTCAACAAAAATGTTAACAGCAAAACAATAACAAAGGAGCGCTGCTGCGATCACTGCCACGATTGCCACCCCCTACGTGACTAGACGCCTGCCAGTTTGGCCAACATAACAAGAACACTTGCTTTCAAGTAGAATGAAAGTTATAGAAAAGTACGAGAATTAGGAAGACATTGAAGGCATAGCTAGTTAAAAGTAAGCGATTTGAGTAAGTTAAGAAGTAAGTAATAGAAGCAAGTTAAAAAGTAAGAGGCCTTATAGTTCATTAGTATAGATAATTGACAACTGAAAATAACTAAATGTTATTTTCTTAAAAATTGTACTTCATTTGCGTTGTAGATTAAAAAGAAGAGTGAATCCAAAGGCATAAAGAAGTGGAAAGAGAATTAAAAAAGTAAAAATAAAAGAAGATCGAAAAAGTAGTATCACTTGTTCAAAGATGACTAAGGAGTCGATTTGTGTATAAGTAAGGCACGATAGAATATCTCAAGGATTTTTCCAACGCGAAACGCACGCAACCGTTCTCAGTCCAGTTTGAAGAGTCAGATTGGTGTGAAACGCATTTTGTGATGCAGGAACTTGAACGCGTGAACAAAAAATAAGAATCCTGAGAGATGCATCGGGGACATATATAAGAAGTGAAAGACAACAGCAGAGAGGCAGAACGGAAGCGTTCTATACAAAAGATAAAGAGAATTGAAGGGTACAGATAAAAATGTAAGAAATACGAAGAAGAGGGCATCAAAGTGTGACGACGGAACGGTGTGAAAGACGAGGAGAGGAGCAAGTAAGGACGCAAGTTAGTGAAAGACGAGGAGGGTTAGAGAGAGTGTAAGGAGAGAGGTGAGTGACAGTCGAGGCAACAGGAAGGAGAAGTGAGTGCAAGAAGAGCAAAAGGACAGGAGAAAGCAGGCGTGGCGACGGAGGAGCAGGGGGCCGAACACACGTGACGCGAGGCGAGGACCTCCACTGGGGCGTCGCCCGCAACCGCCCGCGCCCACACAAGGGAGGGGGGGGCGACGACCCCTTAATCGTCGCAAGACTTGACCAAGGGCTTGAGCGACACGCTGGCGCCCACGCACCCCACGCACCCCTGGATGTAGTCGTGGAAGTTGGACTCGAGCACCCACATGAGCCGCTTGTAGCCCGGCACGACGTGCGTGGCCAGCCGGCACTCGCCGCCGTTCTGCACCAGCAGGAAGTTCTGCGGCTTGAAGCAGGTCTGCGTGTTCCACATGTAGATGTCGCTCTCGCCCTTCTTGCGGAAGAAGATGGCGGCGCCGTTGTCGGTGCCGAGCAGCACGAGCGGCGCGGGCTTGGGGCCCACGTCGACGACGGTGCCGCGCGCGCAGCCGCGCCGCAGGTGCTCCGTGCGGATGGAGAAGAGCCGGCTGCCCGACAGGTAGGTGAAGTAGAGCACGGTGGAGCCGCAGCTCTTGCGGATCAGCGCCAGGTACAGCACGTCGCGCCGCGCGCAGCCGCTGGTCACCGCCTGCAAGCACACGCCCCGCTCTTAGCACCCGCGTCTCCAAGGGGGGGGGTGGAAGGGAAGAGAGCGAGATGGACAGTGAGATTGAGGGGAAAAAGAAATAGAAAAGACGTAAATGTGAGAGAAAGAGGTAAGAAAACGAGAAAGTGAGATAGAGAGAAAGTGAGAGAGACAGAAAGTGAGATAGAGATAAAGTAAGATAGAGAGAAAGTGAGAGAGAGAACGTGAGAGAGAGAAAATGAGAGAGAGAAAGTGAGAGAGAGAAAGAGAGATAGAGAGAGTGAGAGAGAGAAAGTGAGAGACTCAGGAAGTGAGGGAGTGACGAAGTGAGAAATTGCAAGTAACAGAGGAAGTATGAGAGAAGTAGATTCGTAGATTCGTAGGCTTCCGCGGCCGGACAGCCAAGAACATATGAGAGAAGTAATTTTAGAGAGGGAGAATGAAAACCCAGAAAATGTCAAGACAAAAAAAAAAGAAATAATTGGAAATGTTAATCTTGGTGAAGGATAGATGTATACGAAAACAACTTTAGAAGTTATTTATATTACGTGGGAAAAACGCACAATTATGCAAATTTTTGTACGATATCTTTTAAAATGTTCGCATTTGTTTATTGTTAAACTAAACTTTAAATAAAGTGAAGTCGAAGGCTTCCGCGGCCGGAGTCATGTGGAAGATCTTGGCTGTCCGGCGTCACCCGGACAGCCAAGATCATCCACATAAACTTTAAATAGTCAATACGAGGTAAATAACCAAACAAAAACACCATATGAATTAAAAAATTTCGTGATTTGATGGGATTCAAACTTTATCATTTTAATATTCATTGTCCTTTATAATGCTATTCTTGTCGATCATCAAGGTGTGAACGAAATAAATTTCACGTAGAGTCTTCTTCAATGAAGGAAGCATACTATCGGGTATTGCAGCAAAGAAAGACTGAAGTGACTGATGAACTCTGAATTCCAGAGACACTGAAAGACTGAAGTGACTGATCAACTCTAAATTCCAGAAACAATGAAAGACTGAAGTGACTGATGAACTCTGAATTCCAGAAACAATGAAAGAAACAATGAAAGACTGATGTGAATGAGATAACTCTGAATTCCAGAGACACTGAAAGACTGAAGTGACTGATCAACTCTGAATTCCAGAGACACTGAAAGACTGAAGTGAATGAGATAACTCTGAATTCCAGAGACGCTGAGAGAGCGAAGTGCCGGATGACCTCACCTGCGGGAGCACCACGCGGTAGCCCTTGCTGAGGGTGATGTCGTAGACGAGGATGGCGCGGCTGGCGGCGTCGCTGATGTAGACGTAGGCGCGGCCGTCGGGCGCGTAGTCCACCACCAGGTACTGCAGGCGGCTGTTGGGCGTCACCAGCGACGACAGGTCGATCACCTTCACCACGCGCCCGGTCTTCACGTTGATGGCTACCACCTGCAAAGGACGACGATTCCCTCTCAATTAAGGATGCACGTACACTAGTTGCAAGATCTAATTCGAGTACTCGCAGTATTAATCGATCTGCAGTTTCACTAACATTCTTATAAAATTCAGAATAAAGTTATTTATTTTATATTTCCTTGGCAGTATTCAAGCGCATTCAAATGGTATGCTTATAAAAATGAAAAAATAAAAATAATGAAATAATAACAAATCTCCAGTCTTCAAAATATTAATATTAATTATTATATAATATAATAATGAATATAATATATTAAGTCTTCAGTAAAGAGGTAATATTTTATACACTAGTATATTATTAAGCTAATAGACAACTTCAAACGATAACTAAGACGATTTTATAAACTTTATAAAGATAAATTTTATAAAAGTATGAATTACATGTGCACTTTGCAAGAGAAAATAACTAAAATTTGATTGTTAGAATAAGTTCTCGCAATACTTGTTCTGCAGTTTATCTCCAAAGTGAAATTGGATTAAATCAAAACCCATTTTGAGAATAATGAGTTGTCTGATGCTCATTATATGATGTAAAAGTAATTTTCTGAGTGTTCAGTTTCTAGACAAAATTGTATCCCAAAAAATATATTTTTAAGGAAAGGTATAAAATATCTATTATCCACAGCGAATTTTCATGGTAGATAATGACTCAACATTGCTGTAAAGCGGTGTTGAATTGACATATGATAAACATTATAGTTTAAGATTTCACATCACGCACATTTTGCATTTCGCATTTCTTTTACCTTGGGTGGGCACCGGCGAATGGGTGTCTCCAGGGTGTTGACAATGCCCACATCAAGGACCCACAGAATGTCGTTGGCGTCCAGGAAGAGATCGACGACCGACTGCAGGGCCTGGCAGTTACCTTCCTCCTGAAGGCTCCAGCACGGGAAGGGAGCCAGAGTAGCCTGCGGAAATACAAGCGACGTTACAATGGGAACGGAACACTCAATACTCTTCGTAATATGAGAAGCTTGATGGCACTGTATCATTTCACAAATATTTGCCGTTCAGTTGATTATAAAGTATACTGCAGCTTGCAGTTGCAACCAGCTTCCTAAGAAGTAGATCTAGAGTTTAGCGGTGCCTCTACAATACTTTGCGCAAAATGTGGGCTGTTCCAAATAAAGCAATTTCTTGCACTTCCCAGTCTTTTGCATTACCTGGTAGTTTAACCAAGTTCTTACACAAATTTTGCGGAACGAATCCCAGAGCTCCGATAACTATCGGGACGACCTGTACTTTTACTCCCCACATTCGGCTGATCTCGATTTCCAGACTCTTGTATTTAAGACGTTTCTCTGCCTCCTTTTCAAGTATTCGGTCTTTGCTAGGATTGGACAAGCTGAGACAATATGATCAATGGTTTCTACGTGTTCCTGACAAATGCGGCATTTACCATCTTGGGAAATTTTGAGAACTGCTTTATCATAATGTCGTGTTCTCAACGCCTGATCTTGGGCAGCTACTAGAACTGCTTCCGATTCTGGCTTCATTCTTCCCCTTTTAAGCCCCTTTTGATCTTTATTGATCTGCACTTTGTCCATTCTTTTTATATATTGTTCGTGGAGTGGTTTGTCTCTCCACGATTTCTTTAACATTTTCTGTGTCTCAAATTTCATGTTAAGTATTATTATTATTATTATTATTATTATTATTATTATTATTATTAGTTTGTTGCTGTGCAATGCTGATCGTGTACCTGACAGTCCCTGCTCTTGAGCGACATCTTGCCGAGGGTGAAGGGCACGCCGGGCTTGTAGCGGGGCAGCGCGACGTAGGCCTCGTCGCGGTGGATCTGCACGCGCGTGGCGATGACGTTCTTGGAGACGTAGCGGCCCGACGTCTGGTAGATATTGCGCGTGGAGGCGCACGGCCACGCCAGGTTGGCGCCGTTCAGCATGAAGGTGAGGTCCTGCTCCAGCGACTTGTCGCACGACGCCGCGGCCAGCGCCACGCACGCGCCCACCAGCACCAGCGCTCCCAGCGGCGACATCTTGCACGACTCTGCGAAACAAAAAAAAGAACTAGTTTGCTACGGAGTAGACACAAAGTTATGTAAAGCCGAGCGAAGAAACGAAACATTTTTCGGAAGAAAACCTTTTTTTTTCGGGCTCTGGTAAAGAAAAAGTGGATAAATCCAGTTATTAAGTTTAGAAAGAAAATTCTCTAACACGTGGGGTAACCAGAATCCATGTGTTGTAAGTCATTAATGCCGAAAAATCGATTAACAGCAAAAGTCTGCCTGTCCGTCCATCTGTGAGCAACGCTAGCAGTTAAACCGTTCAGCCGATTTTCTCCAACATTGACATTCCCCAATCGATCTGGTTGATGTCGCAGCTCCTTGAATTTGAAAACGATATTGTAGCTTTTAAGGGTACTTCATATGAAACCCCTGGGACATTTTACAAATTCTCAAAAAAATTGTTCCATCATTTTTGATTGAATTTTGTTGCTGGATAGTGTAAAGGACGTTTAATGGTGCAAGTCTCATGTTAGACGCAAGTCTCATGCCTTGCCATCATAGAAAAGGTATCCCTTTATCCTCTTGTATAATAAATTTCTTTCAATAATTAGAAGTTTTCCTCTTGCTCCTTTGTACGTTTTATTTTGCACGAGATAATTATTTATTTTCATCCATGATATTGCGTTTGTTAGTAGATTGTTTCTCAATAAGTTAAAAAAATATTTAGTGTGAATCCAGTTTAGTGACTACAGATAAGAAAGTAATTATTCTAAGTAAATGTGTTCAGTAACACCATGACTGTCAACTTCGTGGTAACGCTAAACGAAACGATAATTTACAATTCAGGCAGCTGAAACTAATGAACATTAATTCATCCAAAAAATTCAAAAAAATGTTTGCAATTACCGAGGTCATTGTACAGACCAGAAAAGCGTGAAAAATATAATGCAATCAATATATCACTTTCCTGACATTTAAAAGGGATTAAATTATTAATGTCGATTATTCAACATTGGAAATTTATTTCTCTCGTGTATTGCCCGCGACAGCCGTGTATTTTGAAAGGGTTCATAAAATGTGGCAATTATCAAATGTAGCCAACCATATTGTGGCGTGAATTTAAGTCAGTTCTTGAATATAAATGCGGTATCTGGCTGTCATCCAAATGTCAAAGATACATTTGGTGTCGATATGTCAAGAGGCGCCTATAGTAATTTGAATAAACAGTAACATGCAGATGTACAGAATATAGATGGCCCCCTGTCGTAGTACGTCTCACCATCAATACATTTGTTTAAAAACACTAATTAATTAGTTCAATAGCATTATTTAATAAACATAATTGATTGTGTCAATTAACAAGTAACTATTGTCGTTTCCTAATGAATTCATCTATATCCTTATTTTATAACTCGTAAAAATGTATCAATTTCGGTAAAAGTTAAACAATTTTAAAATAAAATGATACTTTTTTCAATAACCTGAATCATCACAAGCCTGCATAGTTAGATCAAAATAAAAATTATTCAATAGTTTAGTAAAATACAGTAATCGTGTTTGTGTACAACGTTTGTAATCGAAATAACAAAATGCATGGGAAGAAGTGTGTTTTATCATAAAATACTGTGTCATCAATGTCATGCGAAATGAAAGATAGCAAGATTTGAGACGCTATGGAGAGAAAAGCAGTAGATTTCAAGCAAATTAGATCCTTCCAACTTGATTATTTAAAGTGATCGAACGTCTCGTCAGTGCCATATAATTTAATTTCCTGGCCTACGTAAACTCAAAACGATAAAAGTAATTAAAAATCATTCACAAGTTCAATATGATTGTTAATTACCTTAAAATCCGCCAGCATTCATCCGAACTTCAAACAATTGAATTTTCCTTCCTGTGTGTTCTCAATGCTTTACCAAATGACCTCTAACCTCCCGAAAGCAGCTTCACATCACAATCCTTGTGTTGTGTGAAGTGACGATGAGCCTAGCTTTGCGGAGCGTGATCATAATCCGCCATGAAAAAATTGAATTTCCTATGTTCCAGGAAACTTCAAACAATACGAAAAGAAACTAAATCCCTCAACCCCCGTGTGTGACGTAATGTTCTTCCGATCAATTTGCTCGTTGATGGTGAACGGAAATGTAAAGACACATCAGGTCCTTCCGTATTTTAAAATTATAAATTTGGTTGTCGGTGGCATCTCAAAATAACTTAAATTAACCGGTAATTCACGAAATGCCGCTTTGCATCACCCTGGTGAGATGTGGGTGGTGTAACAACGCCGAGTGAAGTGATAAGATGTGACGGAAGAACTGAATTTAAATTGCCCATATAAAAAAACGATAAAACTCGAAAATCCTGCGTAAGATGTTATTCTCGAGATCGATTTCCAAGATTAATGTGAATAGAAGTAATCTCAAGACCTCTCAGTACTTATTTGAACTTTAACAAAACCAATAATATTTTCTACATCTAAAAATAACTCACCGTGATACATAATATCTGACATTCTGTTCCGCATCGCTACAATGGTGGTGATCTGTACGTAAAAATGATATACGCCGACGGAGGCGTAAGGACGCCATTAAAAAACTGAATCCCCTTTAGCTAAACAAAAATAATCTTGACCACATTCCAAACTCCTCCGAGAGGCATAACATTCTAGATATTGATTCCCGTACTCAGGTGATCTTAAAATGCTCCATCAGTCATCTGAACTTTAAGAAAATGAATACTCCAGCTAGTGATATTCCAAAAAGAAACTCAACGTGACCCACCATCCTCGGTAGTGATCTTAAGCTCTCATCTGAACTTAAGGAAAATATTCCATTCAAGACCTCTCAAAAAGAAATATCTTGGCTGTCCACGTTAGACCACGATAAGATGGTCGAAACGTCGGCAACTCAGCCTTCGACGCGGCGTCACCAGGACAGCCAAGATCATTGACGTGACTCCGGCCGCGGAAGCCTACGACTTCATCTCAAAAAGAAGCTCAACGCGACCCACCATCCCCGAACCCCGCTCGGCATCACCACCACCGAGTGAGGCGGTGAGCCGTGATCTTAAGACACTCCAGCTCTCATCTGAACTTAAGGAAAATATTCCACTCAGAGACATCACAAAAAGAAGCTCAACGCGACCCACCATCCCCAAACCCCGCTCGGCATCACCACCGCCGAGTGAGGCGGTGAGTCGAGCCGAGCGCTGAGCGAAGGCGCATAGCCTGGCGGGGGCGGCACTCACCTGGGCGGTGCGAGGGTGAGGAGCGACCTACGCTGGTCGAGTGTGCCCCGGAGGAGCCTCGCAGTCGCTTTATACCCGCGCGCGTGTTTGCATTCCCGCGCCGTCGCGGCCGCCACTCAGCACAACAGCGACCGCCGACCGCCACCGCCACCGCCACCGCCGCCGTCGCCCCCGCCGCCGCCCCTGCCCGCCGTGGCACGCGTTCCGGAAACGCAGCCGCCCCCGCTGCCCCTGGTCCCCGCAGATGGCGCTCCCGCTGCCCCTGATCCCCGCAGATGGCGCTCCCGCTCCCCTGGTCCCCGCAGATAGCGCTCCCGCTGTCCCTGGTCCCCGCAGATGGCGCTCCCGCTGCCCCTGGTCCCCGCAGATGGCGCTCCCGCTGCCCCTGGTCCCCGCAGATGGCGCCCCCGCTTCCCCTGGTCCCCGCAGATGGCGCTCCCGCTGCCCCCTGGTCCACGGAAGCAGGCCTTGCGGCACGCAAGCCTTTAGCAAATCCCCTTCGAATTAGGCATTCCCCAATTAAGGAACCAGGTGGATGAGGTCAAACAAGCGAACTGCGATACCTCTTCTGAATGTAATTAAGAGGTTTCATTTTAATAATTAAGGGAGTTATATAAATAGTAGCATAGACGTTCAGAGAACAGAGTGAATATCAAACGGACGGTGTTATGCATCAACCGTCTATGTGACATCATACAAGTTTTGAGATAATCGTGTTCAAAGATTTTATTACATTTTCAGCTCTAAAAACTGCAATTTAACTATTTCATTGATTGAAGCGCCAAACTACACAAACATGAGTGGAATATCTGGCGCATACCTGCATAATGTGAAATTAAGAACACCGTATTTGAAGATCTACGTTTATAGCCGGTTGTTGCAAATCATAAAATCCCTGATGTGACTGATGGCGTTTTTCATTAATTATCAGGGTATTTTTACAGATTTGGCGCCAAAATGTTGCGTACACTTGTAACATGGTCGAATGCAATTGATGACGTCCATATCTAATTTTTTTTCAAAAATGGCACTTAGCCTGTTGATGCATAACACCGTCCAATTAAAAGGTTTCATTTTAATAATTTAGGGAGTTGTATAAATAGTAGCATAGAAGTCCAGAGAACAGAGTGGATATCAAACTACATTCATAAGAAAATTATGATTAATCTTCTTTCTTGAAATAGAAATGAATTGTAAAAAAAACTGTCTTAACATTGAAAGCACAAAATGGGTTCTGTGAAATAAATTGAATTCTGTAAAGTATATTATTAGGGTCTGTTCTTTCTAAAAATACATGAACGTAAATCGTTGTACTTAATTATAATCACTTCGACAATATTGAATTGTTCCTTAAGACCAACCGACAATAATTGCAGAATATTAAAACAAACTGTTCACAAACAAACAATTATTGCGTGTTTCATTATTATTTATCAAAATTATTTTTGATTTATTAATTAATATTAAAATTAATAATTAAATCAATTTTGATTTATCAAAATTATTTCATTATTATTTATCTTCTCTTCTTTCAATTCCTGAGTCACTATTTCGAACACACCACACTATAATTTAAAGTTTATTATCTGTTTTTTAGTCAATAAAATAAATTATATTATGGGTTATTCGTATTAATGTTTAATTTTGTCTTAAATGCGGAGGAATATAAGTTTTGAAGAAAATAAGATGAACACTTTAGCCATTAGCTTTGATTGCAGACGGACGGACAGATAGACAGACGGACGGACAGATAGACAGACCGACCGACAATTGATCGATTTTCGGTATCGATCGATAGCAGAGTTCTCCTTCGTACTCTCCACGGATGCACAAGGCGTTCTAGAATGCTTTTACACAAAAGGTTTGCAATCTTTTCATTTTGCCTATGATAAAGCGTTCAAGGAAGGAAACATCTGTTTGTCCGTCTGTGATCGATGCTATCGCATAAACCGATTCACTGATTTTCACCAAAATTGACATTTACCGATCGATCTGAACGGACTTGAGACTTTAGGAGTTTCAACCGGATATTCTCATTTTTAAGGATACTCTACAAGAAGACTCAAAAACACTCACAATTTTCTTAAAATATGACACTTTGTTATTAAACTTTGTTCTCGGACAGAATAAAGAACAGTTAAGAGAATGGTTCATGTCTCATGTTCCTTGGAATCCCAGATCTTTTTAATTTGCAAAAGTGCATTTTTTTTAGAGAGATGTCTTCCTACAACTACGTATTCCAGATAGAGATTTTTTCTTTTATAAAATCTGTTACTTAAAAGGTAGATCTTAAAATTAGTTCACGTTCAATTTTTCCAAAATCTGAGTAGTTTCCTTGTTATTTTGCGCCAAATGTAGGTCTTTTTTAAAATGTAAATATTTTTTTCTAAAAAATCGCTCCAATTTTTTCTTTAAATTTTCTCCTCGTACATTAAAGTGGACGGTAAAAATATGGTGCTAATCTCATTTTCGGCTACCTCTCTGTTTTTATTTTTCGAATTGGAAAAAGTTAACATTTCAAAACTACAAAATAGAAGATGGAATTTTTTCCTTAGACCGTAGTAAAATCTCAGCTCTTTAAAAATGTCATGTAAACTTATTTGAAACTAGTGGTGCTACAGAATGGCACAGACTTTCCTGCATTAGTTTTCTGTTTCGTTTGGTCTCGGCCAGCTATTCGGACTTGCCAATACTCTTGACAGCTGCCATCTATCGCCGTCCAAACTACATTTTTTTTGACATTTTAGTAATTTTTCGGTTTCCCAATAGTAGAACAAAGCTATTATTTTAAGAATATTAAAAAGCAGTTAAACATTGCCCTAAATGGCAATTTTATTTTCGTTAAAAAATTTGTAGCCGTTTTCAAGAAAATGCGAAATTTACAGTAGGGCGAAGTCATTTGAAGCACTTACACTCACAAATTGAATAGAGTTTACAAATTGCTGGAAATGTGCATTTTAACCGTATGAGAGAACTTGCAAAACAATTACATTTTTGTAATTTTTGAAAAAAACAAAAAATGCCCCAAATTAACCGTATTAAAGAGTGCAATTAGCACTACCCGTTCGAAAAGTTTGAACACTAAATTTGAAACAATTTTTTAGAAAATGGCGTTTGTGCATTTCTGAAAATGCGCAATTTTGAGCTAGTTTTCACAGAAAACTATTCAATTTTCGAGAAACTTTATTTGACATTATTTAAAGCATATATACTCATTAATATAATAATATAAACAAATCGCCGCTAGTGTAAATATTAACGACGTGGGAGACAAGTAAAAAATTAAATTTTTGCAATTTTTTAAAAACAAAAGAAAATAGAAATATGGCGTCAATGTCATCTCATAGGGCACATTTTTAAATCCCTACAAAATTTTAAAGAAAAAATGTCGAGCCGTTTTTGAGAAAATCTGCGTTTTCCAAATTTTTAAAATTTTAAATATTGCGTGCAATATTGCTACTAAAATTTTCAAAAAATGTACAGGACCTTAATGAAAGAACTCAGTTTGGACAACAAATTTTATTTGAAGGAAAAATCTCTATCTTCAATTTTGTAGTTCTAGGAAGACGCCGAAAAACTTTCAAACTTTGGCAATTTTCGGAAATTCAGAGTTACCCGTGAAAATGGGACATATGCCACCTTAAGTGTATATTAAGTGTTAATCTATTCTTACAAGAAATTTAAATAAAACAATTGGAGTAGTTTTTGAGAAAATTTTGAGAAAATATCCGGGGGGTTCATGTAAAGTACCCTCAAATTTTGAAGAAAGTTTTTGAAAATCGTGGCGTCTTGAGTGGACGCAGATCGACCGGGGAATATCCATTTTGGAAGAAATCGCACGTATGGTTTACGCGCTAGTTTTGTTCACAGATGGCCAGATGGACAAACAGACAGACAGACAGACAGACGGACGGACGGACATTTTGAAAAAAACACTTTTTCGGTATCAGGGGACCCCAAAACGTGTATTTCCGTTGAAATCCCGAAATCAATTTTCTGCAGCATTACATAACTTTCCCTATACTACGAATATTACTCTGTATACATGTACATATACGGGAAAGTAAAAATAAGTTGTTTGTGTTGTTGGTGCTTGAAATTTATGCAATTTCTAAAAAAAACTATTTTTCAAAAACAGCTCCCATTTTTTAAGGTTTTTTTCTACGAATAGAATAACAAACGCTTAAAAGAATGGCACGGTTCTCATTTTCCTTGAACTCTCTTAATTTCCGAAAATTGCAGTTAGAAAAATAATGCGATGTGCTCCTGTAGCACCACTATTTACTTAGCAGTATAAGGAGGAATATAGAGAAATTTCCGTAAGGCTGCAGAAAATCGATTTCGGGATTACAACGGAAATGCACGCTTTGAAGTCCCTTCATACGAAATTCGTGGTGTTACAGAATGGCACAGACTTTCTCGTACTATCTAATTCCTTTGCTCTGAGCTAGCTTGTCGGACTTGTTACATACTCTAGCTGGCCATCTAAAGTCGCCCCAAAGTACATTTTTTGATATTTTCTCAATTTTTCGGTGTCCTAATAATAGAACAGAAATATTATTTTAATAATATTGTAAAAGAGTAAATCTTGGTACTACATGGACATTTTTGTTGCGAAATTTGGAACAGTTTAAAAAATGTCGTTTAAGCGCTTCTGATAATGCAAAAATTGAAGCTTTTTTTCACAGAAATCATTTGAGTTTTCGAAAAACTTTATTGGAAGTCATTTGAATCACTTTCACTCTCAAATGTAATAATTTATATAACTTGTTCGAAATGAGCATATTGAAGGCGTGAGAGATTAAAAAAATAATTTGTGGAATTTTGGGGAAAAAACGAAAGAATACAGCAAAACCATTTAGTTTTTCAGTCTTGCTCTATCCTCTCACTAGCTTCCATCTATTGTCGCCCAAACTGCATTTTTTTCGCATTTTTCGGTTTCCTAACGGTAGAATATTAAGAGTAAAACTTCGAATACACTGAAAACCTTGTACACTTAATTTAATGCCAGAAGTGTATTTTCATTTAAATTTTGAATTAAAAAAATCTATTTTCTCACAATCTATCAATTTTTGGGATAAAGTGATACTTCACTTATAAGAGAGGCAGAAATTAAGACATAATATTACATGACGATAACATAATATTGCGAGAAAGTCTGTGTTGTTATTGCACCATTAATTTTTTTTCTGGAATCTGCTCCTTAAAGTCGGATCTTTAAATACGTTCCTGTTCAATTTTTTGACACTATAAGTAGTTTTCGTATAATTTGGCGGAAAATAGAGAGAATGTAAAAAAACTTAACATTGTTTTTTCAAAATATGCTTTAAATTCCATCTTTACATTTTTTCACGGATAGAGGAAAGGATGATTAAAAAAAATTACGGATCTCATTTTCGTTGAACTTTCTGTATTTTTGAAAATTGCAAAGAATATATCCGAATAAACAGGTGAAAAATGCCATCTAATCAAATCGATAATCGCGATACTCGTATGAAAGAGAATAAAAAATGGCGAAGATTCCCAACAAATCAACCTTTTTGGGCCGTCTGTTGCAGTGATACAATGAGAATCGTGTTTTTCCTCTTTTTTTTATTTCTCATCTTCTATTGCATGTATCAGGCTACACGAAATGTGCAGTGACAAGTAAAAATAGTTGAATTTGAAGGAACTTTTGTCAATAAATGTTGGCACCAAATTAAAGAGAAAAAATTAATAAGTTTTAAAATTGATTTTAGACATGATAACGTTGAAGTACTGTCTCAGTTTCTTTTTCCTAGAATGTGTCTCAGAACATTCTACTAGTAAAATATGGCTGAGTTGAGGGGGTAGCGAGCAGGACGTTATGACGTCAAGATTCCCGAACCACCAGGCGTACGGGAATCGTGACGTGGAAATCGAGGTGAACGGGTCCTGCCTCTGCCTGTCCTCCGGGTTCGTTCGGTTTCAGAACTTCTCAAGTCTGCAGTGTGTTCAGATCGCAACGTGTGTTTTGTTTTGAAGAAGTTATTTGTCCCCAACCGAACCAGGTTGTCCTAGAGTTGATTTTCTAGCAGGCCACGAGGCTCCGTGTTCGAAGCCACCTACCATATCGTGCTCTCCCCTACCTCTCCAGGTTAAAGTGATAGTTGGGCGTTACTGAAGTACCACCCAAATGTGCTGAGGGGCGATCCAGGTGATCAGACACCGTGGCCTCCATTCTGCGCTGCAACTGCGAGGCCATCCCAATGGTAGATGAACTTCGGCTATTCTTATATGCGAACTTCAAACGGTGAGAAAACCTGTTCTGAAATGTATTATACTGCGATTTTTCTAACTCTACCTCTGAAGGCCCGTCTTCACAATGGAATATGTCACGGTATTTCGCGACGTTCTCAATCGTGCCGCTAGGTATCGCCTGATCACGACCCTATCAAGCAGTGCTTGCGATAATGCCACTCCTAGCGGCAGAACCGAAAAGACGCGAAATGCCGTTTGATATTCCATCGTGGCCATTGGGGCTCGAGAGTCAGAGTTAGAAAAATCGCAGTATATGCTTTAACCGTTAACTGGTGACGTGCGGTCGCAGTGACCGGCGAGGAAGAATAAACTCACTGTCCTCTCGACCTGTGCATCGCAGGAAGTTTTGGTTTACAGTACCTTCTTATTTCTTTCTATACAATGTACGGGCGTGGGCTAGCTTATCTAGATGCAGCCGTTCGCTTCTGAGAATCAGTTGAAGTTGCGGATCGGTCTTGATGACCGCACCTCACCAGTAGTAGAAGTTTATATTTGGTAATGCCTGTTTATACTTAGTAAATAATTTTCATTTAACAGGGTATTTTATTATTAAAATAAAGGTTGTTTTATGAAGTCAATATCATTTCAAAGCCCTTCTATGCGTATTTCAATAGTCAACTGTGAAGAAAAAATATAGAGCAATATATGACCTTAGATTCTCTCAGTGAGTAATTAAAAATTATATTATTTTCTGTTTATTTTATAAAATACAAACTCTTCAATTTTTCTCTGTATTACGCTTCTGATAACGTGAAAGAAAATTGTGAATTCGAAGTGAAATTAAATAACGAATATAATCAGTCTAAAACATTTCAGGTCACAGTAACCGCAAGTCACCGGTAACACAAGTTCGAAGGCACCAGTTGACGGTTAAGTAGCAAGTGGGTTGTTTTTGCAGAATAGCTTGTTTTATTTGTATGTGAATATTTGCAGTATTAGTGAATGAAATTTTGTATAAGTAGATTCATGTAAGGTGCACTGCGAAGGGAATCATCCTTTGAAGTCTACCCCTAAGAGTAAGGTCCTTGGAGCACCGTCGCAAAATTAAACACCTACTTTGTACAAACATGTTCTTTTAGTGTCTGGCATTGGATTTACAATTGAATCGCAGTAGCTGATAATGTTTTACTTCCGTTCAAAAGTTCCCAACACCCAATGGTCTTGTACGTTACCTCCATACGGGGTATGAACTGGCAATTTTTACTTATTTCACGTCAGAAGCAGTTAAAACTGTGTGTGACTTGCTACGGAGAGAAGTGACTTCTGTGCTTGTTTTCATGATTCTGTGATCCCTCCCATAATTCATATACTAGTTGAATTTGAATACAGAAAGAAATGAGCGTTTTTGCAAAGGAGAGTTACAAAATGTTGATGACAAGGAAGCTAGAAACGTGTAGATTTTTGTGAGATTTGTGGGAGTATATCATATCACTTTCACGAAGTAGTCCTCAAATATAGTCCGCCATTATGTGTTCATTGTAGGTTCCCTAGTAGCGTCGTTCAAAATGTGGCATATCCTGATGAAAGCGATTTCCTTGCTCCTCGGGATAGTCACCCATGTTCTCTTTGAAGCTATCAAGGTGTGCTTCAAGGTTATGTACGAAGGTCACTCCAATAGTAACGCACATGAATAAAAACATAATTTCCTTTCTACGTCTTTGCTCTTTAGAGATTTCGTAGAGTCATTCTTCTTGCTTAACGCCCTCGGTGGCTCGTTGGTTAGCATGCCAGCTTTCCAGGGTGCAATCTCGGGGTAGATCCTCGATCGGGAAAAACATTAACTTTCCGCTTCCTTGCAATATCCCAGTACCTGTTGCTGTGTGACGATGAGAAAACTCACTTCTCAGGTTGAGAAGACCAGAGATACGGCATAGGAATGGTTATGTGCTAACCACACGCATCCCTTAACCCTTGTCCGCGTGGCCGGTACACCGCTGGTAGGCCTTAGTTCGTAAAGAACTATTGTGTCAAAGTACATATATACATTATTTTCACTTTAATTTAAATTTAGTTCAACCTGTTTCCGCAAGTGTTGCTCCCGTAGCATTCGTTTAAGATGGCTGGTGCATTAGATGTTCGTGGGAAGCAACTTGTGATAGAATTCCTGTGCTGGGAGAATAAGACTGTGCCAAACATGCACACGAGGTTAAAAATGCTTATGGTGATGACGCTTTTGATCGCAGTCGGTGGGCTCCCAAACTACGAGGGTTGTACCAAAAGTAAGGTTCCCAATGAGCTACAGCCTCGAGGGAAGGTGCTGGGCTAAATCCGACAACAATGCCGTGAGCATTGGTTCCCTCACTCTCCAGCTCGCCCACCCGCGATATGCTGCGTCGCCCAGTGTTCGCTTGGCAGCCGTCAGAGATGGAAGTGTCGATCGCCGCTCCCGCCAAGTGCGAGGTTCGAGCAGTAATCCGGTTTCTCCACGCAAGGAAGTTACCGCAACCCAGAACCACCGGAGAGGACGTCTGACGGAGGGAGTAGTGCTTCTTCACGACATCGTTCGACCCCCAAGTCGCTCGTCCAAGACAAGAGCTTTTGAAGAAATTTGGGTGGACCTTTATGCCCCATCTCCCGTACAGGCCGGCCTTAGCCCCCAGCGATTATCACCTTGTCCCCAAGCAAAAGGAACACTTAGGTGGCAAACTCTTCAAGAGCGACGATGAATTCTGAGCAGAAGTCGCATGCTCCTTAAAAGGATTGGCGGATGACTTCTTCGACTTATGAATACAAAAGCTGAAGCACCGTCTTCAAAAGTGTGTCGACAAAAAGGAGACTATGTTGAAAAATAGACAACAGTGTAAGCTTTTCAACGATGTATAAATTAATAACAATAAATAGTGTTTTCTATTTTAAAAAAAATAGGAATCTTACTTTCGGTACAACCCTCGTATCTGATGAGTTAGGACAAGTGAATGCTCAAATCTCTCCCGCAAAGGCAGGCCGCGCTCTTAAAATGCTCCTGACAAAGTGCAGCGAAATCACCACCTCATTTGGGCTGACGAACGTGTAACTGTGAAGTGTGAATTGAATGTGGATATAGGAGAAGCAAGTGTGTGCAGAATATTGAAAGAACTGCGGTAGAAAAAGGTTTGCGCCAGATGGGTTGCAGGAGATGAATCCTTGTAAGGGCTGCTACACAATGGCTCAGATGTGCCGGCTCAAACTTCTGACGTGCGGGTAAACATGCACTTGTTCCAAGGTGGCGTACGTCATTAAAAAGAAACAGATAATGTGGAGAGATGACTTTTTGTTCCTCAAAGATCGATCAATGTGTTGTAAAGTGGTATGGAAAATAAACTAGATCTTTAAAATTTTGTTGACATTACTTTTGGATTGACCTTCGTATTTTGAAAGACTGATGTCCATTTTACTGTACTTCTTAACGTGAGTCTCAACTAATTCAACGTAGTTCTCAGCTTTATGATTTCCAAGGAATCCTTTAACTACTTTAACAAAACTGATCCATGTCTCGTTCTCCTTCGCTGTGAGAAGCTTAGGAGTCTCTTGACACAATAACTTTCTTGATTTAAGGACCAAGGAAAACACCTTTAACTTTTAACTTTTACTTCGGGAAGTTTTAGGGATAGATATTGTAGACGATTGAATGCTGCAGATTCCATGCCCAATACTGCCACAAATTACTTCGTCAGTCCCATTTTATGAGAAAAGTGGGATTAATACCTTTCGAGGGTCTACAAATGGCTCCCATTTAACGTTGTGTTCCCCTACAGTGAATTCAGTGCTTTTAGGCCAATATCGTTTATGGGAGAGTGATTTAGTGATCTTGCTAACAAAGTGATTTAGTTTCTTGCCAGACAAAGATAGCAAGGAAAGTTAGCACTTTCTTCACTTCTGTAAGGTATGCTGAATGGACAAACGGAATGGATGGAAACTGTTTCTCACTTAGGGTAATACTACTTTCAGACTCTTTAATAAACTGCCTATATAGAACAGACATTTCTTTAAAATCAGAACTTTATTAGTGTCATACTTATGAAGCAGAGAGTGATTTGTAATCATATAACACTTTTCGGCGATTAGAAAAAATGATATTCTCCAATTGGTACCAAAAGGATGAAACAAACAAAAAATAGCTGTTATATAAATATCATTGTGGCGACCACAAAGGCGACGTTTCAGGGGTACAAGTTCCATTTTCTGCATACTTGCAGCTCAACTAACCGAAATCAAGGATGTTAAACCTTAAACAGAATTTTTTTGAAACTTTTTTACATAGCGAATCAGACCACGATCATTTTTACTTTCCCGTGTACGTACGTATACACTGAGTGATATACGTAGTATAGGGAAAGTCATGTAATGCTGCGCAAATAAATGGCCAATTTTCGGCGGAAAAAATTAATTTCCGGGCCGTGATAACGAAAAAGTGGATAAAACCAGTTGCTAAATTAAGAAAAAACATTCCCTAACACGTGGTGTAGCCAGAAACCCCATTTTGTGGGTCCTTAATATCGAAAACCAATTGAAAGGAAAACGTCCGTCTGTGAACACTGCTATCGCCTAAACTGTACGTACGATTTCGTCCAAAATGGAAATTCCCCGGTCGATTCGGTTCTAGTCGAAGCTTTGAGATTTTGAAAAATGTTCTTCAATATTTGGGGGTACTTTATATGAAGCCCCCCGGGGATTTTCAAAATTTTCTCCAAATTTATTCTTTAAATTTCTTGTGTGAATAGAGTAAAATACACTCATTAACATGGCATAGGTCCGATTTTCACTGATAACTCTGAATTTTCGAAAATTGTGAAAGTTTGACTTTCTTTCGGCGTCTTTCTCCAACTACAAAATTGAAGATAGAGATTTTCCCTTCATATTGAGCTCTGCAAAGTGAGTTCTTTGTTGAAGGTCATGTACATTGTTTTTTAAAATTTTAGTAGTTTTCGCCCAATATTGCGTGCAATATGTGCAATTTTAAAAAATTACAAAAACTAGATTTTCTTAATTTTTGAAATGTTAGAGGTTTTACGAGAATTCCTAATTTTGTATGTGTTCTTCACGCTATCCGATGATAAAAAAAATTCGGAGGCAATTTTGAAAGAAAAATTTGAAACCGTTAAAGCTTCATGTAAAATATCCCATAAATCCGTATCAAAATACAATGGCTCCAAGTTCGTTCACATCGATGGCGGAATATATTTTTTTAAGAAAGTCGTGTGAACAGTTTGCGCGCTTTCGTTCTCCAAAGACGGACGGGTTCGATAGACTGAAATTTTAGAGAAAATCGATTTTTCCATATCAAGGAACATCTAAAACGTGGATTTCGATTACACAACGTGTTAGAGGAAGTAATTTACTAAATACAGAACCAAAATGTATCCCATTTTTCAAGGGCCTGACAATAAGTCTTTCAGTTGAAATTAACCGATTTCTGCCCCAGCATTACAATACTTTACTTAACGGGTCGATGACCCCCATCTCGATCAGGTTTTGTGCAGTTTCCCTGATCCATTGAGCAAATGCTGAGATGGCCCCTTGTTTTGCTTCTGGACGTAAATGTAACTTCACTGTGCGCACGTTTTGTTGAGCATTCCCTTTGCTTGTAGAGGTAGGAGTAGAACTGATGTTCATTACTATTTTGTTAGCAATGCAGAAAAATCAAATCAGCATTTCATTTACCGTTGAAATTTATTTCCTATAACTCGGGAGCAAACATTTTTCAAATTTTTATTTTTCTAAAATAATAATTGTTTTCTAAATTCTTGTTTCTAGTTTTTCAAATGTTGCTTTTTTTAATTCTTGGCCTCAAGAAAATGTGCGCAGATAATCTCTTTCCCCACGCATCGTATACAGTTTGTACTGTTTTTGACCAAATAAACAAATAAACTACGTAGTAAGGCAAAAAAGTGAAAATGCAAGAAAAAGTGGAAAAGAAGGCAAAAAAAAGTGAAAAAGTGGGGAGAGACACCGGCTGCAACAGGATGTCAGCGACCGCCAACAGAAACCTGAATTCATAACACGGGAAGATGACTCATCATTGCGATCAAGTCTTTTGTCGTCACTGGAATGAGGGAAATTCTTTCACCTCTTGATGAATTAGAGATCCCCTTAATTCACCTCCAATGCGTGTGCAGTAATCCCCCACTGATAATGGGATTTTTGTTATCAGTTACGATTTATTGATCACGTTTTCTCAATATATCAGTAATATCTCACGGATATCAAGTGGACATTTTATATGGATTATTAATTTCGCTGAAATGTGACATATCTAAGATAAAGAGATCATCGTTTAGAAGACTAATCTGATTGTTCAGAACTGAACGATCTACAAAGAAATTTCACTTAGTTTCTATCTTTTGTTGGTTTAGTTTCTTCCTGCAAGTGTCAGGCAGTGCTGTAGCGAATTGTGTTTAGAAACATCAACATGAAGGCGCTGATTGCGTTCTGTTTCCTCTGCTTGGAGTGGTCGCAGCAAAAAACACATGTGACTGTGACTTCACTAGTCGGGCCGTCATCTGCAAGGGTCTAAGTTTGACAGACTTTCACAAAAAGGACTCTGGGTGTGAAAATGCTTTTTGGAAAATTGACCTCTCGGAAAATTCCCTGCAAGAATTTCCTAATGACCTACAACAATTCAGAAATGTAAATCTGTCACTAAATTCTCTAGAACATTTGGAGGCGTCAGTTGATCAAAATGTGCAGTATTTAGACGTGTCAAGAAATAATATTCTACATATTGACTTGAGAAACAAATTTTTGTCCCTAAGACACTTAATTGTCTCTAATAATTATCTCGGATTATTGGATGACTTTATAGACGGACAATGCCACATTTTCCATATAGATGTGTCTGGAAATAAGATTAAGACGTTAAAGGCAGTTACAAGATGCACGCATCTATCTATACTCGAAGCTTCTGGCAACAGGATTTCACAAATTCCTAAGGAACTTGTGCTCTTGACTAATCTCGAAGTGTTGGATCTTTTTTCTAATTCCTTAAGGGACGTTTCTGGTTTCCCATCAGCGTTGGAAATATTGAATCTCCATTCTAATAACATTCAGCGAGTCACTGATTCCTCGTTTAGAGGTCTTACTTCGTTACAAGTCTTGGACTTATCATCCAATAGTATAAGCGTCTTGGAAGAAGGTGCTTTTGCAACTCTTTCATCTCTTCAATCATTAAGAATTATGGGAAATAACTTGAAATCTTTATCAAACGGAATTATTTAAGGGTGTCAAATCTTTGAGAGGTGTTGACTTCAGTTTTAATTCAATTCAGTATTTGCCGAACGACACGTTTCGCGATTTGCCTGCTTTAGAAACTATTATTTTGGTTTCGATAGGGCTTAGGACTTTACCAGCCTTGGAGTTGGGCAAAAGAGTGAGATTTATCTTATTGGATGCCAACTCAATTTCGAAGATGGACCATTCAGCTCTACTAACAATGTTCTCAGGAACCAGTTCTGACCGTTATATTTCTCTACTTGTTAGTTACTTCCGTGGCGATGATCCGGAATGGTCGAACGTACTGAAGCATTTCGATGGGGAATGCTCGATTGACATTGAGTATATGCTGCGAAATGTGCTGCTGTCCCAAGGTAATCCACCTCCTGTTCCCAAGAACTCCCTGGCCGATTCTCCGTGTGCATGTGCGGTCTTCACAAAAGGTAACAGGACATTCGCAACGTGCATAGCTGACGGCGCGGAGGTGGA
Organism: Acheta domesticus; assembly: GCA_031308135.1. Taxonomy (NCBI): domain Eukaryota; kingdom Metazoa; phylum Arthropoda; class Insecta; order Orthoptera; family Gryllidae; genus Acheta; species Acheta domesticus. The sequence goes on from JAHLJT010009419.1 coordinate 169,892,319, forward strand.
TGGTCTACCCTGGTTGGAAGCTGCGAAAATTTACGCTGGAATGAAAAAAGAAAACGACGGACGCCCCTCAAAGCTCAACAGAGATGAGTTTTAATCACCAAAGTTTGGTAAACACATATACTGGCTGAAAAAATATTTTTATAAAGAAAAAATTATACTTTATTGGGATGTGACTAAACGTTAATTAAAAATAAATGTATGTATAACTGTTTCCACTGTTTGAATTATTTATCACGCCAATACGTATTTTATTTCGCTACATTTATGTTCCAAGAGGACATTTTTTGTTTATTTTTAATGTTAAGTCATTTTCATTCACAAAATTCTTCATTATGACTGAAGTTTTACGTGTTTACCTTATGTTCAGTTTTTGCTAACTCAATTTTAAATTCAATTAATAAACTTAATATTGTATTATTAATGAAATACGCAAAAAAATCAAACAACTATTGGTGCTACCGACTATATCGTACTAGTTAGTTTACTTATCTCGTCAGTCTGTGCAATCTTTTCGGTTTTGCCTCACTCTCGTCTCATCTGTCACCTATTGACTGTAATTAACATTTTTTCATGTTTTCTCAACTTTGCAAATTCGTAAAAGTAGAATTGAAATATAACATTTCTAACAGAATGTGGCCTCCCCGATGCTTAAACTGTTTTAAAATTACTTCCATATGTAGAAAACTTATACTATTCTACTAAACTGCTCCTGAAATGACTACTGAGAAGAATCTTTAAATGTACAGATATTTGGCGATTTAATCCTCATGTGTAATACTTGAAAATTTACCCATTAAGTCTTCAATTTAAATAGTAAAAGAACAAGTAGGTGTGATCTACTTACCTCAGAAAACGGATTTGGAGAAACTAATCCGAACTGTCTCAGAACAGTTGTTCTGTAGAGTACATTCTTTCAGTATATTGTCAGGCGGTTTATTAAAGAAAACATAATGTGAATATGAATTTCTATCCAGAAAGAAATAAGAAATAGAGTTAGAGAGCTCTACATTTTGAAAGAAGGGTGTTTCAAATGGGTGTTTTTCACAAGTTCTATTCAATTTCATCCACTTTCTTGCGTTAGATTCAAAATTACTAGTAAAATAAATGTGTTTTTAACACCCCCTATTTTCTTTTCCTTTTTGTTTCATTCCAATCCTAATGTTTTGTTTTCATCTCTTGTTTTAATTGTTTAATTGATTGTTTGATAGTTTTCTTGTACTAGAAACTGATCATGATGACTAAGCCATTGAAAGCTGCTCTTGTTGAAATAAAAAACATTGTTGGCAATGAGAACACCTATTATCAATTAATATTAAATGCCAACGACATTTCACCACAAAACCAATATTTTGAAGGAAGTAATAATGAATTAAACAATATAACTAATGGTGCTGCAGAATGGCACTGACTTTCCCGTATTAGTTTTCTATTTCCTTTGGTGCTCCTAAGTAAGGTTAACGTTGTCGTTAACATTAACGTCATGTAGGTTTTTTTTCAAAATTTTAGTACTTTTCGCTCAATATTGCGTGCAATATGTGCATTTTTTAAAAATTGCAAAAACAATGTTTTCTCAGATCGTCTCCAAAATTTTTCTTTAAATTTTTGGAAGGGATAGTACTAAATGTAGTCTATGAGATGACGTAAACGACTTATTTCCATATTCTTTAGTTTTTACAAAAATTACAAAATTATAATTTATTTAAATTAACTCTTACGTCGTTAATAATTATTTTAGCAACTTTTTTTATATTATTTTATTTATGATTACATGTGCTTCAAATAAATTTAAGTAAAGTTTCTCGAAACCCAGCCGTTTTGTGTGAAAACTAGCACAAAATTCCGCATTTTCAAAAACGCTAAAACGCTATTTTCTCAAAAATGGTTACAATTTTTTTCTCCAAATCGTTTCGAACGGATAGTTCTAATTGCACTCTTTAATACGACGTAAATCTTATTTTGGAGCATTTTTTGTTTTTTCAAAAATTACACTAATGCAATTTTTTTAAGATTTCTCGCACCATTATTACGCAGGTTTTCTACAATTTGTAACCACTATTTTGATTGTAATTTAAAGTGCTTCAACTGACTTCAAATTAAATGTTTCGAAAACGAAATTTCGAATTTACACAAGGGCTTAAACGCCATTTTCTCAAAAACGGCTCCAAATTTTTTAAAGAAAATTGACATTTAGGACGAGGTTTTATTGTTATTTAATATTCAACTTGCGGTGCTACAGAATGGCACAGACTTTCCGGTATTAGTTTTTTATTTCCTTGGACCAGGACTAGCTATTTGGACTTACCCCATACTCTTGCCAGCTGCCATCTATCGTCGCCCAAAGTACATTTTTTTGACATTTTCTTAATTTTTCGGCTTCCTAATGGTAGAACGGAAATATTATTTTAATAATATTAAAGAACAGCAAAACCTTCTCAAAATAGGAATTTTCTTGGAAAAATTTGGAGCAGTTTTTAAGAAAACAGCGTTTAAGCACTACTAAAAATGCGAAATTTGAAGCTCATTTTCATAGAACATTTTTGAGTTTTCAAAAACCTTCATTTGAAGTCATTTGAAGCATTTACACTCACAAATATAATAATGTGTACAAATTGCTGGTAATGTGCATATTAAAGATGTGAGAGTTCTTTAAAAAAAATTACATTTGTGTAATTTCTACAAAAACAAAAAAGTACCTAAAAATAAACTTTAAATCATATAAAAAGTGCACGTATCACTATCCGTTTCAAAAGTTTGAAGAATAAATTTGGAGTGATTTATGAGAAAATGGCGTTTGAGCGTTTCTGAAAATGTGGAATTATGAGCTAGTTTTCACAGAAAACGTTTGAGTTTTCGAGAAACGTTATTTGACATGATTTAAAGCACATGTACTCATTATACTCAACTATACTTATTACTCAATATAATAATGAGGAAAAATTGCCGATGGTGTAAATATTAACGACTGAGACACAAGTCAAAACAATTACATATAATTCTTGAAAAAATAAACGAATAGATCAATCTTCTTCTTCTGTCTAGCCAGGATTAGGCCCGAGGCCTGTTCCGGTCCCACCATCTCTTCCTCGGTCTTCCCACACTTCTTTTGCCATATATGTAAAGAAAATATATTATCTTTAATTTGAATACGCCGCGCTTCCAACGCTTAGCGTTTCGTTTTTGACAGACGAAGTACGATAATAGATAGACAAAGGAATACGGAGAGAAAGTCTATTATATTGTATTGTATTGTGTTTAAAATAAGTAAATAGAGAAGCTAGAGAAGCGGTAGTATAAGGATAAATTCTCGTTTCTCTGTTTACTGGTAAGAGTCAAGTATTATAGTTTTGTGTATAATGTAATTGATAAAAGGTGAATAAAACTTTTACTCTGTTTACAGTGAAACATTTTGCCTTGATACTACACTAATATCTTATAAAACGAGAATTTTTTATTATAATGCCGCGGCGACTGCAGTTTACATTCCAATATATGAAAGATCCGAAGGATAATAAAAGAAATATTCCTGCCATTACCTCCATCATGGCAAAGGACAATAAACATTATGAGTTGCCACAGGATATGAGGTTAGTAACTGAACATACAGAACTGAATAAGACAGATGTTTTTAGACGAGTGAAAAAAAGTTTTACTCAACGAGACCAAAACAGAACAGTGTGGATCACACTCACACACGAATTGGAACAGACATACATTGATGAAGAGGGTAATTTAATGTTTAATGAGACGTATTTACAACAAATAAAAATAGATATAGTAGGCTCCACTGAAAAGAAAGAAAGTCAACCTAATTTAAAACAAATAACAGATCAATTTATGATTGAACAATTTACATCTAAACATTCAAATGCAAACCAATGGCTAGAGACATTTCAGAAAGAATGTAAAAGATTTGATATAATTGAAGACAGTACAAAAATTGAAATATTGAGACTATTTCTGGACAAGTCCTGTTCAGATTGGCACTCAGCAACCCTCACAATATTAACAATTGAAGCTGAATGGTCTGAATGGAAAGAGAGTTTTTAGAGTCGTTTGCAGACAAAGGATGGGGTCCAGATATGAATGCTATATATTATAGATATAAAGAAGGTTCATTGATTGAATATGCTATGAGGAAAGAAAAGCTGTTACTAGATATGGACAATGCAATTAGTTCAAAGACCCTAGTGTTGCTTATAGCAGAAGGATTACCTGAATTCGTCAGAAATAAAATTGGTAAAGAACATTGTGTGAACTCTACTGCATTATTGCATGAAATCAGAAAATATGAACATGTAGCATATCAAAATAATTTTGCAAAAATGAAAGAACATAAATATAATAACAAAAAGAAATTCGAAGAGAAAAAGCCATGTAAAAATTGTGAAACTTGAATAAAGGTATTAGATATCATCCTGAAGACTCGTGTTGGTTTAAGAAGAAAGAAAGAAATTCAAATAGCCTAATAGGAAGCAACTCAGTGATAGAAGTAAATCTAAATACAGAAGCAAAAAAACGAGTAATCACACCATTGATTAAAGTCAAAATATTATTAGAAGACGAGTTAGAGATCAACGAAACATATGATCCAGGTTCCCAAATCTCTCTAATAAATCCAAAATTAGTTAAGATAAAGTACAAGACACAAGATATAAATAAAATATTTTTAAAAACGGTCAATGGTGTGACACATACAAAAGGTTTGGTAACTAATGAAAATAAAAATCTTTGACATGGAGGAATATATTGATTTGATATATGGAATAAATGATTTTGAAGATTTCCTCATAGGATTAAATATAATAAAAAAATTTAAATTAATTCAAGATGAGAATTTACAAATATCACAAAATAAAGTAATAGATCATGAACATAATAAAATTAACCAGTGTTCAGTACATTTTAATGAACACGTAGGGGAAAATGAATTTCAGATCAAGCTGAAACATCTCACTAATATAAAACTAGTGGTGCTACAGAATGGCACAGACGTTCCCGTATTAGTTTTCTATTTCCTTGGGTCTTCGCTAGCTATTCGGAATTGCCACATACTCTTTCTTCCAGTTACCATCTATCACCACCAAAAGTATATTTTTTGGTCATTTTCTTAATTTTTCGGTTTCTTATTGGTAGAACGAAAATATTAAATTTAGAATATTAAATAACACAAAAACCTAGACATAATTGGCAATTTTCTTTTAAAAAAGATGTGCCGTTCAAGAGAAAATGGCGTTTTAGCGCTACTAAAAGTGCAAAATTTGAAGCTCATTTTCACAGAAAATTTTTGAGTTTTCAAAATACTTTATTTGAAGTTATTTGAAGCACTTACACTCACAAATATAATTATGTTTACAAATTGCTTGTAATGCGCATATTAAAGATGTGAGAGATCTTTCAAAAAAATTACAATTATCTAATTTTTTTAAAAAACAAAAAAATAACTCAAAATAAACTTGACGCTATACTAAAGAGTGTAATTAGCACTATCCGTTACAAAAGGTTGAAGAAAAAAATTGCAGCCATATACGAGAAAATGGCGTTTGAGCATTTCTGAAAATGCCGAAATTTGAGCTACTTTTCACAGAAAACGGTAGTGTTTTCGAGAACTTTACTTGACATTATTTAAAGCATATATACTCGTAAATATAATAATGTGAAAAAATCGCCGATAATGTAAATACTAACAACGTGAGAGACAAGTAAAAAAAATTACATTTTTGTAATTTTTGAAAAAACCAAGCGATAGACCAAAATGGCTTTTATGTCATTGATAGAGTACATTTACCACTATCCCTACCAAAAGTGTAAAGAAAAAATATGGAGCCGTTTTTGAGAAAATCTTGTTTTTGTAATTTTTTAAAATTGCACATATTGCACGCAATATTGCACAAAAACTACTAAAATTTTGAAAAACATTTACATGACCTTTATTAAAGAACTAATATACAGAACAAATTTTATTTGATGAAAAAATCTCTATCTTCAATTTTGTAATTGGAGAAAGACACCGAAAAAATTCAAACTTTCACAATTTTCGAAAATTCAGAGCTGTACGTGAAAATCGGACCTATGCCATGTTAATAAGTGTATTTTACTCTATTCATACAAGAAATTTAAAGCAAAAATTTGGAGCCGTTTTTGAGAAAATTTTGAAAATCCCCGGGGGGCTTCATATAAAGTACCCCCAAATTTTGAAGAATCTTTTTCAAAATCTCAAAGCTTTGACTAGAATCAGATCGACTGGGGAATATCCATTTTGGAAGAAATCGTACGAATGGTTTAGGCGCTAGCAGTGTTCACAGACGGACAGACGGATGGACAGACGGACGTTTTCTTTCAATTGGGTTTTCGGTATCAAGGACCTAGAAAACAGGGTTTCTGGCTACACCACGTGTTAGGGGATTTTTTTCCTTAATTTAGCAACTGGTTTTATCCACTTATTCGATTTCCCGGCCCGGCAATTAATTTTTTTCCGCCGAAAATTGGCCATTTTTTTTCGCAGCATTACATAACTTTCCCTATACTACGTATATCACTCTGTGTATACGTACGTATACGGGAAAGTAAAAAATGAAGATAAAAGAATGAGTCGAAAAATATAAAACTGTATTTGCAAAAGACCAATTCGATATTGGTACAGTAAAGAATTATGAAGCAAGAATCGACTTGATAGTAGACAAATATTGTAGTAAAAGACCATACAGGTGCTCAATAGAAGATAAAAGAGAAACAGAAACACAAGTGGCAAAGTTATTAGAAAACAATTTGATTGAAGAATCTTACAGCCCATTTGCGGCATCAGTAACTCTGGCATATAAAAGAGAAGAAGGAAAGAAAAGTTGTCTCTGCATTGACTTTAGAGATCTAAATAAGATTATTGTACCACAAGCTCAACCCTTTCCACTTATAGATGACCTGATAATCAAAACTAGAAACTGTAAATATTTTCAAGACAAATCAAAAACTGGTTTCGTAACGCAAGAAGGGCACTATCAATGGACATGTTTACCATTTGGTCTGAAAACAGCACCAGCAATATTCCAAAGAATCCTGAGTAACATATTAAAGAAACATAAATTAACAGATTTTACAGAAAATTATATTGATGATATTTTAATTTATTCACCAACGTTTGAAGATCACATCGGACATATGGAGAAGGTGTTACAAGCTATTATACAAGAAGGATTTAGATTAAAATTCAAGAAATGCTCATTCGCTGCAAACTCAGTGAAATACTTGGGGCACATTATAGAAAAAAACACTCTAAAACCAATAAAAGATAATCTAATCGCAATTCAGAATTTTTCTACTCCCAAAACTCAAAAAAATATAAGACAATTTTTGGGAAAGATCAACTTTTACCATAAATATATACCAAATAGCTCAATATTATTAGACCCATTGCATCGACTATTGAGAAAAGAAGTCACATTCATATGGTCAGAAGAATGTGAGAAGTCTTTTGCGGAAATAAAGAAATTATTATGTTCTCAACCAGTTTTAGAAATATTTGATAAAGATTTGCCAATAAAAATTTACACAGGTGCATCGCTTGAAGGAATTGGGGCCATATTAAAGCAAGTACAAAGAGATGGACAAGAAAAACCAGTAGCATATTTCTCAAAGAAGTTGAATGAAGCTCAAAATAGAAAGAAGGCAATATATCTGGAATGTCTGGCAATCAAAGAAGCAGTAAAATATTGACAACACTGGTTGATTGGAAGAAACTTTGAGGTATACTCGGATCACAAACCACTTGAAAATCTGAACATAAAAGCGAGAACAGTTGAAGAATTAGGTGAATTAACCTATTATCTGTCACAATATGACTTCCAAATAAAATACGTACCAGGTAAAGATAACGCTGAAGCTGACTGCTTAAGCCGAAATCCGGTACTAGAACCAATTGAAAACACTGAAGAAGCTCTAACAATAGTAAACCTGACACAAATAGATGAAATAAGAACGGACCAAAAACACAATGAAATAATACAAAAAATGAAACCAAAATTAATAAGAAAGAACGGAATATTTTATAAAAAAATCCGAAATAAAGAAAAAATAATCTTGTCAGAAGAATTCAGTATTAAATTGATACGAGATATACATAGCGAATGGTGCCATACAGGCATTAGACAAACTATGAACAGAATATGCCCTTACTTTACATCAAAGAATCTAACAGATAATATTAAAAAAATATGTAAAAATTGTGACATTTGTATAAAAAATAAAACAAGAGGCCAAGGCAAATTTGGATTAATGTCTCACTTGGGACCAGCTACTGAACCATTTGAAATCATGTCTATAGACACCATTGGCGGATTTGGAGGACGAAGATCAACAAAAAAATACCTCCACTTATTGGTCGATCACTACACACGATATGCATTTATTTTAACATCCAAGACACAGAACTCGAGCTCGATTTCATCAAGCTCGTTCAGAACGTGTCGAAAACAGATAAAATTGGCATTATACTAACGGACCAATACCCGGGGATAAATTCAAAAGAATTTAAAGAATTTCTAGAAGAAAAGAACATTAAACTAATATTTACAGCAGTTAATGCACCATTTTCAAACTGCCTGAACGAGAGACTGAATCAGACTCTAGTCAATAAAATCAGATGTAAAATAAATGAAACCGAACAAAAAAGAGCTTGGACAACGGTTGCTAGAGAATGTGTAGATAAATATAATAAATTGAACACTCTGTTACTGGTTTTGCTCCAGAATATTTATTGAATGGAACGGACACGAGTGTCATACCAGACGAACTAAAAAGACAAAAAACAAAGATAACTGGACCAATGATAGAAAATTAGCTTTCGAAAGGTCCACAAGATCACATAACTACAACAAAAATCTTTATGATAAAAACAGAAAATGTTATGAGTATAATGTCGGAGACATGATATATATAGAAAACGGAAACAGACTAAATAGAAAAAAGCTTGACCATCTGAGAGTTGGACCATTTGAAATAATAAAAAAAATATCAAAGTCACTGTACAAAATCAAGACTAATGTGAAGTCACAAATAAGTTTATTCCATATATCAAAACTCATACCAATAGGACAGGAAGACACAAAAGAAGAAGCAGGAGAAGAATAGAGAATATACCCGAAATCAAAATACTCTTATGTCTCACCCTGAGGGGGGAGGGGAGATGTAAAGAATATATATTATCTTTAATTTGAATATGCCGCGCTTCCAACGCTTAGCGTTTCGTTTTTGACAGACGAAGTACGATAATAGATAGACAAAGGAATACGGAGAGAAAGTCTATTATATTGTATTGTATTGTGTTTAAAATAAGTCAATAGAGAAGCTAGAGAAGCGGTAGTAATAAGGATAAATTCTCGTTTCTCTGTTTACAGGTAAGAGTCAAGTATTATAGTTTTGTGTAATAATGTAATTGATAAAAGGTGAATAAAACTTTTACTCTGTTTACAGTGAAACATTTTGCCTTTACACTACACTAATTACTTATATATATTCCATTGCTTGTTTTGGTATCCTTTCTGATGGCATACGAAGGACATGCTCTCTTCATTTTTCTTGACGGTGGATCGCCATTACGGTTATTGATTGCATGGCTAGTTCGTACCTGATTGCTTCATTTCGGATTTTGTCATCTCTGGTGCAGCCTTTAACCGATCTAAGAAATTTAATTTCTGAGGTTTCTAGTTGTTTAAGATCCTTGTTCCTGAGTGTTTAGAATTCCGCTCCATATAATAAAGTGGAGGCTGCCATGACCTTGTAAAATTTTAATTGCGTTTCTTTTCGTGTTCTTGTTTTCAGAGTAATTCTAATTGTGCCACATATTTGTTGATATATATTCATCTTTTTCTTAATATCTTGGTCTTCTTCATAAGATATGTCACAACTCAAATACTGAAAATGAGACACCTGTTCTATTGGTTTGTCATTTACAACTCTGTTCTTATTTGATAAATACTTGAAAAAGCCATTTTTTTGGATTTTGTTAAGTATATTTTCAGGTTACAGGTTGGACTTAGTTTGTTGAGTCTATGTACTGCCATTTCCAATTTATCCTCGCTATCTTGTACTGATTACTTAGCAAGGTGTTAATATTTATGTTTGAGGCGATTTTAATCCCTGGTGGTGTTTGGTCACTTTTCCATTCTCTAATCATATCGTCTATATAGATGTTGAATAGAGTTTTTTTTCTTTATTTTTAGTCGCATCAACGACTGAGGTTATTAGCGACTACATTTTTTTATAACAGGTGTTTACAGACAATTATGACTTCATCATTACATTAACATAAGTATCGTAATGTATAGGTCATAACATAATACAGTATCACATATTATTTATCTTACATACCATTGACATACAGTATTATCAGGACAGGGTCATAACATATCTTTTCGAGGGTTACATATCATTACATTAACAAAAGCATCTTAACATATAGATCATAACATAATATTATTATCTACCAAACTCGTAATATAATCATACAATATCATCGGGGTAGGGTCATGACACATCAGCTCGAGAGATACGAGCGGGCTTACCATAATATATTTCAAGCATGACACTTGTGGTTTTGCAAAATTTAACAATCTGGTTCTGAAAGGGGACAGAGTACAGGATTTTATCTATTTCATTTGGATTAAAATACATAGTTCTAATATTTTCATATTTGCGACAAGACGTAATAATATGTTCGACTGATAGTCTTACTTGACAAATATCACATAGTGGTGGTGAAGTATTCTCCAGCAAGTTTCTGTGTGTAATTTTAGAGTGACCAGTTCTGGTTCGCGTAATTAAAACTTGTTCGCGTCTAGTCATCTTGGGGTCCGAGTTGAGTGATATGAATAAATCGATTGATTTGTGGGTATTACTAGTTTTATAACATCGCCATATCGGTTCCCATTGCTGGATCATCTTCCTACGTATGAATCTTATGACGTCTTGCTTGGATATCCCGGGTTAGGTCCTACATTGTTTCCTTGACAATGTAGATCAATTACTATCTTTGTATTAGTTTCATTGTTATGTATTTCGGTCGTAATAATTGAATACAGTTGATTAGGTACAAGAAGAAAAACTACTGATAAGCCTTGAAGTTTAATCATGTGAAGTAGTTCTTTAATTCGAGCCGTCGTTTTGGATTGTGTTTCATCATATATTTTGAAGTTATCTTTTGGAATTTTATTAGTGATGATAGTGGCATCGGAACGGTTTTGGATTATCTTTTTAAGTGCTTCCAGAATTGCATGGTTGAACATGTTTTCTTGGCTAGCAATGTTCATAAACCGGAATTTCGCCAAAGATTTGGGATCCTTCACTATGGCCTCAGAGAATGTTGAATTATTGCGTCCGTCAATGAAGATATTGCAGTTATTTTTGTATTTATCATAGGTTTCGCGATATTTGAGTTTCCATTCGTCTGAGTCAAGGTTGTTATGCTGAACTTCAACCAGAGATGTGTCAACTTCAATGGTGTTGATGATCCAGGGGTTTACAGCGGGAATTCTTTGACTTTCTATTGGGAGCCTGAATAGAGTTGGTGACATACTTCATCACTGTTTCACTCCTTGTTTCGTCTGTTTTTCAGGAAGTCAATACTTTACCAGCGTCAATTCTGATCCTGGTGTTATTATACAGACGTTTTGAGACCTGCATCAAATGTTTCGAGAATTCCTCTTTTTTTCAATATATGCCGTAACTTCTCTCTTTGGATTCTATCAAATCCTTTCTCAAAATCTACAAAGGCTAGGTGTGTCTCTAAATTAAATTCTCTCCTCTTTTATACTATCTGTTTAAAAGTAAAAAAAAGGCGGCTGTGCATTATTTTCCTTGCGAAAGCCTGCTTGCCCTTCTGCTACAATTGTATCTGAGATATTTCGAAGCCTTTCGTTGACTTTTTTATTGTAAAGCTTGTAGATTGAATTAAGAATACTGATATCTCTGTAGTTGGATGTATTTCCTCTTTCTCCTTTCTTAAATATCTAAATAATCTTTGCTATTTTCCATTAATCTGGTATTTCATAATTTTCCCAGCACATGTTGAAAAGATGAAGCATTCTAAATTCTAAAAGGATACCTCCATATTTTATCATTTCAGAATTTATTCCATCCAAACCTGGAGATTTTCTATTTTTCAATTTTTTAAGAGCTCTCTTTAATTCTTTCAATTCTATATAATCTACCCCTAGCGATTGCACCTTATCAGCAATTTCTACAATTTCTGGATTGTACCACAATTCCAGTGTGTTTTATCCAGTCCGATGTTGGTATTATATTATGGTTCACAGTATGTCTCTCTTCTCTGTTTAGATGTTTCAGTAGTTTGAACCCTATTTCTTGCCTCCCATTGACATCACGGTCCACTCTGTTTATGAACATATCTCATGATGTTCTATGTGCTGTTCTTCTTATTGCTTTTGTTTCATTGCTGATTTTGTGGTATTGCTCTTTAGCTTCTATTGACTTCTTTTGTAAATATTCATTTTAAGTTTTCTCTTCATCTTTATTGGCTTTTCGTATCTTTTCGTTCCAAATTTTCAAACATCTTTTTTATATATTTTTTGTTTTTCACCGAGCACTTCCTTACCTATTCGACTGATGGCATTCTTTACACTCTTCCACTCTTCGTTTATGTTTTAGCTAGTGGGTATTTCTTTGAGCAATTGTGTCAATCTGTACTGATATAAATTTCTTATACTCTCTTCTTGTAGTAAGTACACCTGAATCTTTTATCTAATTTCGTTTTCTCTAAATTTTTATTTGTTTGTTTTCTCCATCTGGACCAGAGTTGAATTTTTGATTTTACAAGGTGATGTCTGTATTTACATTTTTTACCTCTGAATACTTATGTATCAATTATTCTCGAGGCCAATTTTTTGTTTATTATTATTTAATCAATTAATGAACGATATCATCTAGCATTCCATGTAAATTTATGAATATCTTTCTTTTTAAAGGAAAGTATTTGTTACTTTCAATTCATTAAAAGCCACGAATTCTCTAAGTTTTTCCCCATTCTGATTTATTGTCTCTTCTCCATTAATTCCTATGAAATTGGGAATGGGTACTTTTCCAACTCGAGCATTTAATTCTCCTGCTAATATTATTTTTATTTTATTTAATAGGTAATTATGACACATTGATACATAAATTCAATTCTTTTAACTATGTGGCTAGGCTGAAGGCCTTTAAGCCATTACAATACCTACATCCTACCGCATTCTAACCTTTCGAATTCTGGCATTCATCCCTAATGGTCTCTTCATCGCATCAAAGCCGCGGAAAGGAGACCATAAGGTACGGCTGAGGAAAAAACTCCTGAAGGGGGAAAAACCTGCCGTCAGAAGACGAGTACATGCTAAACTACTAGTTGTTTTTTTTCTAAACTATTTATTTATTTCCTGGCGTGGGCATCTTCTCCATCCCGTCTTTGGCCTCTCAGCCCCTGAAATCAAACACCGCCACAGAAGATCGCTCGCACCACCGCCTCTCCGAACAATTTACTACTGATTAACTTAATTATCGCTTACTGATTAATTTAATTATTACTGACTAATTTACTAATTAATATTAATGATTAGCATTATTGATTACCTTACTAGTTAATTTAATTATCTCTTGCTTATTGAATTAATTATTTTATCTCCAGTCTAGGCTCCCCTCGTACTACTAACCAATACTGTTTTCCCACTCCCTGATTACCGTTTCCCTGATAGTTTGAACCTTTCCTAAAAATGTTCCTAATTCTTTCATGAAGTGAGATCTATTATCAGCTAATATGTTTTGAGCGAGCGTTATGTTTCTAAATTGGAAGCCATAGTTCCCCATTCCCATCCATTTTCCTCTCCAAGTTTCTGTAGCGCAGCAATTTAACAGGATGTGGATCCAATCTTCTCTATCACCGCACAGAAAACAGATTCCATTGTCATTCGAATCCTTCATTCTACGTTGCATCCACCCCCTAACCTAAACCAAGCGTATCCCCCTCTTGCATCCCTTTTAAGTGTGTGTACGTAACTTTCGCATCCCCATACAGGACTCGTGTGAATTTTTACCACTAACGAACATTTTTCTGCCGATGTTGCCAGAATATCTTGCCTTTTAATATCCGAAAGTCGATCTGAAATTAATCGTTCTATTTCCCGTGTTCCCCTATTCTCAACCATTTCAGGAGAAACGTCTCCCAGACCTGCGCGTTCTAATACCCGTTTCACTTTGTACGACCAATATCGCTGATCGTTTTCCTGTAATTGCGCTCTAAAGCACCTGCGAATAAGCGTGTCGGACTCTTCACTTGCTAATCTAATCCAAAGCTTAATGGCTTTCATTTTTAAATCTTTCCAAATTCCTACACTACCTACCTCTCTTAAGACGCCGACATTTGCTGCGAATCTAGAGACTCCAAGAATTAATTTATAATAATCTGTTTCGATGCTTTCTAATCTGTCTATTCTATCCACTCCCCAGATTTCCGCCCCGTAATTCATTGCTGGGAGCACTAGTGATTTAAAAATTGTAGTCGCACACCTTTAAGGGCAATTCTGGTACTCTACGCATTACGCAACCGATTTCTTTGAGAGCAATTCTTCCTTTACTATGAGCCGCAACTATGTGTTTATTCCATCCCCCGTTCATAGAGAATTTTGCACCAAGATAAGTAAAAGTTTTAACACGGTCGAGTTCCTCCTGTGCGTAATACCATTTCTCTTTGTTACCCCAAATAAACCCATTCTTGAAGACAACAATTTTTGTTTTTTGAATATTTACTTTTAGTCCCCATGCTACACTATATCTTTCTAGGATGTTTAAACTCGTCTGTAATCCCTCAATCGTTTCCGAGCATAGAACTAAATCGTCCGCATGAAGTAATCCGGGAATTTTCAGGCCATCAATTGCCGGTGCAGATGTGTCGGTTTCCTGTACCCATGTCAATAAATCATTTATATACAAGATAAACAACAGCGGTGAAAGAGGACAACCCTGTCTTACCCCTACTGTCGATTTTATTTTTTGCGTTGTACTTCCGTTACCGCACTTGACGCAGAAATTTACTTCTCTGTACATACTCTGCAACACCGTGAAAACTTTACGTGAGAAGCCTAGTTCATTTAGTTTTCGCCATAACGATTCTCTGTTGATTGAATCAAACGCCTTTTCGAAATCCACAAAACTGCAATATAAATGGCCTCGTTTACGCGAAAGCGCCTAGTTTTACTAATGTATCTAACACAAAGATATTGTCGGTGGTCGCGAAGCCTTTCCTAAAACCTGCTTGCATTTTTGAAATTTTACTATACTTTTCCGCCCAGTCGCTCAGTCGAACGTTAAGAATTTTACAGAACAATTTGCTTAGCCGCTGGTAAAATACTAATGCCACGATAATTTTCTAGGGCAATTCGTATCGCCCTTATTTTTATAAATAGGTTGGAGGATAGCTGTACTCCAAGTTTCTGGATACGACCCGATATCAAGAATGCTATTAAACAGATTCAGAATACTCTCCGGATCTAAGTTCCACAACTCCGAAATAAATTTTGTCGGAATGCCATTCCGCGCCGCAAGCTTTTCTAGTATTCGTAGGCTAAAATTCCTCTATTCACTTCATTCCACGTTAACGGTTCATCTAATTCAGGCACAACCCGTTCAGTAGTAATATTTGCCCCTCTTTCAAGTGTCAGCTATTGCGAGCGTTCGTGAAAAATACTGCACCCACGCGTCTGCTGAAATTGCATTACGTGCATTTATATTACTGCGCAGAGATCTGATAACGTCCCAGATTGATTTACTTAGATCGTTCTTTACAATAGCGTCTATTCTTGCTGCCTCACTTTCCTGCCTAAGATTTCTTCGATTTCTTAATTGTGGCCTCGTACTGCCTGCGTAATAACAAGTATGCATTTCTCGCTTCAGCTGTTCCCACGCTTCTATACTTCCTTAAGGATACTATTGCTTCACGCCTGCTTTCGCGACACTCCTCGCTAAACCATCCTTGGGTCAGTACCCTTCCTCCTGCCCCCCACTTTCGCATGCCTCTTCCTGCGCTGAAGAGCCGCCATTCTAAATCCTTTGTTTGCTGCTCAGGCGACCGCAGCTCTCGCGCCCACCCCACCGAGTTAAGAATAGCCTCCTCAAATTCCTGCCGCTTATCCTCTTTCCAGGTAAACCGTTTTCTTGACTAATGGCAAGTCCGTTGCTCCCGCGCGCACCTCTGTCGATATCTGTACAGTGGCGTTTACCGCTAAATGTACGCACACAGGCAAATGGTCGGATTCGGCCCGTAACTCGATCACAAAATCTAATAAATTGCTTATTATTTCGCGAGACAACAGAGCATAATCTATTACAGTACCCCCATTTCCACTAATAAACGTAAGTTCCCCTTCTGTATCCTGCCCATGGTTCCCGTTTAATATTTCGAGATTAAATCTGTCGCATAATTCCAACAATTCCTGCCCCTCGTTATTGAAGACTGGGTCTTTGCTTTTTCTCGTTATCGCTCTCGCGTCTTGCCGATCGAAGTCCGAGAGCACTTCCTGCTCATTGCCAATTCGAGCATTCATATCACCTAACACTAGTAAGTCAGTATTCGGATACCTCTGCTTCAACGTGTCTATGAAATGATTGATTTCGCCGAATGCTACGGGAGAGAAATATCGGGAGCCCTGTGGGTGCCGGTAAATAAATACCAGCGAAATGTCCGTATTTTGCATTACTAGTCTAATACATAGAAAATTGTCTGAATTTGTAGGAATTTCCTTAATAAAATGCATTAACCTAGCGCGAAATAGGCACGCAACACCGCCCGGATACCGTCCTCTTTCCCCTCTGCGTTTTTTTATTTTTCGCATACGGCTGAAAAACTAGGTACATTTAATATTTCACCTTCCTTCCACCAAGTTTCAACGAGACCTATTATGTCAAACGTATTTATGTAGCTCTGAAAGTCATGATTTTCGAGTTTAGAGCCTAGACCTTTGATGTTCCAACATCCTATCCTTATGACCTATTCTTGCCTATTCGGCGAACTACTGGATTCCGACTCACCGCGGGTTTCCTGCTGCTGCAAGTTGTTTGAAGCAGCCATCGCCCTCGTATACGGCCGCTCCAAGCTGTCCGCAGCGAACCGACCGGAACTCACCGAGTTCCGCGAGCTCCGCCGGGATCGCGAACGAGACTTCCGGCGCGACCGCTAACGAGGACGCCTCCACCGCGAAGCCGCGGGGTCAGCAGTCCCCCGTACCACCCCAGAACGGGGCGCCGCCGCGGGCGCGACCGCGGCCACGGCCGCAGGCGCGGGCTGGCCGCGAAGAGGCGCTCGCTAGCGCGGCGGGGGCGTCCGCCCTCCTAGGGTTCTGCCCCCTCGCCGAGCCCACGGGGCCCCGCCGCTCCACCCCCTCCCACGCCCGCGGACGAGCCGTCAGCTCGCCTAGGACGAAGCTACGCCCCGACACGACAAGCTTATCGAAACGAATCGACGCCTGCCTTCCGCTAGCTTTCGCCTCCTGCAAGAAAGGTATCAACGCCTTACGCGTTTGCCGTACTGCCCAACTCAAGTCCTCACGGACGCGCACACTGCTATTCCGGGAGAGATACTCCCGGGCTGCATGCAGCAGCTCCTCCCGCTTCCTGAATGAGGCCAGCTTGGCCACAATCATGCGCGGCTGTCCGTGTCGCCGTCGTCCAGTCCTGTGCGCGCGCTCGATGTCGTGCAGCTCCAGCCTGACACCCAGCTGCTCTGCTAAGCCCAGAATGCACCTTTCCGAGTCCGCCCATGATTCGTTCTGCTGCTCCGGGATGCCAGTAACAATGATATTGTTACGTCGCGACTGGTTCTCAAGGTAATCAATCTTGTGCGCCAGCCGCTCGTTCGCTGTCTGCAGCGACTGCACCGTACCCTCTGCCGATGCGACCCTGGCCTGCAAAACATCAATTCTGTCTACCATTTCTCGGTGATTTCTATTTATGGTGTCGATGATATCGCCGTTAGTAGGAGGGCCGGGATTCAGCTCCACCCCACCGAATCGCCAATAGCACCGCCACCACCGCCGCGCCAAGCACGCTCGCAAGGAGCCCCAGCCCCTGCGCACTCCCCCGGGCACCGCCACCGCGCCGCAGGCAGCCCCTGGCCCATCGGCCGATCGCCGCCCGCCACTGCTCCGTCGACACCATCCTGCAGCAGGTAGAGCGCTTAGCAAAACACGTCCGCTCGGCTCTGCGTCTGGCGACAGATTATATGGTCATTAGTTGATTTATTAATACGCTTCTGGAGTTGTTCATAGAATACATTTGTTTCTCCTTTTTTTCCTTATTCAGGTGCATAAGTTCCGATGATTGTCAAATGACCTCTATCGAATTTCAATCTTATTGTTAGCAATCTTTCATTTATTCCATGTGTATTCCATAACTTCAGTCTTCCATTTTCTATCTATGAGTACAGCTACTCCACAACTTCCTCTTTTTGTTTGTGCAACTCAAGTGTAAAAAATGATATAGTCCTCAAGTTCTTTAGTGCCTTTGAGCTTTTTTGATTTCTGTAATCACAGCTACATTGATATTATATTCTTTGAGGATTCTATTTATTTCTGTCTCATTTGATCCTAGTCCTTGAACATTCCATGTGGCCACATTTAGTATATCCGTTAATCCTTTTTTCTTGTCCTTATTCTTGCCTGATCGTCGTACTCGTCCAGTCATATTCCGAAGCTCGGTGTGAGACTTCTGAGAAAGATTTTTTTACATGTACAGATTTCCAGCGTATACCATAACCGCAACCTGGAGGACCAGGTGATTTGTGATCAAGGATTTCTTCCTCTAGCCTTTGGCGATCCAACGCCTATCTGCAAGGCAGCAGGTGTTTTAGTTTCGGGGTTTTCTCTCCCTAGAAAGACTGGCTATGCCTGGAGAGCTCCTTCGCCCTTTGCTTTGTCAGAGTTTTCCTTCCCTTAGTCGAAAGTTCCCGCTTTAAGGCGCCGGAAACTTGCCCTCTCCCACCTCTCATTAGATTACGCTATGTGACGATGTCACAGAGAGTATCCAGGAGTCACCACGAGGAGGAGAGAGACTGGACTTGCTGACTATACTGGAGAGGAGAGAGACTAGACTCTGGACTAGAGCATAAGGCGTATATGTTATCTCATAGAGTACATTTAGCACTATCCCTACCAAAAGTTTAAAGAAAAAATTTGGAGCCGTTTTTCAGAAAATCTTGTTTTTGTAATTTTTTTAAAATTGCGCATATTACACTCAATTTTCCGCGGAAACTACTAAAATGTTCAAAAAATGTGCATGACCTTAAAGTAAGAACTCACTATGTAGAATACATTTTATTTGAAGGAAAAATCTCTATCTTCAATTTTGTAGTTGGAGGAAGACGCCAAAGAAAATTCAAACTTCCGCAATTTTCGAAAATTCAGAGTTAACCGTAAAAGTCGAACATATGCCACCTTAATAAGTGTATTTTACTCTATTCTAACAAGAAATTGAAGGAAAAAATTTGAAACTGTTTTTGAGAAAATTTTGAAAATGTCCGGGAGGCTTTATGTAAAGTACCCCCAAATTTTGACGAATATTTTTCAAAATATCAAAGCTTCGACTCGAACCAGATCGACCGGGGAATATCCATTTTGGAAAAAATCGTAAGTATAGTTTAAGCGCTAGCGGTGTTCAGAGTCGGACGGCCGGCCGGCCGGCCGGCCGGACAGATGGACGGACAGACGGACGGACGGACAGACGGACAGACGGACAGACGGACAGACGGACAGACGGACAGACGGACAGACGGACAGACGGACAGACGGACAGACGGACAGACGGACAGACGGACAGACGGACAGATGGACGTTTTCCTTTCAATTGATTTTTCGGGATCAAGGCCTCACAAAAGAGGGATTATGGCTACACCACGTGTTAGGGGATTTTTTCTTAATTTAGCAACTGGATTTATCCACTTTTTCGTTATCAGGGTCCGGCAATGATTTTTTTTCAGACAAAATCGGCCGTTTTTTCGCGCAGCATTCTTTCCCTATACTACGTAATTACTACGTATATACATACGTATACGGGAAAGTAAAAATTAATATTTCCGTTCTATCATTAGGAGACTAAAAATTAAGAAAATGTCAAAAAAATGTACTTGTGGCGAGGATAGATGGCAGCTGGCTCGAGTTTGTGGCCATTCCGAATAGGTAGCCCAGACCCAAGGAAATAGAAAACTAATACGTGAAAGTTAATTTAAGAATATTAAAGAACAGTGAAACCTCGTCCTAAATGGCAATTTTCCTTGAACAATTTTGAGCTGTTATTAAGAGAATGGCGTTTCATCGCTACTGGAAATGCGAAATTTTAAGCACATTTTCACAAGAATCTTTTCTGTTTTCGAAAAACCTTATTTGGAATCATTTGAAGCACTTACACTCACAAATACAATAGTGTTTACAAATTGCGGGAAACGATCATTAATAAGCGCCTTTATGAATAAAATAAAATTATATTCCACGTCCTCACACTTTTCCATAACCTTCAGGATGACATCACATTGTGGTAAGTTCCTTAACCCTGAATCGCACAAAAGGTATGTAATAAATCCTGTAGTTTTGCTTATTAAGGAATAAGATATAACATTTTATTCAAGTAGTCAAATATACATGGATTGTTTCCTAGACCAAAACATGGCAAACATAATTTATGTGAAGGTTATTTCTATCTGTGGCCAACTCTTTTGAAGCTCTAACTGTGGTCAACTCTACCAACTCTTCTCAAGAAAATGGTCCACATACAAATTAGTCAACTTCTAAACCAGAAGAAACTTTATAAAGCAATAAATTCTTAAACGCAGAATGACTCATAAAACAGAGTACGAGCAAAGCGTGAGGTGTGTGCAGGTCTTGCGGTGCAGACAGAGCGGACGATTCGGGCAGAGCGGGAAGAGTGAAGCAGTGTAGATAGAGCGGCAGAGCGGGCGGAGAGACTCAGGGCAAGTAGGGACGGCGGGGTGAGCTGTATTGCGGCAGAAGCAGGACGGGAATTGGGGCGGAGGCGAGCGGAGCTGTTTAATAGGGGATTGTGATAAGTAAATGGCCCAGAAACGCCTGGTAATCAGCTAATAAAGACACAAGTGAAATAAAAATCATGTAGTAGATTGTATCTGTATGTACAAAACGCCTTAAACGAAGAAACGTAGTTGTAACAATGTTTTAGTGGCCGAGCGAATGTCCGTCAATATACGTGTTTATCAAAAAGTAGAGTATATGCAATATTAAACAAGTATCCATGGCAACATGGAATAGTTGTTGGCAATTTTCGTACAGAAATTATCCTTCTGGTTACTTTTCAAACACATGCATGTTATTGAAGAATAACTAGCGGTGCTACAACAACGCATACTTTCTCGCACTAATGGAAATAATTACGTAATATTGAAATTTTGTAACTTCTGCCAATCTAATTACTCAGTTTTAACTTGAGAATGCCAAATTCAACCAACTGAAACGAAGCGCCTTTGTTGCTTATCTGCGTTTATTTCGAAAGCCAGAAACAAAAGTATTTTCTAACTTTTACAAATGAAACAAACATGAATACAATTAAATGTTATAGTATTTCCAGCAGATAATATAGAAAAGCAATAATTCTTGCACACAAGGACTTCTTTGATTATATTCATGCGAGCTTCCATTTTTTAACACCATAATGAAAACTTCTTATAGAAAAGAAGCATGTTTGTTAGTTGTAAGTTAAATTTATTATCTTCCTTCAATATGTTTCCTTTTAAAAGAATGTAATCTACGTCATACAATCACACGATAATAATGGGATGAATTCGGAGAACTTTGAAACCACTGACGTATCAAACAAAGCGCGCGAAATTAGAATTAACTACTTCGATTTTTTTTTTTTCAATTTTCGAAAATGCAGGGACTGCGCCGAAAAATGAGCGAGCACAAGTCTCTTTACCATTATTTGCTAATTATGCTAAAAAAATTCAAGAAAAGCAGCAGTTTCTGGGAGCAGTTTCTGAGAAAATGATTGTTGAAAAGTTCAAAATTTCATGTATCTGACGCAAAATTACACAAAAATACTCATATTTTCAAAAAATTGAACGTGACTTTATTTGAAGATCTGTTTATGATGGATATATTTTATTAAGGGATACTGTTAATAAAATTATCTTCATAATTATAGTTGTGGGAAGACACCGAAAAATTTTTGAGATTTTGCAATTTCCGAAAAATCATGTATTTCAACGAAAATGAAATTTTGACCATTTTCTTAAGCGACCTTTACGCTATTCGAAGTCAAAATTTAATAAAAAATGTGATTAAATTTCATTTAAATTTTGAAAATGTCTTCATGTCTTCAGGACTTTCATGTACAGTACCGTCCAAAATTAAAACATCAATTTGAAATTCATGAGGCCGCGTCATCAGTCAAATGATTAGTCAATATCAGTTTTGATGAAAATCCTGCTTATGGTTTAGCCCACTGCTTGCCAACTCAATGCTCTTTGACATCACAGAAATCTGCTGTCCTGCTCCAATGATGGTACGGAAGTGGGGGAAATGGTTTGCTTGAAAATCGATCGTTACGTTTTTTAAATGGTAATTATTATTCAGAATGCGTATGATTCAATAAAATATGAATAATTCTATAATAGAGCATACATTATTACACAACTCAAAGCAATATCCGACTCTTTATCATACCCAGCACTGTAATTCCACTTCCATTCTTCTATTAGATAACATTTTCGAAAAATCAGTAATCATTTTAGGCCAATAATATTGTATGCAATGGTATATAATATAACGAATGAGTTCGTTCTGAAACAAGATAACAAATAGGGACCCGGTAGGGGTCACGTGAGAGAATTTCGCCCCCAGGCTTGATTATTTTTCAAGTACAGCTTGGTGTGAGAATGTAAATCCATGTGATTTTTAGTATCTTTTCCATAATTCTCGATCTTCAAATTCCTTTACTCATCCCATTATTGCGGACTATGTCAATTATCAAAATTTATTTTTATCTCCCGGATTTCTCTGGATCGCAAAGCTACGTAATCCATCTGTTGGTTGGACTTTTATCGTACTGCAGTTCCAACGAAACACTAAACCTTCGCTATTGTTCCAGTATCTACAAAAGGAAACCTTTCTCCCCTAATAGAAAGAGAATTAACGGATGTAGATATTTTCTCACTCATGTTGCATGAAACACCGCCAAAGACCCATTCCCGAATTGGAATATTCGGTATTCTTGATGAAACGAAATCTACAATAACCTTCCTCACAAGTGTTGTATTCGCTCGGGAAACAAGACTTTCGCGACAAAGAATTTCATACAATTGAAGTCGCGTCTCTCCCAGCAGCGCACCTTCCGAGAAAAAAATTAAATAATGCATCCTTTGCAGGTCTCCGCATATTAAAAGGGCAGTTCTTCTTCAAACTTTCGGAACGGTTAGTGCTAATTGCACTCTTTTATATGACGTGAAGTTAAATTTGGGGTATTTTTTTTGTTTTTGCAAAAATTGCATAAATGTAATTTTTTGAAAGATCTCTCACATCTTTAATATGCACATTTCAGCAATTTGTAAACATTATTATATTTGTGAGTGTAAGTGCTTCAAATGACTTCAAATGAAGGTTTTCGAAATTCAAACGTTTTCTATGAAAGAGAGCTTCAAATTTCCCATTTTTAGTAGCGCTTAAACGCTATTTTCTTAAAAACCGCTTCGAAATATTTCAAAGAAAATTCCCATTTTGAGAAGATTTTGCTGTTCTTTAATATTCTTAAAATAATATTTCCGTTCTACCATTAGGAAACCGAAAAATTAAGAAATGTCAAAAAAATGTACTTTGGGCGACGATAGATGGCAGCTGGCAAGAATATGAGGCAATTCCAAATAGCTAGTCCCAGACCCAAGAAAATAAAAAAAACTAATACGGTTAAGTCTAGTGCTATTCTGTATCACCACTAGGTCGGTATCAGGGCCCGGCAAAGAATTTTTTTCTGTCGAAAATCTGCCGTTTTTTCGCGCAGCATTACATAACTTTCCTTATACTACGTATATTACTCCGTACAGATGTACTTATACGGAAAAGTAAAAATGCGTTTCATAAAATTAATTTCTATACTAAACGGCAGTGTTCTAAAATGAAAAAAATGACATTTCATTAAAATCCGTGTGACCTTTCCTCCTAGTGATAACCTTTCCCCCCTTCATTTGCTAATGACTCATACGTCTCGGGCGGTTTTGGGGGCCAGGAGGCTGGGAGAGTGGAGCTAATTGGCGGGAGGGGGCAAACATCGTTCATTGGACTGCTACCTAGAATTGGATTTAAACACAGGTTCCGTTGACGTAAATCAGCGGTTAACGGTGTCATACAATCAGGAGGTTGAACGTCACCATAATGGACGTGCTCCCGATTGGATGATAGCGTAACAAGCTGATAATCTGTCAAATGAAGCTATTAAAAAAAACTAAGTATAGTAGCTTCTTTTTGAACCAGATGATGGGCATCATGGGCGATGAGTCAGGTCACACACTGGCAGGCATGGGTCAGACCTATGGTTGCCAGGTCCTATGGTTGTCCATACTAACCAGCGGACAGTCCGCTTTTTCACATTATGTTTACTATTTTATTTCATAAGATAGTGGAGTTTTTTTTTATTCGAAAGCTTTATGATGAAATGGTACGTAATCTAAAGCTGTACAATCTAAGAGAATAAGGATTGGAATTTATAAGAAAATGTATAATTTAATTGTAATTTGTTTTAAAGTTCACTACTTACGTCCCCACCCCTGCTTGCCCGCTATTTTTTGGAAGTACACCTGGCAACCCTAGTCAGACCTGGGCAGAGCAGTCGAAGTAATTTTACAATATTTTCAACGGAAGACACGAGAAAACGAAGTGATATCTCATTCTCTTGCATCGCATCACTAGTTGACACATGTAATCTAATTTATAGAATGTTTGAGTTGATGTAATTTGTTCCAGTGGCGTAGCGTGACTCGCGCGTTTTGGGATGCTCAACAAAAACGCGAACTGAAGACATCATGATTCTTAATGTTCTCTAGAATCTAGGTTATTGAAACAAATGTTACACTACTTCGACAGATTAATGTCAGGAGACTTCTTGAAAACAAATTATGAAATAGCTCTGCTTTAGTTCTCATGCGCGATTGACAATGAGATCACTTGTGAATTGATGTATTTCGATCCAAAATAAAATATCTTATACTTAAGTACGAATTCAACTTCTTAGATATTAATTGGGAATTAGAAGGCAAGCACTTTATCTACTGTTTGTGCCCATGACCAAGCACAGAATCACGAGTGAGAAAGAAAAATATTTCTCTGACAACCTCAAGTGTGCTGCGCTCTCATGCATAAACAAGCAACTTGCTCAAGCCTTTTCTCAGCCGTATGCTAGCTTTTCAGGACTCGAGAATCCAACGGCAGGAGTCAAGAGGTGAGGGGAGAACCTCGCCGTCTGCGCATGCGTCATTGCTCGTCGCAACTCGCGGCAGACGCTAGACGCATTTTAGCATCCAAGCAATCAGAGGCCAGCTTGTATAAACGCGCGGAATTCAATCATAGGAAATAACTTTAAAATTAATACAAAAAGTGTTTCGCTCAACGTGTTTCACTCATTGGAAGATTATCAATACAGTATTTAGGCTTCTTTGATTAATATTTAACGTGGGGATGCTTAGAATCTTAGCGTCCCCTGACGCTACGCCACCGGTTTGTTCGTTATCCTTTTATCGTCCTCTTGAGAAAAGAGCGCAAGCCGCCCCTGCTACGTGGTCCCGGGTTCAGCCTCCGGCTCGTGTCCAGTGATGGGGAACGGCGCCAGCTTTCGGCACGAAGTGCAGGAAGAGCTCTGCGCCAAATCGCTTCTCGATTGTTCGCCAGCCGCTTGCCAATATTCAGCAGCCGGGAAACAATAGCTATCGGCGGACGTTATCGCTGAAATGTCGCATACGGCTTTCGCTTCGTGACATTAATGCATTCTCTATTGTTCGTCGTTTATCAGAGAACGCTCTCTTTGTGATTTAGTGCTTTAACAACTCTCCAGGGCGTGTCACATTACTGCTAGGCCTGTGCAAAAGAATCTTAGCAGATATATGCTGGTAAGAAAGTGAACTTTAAAATGAGTGTACTTTGTGAAGAAGAAATTAGCGTATAAAAATTAACATAAAACAAAACTTGAGAAAACGTTCCGATACGCAAAATTGATTTACAAGGAGAAATACTTGGAAGAAAAATACATTTCCCGAGACAAGAATACAGAAGAAATTACAAAGATGCATCCATTGTTACTTGTAAATTTGTCAATTGTGAATGTTACCTGAATTTTAATACATCATTTTAAAGATATGCATGAAGATAAGGAATTTGGATTTGCAAAATCATCCCACGATATCGCACATATGACGTCATATCTGAGTGCAGGCGAGGAAGCAAGCGCCTTTACTCCAACAGTAGGGAGACCATAGGAGTTGAATGATGATGTTGATGATGAGTGGTCGAGATCATGGTTGAGAGCGCTATATCACTTACGATAAAACAACTACGCACGCAACACCCAGAAGAAAAAAAACGTTCTTGAATTTCAATCGAATGCAATCTTTAGTTCCAAGTTCTTACACAACGTTGAAACAGGCATTAATATTTAATCGTATTTTTCTTATAACTCAAGACTTCTTTGAAATTGTCTACGAAAAATATCGTATTTTAATACTATTTGTAGAAAATTAAAAATATTTCAGCATTCTCATGTTGTAAATTTTAAGATACGAAGTCTGCATCTTAATTGCTTGAATTCTGTTAATTCGATTAATTATTTAATTCGAGGCAAAAACCAATTACTGTTATTATTGAAATAACATTAAGCAATATTTTTATTTTAGGTGTTTCATAAAATAGAGCACAAACGCAGAGTACGTGTCTTTGTTGAAACATGCAGTTTTGCCAAGGAACTCTGAGAATAAGAGATAGGGGCTCGGTATTAGTTGTGTCACAAAACGCATCTGACCCCCTGTGAGGTCGGGACTACTCGAAATTGAATCCTTTGAGTGGATACTGTTTCAGATTGGGAGGGATAATACAATACTTAAAGCCATAAAAATTGCAACACGAGCTACCAAAGAGCTTCATAATAGAAAAGGAAGGGCACAGAATGGCCATAAAACGAATCAAGTGTTACATTGAATTATTGTTAAACGAAATAATGGAATGTTAATAGAGTGTTGAATTAACTAATAAAATATAACTCTCAAGACATACTTGTCTTTTAGACATACTTAATGTAGTCGTAAGTGTTCTCACCCTCTCGGCCTGCAGGAGTGACCGATAATAATATTAATAACTTACGGCGTGAAATTGGCACTTCACTGCGTAATATTCAATTGCAGCAACACCTTTTCCTATGCACACATTTTCTCTTTTGTGACCTACTTAACCTACTTTGTTCGAGGCATTTGAGCCATTCAGTCTCGCCTTCAAACTCTCCGACTTTTCATTAAGAGTTATTCTCTGTGGCACGTTATGTAACGTGTGTGGTATATACGGTAGGTTGACGAAATGTCAGTTTGACTACTGACAGCATTACGTACTTTGTGGTTGGCAAAAAATTGCTTGCAGTTATACTATTTTCACTTTCACCAACAATTTTAAACGACATTAATTTATGATTTTATAATAAAAAAGAAAGCTCAAATATTTCCGATACTCTCGTTTCGATTTCTATTTTAAAGCCACTTACAATTAGCATTGTATTTGCTGTAAGTTGCTGCAATACTATTGTATTACATTGAGCTTTCTTATTCGAATAATTAGTAAAAAAATTGCACGAAATGAATTTGTTAAAAGGAAGTTCTTTTAAATAATTTCTTTTCCTTTATAGACAGTTAATGCCTTACAAGAGTGTTAACATTGAAACTCTTAAAGCGTATTTTACGCATTACAAGATAAAATGACAAATTAGACGAAGAATAAAGCTTAATAATTTGCTGCGCATTCGGAAAATCCGTCCACGGTCCACATGCAGATGGATAACGTAATCATGTCTAAAACAGACTACTGTTGTAGGGAAAAGTGTCTAAATACCTCAAATATGTCTAAACTAAGAGCACCAATGATACGCGTAAGCGAGTGATGTTGGTGGGGTTGCCTTCTCTGGAGGCGCTAGCATAGAGACCCGTAAGGGAGCAAGATGCGACACTCTTGCAAACTTCTTGAGGTAATTTAGCTACTTGTGTTCCTCAGAATGCTAGTAATAATTGACAATAATTCGGATTTGGACTATTTGTCGATTAAAAATTGTATTGCCTGAAACGTCGGTTCTCAAATTAATTTATCTCTGAACATTTATTTCCACGTGCTTGATAGTGTGCAATATAAGATGCCAGTGTTCATTTAAGACCATAGATATGTATCACAGAGAGATCTTATAATTGTATCCATCATACCTTCAGAATAATTGTTATTAACATTATTATACAATTTTGTCTTAGTAAACAATTTGTACAAATGTAATACTCTAGCGGAAGTAACTCAGCGTTTGCTGGGTATTTCTTTAACCTTCACAAGTCAACGTCCGAGCACCAACTCCACAATGTCATTGCTCCGTAGAAATGCCCAGCATTATAGGTCTCCCGTAAAAAATTCCACTCAATTTAATTTTAGAAAAACTCAACCTTTTATCTCGGCTGCTCAAGAGGTGTTACAAGAATGTATTCGACAAAGATTAAGAGCAAACTCTCTAGGGTTTCAATCTTGTTGGTAGAACTTAAACCAACCCAGTGCATAGAGATACATTAATATTGAGAAACTGTATGTGAATACTGGAAGAATTGTTTGGCATTATTTTTATTCTAATATTCATGTGTATTAACCTACCGCTTCACGCAGAATTGATCATTTGTTAGTTGATAAAATTTCAAATAAGAATGAAAATTAACTTTTTATTGTCATGCTCTGCAAGAACAGTTTTATAATATAACAACAATCGTCTTTCTTTTCTAGATTCAAAAATAAAGTAAATCTTCATCTGAAGTGAATCAGATTACAAATCCTTCAACTCCAACACCAACTTACCATCTCTCTTGCCATAAGTTAAGAGAAACTCGGCATTCCAGCCGCACGAACCCTTCCCGCAGAGGGCGTTAAAAAGCCCCTTCGACGTCGCGTCGAGCCGCAGCTGCTCGTTAATCCAGCTCGTTAGGACTTTGACTCGCGTCGAATGTCACCTTGCTTCATCGCCCCGCTCTGCACTCCCTCGCTCCGCCCCCCTGCTCCGCCTCACCCTGCCCTCTCTGTCCCCTTTCGTGCCACCCGCTTCGCTACGCCCCTCCTTGCCCCACGCCTCGCCCGACTTCGCCCAGCTGCGCCTCGCCCTGGCCTCCATACTTCATTCCTCCCCCTGCCCCACCCCGACCCACATGGACCCATGCGACCCACCCCGACCCTCCCCGACCCTCTCCAACCCTCTCCAACCCTCCCCGACCCTCCTCGGGCCCCCCCGACCCTCTCCGACCCTCCTCGGCCCTCCTTGACCCTCCCCGACCGTCCCCGACCCTCCCCTACCCTCTCCAACCCTTCCCGACTCTCCCCGACCCTCCCCGATCCTCCCCGACCCTCTCCAACCCTCTCCAAACCTCCCCGACCCTCCCCGACCCTCTCCAACCCTCTCCGACCCTCTTCGGGCCTCCCCGACCCTCTCCGACCCTCCTCGGCCCTCCTTGACCCTCCCCGACCGTCCTCCCCTCCCCTACCCTCTCCGCCCCTTCCCGACTCTCCCTGACCCACCCCGATCCTCCCCGACCCTCCCCGGCCCTCCCCGACTCTCTACGACCCTCCCCGAAACCCTCCCCAACCCTCCTTGACCCTCTCCCAAACCCCCGACCTCTTCCCCGACCCTCCCCGACCCCCCGGACTCTCCCCAACCCTCCTCGGCCCTCCCCGCCTCTCCCCACCTTTCCCCTCCCCGCCCTCACCCCGCCCCGCCTCGTCCCTCTTTGCCCTAGACTGCCCCGCCCCGCTGCGCCTCGCCCTGCCCTCCTTCCCCAATCCCTCCCCGCCCCCGCCCTAACATTCCCCTCCCCGCTCCACCTCGCGATGCGCCGCTTCGCGAGTAATTGTGGCACGCGGCGTGCGGCGCAGGATTCTCAGACACGGGCGGAAGGCCGACGGCGCCGGCGAGTGAGAGGGCGAGCGAAAGGGCGAGAGAGAGGATTGGGGGCGGATGAAGAAGCGGGCGAGCGTTTGGGAGCGAGGGCGAGGGAGGAGTGAGTGGAGAGAGGGCAACAGAACAGACAAGAGGCAGGTTGGAAGAGAAGCGGACGCGTTTTGTAAGAGGACGGGGCAGGGGGGAGTGGGAGAGAGGAGCAAGCGGCGGAGAGTGCGGGCCGAGAGGGTGAAAGGGCGGACGTGCGACTTAGCAAGGGAAGGCTGGGTGAGATGGTAGATGGGCGCAATAGGTGGGCAGGTGCGTGGGAGTGAGCGAGTGGACAGGTGTTTTGGAAGGCGAGAGGGGGTGAATGAAGGAGGACAGAGGGCGAGATAACGAGCGTCTGAGAGGGTGGATGGGTTTTTGATTGATCGATTGATTGATGATTCCAGGCGCGTCAATTGCTAAAATTCATTAGTCCCGTAAGTGTAGTGCATATTTTCCTCGGGAGGTGGCGGTGATATTCTCCCCGCTGGATGGTATGATCCGGCGCCGACCTACCGTCGGCCACGGGGTTTCCCTCAACCAGATATGTCCCATCAACGGCGCACCGCCCTAGCCAGGACAAGCTCTAAACTCCCGACCGGTGTCCCGGCATGTGTGGTAGTGTAGTACATGTGTGTGTAAGTAAGGAATGAGAGGTGAGAATAGCACAAGGAAGAAGATGGAAAGATCACACGCGGTCTGTAGCCTGTTTATTAGGGTACCGCTACCGTACTGGCCTGGAATTGATCGGAGAAACTACCGATCAGAGCAACCGGCCGCTAGATTTCTCCTCCAGATCAACGACTGAATTCTATCTACATGTGTAGCCAGCGTCGAAAATCCTATCACCGTGGAGACTCGAACGTAGGACCTCCCGGTCAGATGCACTGCAGTGACATCAGCTGATGTCCTAAACCACCTCTACTGACGTGGACGTTCGGTAAAGGCAGGTAAACGAGGGGTCGTGCGTGTGAGCAAGTGGGAGGATTGACGAATGAGCAGATGGCAGGTGACCGGTAAGCGGGTGAGATGGCGTGTGGGCGAAACAACTGGTAAGCGAACAGGTGGGCAAGGGAGTGAGTGGACAGGTGTTTTGGAAGGGCGAGCGTGAAGGCGTACAGACGAGCCGGTAAGAGGGCGAGTTAGCGAGGGTTCAAGAGTGTGGATGGGCGATCAGGCATAGGGTAGAGACGGAGAATTAAGGGACGGTAAGGGAGCGTGCGTGCTTCGGCACGGGCGTGTTCGAGGGAAGATAGTAAGGCGTACGGCGCGCGGCCACCGCTGCGCAGCTGTCGCGCGCTAAACGAGCCCTCGAAACGAAGGAGACGCGGCTGGGGTGGGGAGGGGAGGGCGGGGAGCCACGCCTTCCAACTGCAAGTTGCGCGAAGCAACTAGTCGCAAACTTCTACCCCGCCTCCCCGCCCCCGCCCCTCCCCCCCCCACTGCAACTGTCTGCTAGAGGAGATTCGCAGGCGTGCTCACACGAACTCTCCACAACCACGTCTGTTGTTTCTTACTGGGACTCGGAATGAGCAAACTCCCCCTCAAGTGGGACATTCAAGAGTATTTAGTTTTGAACCTTCGTGAATGACAGTCTGTTGGATCTTCTTATTAAACGATTAAAATAACTAATTATTTTTGTATTAACCTTCCGCTGGCGCGCTGTCGTAAATTTTACAATAGCAGATTATTTGTATTTGCTGTGAACTCATTATTGGCAAAGACTTCTGCGTTCTTGGTATTTCTTGCAGGTATCTGTATTGATGCATTGCTTGCAGCCACTGTTTAGTTTGCACGCGATATTCAGTTTTTGTAACGCTCTATCGGGATAAGTGTATAGTGACGTTAACTTTACGTGTTGGTGCGCCTGGTGTTTGTTCTAAAATATTGTTTAATAATTTGGCCTAATCTCAATTTTGTGTAAAATGTCCAGAGAAAGAATTCATGTGAATGAATCAGAAAAATTGTACACAAGCTGTCTGATCGGGGGCGTATTATGTACTATGTATGGGTAGTGATAGTGACAGTGACCTGAGGATTGAAAACATAGCCGAGAATCAGCACGACACTGAATCGGAACCAGAGCTTTCAACTACTAAATAGCGACTGTTTATCAAATGATATGTTTTTTAGGTAGTAAATAGCATTCTTAGATATTATAATGCGACAAATTTGCAATGTTCTACAATTTATTTGTTTTTATTCATAGGTTATCGAATAATGTAAAATTTTACGACACGCGCCTCCTATTTCACCATCGTATTCACACCATGAAAGAACTCCGTGGTTTATGCGCACCAGTTCTTTGGGCGCAGGTGGACGCGTACACAATGACTTTCTCATTTGACTGGGCATTCATTGATTTCAGTTATTTTTATGTCTCGGAATTTAAGGGTAGTAACGAGCGCTCTGAGCGACGCGAAGCATTGAACTTCTGAGTTCACAAAGCAGCCAGAAACAAACTTCCAGGCTGCGATCGTTGTTGCAACTCCCGCCTGCGGACAACTGGAGGGAATTCAGTCGCGTGTTCGTTCAGTCTGCGTTCATTTTCTTAGCTCTCGAAATGAGCAAACTCTAATGGAGTTAGTAAGTTTACCATCAGTAACCTAACCCAAGGGTCACCCTGTCATCTTTTAAGATAGTTTTCTCGCTCGTGTATTTGTAATTGGAAGGTAGTAATTGAACTAAATCTAGTCTACTCAATAATTTTGTAAATATCAACTGTTTTGAAATTAATAATGAAAATATAAATTATCATTGCCTACTGGCTTAGTGGCTTGTGGCCTGGGCACCCACGTATGCGTTACATCTGGGCTGCGGGTTCGAATCTCGCTGAAGGCTTTGATTTTTGCAATCTTAGATTAAACATTACATCTGTTTAATTGAAATTTATTTGTCAATTAACAAATATTTGAAAGGAAAAAATTTCAATCACAAACTCTGTATTATATACACAGTTTTAATAATATTTAAAAAATTTAATACAATACTTTTTTCAAACCTAGGAAAATAAATTGAGTTTTCAGTGTGTGAAGAGGCATTATGGTTCGTAAGAAAGGCATGGACTGCAGCCTGAGCTTCAATCCTTTTCTAAATTCCTTTTCTTTCTCCGGTAATATTGAAGTTGAAAATTTACTGTTGGAGAGGGTCATTGTGCTCGTACGTTTATACTATGATTGATGTGGGCTCATGAATCACATCGGCACGATGGGTAGGGAAAAGTATGTGTATCCAGGTTACAAAATCTGCAGTAAACATATTGTCGTCAGAACCCCTACAAAACAAAGAGAAGGTAATAAATAATATTTTACATCTACCATGTAAATTATGAATTTATTATGAACAAAAAATTCAAAATTTGATTGGGAATCTGCAGAATCTGCAAAATTTGAATTGGGAATTGTAAATCATATAATCTGGTTCTGCTTCCAGCAACGTCAAGTTGAACGGTTTTATCTAGTCATGGGCCTATATCCCGAGTGGGCCCATGGGCCTATATCACACTGAAAGGTTCAACAGCACCGGAGTCACTGGTCAGATATTCAGACAGGCTAACTCGGGACAAACCTTTCTATCAGGTTTCACTCAAGTAGTAGTTCTCACTTGAG
This sequence comes from Acheta domesticus, assembly GCA_031308135.1. Classification (NCBI taxonomy): domain Eukaryota; kingdom Metazoa; phylum Arthropoda; class Insecta; order Orthoptera; family Gryllidae; genus Acheta; species Acheta domesticus. Next base: position 169,926,152 of record JAHLJT010009419.1, read on the forward strand.
TAGTTTAATTTCTCTGGTATTTTAGTAGTGTCATTACAAGAATCACAGTGTTTTACAGTACAGAACATTTTTGTACTTGAATTCTAAAATGTAATCAGTTCCCTGTAATCATCAGTTTTAAGTACCCACCAGCGGTTGGTGTTAAGTTATTCAGGTGATCTGCATTTTAAATAGTTAATGTATACAACTTTAAATAGTGCTACAATAATTTAAGTGACACCAATCAACAGGTAACATTTCAAATTTTTACACTTAAAAATTGATGTAAAACTTCCATCAGATGGACTAACGAAGCACAGTGGTAAAGCAAGATTATACCAGCAAGTTAAATTGTTAATAAGAAGAATAAAATCTATCTTTATTGGACTTGTTTCATTGCAAATATTCATGAGACCTTATTACCAATCCACTACACTACGACCTCACTTCCATTATTGGCTGATGAAATAACAAATACAGATCAAACTTTTTGGTCAACTTCACTGAATATTGTCGGTCTAATAAATCGTTATCATTGAGTTGATCTGAGTCGTAGCAATCCCAGCTTTTCCAAAGAAATTCTATCCAATAATTTTTAAATCGAAATCTGCGTGTATCTTTTGCTTCTTCTTAAAAAAACGAACTTCGTTTTTTTACAAAATGAATAACTGTTAGGGTGTTAAAAAATATGAACTACATGTTGACAGCTCTTTCGTGACATGATTATTAATAGCTCAGTAATTGCATAATCAGTGCATAAATTTATTTTCACATAAATAAAGTATTCGTTTTCAGATCTTCCAACGATCTGTAAGGAAATTTAAATTGAACACAAAAAGCCCCGCCGTTGTCGTATTGATATCTTTTCAAGTTTGAAACGTTATTTCTACATTTAAATGTTATTTCCATTTCAAGCAATACTCACAAAAATTCAGTGAACTAAATTAAATTGGACGTGTATTTGAAAACGACGTGGAAATAACAAACACCCAGGAGTTTGCGTAGCTGATGACTACAGCGCCGCAGCAAATTAAAGAATTCGTGTAAATATACATTTATGTAGAATTTACAACTGTCACTGAATATGAATCGGTTCGTACTTTATGACTCGCGCACATCACCATTTTCGCAGGCAGATCGATGGGGCTGTGTGGAGTGAGTCGGAACGCGATGGACAATATTGAGGTCGACGGGGCGGGAGGGGACGAGCTGCGCAGAACGATTTGGTTACCACATGCTGGCAAATTATAAATTACTCAGCCATCGTCCAACCGATGGACAGGATTATCTCCGTCGGTTCGTTTAGAAAAACAAAATCGCAGACCGCAAGGCTCCGTCATTTCCACATCAAATCGTTTCCCGATTGAGATGCGTGCAGTGGTACACCCCATCGCGTTGAGCATATTTCTGTTCACAGATTAATTTTCTGGCTGTTATGCAGAACGCGGCATTACAAATACATAACTTGTGGATGTGGTCGCATTTTGCTTTAGGTCGCAAAATACCTACAACTTTTTACATAGTAATTCACATCATTAGCACATTTTTTCTGTCGCCAACATCCCTTTCGCAAACAATATCAAGTTTAGAGAGATGAACAAGATTTCGGAGGATAGGATTTTCTTCTTTTGTATTCCAGCATAATAAACGACCTTTTCTGTTGCATGAAATCGTTTATAATCGGGCGTTTTACGCACAAATGATGACGTATTAGATTTTATGGCACGAATGATTGCGTCATCACACATTCAGCCAATCGCAGTGAGAAAATCGGGGGGAGGTAGAGGTAAACAGAACAGCCGCCACAGTTTTCTCGCATGGATGTCAAGTACCCGAGACATCACTGGAAAGTTGTTTTGCAAAATTAAGTTTGATTCTCTTAAAAATTTAAAATACTGTCACACAAAAAGTATCGTACACAATTCGCTTATAATGTTGCTTTATTGCATTCGTACCTCCCCCGAAAGTCGCTCGTTTTCAAACATGTACTCTGCAATAAAAGTTAACATTATAAACTAATTGCATAAACTACTTTTACAACAATACAAATAGTGCATTCAATTCTTTAGGCAAAGGGAAGTTCAAGTAAATAGGGACTTATCTGCAAACGTTATTCCTAAAGAAACAATTCACGACAAATTGTGTACAGGCTTCGTTTTGAAAAATGGTAAAATTATTAATTCTTTTAGGTAGGAATATAAAAAAGTAGGAAAATATATTTGTGAAAAATTTTTATCATAAAACGGCTTTGGGAATTAAGGAGTTAAAATGGAGTTGGGAATGATGGATAAGTTAATTTGGTTGCAAGCATACGGGATACGGAAGCTACTAAGAGAGATGAATTTGAGATATATTTAATCTCAGCTCAGAAACAAAATTTCAAGAAAGAAGAAATATAATAACTTAATTCATGACAATATTTTACTTTTTCGGCATCAAGTGTTTGTACTACTATAAACAGGTCTGGCTGTAGATTACATCAAACTTACTGGCTTTTGTCTCTGTCCTGAATAGAAGGGATCAACGTCACTTCCTTCAGGATTTTTACGAACGAAAAAGTGGAAAAATCCGCTTGCTAAATTTAGAGAGAGAATCCTTTTACACTTGGTGTAGCCAGCCAGAATTTGTTTTTATGGTCCTTGATACTGAAAAATCGAATGACGGAAGAACATCTGTCTGACCGTTCGTACGTCTGTGAAAAACGCTAGCGGCTAAACCGTTCACCCCGCTTTTCTCCAAAATTGATACTCCACAATCGATCTTCCTGATGTTGCGGTCCCTTGAATTTCAAATTCGTATTTTATTTTGAAAGTACTTTAAGTGGAGCGCCTAGGACATTTTCAAAATTTTCAAAAAAGCTCCATCACATTGATTAATTTTGTTGTTGGATAGTATGAAGAACGTTCAAGAGAACAGAGCAGGTCTCATGGTCGTTCAAAACCCTGATTTTTCGAAAATCGCAAAAGTTCAACATTTTTTCGGAGTCTTCCTACAAATAAAATATTAAAAACAGAGGTTTTTGCCTTAATGAAATCTGTTACTAAAATTCGATTTTGAAATCAGGACATGTACATGGTTTCGAAAATTTGAGTATTCTTCGTGTAATTTTGCGTTAAAACACGGGCAAGAAAGTCCCAGTTCTGCCTTACAGCGTACACTGAAAAAAGGGCCATTGACTCTCAACCACAAACCCATGGTTAAGTGTCTTCCAGTTGTGACGATCGATTTATACATTGCGGCAATAATCAGAGAGTATATGGCAATAATCGCCATAGATGACGTGCTGGTAGTTGATTGTCAAGCTAACCAACCAACGAAGGTTGGGAAATACGCGATTCTTATAACCATCAGTTGACTTCATATAACGTTCTAATTGGTTCCCGCAACCACGGGGTTCTCAAAGCCTCCTCAACGCTTCGGAAATGGTTGAGTTGACCAACCTTGGCGGGAGACCAGCGCGGCCTGAGGATGAATTTGACAGCTGGAAATACGGACGAGTTTCAGAGTGTGATTAATAAGGACTCTGGAGAGAGTGTTCACTTAAGTTTCTAAAAGACGAAATATTAAGATGAGTATCTGCTGAATCGATTCCAAGAGAATGCTCATTGTCACTCAATGGTAAGTGAAACATTTTCATGTGAGGTTACGGTCACATTACTCTAATCGAGTAACAAGTATTTTTAACGTATAATTTATGATTCATTGCAGGTTTATCGTTTGGCGGTACACGAAGATGTGTGTGTGTATGTGGAGGGGAATCCAGTACTTAATTTGGAAAATGAGTGTATTCTGTTGTGAGAGTAGTTAGCAATTGTGCCGAATCTTTATAAGACGAAAATTTTCGAATCTCCAAAATTCTGTTGAAACTTGGTTATGTTGATCATGGTATTTCGTTGTTGATGAAAATACGCAGTATTATATATGTTTATAAAAGTGTTGAAATGTGTCAGAGAAGTTGTTGATTAAGGCCAGTAAACTACACATGCAGAACGTTTACACAATGGGCATTGTTAAAATGATGTGCAACTTGATGTCATTGAATGTGGTTTCTTGAAGGATGAGTAAATAAAGGCAGTTTTTAAACAATCAAGTAAGATGCATGTGATTTGAATTGGACATCACAGACATGAAAACCTCAATAGACCCTATTTGATGTCCGCTTTTGGTGACATCCTGTGGTGCTGTGCTTTTGAATTCTTGCAGTGTTCTTTTGTTCCGTGCTGTGTTACATACCAGCATTCACATTGAAATGTAGTGTACATAAGTGAAAAAGTTGACAATGATTTATTTGCACTGCCATGTATTGGAATGTTTTGATGCATTTGTAGTTCATCAAATATTTATGTTTGCTATGGTTCAGCAATTTAATTAAGAAAATTGCTACCATTTTATTTTATAACTGAAGAAAATTGTGGAGCTGCAAGCAATCTAATGTTCTTCAGAGATATTAAATTCCATTGTCCCTTCTCTGTTTCTTTAATAAATTAATGTAGTGTTTTGAGTAATCAGATGAGTTCCGTATTATTTTATTGCTTAAATTTATATTTGTCAAATGAGAAAATGATATCTTTCAGGATTCAAATATATGTAAGTAAAATCTAAACTAATATTCTGCCATGTCCATGCTTTTTTATTGTTGATTTCAAATGGTATATATGAATCTTAAAGATTATACAAAGTGAAGCTTGGACTACAAGCCTCTGTATACGAGATGGCAGGTACGTCAGTAAACTGAATGAATTGTTTTTGGGGTCCAGCATTTGTTAAAAGTATTCTTGTGATTCTGAAGATTGCATGCATTGTTGGTAATTGGTCTCTTTAAAAAATTCATTAATTCATATCATCTCTTTGATTCAAAATAATCAATTAACTTATTGATTTTAATTTATTTGTTTATTTTCATCTTTAAATATAAATTAATAGCGTCCTCTGCGAATAGAGGGAAGTGGTTTCAGTGTACAATAGTATATTAAAAGAATCAATTACTCAAGTCCTTCTTTATAGGAAGGGTTCATTCTAGTTTTCAAATGTTGTGGATTTATTTTTGCTCTTTTCATACTTGCATCAAATCAGTAATATAGATATTTGATAATCGCTTCATTTCTCATTGAATATCAGTAAGGTATATATTTTAAAATTTGAACACAGGCTGCGACATACCAATGTGATGATCTTATAATTAAACTAATTATATCTAAAAACTTGTTCCACGTGGCAAGGCAAAAATTATTCAATTACATAGTCATATCCGTTCCCATCATTTTTTAAATTATTAATAATTTAAATACTTCAGGTGTATAACCTGACGCCCAAAATAATTAATTACTTATTTTCAATTTCAATATAAGAATTTTAATAATATTGTTGAAAGTCATTGTATCATTGTGCTAATGAAAAAAAAACCAGCAAAAGTGTTCAACAATCCATGTTAAAAAGCATAATTTCTCAAACCTTACATTCCTAGACAAAATTAGTCAATTTTTAAACAAAATGACAACGAACAGGTTA